>SJYO01026388.1:29076391-29776732 GCA_006410555.1 Capra ibex | reverse complement strand
CTGAAAACCTGAGTCTCCCTCTCCCTCTCCCACCCTACTAAACCCTCTTACCCTTAAGATTGTACATATGACAGTACATTCTTAACTTAGCGGTCAGGTACAGACTGCATCCCACGTCGAACGAACCCCGACCACGTACCCCTACTGGGTCTCTCTACAACACCCCTCCCTCCACCCTCCCCCCAAGTACAAACCCTTGTGTACATTCTTAATTTCTAAAATTTTAATTTTTTTTTATTTTTTAAATTTTTTTTAATTTTTTTTTCTTTTTTTTTTTCTTTTTCAGACTAACTTAAGAGACCAAGACCTCGGGGTTACGATTCCGAACCTGTACCTGTCCTTGGATCTCTTCGATATCAGTTAAAGGGACTTGTAATTTCGGACCTCTTCCTAGTGTCCCGACTACCTGGTCGGTGGATGTACTCAGACTACCAAATAATCACGTCTCTCCTCTCACACTATTCCGTCACATCGATAAAGACAGTGTTGAAAACATAAAAACATGGTTAGTACATCCACTTAATTTTTTTTTTTTTCTAATTATTACTCAACCCTTTTCTTGGTTTCGTCTTTAGACTTCTGAACCCAGAGATTAATAACCAGTACGACCAAGTCATTTTAGTAAACAGAAAAGGACCCCGAATCTAAGGAGTAAATATAATCCTCCCCACTTAAACCGGAAAGTATTCCAAACAAGAACAGATTCAGGAGTTTAATATATAAACTCAAATAGTAAAAGGCCCTTTCAACCAGTTCTAAATTCATATTATTTATCGTCACAGATCGTATATGTCTTTACCTTAACCAAGATTACTATTCATCAATAAAGATGGGAAAAGCCACTCGCACAGGGAACTACTTTTCATCTCGCGGTAGTTTCAGTTCTCCATCCAACAGTTCCAATACCAAAGATGTGGAGAAGACTCTTCCTTGGAACATGTAGAACTTATAAACGTTTTCCCTTCTCTTCTTTTGAAATTCTTCTCAATACATAAATGGAATCTGTATATTGTACTTCCCATTTAGTATACTTATGACAAAACTCCTTCTAGAATTCTACATATATAGACACATAAATACAAACTAGTAGTAAAGTGATTACGTCGTGACCTAGTATTTTAAGTTTGACTTCTTAGATGTTTGTGAGACTAAACGTCGGATCTTCGAGATATACACGAATCAACGAGTGAACACAGGATGAGAAACGTTGGAGAACCTGACATCGGGTGGTCCAAGGAGACAGGTTCCCTAACAGGTCCGTTCTTATGACCTCTCCCACGGCAAAGGAAGGTCCCCTAGAAAGACTGGGTCTCTAGCTTGGGTTCAGAGGACGTAACGTCCACTCGGTGACCCCTTCGGGGGTCTTCGGGAATGATTGTTGTTTTTGAACCCTCCTTTACATCTTTAAAATACAGACCGAAGATGTATCAGTATTGTAGAGAAAACTGAAGTATTTTATCGTATGATGAAATAAATGTCCCTACTTCATAAAAGTCGGGACTCCAACACCGGTTTTACAAATTTAAGACGAGGACTAAGTCGATAAACGACTAACACAATGGAATACGTTTAGTAAAGTGGAGAAACCTCGAGTCAAGGGAGTTTATACTTTTTACTTGGTCACCCTGTCAATTCCCTAAAATAAATTGAGGAAGGGATAAGATAGGCAGATCTCGAAGGTCGAACGATAACCCCTCCAACTTCCTGTATTTGTGTATACAAAAGAGGTTGTAAATGTGTGGTCAGTCAGGGTTTACAATTTTTTGGTGTAGGTCCCCTGTGATCTAACTGACACCCTTCCAAGGATCTTCTACCAAAAGAATCTTCGTCTGAGATACTGTTCCTAAGTTCATGTCTATCCTAAACCCTCACTTCTTACTCATCCTTTCTCTTCGGTCGGTCATTTGCCCCTCACTAGTGAGAGTACCTACCTCCAATCAGGGGAACCCTTTAGGACTTACAGCGACATCTTCACTCTCGACGTGGTAGGGACCCGGTCCCCTTGACCTCATAATCTTCTCGTACGAGACGGTCAGTGACTAAGTCTCGACGAGGATGTCCCGTGAAAGACGAAGTCCGTCACACCCGAGGACCCCGGTCTTTCGGGGGACCACCACCTTCAGGTCCCAGGGACCGGTGGTGTAGGACTCCCCCAATGTCACGGACGGTAACAGACCAATGTCACCATGTCGGTCTCGTCATATCGGTTTGATGACGGGAGACCACGGGGTTGACTTCCATCTCTCCGTAAGTGAATTTTTTTTTTTTTAATTAAATAAAATTAACCTTCGGTTAATGAAATGTTATAACACCACAAAAGATCGTAGGTGAAAACCTTCCTACGTGGTGCGTCTCTGTGACTTCGTCAAGTGGTCCTTCACTAGTCGTCGGGAGGAGTCGACGTCTCTGAAGGACAGATGGAGATTTGTGTTACCGTACATCGTCGGTCCCTCTCCGTCCGAGGACTCACGGATAATTGGAATTGGCACTTAGACCCTCCGTCCGGTATCTGCAACGCTTTTCTGCACAACTGTCACGTGTACGGTAGTCACATCAGTTTTGACATCTCGGATTAACGACCGACCGCTGTGGACCCTGTGAAATTTCCCTCATCGTAGGGACTCTTGAAACACTACGTTTCCCACTTTGAAGTGTTCCTTATACAAAAATAAAACATCTTCGAGAGAAAGACTATCTCTTTTGTGTAAGAGACTCCACAATAATTTCGTGTGATCCTCTATTGTCTTAAAAAAGGATAGTCCAAGATACCTCTCAGTTCGGTCGACAGTCGTCATAGGGACTGACTAGAACTTTGAAGACCTTAAATTTTATCTTACAAACCGTATTCGTAATTTAAGAACAAGAAAGTCGTAGTGAGTTAAAATACTTTTGAGCTAATGAAAGATCCACTTCAACCGAAAATTTTTAGTTAGAAAGATGTATTTACGATAAACAAATAACAACAAGTCAACGAGTCAAGTCACGTCAGCGAGTTGACACAGACTGAGAAACACTGGGGTACTTAGCGTCGTACGGTCCGGAGGGACAGGTAGTGGTTGAGGACCTCAAATGGGTTTGAGTACAGTAACTCAGCCACTACGGTAGGTTGGTAGAGTAGGAGACAGTAGGGGAAGAGGAGGACGGGAGTTAGAAAGGGTCGTAGTCCCAGAAAAGTTTACTCAGTCGAGAAGCGTAGTTCACCGGTTTCATAATCTCAAAGTCGAAGTTGTAACCAGGAAGGTTACTTGTGGGTCCTGACTAGAGGAAATCTTTCCTAACCAACCTAGAGGAACGTCAGGTTCCCTGAGCTCTCAGAAGAGGTTGTGGTGTCAAGTTTTCGTAGTCAAGAAGTCGTGAATCGAAAGAAATATCAGGTTGAGAGTGTAGGTATGTACTGGTGACTTTTTTGGTATCGGAACTACTCTCCCTGGAAACAACCCTTTCATTATAGAGACGAAAAATTATACGACAGATCCAACCAGTATTGAAAGGAAGATTCCTCATTCACAGAAAATTAAAGTACCGACGTCAGTGGTAGACGTCTCTAAAACTTCGGGGGTTTATATTTCAGTCGGTTAAAAAGGTGATAAAGGGGTAGACAAACGACACTTCACTACCCTGGTCTACGGTACTAGAATCAAAAGACTTACAACTCGAAATTCGGTTGAAAAAGTGAGAGGAGAAAGCGAAAGTTCTCCAAGAAGTTAAGAAGAAGTGGAAGACGGTATTCCCACCACAGTAGACGTATAGACTCCAATAACTATAAAGAGGGCCGTTAGAACTAAGGTCGAACACGAAGAAGGTAGGGTCACAAAGAGTACTACATGAGACGTATATCCAATTTATTCGTCCCACTGTTATATATCGGAACTGCATGAGGAAAAGGTTAAAAAAAAATTAAAAATAAAAATGAAATAAAATGAAATGTTATGACATAACCAAAACGGTATGTAACTGCACTTAGGTGGTGCTCACATGTACTCAAGGATTTGTACTTGGGGGGGAGGGTGGAGGGTGGGGTATAGTAGAGAGACCTAGTAGGGGCACGTGGTCGGGGTTCGTAGGACATAGGACGTAGTTTGTATCTGACCGCTAAGTAAAGAATGTACTATCATATGTACAAAGTTACGGTAAGAGGGTTTAGTTTTTTATACCTTGCGAAATGGTTAAACGTACAGTAGGAACGCGTCCCCGGTACGATTAGAAGAGACATAGCAAGGTTAAAATCATATACACGACGGCTTCGTTCGTGGGAAAAGGATAAACCTTGGTCAGACAACAAGGTACAGGTCAAGATTGACAACGAAAGACTGAACGTATGACCAAAGAGTTCTCCGTCCAGTCCACCAGACCATAAGGATAGAGAAAGTCTTAAAAGGTGTCACATGACACTAGGTGTGTCAGTTTCGGAAACCGTATCAGTTATTTCGTCTTTATCTACAAAAAGACCTTGAGAGAACGAAAAAGCTACTAGGTCAAGTCAACATAGGTTAAGAAACGTTGAGGTACCTGACGTTGTACGGTCCGAAGGGACAGGAAGTAGTAGAGGGTCTCAAACAAGGTTAAGTACAGGTAACTCAGCCACTATGGTAGGTTGGTAGAGTAGGAGACAGTAAGGGAAGAGGAGGACGGGGGTTAGGGAGGGTCGTAGTCTCAGAAAAGGTTACTCAGTCGAGAAGCGTAGTCCACCGGTTTCATAACCTCGAAGTCGAAGTCATAATAAGGAAGGGTACTTATAAGTCTCTACTAAAGGAAATCTTAACTCACCAAACTAGAGGAACGTCAGATTCCCTAAGAGTTCTGAGAAGAGGTCGTGACACCAAGCTTCCGTAGTTAAGAGACCGTGAGTCGGAAGAAATGACAGGTCGAGAGTATAGGTATGTACTGGAGACCTTTTTGGTTTCGAAACTGATATACCTAGAAACAACCGTTTCACTATAGACGAAAAATTATATTATAGATACAAATAGTATTGAAAAGAAGGTTCCTGGTTCACAGAAAATTAAAGTACCGACGTCAGTGGTAGACGTCACTAAAAACCTAAGGGTTCTTTTTTTCCGACAGTGACAAAGGTAACAAAGGGGTAGATAAACGGTACTTCACTACCCTGGTCTACGGTATTAAAATCAAAAGATTTACAACTCAAAATTCGGTTCAAAAAGTGAGTAGTTCTCCGAGAAATCAAGGGTAGAAGCGAAAGACGGTAATCCTACCACAGTAGACGTATAGACTCCAATAACTATAAAGAAGACCGTTACAACTAAGGTCGAACTCGAAGTAGGTCGAACCGTAAAGCGTATTACACGAGACGTACATTCAATTTATTCGTCTCACTGTTATATGTCGGAACTGTATGAGGAAAGGGTTAAAACTTGGTCAGGAAACAAGGTACAGGTCAAGATTGACAACGAAGAACTGGACGTATGTCTAAAGAACCCTCTGTCCATTACACCAGACCATAATGACAAAGATTCTTAAAAGGTCAAACAACACTGGATGTGTCAGTTTCCGAAATCTGTTACTTCGACTTCATCTACAAAAAGACCGTAAGAGAACGAAAAGGATACTAGGTTGTCTACAACCGTTAAACTAGAGACCAAGGAACGGAAAAGTTATTTAGGTTCAAAATGTAGACCTTCAAAAGTCGAGTGTATGATGTTTCGGATCGAACTTCCTAAAACTCGTAATGAAACGATCGTACACTTTACTCACGTTAATATGCCATCGAACTTGTGAGAAGTCGTGACGGGAAGAAATCTTAACCTTACTTTTGACTGGAAAATGTCAGGACACCGGTGACAAATATGTCACCCTTTTGCACAATCTTTATACCGATATAAAGACAATCCTTACATTGGAACAAAGTATAAAACACTAGTAATTTTAATTTATAAATCGGGTCTTAATTTTCGATTCACAAATTTTGACAAAAGACATGATGACCACACGTCTTCGATCGTCTTCCGGAAACTATTAGACAAATGAATAATAAAAATTTTTTCCATAATAATTGTCATTATACGGGATCACTTATTAACAGGAACTAAATCAGTGTAACACTTTCTTTTACTATTACTTCGGTAGTACTGATATAACGATAATCCATTAGACGAGTGACGTTCCAATAATAATGAAAAATTTAAATAAAAACCGACGTGACCCAAAAGCAACGACGTACGTTCGGAAGAGATCAAAACTCACCCCCGATGAGAGACCAACGTCACACACCCCGGTGAAGAGTAACACCACCGAAGAGAACGACGTGTCGTTCCCGAGATCCGTGCACCCGAATCAAAGGGGTGTCGTACACTTTAGAAAGGTCTGGTCCCGAACTTCGACATAGGGGTCGTAACCGTCCACCTAAGAATTGGTGATCTGATGGTCCCTTCAGACAATGTTCTAATGACTATGGGTCCATCCTGATTACCCTTTAAGAACACTAGTAAAAGAATACAGAAGTTCAGGTACTTTCCGTCTGTTTTTTAGTTCTCCCGTCTACCTGAGAACTCCATCCTAGAAACCCTTTTCCTACGACTTTTCAGTTGAACTTGATTAATACTTGGTCTTATAATGTCTAAAAAAATTTCATACGCTCCTCCAGAAGAGGAGATCTCAAAGACTTTTACACAACGAATCTATAGGTTTAGTCTTAGTGGACCTCTTTTTTCGGCTGAGGACAGGGGTGGAAGTTCTTAATTTTACACCATCGAAAACTCATCCCGGATCCTTAGACGAAGGGATCACCTAGTCAACCATTTCTTAAACGGACGTTGTATCCTCTGGGTACAAGCTAGGGACCTAACCCTTCTAGAGGACCTCTTCCCTTACCGTTGGGTGAGGTCATAAGAACGGACCTCTTAGGGTACCTGTCTCCTCGTACCGTCCGATGTCAGATACGTCAGTGTTTCTCAGCCTGGTTGACTCACTAATTTGGATCGCTGATTTGACTTACTGAGATGGATGGATCCTTAGACGTAAAATTGGGTGGACAGTAATTATAAACTCTTGGTGTCCAGATAGGGTTCCTCTTGATCCTATATTTTTAGAGTCTTTCCAGAAGGGTTCCCGTGGGTCGACGGACCCCGGTTTGGGTCCAGAGTACTCAAATTTCAAGTAATGAAATACGAATGTTAAAAATATTTATAAACTCACGAAGGGTCCACTACGTCACCATTTCTTAAGTGGACGGATACGTTCTCTGAGTCCTCTGGGTCTAAGTTAGAGGTCCAGCCCTCGTAGGGGACCTCTTCCTTCAGTGTTGGGTGACGTCATAAGAACGAACCTTGTAGGCACCTGACTCCTCAGATCACCCGATGTTAGGTACCCCAGTGCTCTCAACCTGTACTGAATCGCTGATTTGTCGTTGTTTTTAGTAACTGACGTCTCGGTTTATATCGTCCACACATTTCAGAACTGGGAAAATGTATATATTCACAATCAACGAGTCAGCACGGGTTGAGAAACGCGGGGGTACCTGACGTCAGGTGGTCCGAAGAGACAGCTACTCTAAAAGGTCCGTTCCTATGATCCCACCCAACGATAAAGGAAGAGGTCCCCAGAAGGGTTGGGTCCCTAGCTTGGGTCCAAAGGACGTGACGTCCGTCTAAGAAATGGTTGACTCGACGTTCCCTTCGAGTAAATGTATATATATGTATACATTTACTTTAATCCGTTTGCTGTTATCATCCTTGCCAAAACCTTCCGGCCTAAAATGGAGGATTTTTTTACGTTTCGTGTTGTCTACTTTTTAAGACCATACTTACCTAAAGATTGTTCTGAGAGACTATACATAGTATACCAAACAGTGTGTATAAAAAGGAGACTAGTCGAGAAGTAAAGGTGTAGATAACAAGTATAGACAGTCCAAACGGTGTCCATTGAAGGAGCACGTCAAAAAGTATCAGTCAGAAGATGCACAAGGTCACGTATTTCACGAGACTCGGTCCACCAACTACTAACAGACCTGACCGTTCGAACTCTCTAATCATGAACCTCAATCCCTTCGACAGTAACACCAAGATCAGGGACACACACTGGATTCGAAACGAGATTCTTTTTTTTACGAAGGAACGAGTATTTAACGAAAACAGTGTTCCGTTCATAAGAACACACCCTTTAGGGTACCTGTCTCCTCGGACCACCCGATGTCAGGTGCCTCAGTGTTGACTGTGCCCCAACCTGTACTGAATTGTTGATTTGATGTCGTTGTTGTTTCAAAAAGACTTCTACACGTTACAACCGGTACGTCGTGGTCCACTCTCGTTCACACGTCGAGTCGAACCGTGTAGTGAAGACCCTCCTCCGTTGAACGTCCCGTGACGGAGGACTACCACCCACGAATCACAGGGGAAACAAATCCTACCCTTTATTGTACTCAAATTTGTTCCGGTGTCTCTTAGAAAACACTGGGAGACCGGGGTATCCTCGAAGAGTCCGTGGACCCGGAACAAGAAGTCTCCCCTGTCTTGACTCTGTCCAACTAAACCTTGGTCTAAACTAAGACTGTAACTGATTTTCGTTTTCATCGTAAACCTCTGTTAACGAGACAGAGGAGACAAGGGTAAGGAAGAACAAGAACATTGACTTAGAATTAGGTTCTTCCTAAAGTTCCTGAATTTCTCCGTACTTTATAATGTTTCATCGTACTAAATGTTTATGTCATTTTGTTGTTCCTTTTTTGTTTCCACCCTGGGTCCAATTATTCTTTATTCTGATTTAAACGACTAGTATTACTGGGTGGGTGAACATACTGACCCGAAGTCTAAACCGTGACTCAAAAGATTATGAGAGTCATTTTATTCTTTACCAGATTCAATGTGTGAAGTCAGGAATTAAATCTATGTCTGGGTATCCCTCTTAATATTGTGAAGAAAAATGAGTCTTGTCTAAGAGAGACCCCGTAAGAATATTTTCTCTTAAGATATTCCTTGTTACAATAACTTTTAAAGAATTTTATCTAACAGAGAATTTCGGGGATTAAACTAAACCTTATGTCAAATCAATTCCATCAAAACGTACTCCGGTTATGTTTCCGGTCTTTTGACCGTTTCGTTATTTTACCGTCATACTTCAACATCCCTAAAAATTTTACACAACTTAATAGTCTTAAAGGTGTGTGTCACTCTAATTAATATTGACCTCAACGTTGTACGAAACTTAAGACTTACCTTTCTTCATAGAACTATATTCTCTACTCCTTTCTTTTTTTCCGGTTCCTTCGATTCGACCATTGGACGGAAAGTATACGTCCTCTCTACCTTCAGAGGTTCAAAGGTGAAGGGAGTGACCCGTGCCTCGTACTACGGCGACGGGGACGGAGATTTGAGTATCGGCTGGGAGAGAGAAGAGGGGACGGGTCATCAGAATAATAGTCGTGAGAGAACATGAGACTTTTCAAGGAACAAACCTACTATTCAATATTCCAGTGGGGTGGTTTAGACTCCGGGTAAACAACGGATCTGACGAAAAAAGATTCAAGTTTGAATTCGAAGTCCTCTGACCACTTAATGTACATGAAGAAAAGATATACACAACTTTTTGAAGGGACTTTCAGACTTTTAGTGAAATACCTGTTAAAACGATGGATCTAGAAACGTGAAGGTTTATAAAATCCCCAGGACTTGATAGAACCCCGATTACGTTCTCGATTACTCGAATTTACGTTTCTTCCCTCCCCTCTAAACTAGGGGAAAAGGTGGGACAGGGAAGGGAGATAGGGTCGAACCTGGATTTATAAGAAGTATTTAACAACCGGTAACAAAGAAGTAAGATCGAGGTAATAATCACTAAAGTCTCGTTTGATAGAAATACCAAATTTTTATAGAACTCATATATTAAAATAGACATAATTCTGTAAAGTGAAAGTCGTCCTCTGAGTATTTGTGTCTTATGTGAAGACAAGATCTCATCTCATCATCATAAAAGACCATAGTTGGTAGTCACACGTCTCTTTTTACGGTAGACTATATACCGGAACACTTAATACGAAAAGTGAAATATCCAAGTCTAACCGTTCAAATAAAGAGTTCAACAAATAAAGATACATGAGAGGATTATTAGTCTCATTCTACGGTGGTATATTCTTTGTCATAAGTCAATATCGGTAGAATATTTTTGGGATCGAAATATGGTATCTTCACCGATAGATTCTCTTTTGAGTCACAGAAAATGTGTCAAAATCGGTAAAATTTTATTTTTATCTTAAGAAATGACACTGTCGATCCTTACAAATCATGAAGAGTTGAATTTTTTTTTTCACTATGGATTCGTATTTTTATTCGTGACCGTACCTCAACCATGGTCAAAGTGGTTCAAGATTTAACGGGTCACACACGAAATATAAAAACGAGTAGATAAATGGGAAACAAGTCATACCTTCAACGTGGAGTTTAATTTTAAGGAAAGGGGTTTAGAAGGAAACATCAAAATAGACAGTGAAAGTATTAAATTTTTTATATAAAGTATAATATCTAATTTTTAACGAAAAAGAACTACATACTAAACACAAATAAACTAATGATCCCTTCATCTTTAGTGAAATACACGAAAAACCGATAAATAAATATAAAGAAGAAAACACCTTATAGGAAACGGTTAAAATTATGACCACACAGACATAAAAGATCAAAGCCTCAATTTAATCTCACCCGTCTCCCGAAAATAACCGTTATACGAAAAAGAAATGTACCACTTACCTTGGTGAAAAGAAAATGTTTTAAGTTCAGATACACAGGTTAATTTTAAAAAAATACTTGGAATCATCACATAGTTTAAAACGGTTTTAATTAAAGGAGATTTTATACGATACTTTATTTACTTGGTTAACGAAGTTTTAAATTACGTAAGACCATTCTGTCTCTAGTGGATAGAAAAAATCAAACAGAATTTAACATAAAATGTTTTTATCATTAACAAATGGAGAATATACGAAATTCACACAAAAGAAAGAACTCGTCCTTAAACTTCATTAAACATGTTGTACACAATCGACTTAAAAAAACACACTCTCTACCAACTCAGGAAAAACTGTAAATAAAAATACTTAATATATAGATAATATGTATACCCGTATAAAATAGTGAAACAAAAAACGAACTACTCTCCATCCAAAGACAACCTAACACTAAACCCAAAAAAAGTCGACGGTATTAAACAGTAATTGCACCTTTAACTGAAATAAAGTATTAATGATAATTTTATTAAACCCCGAAGGGACCACCGAGTAACTATTTCGTAGGTGAAGATTGCGTCCTATGTACCCAAGTCAGAGACCCAGCCCTTCTGGGGACCTCCTCCTTTACGTTGAGTGAGGTCATAAGAACGGACATATTAGGGTACCTGTCTCCTCGGACCTCCCGATGTCAGGTTCCCCAGCGTTCATCAACTTGTGCTGACTTGTGCGTGGTGATGGTGTGTGGTGGTGTAATTTTATTAAATTCACGAGTGAGAAAACGGTTTTATTCAATAAAAAATACAGACACTAAAATTACCTTTTATTAGAGATATAGTTCCATTTATCAAATTAAAATAGGGGTTTCAGACAATGACAAGTTCTTGTTTATTGTAATTCTACTTAACAAACATTCTATCTGGATATTTCTTTCGACATAAGACTAGTCTTGACGGTTTCTTGTTTATAAGATGACAAATCTCTGCGACCTAATAGTGTCGAACCATTGTTTAGTCTCTTATAAAAATGTCTTTAATGGTGTCCAAGATACCACGAAGGAACAATTTAGTGTCACAGACTTCGTCACCGTACAAAATTCTCACGAGTAGACGAAAGAACGGGGGAGAAGAGGGAAAGATAGGAGAGAAAGAAGTGAAATGAAAAGAGAAGAAAGTAAAGATTAACACCATATCGAATGTCTCTCGTTTCATCGTTGGATATGTCGATAATGAATAATGATCATGTCGACCAAATAAAAGATACATAAATACGTGGGTCCATTAGTGTTGAGTCTATTTTTATGTCTTGTTACTTTCGTGGGTCTTCCGAAAGAACACGTTACGGGTGAAGGAGGGACTTAGGGGTTACACTTTTATTGACGACAAGACAAGTGGTACTTAGTTAAAATTATGAAAATACAAGTGTAGTAACCTTAGTATACCGTACACAGATCGAAAGTGAGTTATAATGTAGATATTCTTAACAGGTATGAAACGCATCGTTATCAACATATTGTAAGATAATATGTCGATACAGTGTCAAATAAAATATAGATAGTAGTACCCTGGAAGTCCCACAAAGGTCAAAAAAAGTGAAACTACTTATTTCGAGATTACCTGTAAGAACATATACAGAAAACTACTTGTATTTATACATGAGTAAAGACAGACCATATGAGTTTTAAGTTTAACGCCCCTGGATTCCGTTTATATACGAAACAAGTTATCGACAAAGGTTTGATAAAAGGTTTTACTAACATGTTTGAATTAAAGGGTCATCATCACTTAATCTCAAGACCAACGAACAATCGGAAAAACAGGAAAAGTAAAACTAGTAAGACTACACGTGACCACTAACTCTCATATAGAGTGACACCAAAATCAAATAGAAAACAGGAACCACTGATTACTACAACTCGTGGAAAAGTATTTTAATGACCGGTCAACTATAGGAATAAAATACTACACTGATAAATTTATAAATTGGACGAAATCTTGTACCTGATAAAAATTTTTTAATAAATATACGTAAGAAGATATAGAAAATGTATACGGTTCTTATACATATATATATATGTGTTTATATAAATAGTTAAAAAAAGAAAGTATCAGGAAAATACAAACGACAAAACCTTTAGAAACGGATGGTATATTATCTGTACGTCACTCATAAATTATCTACTTACTTGACACCCCTGTTCATCATAAAAGATGTAAAATATTCATCATAAAGTGTCACGGTCAATGAAGACAAACTCCACCAGATAGATTTAATAACCACCACAAAATATAAGTCAGAATAAAGTGCCTTGATTTGATGCAAAATATTATATGACTAACGACAAAGGGAGTGAGACGCGGTGACGGCGTACTCTTACAGAGGACGGAAGTAGTCTTCCAACTCTTTGTGGATAACTCTTGTGGACTGTTCAGACCCACTCCACGACATACACACACGACGTCTTCTATCCGTTTATAAACAAATAAACGAGGACTACTTAGTGGATTCTAACGTACCGAGACCAACTCGTCGGTCACGGGAGGTGTACATGTGTGAGGTATGAATCTACAGAAGACGTCTAAAGGATAAAGAAGAGAAAAAATCGGTGAGAAAGATCTTCGTAGAATGATCCTTGAACATGTGAAATATGTGTAGTCGAAGGGACTGTCGTATAAAAAACCCGTAGAGACTTGGAACGATTATTCACAGAGATTGTAACAAATAGAGAGAGAGATAGAAGAAATGAGGTACAAAAGACTTCCAAGACACAGAAGACACAAGGTTCACGCTTTGTCGTAGAATGTGAGTACCCTCAAACGATGAGTAACAAGTAATTTATCAATAGTAAAGAC
The DNA here is from genome assembly GCA_006410555.1 of Capra ibex. Classification (NCBI taxonomy): domain Eukaryota; kingdom Metazoa; phylum Chordata; class Mammalia; order Artiodactyla; family Bovidae; genus Capra; species Capra ibex. Next base: position 29,763,211 of record SJYO01026388.1, on the reverse strand, counting down.
GTAGTGCAGTAAAGTCAAATAGTGTTTATTAAGTCTTACACAACCAGTTCTAAAAGTAAAGGAAGTTTGGAGGTTCGAAGAGAATACGAGACTATTCTAATAGAATTTCAACAATAGTTCCCTAACAAAATTCACTGGTTTAAGACGTTTTCGACTCGTAATCTTGTGGTGTTAAAAGTAAGGACCGTAACCATTCGTGGGATAGACCATTTCTTCTTTATTTCATTACAAGTAATAAAGGGTTGATGTTCAAACAAAAGATTTCCTCTCGTTAAAGATTTGTTCATTCAACTCAAACAAAGTATTATCACGTAAGTTCAATTTACTTGGTACATTAAAGACGAATACTTACAATTCAATTTTTCTTTTGTAATAAAACTTCTTTGAACTCTTCGAATTAGAAAGTTTCTTCTTTTTTTCATAATAAACCATCACGTTACGGAATCCCTCCAATATCGTTATCACACAATTTACGTGTGTCGTCCTTAAATATCATTAGTATAAAATTTCACGAGACAGATTTGTATGATTCTGAAGTATCCTTTTCACATTTTCGTGACTCTAGAATTCATATCGAGTCATATAAGGACTACTAAACATTTCCTGTTGAGTCTCCTTTTCCTTAGTGGATATAGATGAAGACTTTTCACTTTTGGATATTTGATATAAAGGGACTCAATGAGATTCTATAATTTTATTTTATAATACACAATAATAATATAGTATAAAAATTCTCACGAAATTTATAACTTAGAGGAAACTTTAATACCCATATGACACCTCAAGGTTCCTCACGATTATTATGGGTAGATAAACATCAAGTCAACGAATTAGTAGAGGCTGAGAAACGCTGGGGTACCTCACGTCGTACGGTCCGAAGGGACAGGAAATGATAGAGGGCCTCAAATGAGTTTGAGTACAGGTAACTCAGTTACTACGATAGGTTGATAGAGTAGGAGACAACGGGGGAAGAGGAGGACGGAAGTTAGAACGGGTCGTAGTCTCAGAAAAGGTTACACAACCGAGAAGGGTAGTCCACCGGTGTCATAACCTCGAAGTCGTAGTCAGGAAGGTTACCTATAAGTCCCAACTAAAGGAAATCCTACCGGACCAAACTACAGGAACGTCAGGTTCTCTTCAGTTATCAGAGTTATCAGAAAAGGTCGTGGTGTAAAACTTTCGTAGTTAAGAAGTCGTGAGCTGGAAAAAATACCAGGTCGAGAGTATAGACATGTACTGATAACCTTTTCGGCATCGAAACAGAAGAAATTTTTAACAAAAACAAAACCCCCTTAAGAACCACCAGGTAACCAACTCTCAGGTGGAAGGTTAAGTCCCCTACGTTCAAGTTAGGGATCAGTCCTTTGACTCTAGGGTGCATGATGTCCCACTGATCCGAACGTACGGAGTTGATTCTGGGTTGCGTCGGTTTATTTATTGATGATTTTTAAAAAAAGCAAAACTTAACAAGTTATACAAAAGTACGTGTTCTTAAACAAAATTTGTTTAAAATATTGATAATCGTTACAATATAGACAGAAGAAAAAAATTCTTTTTTTTAACGGTTACATAAAATTCCGATAAGGGGTAAGTAAGGTAAAAGAAGGGAAAATCAACAATAAAATTTGACTTTAACCACACATACGAAGGGTGTGTACGAACACATACACGGGTATCCACTATATATAATAACAAAAAATTTTTAAAATTTACATCTGTTTATCATATCATAAAGAAAATGGAGAGGAAAATACTAGACGAAAAAGTTTATAAAGTAGGAATGTAAAAAAACTCTAAACAGATACTACCATATTCATCTAAATCATGAAAAATTGACGATATCTTTACATGTAAAAAACCGCTGTGATATTAAATAAATATAGTTTAGAGAAGACTATCTATAAATCCAAAAAGACTATAAAGATTAAAAAATGGCACACTTTTGTGGTGGGACAAACTCACATTTGTGACTTATTCGATGGTTAAGTCTCCCGTTGTTTCTCGTGTACTGTCAGAAGGTATAAATTTGTGGTTTATTACTATCATAATCGTAGACACATACTGAAGTGGTTGGAGATCGTTCCTTCTCAAGATAGTGAGAACGGTCTTATATATTAAAACAAAGACTATAAAGTTCTTTCTGGTAAAAAGGAGTAACTGTCGAAACCGTGGTCTGTGTCTTTTTGGTCGTGACTTTTAGAGACCGTACGGTAAGTATCGTACCCAGTCACCTTTCCGGTTCAGATTACTATAAAAGAAAACTGGTTTATACGTTTGATACACCGTTACTCGTGTGAAAGAAATATCGTGTACATACTTTCAAAGAGATCTCCTTTTTGGGTCTTCATGTGAACGACCTATTATCATATACAATTTGAAATGATCTTTCATCCTTTAATAAAAGGTTACACCTAAATAGTTTTACACACTCAAGGGTAAAGGGTGTAGGAGTGGTTGTGAACTATAATAGGTTGATAATTTAAAAACGATTAGACTGTCCATATTTTACCATAGACTCACGTCAGCAATTTAAAATTCTTTTAAAATTAAACCTTTGTAAAAGTTTGGATCATATTCGTAAAAGTTTTATCATGTTTCTTGACAGTATATGAGAAATAGGTCTAAGTGATTAACAATTTTCTGAAACGGACTAAACGAGATAGTAAGAGAGAGATATACGTATAAAAGACTCAGTAAAGTCTAATTTGACAAACGTAACACGGGAGAATATGGTTTTAGAAAGTTACGTATAAAGGATTCTTATTCTTGGAGAGTAGAATAGGGTCATATTATTAGTCGAAGTTTTTTTAATTGTATATTATGAAATTAGATGGTGAGTCTTAAAACAGGTAACTGATTACTACGGGAAATATCTTTACAAGAAGAAACAAGTCTTAGTCCATATAATAAACTAACAGTGTTCAGAAACTGGAAATTAGACCTAGTCTAGGAGTCGGAAAGAAATGATATTTCTTATATCTTATGTTCTTATATTCTTATGTCAGAAGTACACAATCGTCTTACAAGAAACTCAAAATGACATCAAATTAGATGTAAAAGGACAACTTTAAAAATTATACACATAACCAATAAATTTAAAAGACACTTAATTACGTACATAAAAAAACGGGAAAAAAGATGACTCAGTAGGAACTCAAGAAAAGACATAAGACCTATGATTAGGAAACGAACAATATACATAACTCTTGTTGAGAGTTAAAACAACAATAAAACACGGAAAAAACAACAATAACAAATTGAAATTACCAAGGAACACATTATATCTTCAATTTTTTTAATTACATTATTTTAAATAGTCATAGAGGGCATTCTAAAGAAGAATCAGAAGGAGTTTTAAAGGAACCGATAAAAACCGGAAAACGAGAAGGTAATATTTTAATCATAGTCAAACCATTCCGACAACTTTTCGAGATTACCGTAAAGAGAATCTTTTTGTCACCTAAATCTCCTGTTAACCTTCCTTTTAAACTGTAAAAACACTTAATAAGAATAGATATTAATATAGAGAAAAATGGAAATAAGGACAGGAAATCCTTTCTAATATTAAATAAGAACTTCCGGAACTGACAGACAAAAAACTACGGATCTATTGACATCAAAAAACAACAACATCTGTCTTAAATTTGTTAAAAAAAATGTAAAAGATTAACATCAAACCCCATACGTCTTTGATTGACTAAAAATATGTCACTAGAATTTACATTGTTGGAACTATTCGAGAGAAAAATGAAAATCATCAAACATCTAACGGAACCTAAAAGAATGTTAGTAAATTAGATACTTATTTTTGTTAAAACAATTAAAAAGGGATTAGAAATATGACATAAAGAAAAAGAGTAGAAAACGTGACTGATCTTTAAGGTCCAGTCACTACTTATCTATACCACTAACCTCGTAGTAACAGAATTAGAACCGAAATTTCTCTGATAAAGATTGTAAAGGGACAACACACTACGAACAACAAGTCAGCGAGTCAACACAGACTGAGAAACACTGGGGTACCTGACGTCGTGTGGTCTGAAGGGACAGAAAGTGATAGAGGGTCTTAAACGAGTTTGAGTACAAGTGACTTATCCACTACAGTAGGTTGGTAGAGTAGGAGACAGCAGGGGAAAAAGAGAACGGAAGTCAGATTGGGTCGTAGTCCCAGAAAAGGTCACTCTGTCGAGAAACGTAGTCCACCGGTTTCATAACCTCGAAGTTGAAGTCGTAGTCAGGAAGGTTACTTATAAGTCCTAACTAAAGGAAATCTTAGCTGACCAACCTAGAGGAACGTCAGGTTCCCTGAAAGTTCTCAGAAGAGGTCGTGGTGTCAAGCTTTCGTAGTCAAGAAACCGTGAGTCGGAAGAAATACCAAGTCGAGAGTGTAGGTATGTACTGATGACCTTTTTTGGTATCGAAACTGATATATCTGTAAACAGTCGTTTCACTACAGAGACGGAAAATTACACTACAGATACAAACAGTATCGAAAAGAAGGTTCCTAGTTTACAGAAAATTAAAGTACCGACGTCAGTGTCATGTGTCATTAAAACCTCGGGTTTTTATCCCAGATAGTGACAAAGGTAAAGAAGGGGTAGATAAACGGCACTTCACTACCCCGACCTACGGTACTAGAAACAAAAAACTTACAACTTAAAATTCGGTTGAAAAAGTGAGAGAAGAAAGTGAAAGTAGTTCTCCGAGAGATCAAGGCGAAGTGAAAGACGGTAAGTCCACCACAGTACACGTATAGACTCTAATAACTATAAAGAGGGTCGTTAGAACTAAGGTTGAACTCGAAGTAGATCGGACCGTACTACAAGAGACGTATATTTAATTTATTCGTCCGACTGATATATGTCGGAACTACCTGAAGAAAGAGTGAAAACTTGATCACACAACAAGGTGCAGGCCAAGATTAACAACGAAGAACTGAATGTATGTGCAAAGAGTCCTCCGTTCATAACACCAGACCATAAGGGTAGACAAATTTTTAAAAGGTATCAAATAACACTAGGTGTGTCAGTTTCCGAAATCGTATCAGTCACTTCGTCTTCATTACAAAAAGACCTTAAGAGAACGAAAAAGATACTAGGTTCTCTACAACAGTTTAAACTAGAGAATCAAGGAGACAGAAAAGAAAATTCCCTAAGAACGGGTGTCATCATCTATGTTCCCAGTAGACTCAATTTAAGTAGGTAAGAGCAGGCAAAATCAAGTGACTAAAGGATTTTACAGTTACAAGAGAGAACGGTAGAGGACAAACTGATGAAGGTTAAATGGAACTAAGTACTTGGATTGTAAGGTCCAAGGATACGTTATAGTAAGAAACGTCGTAGTTTGAAATGAAAGTAGTGGTCTGTGTATGCGTTGACCCGTAGTAAAGGTGAAACCACTACGAAATACGAAAAACATCTTTAGTAAACAGTCCCTTCTTGAGGTTGGAGTAACTCTTAATGTTTTTCATTGTTCTGAGGTTTTCTCTGTGTTCCGTAGTCCAACAGAACGGTAGTGAGACATCTACGGATTTCAGCTATTCCTCTGAGTCACCTAGTCTCGTTCTGTCAAACAATAAGTGTGTCTCGTTTGTCGTACTCGTAGTCGTCCCGTTACGGTCAAGAGGACTGGGGGTTCCTGGAGTCACACCCCACACGGTTCGACGTTTTGGGTCCCGACTCTTGAGTCGTGGAAAATATAGTTCGTCATTTACTCGGTCAGCAGGGGGTGTCTTGTTCAACAACAGGACTTCAGAACAGTGTTAACGGAGTTAGATAAAATTAACCGACACACTGATCGACGTCTTTACCGAGTTCTTATCCGACCGGTTCTGGCACTCTAAACCGGATAAGTCTTTGTAGGATATTCCTACAAACCTTGGTTATCGACTAACGGAAAGTGTTGTTCTTAAAGATATCAAACGATCTCCTAAAATTGTACTTACCGGTGACTTAAAATGGTACTCTAAAAGACACATATAAATTTTTTGTGTCTAAAAGAGGAAATTAGACAAAAAGTGTAAACAATATAATTATCATTGTAGTTAACAGAGTACAATTTAGTCCGACCTTAAACACCTCATTTAAGAACCACTTCTATGTAAAATAAAATATACGAACCTCTTTAAGTAAAACGATTATAAAATAAATTCGTAAAAATACTGACATGGATATTAACTCAACCGGGTATTAAAACAAAAGAAATATTGGGTACAGACAAACCTATAGTTCCTATATACTCGGAATTTTTTACAATAGTCTTCGAAATCATTTCCAATGGTATTTTTATAATCCCGGTCACTTAAAAACTCATTAAAAATCTTATGACAAAGTCAAAGGAGTGATCCTGAAATGAGTGACACAGATAGAACTCAGTTAAAATCAATAAATATATGAAAATCTTTTCAAAGATGAGAAATGTAAAAGTTTATATAACCGTATTATAAAATTACTAAATCTTTTGGTAAAGACAAGGACGTCAAGTCAAAGACAGTAATAAGGAGTACAAAAATTAAAAGAAAAAGGAGAGTTCATACACAAAGGATAAAGTAATTAAAACTTAGAATAGAAATATAGGGAAAGTAAATTCAAATATGACAAGGGAAAGATTAAATAATCCACTTACGAATCAAGTAATTAAAAATCAGAAAGAAATATATGTACGTGTATGTGTATATATAAATTTTGATTTAATAGAAGGTTCATGGCTAAATAGGTTTATGGAGTTAAACAATATGTCATAAAAATAACAACAAGTTGACACAAAATGTCAAGATTAATACTGTATAGGAACCCGGGTACTTATTAAATCTATACTCTAATGTTTAAAAGTTTCTGTGTCCTAAAATAAAAGAGACTCATCACCAAAACGAAGACGAAATGGACGGTCTCAAAGTAGATAAGTTGAGGATAAGTTCAGTTCATAAACGTAATTATGGAGTCGAACACTAATGACGTAATGTTTCCATTTACGTTCCAGATATTTAAGTCTGAAACCGCAACACAAAAAGTACCCTCTGAGAAAAGGGATAGGACTCGGGACCCGTACATCGTCCGAAAGAATCAGAAAGGGACCCAGTCACCACCACCCCCCACGCCACAAATAGGAAGGGAAAAGTACCTCCTACATACGATGGGTACCTAGGCTAAAATACTGGTCCAGAATAAAGGTCGAGAGACGGAACGTACTAGGGTCCCGATACGCTGAACAAAGGAGTCCTAGTAATTTCGGGATTAGAGATCTACAATCTCGAATAAAGACCTAAACGAGAGGGGTAGTCCTACAGACTCACGGTCGAACACGTGAGTAAATAAAACGAAACTCAAGACATAAAGACTACGGTTCTATAAACAAAAGGAAAGAGAAAGAGAGAGAAAAATCGAGTCGACACTTAAAATTAAACCATTTTAAATAGAGTGTAAAGGTACAAATATCACTCTCACAGTTGGAAACTAATTGGAGAGTGTCTAGACAGGTTTGTCTTGACACTGAGGACGAAGTCTCACCTGTCTTTTACTTGAGTATTTAAGTCACCCTTCATTTCTCGTGTAGTGTCAAGAAGATATCAATTATGTAATTCATTAATGTTATAATCGCGGACACACACACTGAAATGGTTGGAGTTCGTTCCCTCTTAAGATGGTAAGAACGGTCTTATACATTAAAGTAAAGATCGTAAAGTTCTTCCTGACTAAAAAGGAACAACTGTAGAAATCGTGGTCTCAGTCTTTTTGGTTATGGACTTTAGAGTCCATACGGTCAACGTCGTATACATTTATCTTTCCAGTTCAAATTATTATAACAGAAAACTGGTTTATACGTCTGACACATGAACGACTAAGCGACAAGACGGTCTTTTTGTTCTGGAGTCCCGTTGTGGGTGACGAACTTAAAACTAACTAATACAGTACCATACGTTTCTGTAGGTTTGACTTCAACCGACACCATAATGTACTTCAGTAACATAAATTCACGATATAAAAAGGTTTACCGAAATTAGGACCGAGTGAAATGAAAATTGTACATGTACTGATATCTAAATTTCTCCTGAACTTTAGTAACAAAATCTTCAACGGAGTTTATTCTGTTGTGGTCTAATATCAGATCCTTGACATTCCCAATCTATAAAAATTGTTCGACGTAAGTCTAGTACCGGACGTTATATTAGGAAGATATTAGGAGCCGAAATCCAGGGAGTAAAGACTATTTCTTCTCCCACACTAGTTCCTTGTGTCTCACGTCTTCAGCCGTAATACGGGTCTTACTCTACCGAACCCCAGTAACCTTCCAATAAAAGTATGGACGGAGATACTTTAGTCACCCCGCATAGTGGTAGGTGAGAGACTGGTGACTCACTATTAGAGATGTAAACCTTGTAAAGATTGTTTCCTAACTGATCCCTATTTAACAATTATGAGTGGGTGAGGGACAAATTAAGGTCCTTTATGACACTAAAAATGGGTAACGACCATATTTACGTCCTTAAACTCGACGACATGGAGACTAGTCACTTCGGAAACCCATAGCTGACAGAGACTTAATTTAAATATCCCGGGATGTAAGAGACCATTAATCACAATAGTACTCTGCATGGTATCAAATAGTCATTCACGGGGTTTATGGTTCAGAGTAACGAGATAGTATATTTAAGAAAGTAAAAAAAAGAGGTCCTTCAATACTTCATGTTATATATCTGACTTAGGAACGGGTAGAAGGGACGAAAGTTCCTAGAGCCTGGATCATCTGTACTCGTATGATTCGTCTCCCTTCTCTTATTGTTGATATTTTTAAGTTGTTAAAAAAGTCACTTAAGTCTTCGGTAAAGTCGTTAACTACCGTTTTAAGACAGAGGATATTTTATATGTCCTTCACAAAAAATAACTTCATATATCAAATAAATATTATAATACAATCAAAATCCACATGTCGAATCACTAAGTCGTTAAAAAAGACTAATGTAAGGTAATATCCAATAATGTTCTATAACTTATATTAAGGAACACGATATGTCATGTAGGAAAAACGAATAGATAAAATACACATCATCAAACATAGACAATTAGGATATCAGGATTAAACGGCGTAAGGAAACCATTGGTATTGAAATAAAGGACATAGACACTTAGAGAAAAGTAAAACAAACATCTACGTAAACATAATAAAAAATCAAAGGTGTATATCTACTACAGTATGTCACATTTAGAGAGAGACAGACTGAAGTGATTCATATTATGAGAGATCCAGGTAGGCACAACGACGTCTATTGTAATGAAGTAAGAAAAAATACCGATTCATTATAAGGACAGGTGTGTGTGTCAGTATTGAAGAATTCGATTAGTAGACAATTACCGGTGGACCCAACAAAAGTACAGGACCGATGACATTTATTACGACGACACTTATAACCCTACGTACATAGAAAAACTTAATCTCAAAAATAAAAAAGACCTGTAAATGGGTCCTTACCCTAACGAACTAGTATGCCATCGATAAAAATCAAAAAATTCTTTGAAGACATGACAGAAAGGTATCACCGACGTGATTAAATGTAAGGGTTATTCCTCAAGAGAAAAGAAGGGTGGGAGAAGTCAGACATAATAAACATCTGAAGAATGACGATGACGACGACGATTCAGTGAAGTCAGCACAGGCTGAGACACGCTGGGGTGTCTGCCGTCGGGTGGTCCGAAGGGGCAGGGACCCTAAGAGGTTCGTTCTTGTGACCTCACCCAACGGAAAAGGAAGAGGTTACGCACTTTCACTTTTCACTTTCACTTCAGTGAGTAAGCACAGACTGGGAGTCACTGGGGTACCTGACGTCGGGTGGTCCGAGGAGATAGGTACCCTAAAAGGTCCGTTCTCATGACCTCACCCCACGGTAATACTGTCGGTAAGACTGTCCATACTCCACCGTGGAGTAACATCAAAAATTAAACGTAAAGAGATTATTAATCACTCGTAGAAAAGTACACGAACAACCGGTAGACATACAGCAGAAACCTTTTTAAAGGTAAATCCAGTAGCAGGGGAAAAAACTAACTTAACAAACTTAACAAACATATAAAACTTATAATCAGGGAACAACTAACATATTAAACGTTTATAAAAGAGGATCAGGTATCAAACAGAAAAGAAATACCAAGGAAACGACACGTTTCCGAAATTTAAACTAATCCATCTAAACAAGTAAAAATGAAAATAAAGAAAACCTAGTCCTCTGACTAGATTCTATTGTAACGATGTCAAAAATACTCTTACTAAACGGATCCAAGAAGAGATCCTCAAAATACTATAGTAAAATATAAATCCAGAAATTTGGGAAAACCCAAATAAAAACGTATACTATATTCCTTCACAAGACTATAGAAACTAAATATATATCGACAGGGTGAAAGGGTCGTGGTGAACAACTTCTCTGATAGAAAGTAAAATATAAGAATGAAGAAAACAATATCTAAATTGACATCCACTCGTTCAAATAAAGACCCGAGAGATAATAGAAGGTAACTAGATATATAATTATAGTCACAAAACTAATGACACCGAAACATCACATCAGACTTCAGACCTTCCCAATACAGAAGTCGAAATAAGAAGAAGTCCTAACGAAACCGTTAAGACCCAGAAAGCACTAAGGTATATTTAAAATCCCAATAAACAAGATCAGAACACTTTTTACAGTACCCATAAAACTATCTTTAATATAATTTAAACATTTATCAAAACTCATGATACCGGTAAAATAAAAAAATAACCTTATATTAACGAAACGTTACAACACAATCCAACATGTCACAATCCAAATATGCGTACTTAATCGGTGTACATATTTATATAGGGGATCTCGGAATGAGGGTGTGTGGGGGTAGGGTGGGGAGATCGAGTAGTGTCTCGTGACTCGACTCGAGAGACACGAGATATCGTCGAAGGGTGATACTATAATCTGTAGTTAATATCCTTTTTTTTGAGACATTTTTGTGTCTGTATACCTTCGATTTGTTATGTGACGATGTATTGGTTCGCTAGGAACTTCTTTGATTTCTCCTTTATTTTGTATGGGTCTTTGTTTACTGTTACTTTTGAGTTACTGGTTTTGTGATACCCTACGTCGTTTTCGTCAAGATTCTACCTTCAAATATCGTTATGTTAAGATGGACTTCTTTGTTGTCAGAATCACAAAAAAAAAAAAAATTGGATTCAAAACAATTCTTGACATCAAGTGTAACGATAATTTGGAAAGGTTACTCTTTCAAACGGGTCCCTCGGTTAAATAAAAGGTATCATCTTCGTGAGTTGTTTATATATACTCATGAAATTTTATAGTTTAAATTAAAGTCAACTTCAGACACGTAAATGTTTTATTGACTTCTTCGAACCACTCAGTGGAACGATAGAGAACAGTTTCGGAGAAGCGTAGTCTTTTTGGAAACCCAGTCGTGAAACTATTAAGTCATACATCTTTTAGGACTGTACTCAGTTTGTAACATCAGTCAAAAGTGTTATACAAATTTTCCTTAAACAAAAAGTGGGAAATTAATAGATTTAATATTAAATCAAATACGAAATCAAATAATAAGATTGAAAGATCTGGTTTTATTGAGTGATGATGGAATGTTCAACCACAGGAACAACGTAGAGTCAGTAAATTATGGTCCTTCAATTTTTCAATGTAAGTACTGACTGTTCCCTAATCAGAGGTTTTACATGTTTGTTGAGTACTGTAGATTGTCGTAGTTTTGTTGGGTTAGTTTTTTTAGGTGTCTTCTGGATTCAGCTGTAAAGAGGTCTCTTCTGTATGTCTACCCGTTCTCCGTGTACTTTTCTACAAGTTGTAACGATTAATAACCTCTTTACGTTTAGTTTCGATGTCACTCCGTAGTGACGTGTGATCAGTTTCACCGATAGTAGTTTTATAGATGTTAGTTGGTTACGACCTCTCCCACACCTCTTTTGGAGGATGTGACAACCACCCTTACATTTAACCATGTCAATGTTACCTTTTGTCATACCTCCAAGACATTTGATTTTTATTTGGATGGTACACTGGGACGTTAGGGTGAGGACCCGCATATAGGTCTCTTTTTGTACTAGGTTTTCCTATGTACGTAGGGTTACAATTGACGTTGTGCCAAATGTTATCGGTTCTGTACCTTCGTTGGATTTACAGGTAACTGTCTCTTTACCTATTTCTTCTACACCATGTCTGTATGTCACCTTACAAGTCAAGTCAGCGAGTCAGCACAGGCTGAGAAACGCTGGGGTACTTAACGTCGTGCGGTCCGGAGGGACAGGTGGTGGTTGAGGGCCTCAAGTGAGTCTGAGTGTAAGTAACTCAGTCACTACGGTAGGTCGGTAGCGTAGGAGACAGCAGGGGAAGAGGAGGGAGGGAGTTAGGGAGGGTCGTAGTCAGAAAAGGTTACTCAGTTGAGAAGCGTACTCCACCGGTTTCATGCTTTAGGGTCCTAACTAGAGGAAGTCTTACCTGACCAACCTAGAGGAACGTCAGGTTCCCTGAGAGTTCTCAGAAGAGGTTGTGGTGTCAAGTTTTCGTAGTTAAGAAGCCACGAGTCGAAAGAAGTGTCAGGTTGAGAGTGTAGGTGTGTACTGGTGACCTTTTTGGTATCGGAACTGATCTACCTGGAAACAACCGTTTCATTACAGAGACGAAGGCTTATACGATAGATCAAACCAGTATTGAAAAGAAGGTTCCTCATTGGCGGAAAATTAAAGTACCGACGTTAGTGGTAGACGTCACTAAAACCTCAGGTTTTTCTTATTTCAGACTGTGACAAAGGTGACAAAGGGGTAGATAAACGGTACTTCACTACCCTGGTCTACGGTACTAGAAGTAAAAGACTAACAACTCGAAATTCGGTTGAAAAAGTGAGAGGTCAAAGTGAAAGTAGTCCTCCGAAAAATCAAGGAGAAGTGAAAGACGGTATTCCCACCACAGTAGACGTATAGACTCCAATAACTATAAAGAGGGTCATTAAAACTAAGGTCGAACACAAAGAAGGTCAGGTCGCAAAGAGTACTACATGAGACGTATCTTCAATTTATTCGTCCCACTGTTATATGTCGGAACTACATGAGGAAAAGGATAAACCTTGGTCAGACAACAAGGTACAGGACAAGATTGACAACGAAGGACTGGACGTATATCCAAAGAGTTCTACGTCCAGTCCACCAGACCATAAGGGTAGAGAAAGTCTTAAAAGGTGGCAAATAACACTAGGTGTGTCCGTTTCTACTTTATTACGGTAAACGTCGTAGTACCTACCCGGATCTTTAACAGTCTAACTCACTTCATTCAGTCATCTCTTCCTCTTTATTACTGTAAGGAAGGTACACCTTAGATTTTTCTTTAATATGTCTACTTGAATGTTTTATTTTTGTTTGAGTGTCTGAATCTCTTACTTGAATACCAAAGGTCCCCATTCCCTCCCCCCTCCCTATCAAACCCTCAAACACTACCTGTACATGTGTAACGACATAAATCTTACCTATTAGTTGTTCCTGGATGACATATTGTGTCCCTTGAGACTAGTCACAATTACACCGTCGGACCCACCCGCAAAGACCCTCTTACCTATGTATTTATACATACCGACTCATGGAAGTGACAAGTAGACTTTGATAGTGTTGTAACAATTGGTCGATATGGTGTTGTGTTTTATTTTTCAATAAAATTTTTTGTTCAACATAAGTACAAAGACAATCAAAACTTGAACAACTTTTGTAGGTAACCTTGTTGAAAGACCTATACATCATATCTCTACCATTTAGAAATTTTTGTACACCTGGGTCCCTTTATTCGAAATTTATAAGAGAATGTCAAACCTTTCTTTAAAAAGATACACTATTGAAATCAAATCCAAAAGGTCTATACAGGAAATTCTACCTTATAAATAATTTCTATAACGAATGTGTATATTTTTGTTTGTAACGGTTTAGAATGAACTCCTTCATGGGAAAAAGAAAGTAAAAAAATATAATCACATTAACACAAAGGTTTAAACGACCGTACAACTGACGTCGTGAAATTATCGTAGTACAGAATCCTAAAATTTATCGAGTCGACCTTAAGGTAGTGTAGGTGATCGAAACAAATATAATTACGATAAATTCTGGGTGTCTGAGGTCTTATAGACCAAGATCCACTCACTGGTGTGGTAGTACCAATAGACCCAGTAATTCTGAAAAAAAAACATGTCGAGAAGACACATAAGAACGGTGGAGAAGAATTATAGAAAATGAAGACAATCCAGGTATGGTAAAGACAGGAAATAACACGGGTAGAAACGTACTTTACAAGGGAACTATCGAGATTAAAAGAACTTCTCTAGAGATCAGAAAGGGTAAGATAACAAAAGGAGATAAACAAACGTGGCAAGTGAATTCTTCCGAAAGAATAAAGAGAAACGATATGAAACCTTGCGACGTAAGTTAACCTATATAGAAAGGGAAAGAGAAAACGGAAAGTGAATAGAGGAATCGATAAAAGTCCCAGAGGAGTCTATTGGTAAAACGGAACAACGTAAAGAAAAAGAAACCCTACCATGACAATTTCCTGACGTGAGTTAGACCGTCGTTTAAACCTTTTGAGTCGTCACCGGTCTTTTGACCTTTTCAACAAAAGTAAGGTTCGAGTTTCTTCCCGTTACGGTTTCTTACAAGTTTGTGGTCATGTTGACGTGAGTAAAGTGTACGTTCGTTCCAGTACGAGTTTTAGGAAGTTCGATCCGAAGTTGTCATGTACTTAACTCTTGAAGGTCTACATATTCGACCTAAATCTTTTCCGTCTCCTCGGTCTCTAGTTTAACGGTTGTAGACGACCTAGTATCTTTTCGTTCTCTTAAGGTCTTTTTGTAGATGAAGACGAAATAACTGACACGGTTTCGGAAACTTACGTACCTAGTGTTGTTTGACTCCTTTTAAGAAGTTCACTACTCTTATGATCTGATGGAATGAACGGAGGGCTCTTTAAACGTACGTCCAGTTCTTTGTCAATCTTAACCTGTACTTTGTTACCTGATCAGGGTCTAACCCTTTCTTTCACTTCAGTGAGTCAGTACAGGTTGAGAAACACTGGGGTACCTAATATCGGGTGGTCCGAAAAGGTAGGTACCCTAAAGGGTCCGTTCTTATGACCTCACTCAACGGTAAAAAAAGAGGTCCCCTAGAAGGGTTGGGTCCCTAGCTTGGGCCCAGAGGAAGTAACATCCGTCTACGAAAATGGTAGACTCGGTGGTCCCTTCAGAATTTAACCCTTTCCTCATACATATAACAGTGGGATGAATAAATCG
This sequence comes from Capra ibex, assembly GCA_006410555.1. Lineage (NCBI taxonomy): Eukaryota > Metazoa > Chordata > Mammalia > Artiodactyla > Bovidae > Capra > Capra ibex. Next base: position 29,747,906 of record SJYO01026388.1, on the reverse strand, counting down.
AATATACGTGGCATGTAGCACGTTTTACGGTCCGACCTACTTCGTGTTCGACATTAGTTCTAGTGGTCCTCTTTATAGTTATTCCAGTCTATAAGTCTACCGTCTTTCACTTCCCCCCTTGATTTCTCGGAGAACTACTTCTACTTTCTCCTCTCACTTTTTTAGACCGAATTTTGAGTTGTAAATTTTTTAATTCTAGTACCATAGACCAGGGTAGTGAAGTTCCGTTTATCTACCCCTTTGTTACTGTCTGAGATAAAAGAACCTGAGGTTTTAGTGACGTCTACCACTGACGTCGGTATTTTAATTTTCTGCAAACCAGGAACCTTCTTTTCGGTACTGTTTGGATCTGTAGCGAAATTTTTCGTCTCTATAGTGAAACGACTGTTTTCAGACAGATCAGTTCCGATACCAAAAAGGTCATCAGAACATACATACACTATCAACCCGGTATTTCTTCCGACTCTCGGTTTCTTAACTACGAAAACTTGAGACCACAACCCATTCTGAGAACTCTCAGGGAACCTGTCGTTCCTCTAGTTTGGTCAGTTAGGATTTCCTTTAGTTAAGACTTATAAGTAACCTTCTTGACTACGACTTCGAGTTTAGGAAACCGGTGGACTATACTTCTCGTAGTCCTTTTTGGGACTACGACCCTTTCTAACTTCCCTCCTCGTCTTCCCATACTGTCTCTTACTCTACCAACCTACCGTAGTAACTGAGTCACCTGTACTCAAACTTGTTTGAGGTCCTCTATCACTTCCTATCCCTCCGGACGGTACGACCATCAGGCACCCAAACGTTTATCAGTCAGAACTAACTCACTGACTTGTTTTTGTCAACACAAACACAAAAGGAATAGAGAATAAAACGAAATAACCCGGGATCTTTACCTACCTTTTTTATAAGGTCTTCGTATCCTTATTTTTGTCTACGTCCTCCTCGTCGAACTATTGTACACTCCCGTCTTATCAAAGTTCATCAGAACGTTTTTAAACGGAACCACAACCTTCTTTAGTTTACTAAACAGTCTCGGGAGATTCACATCTGAGTCTTACTCATTTCCCGACTACCGTTTTTCGTCGGTCTTGTAAGACTTTTGTTTCCACCGAATGAAACACTATCCCAGGGTTTGTTTTACACGAAATACCAGTGCGACACGAGGACTCAAACGACAAACATGGACTGGGACGAAGAACAGGACTAGTGTCTTTGTTCAATCATGTCAAAGGGACCGACAACCAAGTTGTAAACAGTGGACTAAGGTATAAGAAGATGAATACTGATTTTTGGATTTCGTTTGTGTGTTTTTTTCTCATCTGAGAATTTATAAATAACTTATGAATATCTTGTGTCTTATTTGAAACTATTCACGGTCCGTAACACGTTTCTTACTCTTATCTTTATCTACTTACAGTATGTCAGGGACGGATGTACCTGACGTAATAGATCGTCATATCTGTCTGTGACTGGTCGATAGATATTACAATATACTTTTAATACTGGGTGTGTCATAAATACTCCTCTATTTACTCCCACCAGTCAAGAAACTCCCCTTCAGTTTCCAAAGCGTTTCCTCTACACTCGATTTAGAGTTTCATCCTCGTCCTCAAACAATCCATCTCCTTCCACTCTTCTTCTCGTAAAATTCGGTTCTTTTCCACTCGTCTCAATACTCTCAACGACCACGAAACCCCTTGACATACAGGACGATCGATCACCTCCATAACTAGTCACTGGGTCACGACACGAGTTTGACTCCGTCACGGACGTCCGTGCTGGAGAGGAGGATTTAATAGATTACAGAAAGACCAGTATTGACTCAAAAGTCCATTTTTCTCCATACTTCTTAAAAAAAGAACTATACTTTAGATTTTGACACTTCTGGGAGTTGGAGAAAAGTTGTACATCTCGTTTATTATCTTAACCTGAGTAAACATCGTTCATTGTAAAAAAAAGTCTTTACACACCTCTCCACCAAACCCCTTTCAATTTCAACATGTTCGTATTACACTATGGATCATCTCCTTGGAGAGGTTATTAAAATGTCTGTATTATAAGAAAGAAATAGGGGCCGACTCGGTTTTTCCTTCAAGTAGCGAAGGACGACCTTAAACGATGTATAAACGATAAGATGTTCTGATTCTGAGGTTCTAGACTCAACGGTCCAGTCTCAGGACGAAGGGTCCCTACTAAGACAAGTTATTTCGTTTCTCCTCGGAGACAAATGAGTAGACATCGTTCCTTTAGAAGTCTTTCTTGACCACTTACGAAACCTGTAATGAACATAAAACACACACAATAGATAGTAGTTCAAAAGGGAAGCATAAAGAAAAAAAATTATCTTTTGAGCAAAGACTCTTAAAAAGTCAGTGTAAAATACAGTGATCATCTAGTAAGAGAATAGAACACTTACTCAGAAACTGTGAGGGAGTCTTAGTAAGCTATTTACTACCTCTGGACAGTGTCTTTCACTGGGTTTCCTTTACTGTGGACTCGGGAAACAGACACCGGACTTCTTCCCCTCTAGTAATACCTAGAAGTCAAGTTGTCACACGTCCTGCCCTCACGACGCCACCCCCATTCCCCAGCTCCCGTCTTACGACTCGTCCGGGTGGCCACCGTCCCTCGTACCTTCTGGGATTAACATTCGAGACACCCTCGTCCCCCGACCAGAGACGATCGAATAAGAGGACCTCGAAACAGACTGTGCACTGTCCAAGAATTGGTTTGTTAGTGGTGGATTTCCTCCTCCTTAACTTTTCCAGAGAAACACTGACCTTGTGTCTCTTGTTCCCCGACGCACCTTATTTGACTGGGACTCTCTTTCTCGATATGTTCCGGAACACGGAGAATTTCTATTCCCCGAAACAGGAGTCGTCACCTTGTGGTCATTTCCTAAAATTTGTACTGACCAAACGAGATGTCACATTACGGTCTCGAAGGGTTGAGAAACTGACACTAGTCGTCACTCTTTGTGTAAAATGAACCGAGAACAACAAGTCAGTGAGTCAGCACAGGTTGAGAAACGTTGGGGAACTTGACGTCGTACGGTCGGAAGGGACAGATAGTGGTTGAGGGTCTCGAACGAGTTTGAGTACAAGTAACTCAACCACTACGGTAGGTTGGTAGAGTAAGAGACACCAGGGGAAGAGGAGGTTGGAAGTTAGAAAGGGTCGTAGTCCCAGAAAAGATTACTCTGTCAAGAAACATAGTCCACCGGTTTCATAACCTCGATGTCAAAATTGTATTCAGGAAGATTACTTATAAGTCCGAACTACAGGACATCCTAACTGACCAAACTAGAAGAACGTCAGGTTCCCTAAGAGTTCTTAGAAGAGGTTGTAGTGTCAAACTTCCGTAGTGAAACTGTGAGTTGGAAGGAACTATTTTGTGTGTGCGTGCATTGATTTTATTAAAAATACTTGTTACGAATAGGAATGATTTGTACTACACAAGGTAATAAAAGATAAAATAAACAACAAAAATTTTTCATCACCAGTAACCCTCTTACTGTAAGATTGTACATATGATAGTACATTCTTAACTTAGCGGTCAGATACAGACTACGTCCTATGTCGTACGAACCTCGACCACGTACCCCTACTGGGTCTCTCTACAATACCCCTCCCTCCACCCTCCCCCCAAGTACAAACCCTTACGTACATTCTTAATTTCTAAAATTTTAAATTTTTTATTTTTTTTTTTTTTCTAGTTACACCTCTTTTTTTTTCATCACCAGTTTCTGACGATATATATAAAAAATGAAATAAAAAATTATCTTCCTATTAACGAAATGTCATAATATAACCAAAGATAGTTTGTAGCTGTACTTAGTCGGTACCCAAATGATACAAAGGGTGGCGGACTTATAGGAAGGGTGGAAGGAGGGTAGGATGAGACGATGTAACAATGGTTCGGGGTCAAACTCAAGGGACTCAGTATGTCGTTTAAGGGTAACCGACAAATAAAATGTATGTCATTACATACGAAGGTACAACGAGAGGGGTATGTAGGGTGGGAAAGGAAGGTGGGTGGTGGTGTTCGACACAGGTATTTCAGATAAGAGATACAGATACCGAGGTAACGACGGGACGTTTATCCAAGTAGTCATGGTAGTAAGATCTAAGGTATGTATACGTAGTTATATGTTAAACGAAAAGAGAAAGACTTAATAAAACACATTATCCGAGATCCAAGTAGGTGAAGTAATCCTGACTGAGTTTACACAAGGAAAAGATACCGGCTCATTATAAGGTATCATATATACATGGTATCACAGAAATAAGTAAGTAGACAGCTACCTGTAGATCCAACAAAGGTACAAGATCGATGACATTTATGTCGACGTTACTTGTAACCCCACGTACACAGAAAAAGTTAAAACCAAAGGATTCCCATATACGGATCATCATCTTAACGACCCAGTATACCATCAAAATAAGGATCAAAAAATTCCTTAGAGGTATAAACAAGAGGTATCATCGACAAAGTCAAATGTGAGGGTGGTTGTAACGTTCTCCCAAGAGAAAAGAGGTGTGGGAGAGGTAGCAAACAAACACCTAAAAAACTACTGCCCGAAAGACTGGTAGTTCATGGTGATATAAATTTTACCTATTGGTTGTTTCTGGATAACATATCATGTACCTTGAGACAAGTCACAATACACCGTCGGACCTACCCTCCCCCAAAACCCCCTCTTACCTATGTGTATATATATACCGACTCAGGGAAACGACAAGTGAACTCTACTAAGTCAACCATGTTTTCATTAACACCAAAACCTGACACTTAAAATTTAGTAATATTGATCTGAGTTTGTGTAGAAATAATTAGTTTTGTCCTTGGTAATATTAGTTGTGTAAATAAGGTTTCTCTTTATTCAAACAAATAAAAACATCACATTTTTAGACACCAAGTACTAAACTACTTGAGAATCTTTCGTAAAAGACGGAGGACGACCAACACCTTCGTAAAAGGGACGTTTTTCAACAACTTTACGAACTTCACCATCCACCAACCACTCTCCAGTCCACTTATAGCGTCTATTCCGTTTTAAAGTATCGGGTTAAACAAGTCAAAGAAACCAACACATACACGATAGTCCGTAACAGTACCTCTTCTTAATCCGGGAAAGACAACTGGTTACGGTCGACGTTCGTAACGTCAAAAACCACGTAGAGTAGTTACGACTCGTATGAAGAGTCTACATTACCAAAACGACCCTAAGTCTCTCGACACCACCTAGTCTGTCTGTCGTCTGGTGGTTTGTCACTAGTGCTAGAAAAAAACGACGTTTAAACCGTAACTCTTCACGAAACCTCGATGAAGAACCAGGTTGGGATGATTCGACAAGTAACGGTCAACAACATATTTTAGGTGAAAAACAACGGGTAGTTCTTGACCAAACAACAACGACGTGTCTTATTCTCTTCTACTGTAAAGTTTTACTAAAAAAATTTAAAAGTCAGTCGAGTACTCCGTGCGTGAATACTTGAAAAAAGTGGAAAGATTAAACGAAGTTTACGACTTACTGGTATCTTACCGGCTGCAACTCAAGAAACCGTTGAAGAGTACATCGACATTCTCCTAGTCAAAACTACTAGGAGAGTCAACCAACAACAGTCGTAGGTTACCGGTCGGTGATGCGAGGAACAGAAGTTCCAAGGAGTAGACGAAACGTTTTGAAGAATTTGGTGGCGACGTGACATGGAAGAAATAATCGATGACCCGGTTTCCTCAACAACTACAACGTTCAATGGAGGTGACAAAATGCTGGGTACAAACTTGAACTTAATTTTTTAACGAACTTAAATGAAAAATAGATTACAGTAAAGATATCAGATTTTATTTATATTTTATTTGTCGTTCTTTATTCAGTAATCGTTTTTTTTGGTATTTCGCTCTTTACGTGTAATTTTCTTACATATTGTATTGGTGTAAATAAATTCTTACATAAGGTTTACCGCTACACGTCGTTACTTTTTGGTACTAATGAAAACGTGGTTGGATTATAACAAGTAGTCGATACAGGGTGGGTCATGTTTTTTTTTTTCATCACCAGTTATGGTCATATCAGCTGACTACCCAACATTCATGTCAAACCTTACCTAAGTTAAGACACCTTTATTTTAGAGATGGTTACCTCCGAAAAACGTATTTTAATATCTGTGGTCGTTGAAAATTCACTAGATCTTTCCAGTCTTCTATGATCGAAGTTTTGTTATACGTTTCATCTTGAGACCTCTCTACGATCAAGTTCCCTTTACGTATTGTCGTACAGTTCACACCCTTCCTAAAATCTTCAATGGGTTAGGTCTACCTTTCATGACGGGATCTCATCTGGACGAAGTCCCGTGCCCCCTTATGGTAGTCTCCCCGGGTCACGGGTCCAAAGAGGTATAGACGAAAGAAAGGGAAGTCGGAGGGGACGGTCACGAAGAGTGTTGTTCGACTCCGTACCTGCGCACGACTAGAATAGTGGTAAAACATGTAGACCTATGACTTCGGATCCCTCCAGTACACTGAACGAAACGTTCCGATGAACCGACTCTTTTGTCTCGTCTCGACGCAAGGTTCAGAGAAGTGACCAGACCGGTAGAAAGGTAGTGTGACATGACAAAGTGTGTGTATATACTTTTTTTGATCCGAACTTTCACTGTCACGTCGTAAAACTGTCCGTACGTAAAGACACGATCTTGATACTCAGAAGATTGTGATAAATTAGTCAAACAATAATTTTAATACAATAATTTTTGTATCAATTAGACATAGTATTTTTCTTACTATTATAGGTCTGTAAGTTTGGAGTCAGTGCATCATAGAAGTAACTATAAAACCGATTTTCTTACCCTCTCATTTAGTCCTTCACATAATTAGTATTTTTATGATTAACAACTTTTGGGGACCCTCTGACTAAAAATTTTGACTCATTTTTCTACTTTCTATTTTATACCAAGTATTCATTACATATATTTAATCTTTCGTAAACACATACAACTGAACTCCATTATTTTGGTCAAACTTTATATAAAAGACGACTCAAAGATCTCCTTTGACCGAAAACTTGATAGTGTCCCGTGAAATCCCATATTATGTTACAGGACTTTTTTTTTAAAAAAAAAGTATTTATACTACTGAAGGAACCACCGGGTCCACCATTTCTCAAAGGAACGTTACGTCCTCGTAGTCAAAGTCAGGGACCCAACCCTTCTAGGGGACCTCCTCCCTTACTGTTGGGTGAGGTTACAAGAACGGACCTCTTAAGGTACCTGTCTCAACAGACCGTCTCATCAGGTACCTCAGAGTTTCTCAGCCTGTAATGACTCACTGATTGTGAAAGTGATTGAAAGTACCACTGTCCTACAATTGCTTTGAAGAACACCACGAGTAAATCGTTATATGTGTTTATAGTTTAGTACATATGGACTTTGATTATCTTACAACATGTAGTTATATGGATTTAAATTTCTTTCCTCTTTAGTCCATGTGTGGTTTTTACAAGTTGATTATAACTGGAAGAAAATTAAGCCCTTACAAAGACTCTACTCGAGTAGACATTGTCCCCAACTAAAGACACCCTCGGGTCACACACGGGACCGGACAACCCCATGTGGGTCCTCCGTTCGATCGTAGACGACCAACCAAAGTAGTCCCGAGTTGTCAAGATTACAATCAAAAAAAAAAAAATTAAATAAAAAATAACCTCCTCTTAACGAAATGTCACAACACAACCGAAGACGGTTTGTTGTTACGTTTGGTCGGAATTAAAATGTATATAGTGAAGGAAGAACTCAGAGGGGAGGGAGAGACATAGGGTAGAAAGATCCAGTCGTGTCTCACGGTCCGACCCGAGGAACACAATCTGTCATTTAAGAGTAGCAGATGAAATGTGTACCATCACATACACATAGTTACGATGAAAGAGGTAAACAGGGTGAGAGAAGAAGAGGGTGACCCAGGTGTTCAGGTAAGAAATATAGACTTAGAAGTAAAGAAAGGACGTTTATCCAAGTAGTTATGGTAAAAAAGATCTAAGGCATATATATACGTAATTAAATGTTATAAACAAAAAGAGAAAGACTGAATGAAGTGAGACATATTGTCCGAGATCGAAGTAGGTGGAGTGGTCTTGACTGAGTCTAATCAAAAAAATACCGACTTATTATAAGGTAAGATATATATATTACACATACATATATACACATGGTGTAGAAGAAGTAGGTAAGTAAACGACTACCTGTAGATCCAACGAAGGTACAGGACCGATAACATTTATCACGACGATACTTATAACCCCGAGTGCACATGAAAAGTCGATACCAAAAGAGTCCCATATCCAGGTTATCACCCTAACGACCCAGCATACCGTAAAATAATAATAATAAACAAAAATTAACCTCCTATTGACGAAATATTACATAACCAAAGAAATGTTGTCAACACAACCAAAGACGGTATATAGTAATATTTAGTCGGAATCCGTATGTATACAGGGAGGGAGTACTTAGAGGGAGGGTGGAAGGTAGGGTGAGGTGGGGAGACTCAATAGTGTCTCGTGACCGAAACTCGAGGGACGTAGCATGTCGTTTAAAGGTGACCGTCAGATTAAAACGTATACCACTACACATACAAAGTCGCGACGAGGGAGTCAGGTAGGGTGGGAGAAGAGGGGGACGACACAGGTGTTTAGACAAGGGACAGACCCAGAGGAAACGACGGGACGTCCTCCAATTAGTCATGGTAGAAAGATCTAGGGTATATATATACATAATTATATGTTATAAACAAAAAAACAGAAAGACTGGATGAAGTGAGACATATTATCAGTAATCCAAGTTGATAGAATAATCTTGACTTAGTTTACACAGGGAAAAGTACCGACCCATTATACATGGTATAACACATATACATGGTGTATGTATACATGGTATTGAGGAAATACGTAACTAGACAGTTACCTATAGATCCAACGGAGGTACAAGATCGATAATATTTATCACGACACTACTTGTAACACCATATAATAGAAAAACTTAATACCAAAGGGGTTTCATACACGGGTCATCACCTTAATGACCCAGTATACCATCAAAACCTCTTCCGTTACCGTGGGATGAGGTCATGAGAACGGACCTTTTAGGGTACCTGCCTCCTCGGACCTTCCGACGTCAGGTACCCCAGCACTTCTCAGCCTGTGTTGACTCGCTGAAGTGAAAGTGAAAAGTGAAAGTATGTAACCTCTTCCTTTACCGTTGGGTGAGGTCACAAGAACGGACCTCTTAGGGTCCCGGCCTCGGACCATCCGACGGTAGATACCCCAGCGCGTCTCAGTCTGTGCTGACTTCGCTGAATCGTCATCGTCGTACCATCAAAATAAGGATCAAAAAATTCCTTAAAGGTATGTGAGACACAATCAAATGTGGTTGTCACGTTCTCCTAAGGGAAAAGAGGTGTAGGAGAGGTCGTAAATAACAAACATCTAAAAAAATTACTACCGGTAAGACGGACCACACTCCAATATAGAGTAATATTAAAACTAAACGTAAAAAGATTATTAATCACTACAACTCGTAGAAAAGTACACAAATGACCGGTAGACATACAGTAGAAACCTCTTTACAGATAAATCCAGAAGACGAGTAAAAAACTAACCCGACAAAAAGACTATAACTCGATATATTCAACAAATATATAAAACCTCTAATAAGGAAACAGTCACCAAACGTCAATAAAAGAGGGTAAGAGGGTATTTTCCTAACAAAAATTTAGAACAAATAACAAAGGAAACGACACGTTTTTGAAAATTCAAATTGATCCAGGGTAAACAAATAAAAATAAAGGTAATGAGACCCGCCACCCAGTTTCTCCTAGAACGACACTAAATACAGTTTCCCATATGGCGGATACAAAAGGAGATTTTCGAATATGAAAGACCGGAATGTAAATTTAGAAATAAGGTACACTCACATAAAACCACATACCACAATCCCTCACAAGATCAAAATAACAAAATGTGTATTGATAGGCCAAAAGGGTCGTGGTGAATAACTTCTCCGACAGAAAAGAGGTAACATAAAAACACAGATGTATCCGAATCTCAAACCCCTATATTTAACAAAAACTCACCAAAAAAAGGGGGTGTCAAAAGATACGTAGACTAACGGTCCCGACGTCCATTTTAAGAAGATCAGGAACAAGTGTCTCTCCCGTCGAGAAGGTCGTGAGTATAGACCCAAACTCCGGCAAAGGGGAAGGAGTGGTACTCCGTACTCCGGAGGCACAGACAGGACCATCGACACAATTTCTGGGTCGAGATCCTCCACATAAAAACCGGGGTCATACAGGGAGGGGGTACGGTCCATCGAAGTGGGACGTGACCACTACCAAACTCAGAGGAGAAGAAAAACCGTGACACTTTAAGAAAAGAAAGAAAGAAAACTCACATTAATGCATAAAATTCATAAAATAATACTAGATAGGGCTAAAAGATACACAAACTTTATCCTCCTCTTACCGAAGAGTTTAAAGGAGTAACGTAGTGGATTTCAGGAAGACTTAATGAAATTTCAAACAATCTTTTTTTCTTCATACAATAATATTATGACAGTATGAAGTGTACACACGTCCCACCGCACCTGACAACACCTAACATTGCTTAACTCACCAGTAACGACGATCTCCTCGAATTACGACTGTTTGTGTACGGGGCGAGAGTATTAACCCTTGTAGACAGAGATTAAACAGTAGACAGTAGACAAACGTGACCGGATTGTCTTCAATGTCTCTTCCGTTACCGTGGGGTGAGGTCATGAGAACGGACCTTTTAGGATACCTGCCTCATCGGACCACCCGATGACAGATACCCCAGCGTGTCTCAACTTGTGCTGACTGCACTGAATCGTCGTCATCGTCGTTGTCTTCAATCCCTTACAATTTTGTTTCTTGTATCCTGTCAAATAAGTAAGAAAGAAAAGTGGAAGTTGAGACTTGGACTACACCGAGGTTAAAGCCACGAAAGAACAAGACTGGTCATTTAATTCTAAAACCTCTTTAACCGTTAAAAGAGAAAGGAAAATCGTAAGTGGACCTACTTTAATGACTGTGGAGAACCATGTTAGTCGAGAACCAAAAGGAGGTAGGACACATACGAGAAAGTAGACTCTTCTTAAAGAACAAACACTCGGAGAAAATCTATGACATTACGTCCTCTAGGGCAAGTTAGGGACCCAACCCTTCAAGGGGAACTCTTCCCTTACCGTTGTGTGAGGTTATAAGAGTGGATCCCTTAAGGTACCTGTCTCCTCGGATCGTCCGATGTCAGGTACCACAGTGTTTCTCTACCTGTACTGACTCAATGATTGTGAAGGTGAAAAACCCACGATGTTTCTGAAGGTAACAGAAACTTGATAGGTTTTTCAAAGTTTTCGATGAAAAAATTTGTTGGTGAAGTGTACCTTCACTTAGAACCGGAAGACAAGAGGTCACCTTAGGAAACTTGCACATCGTTGTATGAACCAAACAAGGAAACCACCTCTTTTTGTTTGAGGTGTTTGGTACGACCGAACGACTAAAGACGGAACCATACCTAGCAGTCGTACCCGGACGGTTTCTTTCCGACCAGGTGACGACTAAAGAGGAGGTCTCGGTCGCGGATCTTAAAGAAGGGAAGACTCTTCAAAAACGGTTCTTGACCTCGTCCTATAGTTCAAAAAGAGATGAGGTTTCTCCCGGTAATCAACACCTTCTGTTCAACTTTCACGATTTAAAAAAAAAAAGGAAAACGACCGACATGACGATTTAACTGGAAGAAACTTTCAAAGCGAAAAGAAGACTGTCTCTCTCTTCCTTTCGGGTGAAAGTCTCGTTCAACTGACCCTCGTCATTTACAAACAGAACCGAATTGACCATGAACCGAAACAGTCAGTACACTTGGAACTATAGTTGTTGGGACGTCCGTCACAATTCCTACGACGATGACCTCGTCTTCCTTTGGACCCCTCTAATTGACACTCAAGATTCGATAGGGAGTCTTCTTAAACCTCGGTGTGCTAATACACCCGAAAAGTCCTGACCTCCGTCTGAAAGTAGTGAAAGACATCCGTTTCTATTGTGAGAACTCATAAAACATCCCATGAAAAGTGGGGTACACTGAATTTAACTTTCACCTGAATACTAGAACAGGAAACTATCTTGGTTGTAGTCGATGTTCAGGACCGACTTCTACTGGAGTAACTGAACTTTTGTCCTCTCTTTTATGTTTACTTAAGTTGACCGTTTTAAAACCTCTTTAGGACTAGAAAAAGGTGTATTTAAACTGAAATTGGATCGTTTCATCCTCTGCTCAGAAAAGAAAGGACAAAATAACTCTACACTAGTTGTATCTTACCTTTGAGACTTAGGTGGACCAAGATATCGTAAATAAGCAGGTCCAAAACCGACACTAACGGGAATTATACGTTTCAATTTTAACTACCTTACAGTCTCTGGTAGAGTACTAAAGTCGAAGACTGAGTCCAATTTATTGTAACCCTATAAAGAAATATATAAAATCTATATCAATTAACAAGAATCCTTCATCGGTAATGTAAAAATGTATTTTTATCATCTACTGTGTTAAGACGGAAATTTTTTACGAAAAATTTTTTAGACAAATACGTTTTCATTGGGGATCGCGAGAAAGAGGTCGAGATGAGAATTCTAACCCGTCCCTTTCCTCACCGACCTCCTTCTCCAAAATGGCGAACCGACCATTTTAGACTGGCAGAAGAAAATCGGAGACATATACTGTCCGTAAGTTTACATCCGAAAAAAGGAGACAAAAAGAGTACCAAGTGAGAACCTCATGAAGACACCTAAGCAATCTCCGAAGTTGTTCATAAATCTGGGACAACGTAAGGGACTATACCTGTTACTACACCGAAGGGTGAATCGAAGGGAAGGTACATGAGACGGATCTCAGGTGGGGTGTCGGAGAGTAACAGTTCAAGGGAAACAGTCTCGTCGGCAGGAGAACACCTCGGGTTAATTCTGTCGTGTTCAGATCGTTGAAACGTCACGTCTAGAGAAGGATCCTTTTGACGTTTGAATGGTCTCTGATGAGAGAGACGACGGGGGAAAGAACCAGAGTGTCTACTCTTACTAAGATCGGGAGTCGAAAGTCTGAAGAGACCATTCTTCGGTCGTGACGGGAGACGGGTACATACAGGGGTTTGAGGTCCCATATGACCGTCTGAAAGGGTTCTTACGAAGATGACACCTGGGCACCTTGGAGGTCCTGGGTTTAAGGTATCACGCCATTTGTTAAAACCCCTCTTCGTTACAGAAAGAAAGAACGTCCGTGACGATTAAAGACAGACAACTAAAACCCCCCAAAGGGAGTGAAACTAACGACGTCATCCCCTTCTTCGTGAGAGAGAAGAACGGTACTCCCTCCCCTTCCTGTGGGTCCACATTCGAAATGAAACTACCACGAGAATCCAGAGGGGAGTCTAAAGATCAGAACAAAATAAATTCGGATTCCATTTTCCGCCCCCAACTATCAACGGTCTGACCAAGAAGACAAATCAGTCAGACCGTGTCCTAAAGGACTATGGAAAGAAGTCTTACACAACGGGTAACAAGAGTTTACACCCCGAAACCGACTTTAAAACTCTTATTTTTCTTTTTAATGTTTATAAACTTATTTACTCATAAATAGAGTCACTAAATCTTTTCGTTTTTTTAACCTTGGTAGGAGTTTCAGGAAGTCAGTTTTTAAAACATTTTTTATTAATAATAATACCATAAAATTTTTATGTAAAACACAAACAAGTACCTGTATCTTAAATGAGTACTATGTGACAAGTCGATTATTCTTGTTACACATATCAGATTAGAGTAAAAAAAAACTCTTCCCACACATACGTACACATACACACGCACACGTGACTTATTAGAAATATTACCAATAGAGATCCACACCGTCATATCTCTAAAATTAAAGGTTGATAAAGACACAAAAAGAAAGAGGGTTAAAATAACTCTATATTGTCTGTATCTCTTGATATATTCCAATTCCACATATCGTATTAATGATCTGAATGTATGTAACGTCTCACTAATGGTGTTATTCAAAACGATTGTAGGTATTAAAGTATATCTCTCCCTTTCTTTTATTTTTTGACACAAAAGGAAACACTACTCTTGAAAATCCTAAATGAGAATCATTGAAAGACTGCACGGAATGTCGTATGTACTGACGTCAACAGTATAATATGCACTGTAGGGATTATGAAAGAATCGAATATTGACCTTCAAACATGGAAAACTGGTACAAATAAGTTAAGGGGGTAGACGATGGGAGACGGAGACCTTTGGTGTTTGGACTAGAGAAGAAGATACTCAGAAATAAAAATTCTAAGGTGAATATGATTCACAGAACTTAACAAAAAATGAAATTCCTACAAAAGAAATTGTTTGTCTTCTTTCGTCGTCACTTTAAATGTAACAAAATTTGAACTAAAAATTTTTAAATTACTTTTTAATAAAATTTTCCTCCCGATGTTTAAACGTCGACTCTACAACTCCCTCTTTCTCTTACACCGTCGTCTCGACTCTATCCCACTCAGTCTTCTCCATCGATCCCATATTTTGAATCTCTACGATTGAGAATGTCAGTCCGTTCATCGGACTCCCACCCATGAAGAAATGTCAACCGTGGTATCAAAGGGGAGAACGAGTGAGATCAGGATCGGGACACACAGTCTTTCTTCGGGTTCGTAGTTTTATACCTTCCGTAATGAGACTGGGAGTCTGGTGGTGGGATCTGTGTCCCGTACATACAGAGGGTTTTAACTTAAGGATATTTCTATTGGTTACCGAGAATTGAAAAGAGACGACGAGATAGAAGGTAGTAACCATATCCCTACTTCCTCTGTAGAATAGTCAAGAAATGATCATTACTGACTTTAACTTAAGATTTAAGGAAAAGGTTTGAGGGTGAAAACAAAGTTGTACTTGTCGGAGTGCTAGTCGAATGTTGATAAAATGTCCACGGTAGTACTGTTCTCAAACCGAGATTGAACCCAAGTATTAATACCTCAGTCATCTGTAAATAATGTGTATTTGTCCCTCGTATCAAGGTGCTCTTTCTAATTATTATTCTTAATTCCAATCAGGAGGGTTCAAAATTTCACTATTCTATCAGTATGACCTTTTCAACTCGTGTCTTTATAATGAAGTGATTAAGTTTTCTGGAGGTCATTCGAGTTGAGACTAAATATTAATTTTTAGGTTCATGTCTACTTTTGTGAGAGACTAATAGTTGATATCGACACAACTTCAGACAAAGAAAGACATGCCCTTTGACTTCGATAGGAATTCCGGTCTGGTGTAACTAAATCTTAACGTAGATATTTCCACGATAGATCATTCGAAACGAGAGACTAAATACGTCATAGAGGATTCTGAGCGTCTAGTCTTTTGTAGGCGAATGTTGTCCTCTACTCTGGTATGTCTTCAGGAGGGTGGACCGAGTCTGTTCTGTGTCATCAATAAAACATGTAAAGTAACACTAAGGTTTGTCACTTCCTTTTCATTCAATGCAAGTCGTATGAGTCCCACTTCTTCGTGTATAAAGTAAACCATTCTTAACGACAGTTTTTACCAATACGAAAGTCATTTCAATGTAAAACCCATTCGATGGTAAAAGATCCTGGAAGTAAATGTCCCTTTCGGAGGAAACGACTATTACGATCTAAAACCTCTCCAATCTTATTCTTATCCTACACGGTTGTCTCGTCACTCCTCTCACTCTTACACCTTTACTCATTTTTCCTCTCTAGAGGTTTCTTCGAAGGACCGAAACACCCCTCCGATGTTCCTCCCGACTCAGACACGATCTTACCTCCATCTTTGGTAGGGTGGGCCCTTTTGCCTCCCTCAGTTGTGTGGGTCCTTTCTTCGTCACTACCCCTGACCCTCAGTCCTTCCACTCGTCATCTCCACCAACAGTGAGAAGTCCGGAGCCCCACATTCTAGGACCTAAACCATCCGATGACACCGTTACCTTTTACTCTCCGTATGTAGTCGTATTACCTTCGTCAAAGTAACACGTAAACGACAACTGATCTATACCCATTACTCTCAATGGAGATGGAGATCGTCTCATGTCCTGTTAAAGTTTTACAGTTCAAACCCGTTACTTCA
Organism: Capra ibex; assembly: GCA_006410555.1. Classification (NCBI taxonomy): domain Eukaryota; kingdom Metazoa; phylum Chordata; class Mammalia; order Artiodactyla; family Bovidae; genus Capra; species Capra ibex. The sequence continues at coordinate 29,731,718 of SJYO01026388.1, read as the reverse complement.
ATGGGAATGGTATAGGAATTATCTTGAACTACATTTTAGTAAAAACCGGAACCTCTATCCCACCATCTTTGGTAGGAAAAAAAATTAACTTCATATTGATTGAATGTTAATATACATTCAAAATCCACATTTTTGTATCACCAAACTATAAAAATATGTAATACTTTACTAGTGGAACTATTTAGATCAATGGTAGACAGTGGTATGTTTCAATGATGTCATAAACGACACAACATGTAATGTAGGGGTACTGAATTAATGAAATATCGATTTCAAACATGAGAAGTAAGGGAAGTGGATAAGTGGGTAGAGGGAGTGAAGGGACTGTTGGCGATCAAACCAGAGACACAGATGGTATGGAAAAACATACATTACTCAAAGTCTACCGTCTATGAGTATGTACACCTACACAAAGAACCCTTAAACACAGGGTCAACGGAAATCCTGGTGACCTCGATTCGGGTTTTCTTGTCCCCAAGATCGGAGGTACTCTCTAATACGTGTCCCGTAGTGAGTCTGGGCTGGAGTGTACACGAACGACAAAACAGGACAAACAGATACCTGATCCCAGAGTCGTAAGAGAACCAAAATCGAAGGAGAGAGTGGAACAGGTGGGACCTACGTCAAAAGAAACACAAAACCCCGAACCACAGTCGAACACCAAAACAGACTGGAGAAGAGTAATCTTAACGAAAGGGGGTAGAAATGGGATGACGTCAGATATGTATACACGTAGGAAACACCGGGGTGTTGGGAAAGACGTGTGTCAAAAATGTACAAAAAGAGGAAGTCATCAACCATTTGAGACTTGTCACCTTTGGTACCGACAACGAAAAAAGGAACCGACGTGACCCAGAAGCAACGAAACACACCCGAAAGAGATCAACGCGACTCACCCCCGACGCGAAGACAACACCACGTGCCCGAAGAGTGACACCACGGCAGACAACACCTCGGGTCCGACATCCACGTGTCCGAAGTCATCGCCGTCGTGTGCGCGAGTCATCAACACCGAGAGTCTGAGATCTCGTACCCGGGTCATCGACACCACGTACCCGGATCAACGGGGCGTCGTACACCTTAGAAGGGTCTAGTCCCTAGTTTGGACACAGGGGATCCAACCGTCCGCCTAAGAATAGGTGACGTGGTAGTCCCGTCAGGTCTTTGGAACCGACACTTCGAGATCACGGACCAATAAAGGACCATAGTCTCCTCGAGTCATTTACACACACACACAAATAGGAAGTAAATAGTGAGTTATAAATAAAACTGAGGAACTCTTATTTAAACGGTCTCAGATCCTATCGGGAAACACAAAGGAGTACTACAAAAACTAAGACCTACCCTTCTTAGTCAAATCCTATCCTCAATAAGAAACAAAGGGACCATGATTTGTCAGACGAAAGAAGATAGACAATAAGATTGTTTACTTGTTTATATATACCATAAGTTTAATGTCATTATAGGATGTAAGTATGTAGTGAAATACTTCGCTAAAGGACTTTTTATAATCTGATTAGGTTATTGTTTAACCGGTTTATTTACGAAATTCAATTGTTTACTTGTTAATTTTTCTATTTGAAGACCCATTTTATGTATAGTTAAGTCAAGTCAGCGAGTCATTACAGGTTGAGAAACGCTGGGGTACCTGACGTCGTACGGTCCGAAGGGACAGTTAGTGGTTGAGACCTCGAACGAATTTGAGTACAGATAGCTTAGTCACTACGGTAGGTTGGTAGAGTAGGAGACAGAAGGGGAAGAGGATAATAATACACATTTTTATTTTATATATAATACCATTAAAAGGTACGCTAATCAAGAGAGAGAGTTTTTTCTACTTACCTAATAATTTTCTAATAAAGTACCACACGTCTCGACTATATATTGTCTACGGGTAGTTATTTTAGAAACAGATGAAGGTAAACCTAACTAACCTATATATAAAATTGATCAACCGTAGATTATTAAAGGATTTATAAAACTTATAGTAGGGATTAATATAAACATCTAATACAGATGATCTGCTACTTTATATTGTTGAGTCCATTTAGGTTTGAAATTTTTATAAATTCTGAAGAATAAAGTCAAATTACAGGTAAATAAGATAAAGGTCAACACCATAGTGACAAAAATACTGAACTCTTTCAACTATAGGGTATAAATTATAAAAACTCTTCAATCCATCTAAAAACATAATTATAGAAGTACCAACTCGGGAATTGATCGATAGGACAGTTGTAATAAAGATAATCACAAAGTTCGAAATAAAAATACTTAAGTTTTAACATCCCGGAGAAGTTTAAAAAAGAAAAAAGACTTATCACGAAGAGAACAAAACCTGAGACTAACAAGGTAAAGAGGAAGTAGGGTGAGAGGAAAAATGGACAATTTTATTATACCTTTGAACCTTAAGGGAATCTCAGTGGTTGAGGAACGACTTTCTCGTACAGTTCATAATGAACCCTATCGTTCTATGAACCCTTCGTAGCCGTTTATTGTGAGAAATCCACCGTCGTAACAGTTCTTAGATCATCTGTCTAAAAACAAAACAAAAAAGTCCCTATATTTCGTTGTAAAGTCAGGAAGACGTGAGATTGGACCCTGTCATGTACAAAGGTAAACGATAAATAGGGTATCACTAATAATATATTTGATGACCCCTACTACTTTTTACCAGGGACGGGAGTTCCTCAAGAAATGTTCATTGACCTGTGTTGTCGATCTATTGTTACACCATCAAGATAGTTGTTCACCACTATAATCTACGGATTTGCTTACACTGACTGTAATAGTGGAAAAGTCCTCGAAGTAAAATCTTATCGCGACAACGACACCATTTCATCCACTTTGTGTGCATGAGAAATTTCGGGAGTCTCCACCTACCACTGATCGTATGAGATTGCACTTGACTGGACATCTATTCAAGTTGTCTAAGAATTTTCCTGTGGTAAACCAGTAGAAGACGGGACTACATCAAGAACCACACAACGTTCTTAAGTAAATGAAAAATTACTTGTGAACTGGAAACTTTTTATTACTTGACTAGAATTTCTTAGTATCACACCCAATTTTATTAGTTCCCAGACCATAGGAGAAGTCTGACTTTCTTCGAAATGAGTAGTTTCCTTACGACCTCAACAAAAATACTCATTCTGAAAAAGTAGTGTTAATGTAATACGATTCAATGGAGGGTCGGTGTCAAGTCGGTAAGTCAAAGAAGTTGAAAAAAAAAAAAAACTTCAAATAAATAAATACCGACAAGACCCAGAGTCAACGAAACTGTCCCAAAGAGATCGACACCACTCACCCCCGATGAGACATCCACGCCACGAACCTGAAGAGTAACGTCGCCAAAGAGGACAACGGCTCGTGTCCGAGATCCACGAGTCCGAAGTCATCAACGTCGAGGACCCGAACTCTCGTGTCTGCGTCGTCAACACCGTGTACCTGAACCACGAGGTACCGTGTACCCTCGAAGGGCCTAGTCCCTAGTTCTGGCATAGAAGACGTGACCGTCCGTCTAAGAAATGGTGACTCGGAGGTCCCGTCGGGATAGCGAAAACTTAATTAAACCATCCCCTTTTTTGACTAGAAAACTCGTCAAAAGTACATTTTGAGTCGTCGTCTTTGTAAAAATGAACAATTTTTATATCTGTGTTGTATTGTAAGTCCGGATATATACAGTCATGTTCTCCACATAACTTCGTGCAAGGTCGACTTGATGACCCCATGATGAAATTTTTATGACCTTCTAAATTAAACGTATTGAAAGAGAAGAGGGAGAAGGAGGAGGGAGGAGGAAGGAGAAGGAGGAAGTGGTGAGAGGAAATATACAACACTAAATTCTATTAGATCATACGTTTTTCATTTTAATGTATTTGTTCGGTCTCGGTAAACGGGACGTTTCTCAAGAGTTGAAAAGTTTTATTGAAGGAAATGGAGTGTCCGTTATCTGTTATAAACCAGATATTCTCAGGTATAGGTTTGTTGAAAAGATTCTTGTGTATCATGTTTCGTATTATTGTCCACAAAATAAGAAACAAACCACGAGAGAAACTTCCTATTAATTAGTCGGTTGACAGAAAAGGAGTCGAAGGTTTAATTTTATGTTTTCACTAATTGTCACATGTAAAATTATTGTTAGATCACTACTGTGTCCTGAGTGTTCTGAGTGTCCTCACTTTTCGGTCTTAACAAAGGTAGCTAAGTGAGAGAGTGAGTAAGTAAGTGTATGTACTCCTCGGACACCTCGAATTTCTCGAGGAACTTGTGGTGGAAGAGGAGGGGGTCGGGGTGACGTACACCGGGTCCCCTGGTCGGGGTCTTCCTCCGAGATCACTCTTGGGTTAATAGGTGGACGGAAATTCCCCGGTAGTCGTGATTAGACGGACCACGGACGTACAACAACCGGAGTCAGTAGTGGTCTTCAGACGAGTGAGATCAGTGAGACTGTAACCTGAAAAGGGAGGTCTGAGAGACTTGAAGAGGGGTTCGTGAAGGTGGTACTAGAGACATTAAAATTAACGTAGTAGTCCTTTTAAGGATGTTAGAGAGAGACTCCACAGGAGGTCTCGTTCATGGGATGGGTGGGAGGGTTTGTAATACAAAGGACGTAGTGAGAGGACATACCTACAGACGAAAGGATGTCAAGATGGAGAGTGGGACACCCCCTGGTCGAAAGGAAGAAAACAACGACAAAGGTCTGGCAACAAGATGGACGGAAGAGTCAGGGTACCTCTGTATACTCAAGGAACGGTCAGAAAGACGAGTAGGGAGGGGCGGGGGGAAGAGTAAGTGACTTCTAAAATCGTGGTCTTAGTGGACAAGAGACCAACCGTCATAAGGATCGGACCGACAACTACTAAAATTATAGGTACTCCTACTGGGTCGGAGTGAAACGACAGGATTGGAGGTGGTACAGGAGACAATGCGGGATGCGGAACAGTAACTGTTGTAAAAGTGGTAGAGATGGTCGTAAAATAAGTTTCGGAACTGGAAGAAGAAAGTACGGAAGATAACAAGGTGGATTGAGGGAGGTTACATCTAAAAACCGGGGAATGTTGGAGTCGTTGGAGTATGTTGGAGTCGAGGGAACGGAGACCGAGTAGTGTGAGTGGACCCTTTTGGGGCTATGACTGTTTTATGTCAACAGATTGACTTACGTAAAAGATTGACTTCACTAACCTCCTTTTGAGTGTTGACACGGTTGACCAAAGTGAAATGTTAGTACTGACATATCCGACCCACCCGCGATCCACGACTGGTCGTTCGGACACCATAAAGGTATTCAGGATGTAAGGGGGTGTAGTAGCGGAGAGGAGTCTAGAAGTCGGGGGTGTGAGGGTAGAGTCGACCACTACAACGAAGAGTAAACCTCTTTTAAGTCAGTGGTGGTCAACTGGGAGTAAACATGGGCTTGGGACTGAAAAGAGTAGGTAACGGTACCTACGGGTACGAGGATAGATTTCGGTTCGGAAGGTGGACATGAGGACTAGGGTACGGAAAAGTGGACGAGTTCCTAAAAACAAGGTACTTATGGGAGAGAGGCTGGGTGAAGTAATAAGAGGGATGGAAGATGATCCAGTAAGGGTAGTCGTATGTTCATGATATTATGGTAGATAGAATTTTATGTCTGTGAAAGAAACCGGGGTGAGTGGGGGAAGTAAAGAGACGGGAAATTGTCTTTTTTTTTTTTGGGTGTATTCAACAAATAAGAACGATAGAGGGTCAAAAGAGGGTAAAAAGAGGGAAGACTTCGGATGAGGTTGGTCCGAGGAGACTGTGACACTCCGAGACCTCCAGAGGGTCCCGTCGGAGTAATTGTCGTGAGTAAAAGAACGGACCCGAGACATGTCTAATATAGAACCCGGAGGAGTGGATCTCTTCGTCTCTAGGACCGGGACCTCTTCGTTGGACGAGGACCGTTCGACGGTCGAGGACTCTCCTTCTCTACTCGGTCCGTACGGGCCAATTAAGACGACTCTAAATGGTGGACCTCTTCAGTGACAGTGATGTCTTCGTCTCACTTCTTTCCCCATGTGCCCCCGGTTCCCAGGGAGATTTACTTAAGGAAGGTGTACCTTTCTTTGTAGTTTAAATCCACGATGGTCCTACGGTTTAAGTTGTCAAACATCTGGAATCAACTGAGTTTAATAGTCGTAGTAAAACGTGTGGAGGTCGGAGGAGGAAAGGGACCCGAGTACACTGTGATTATGGAACAGGAAAAAGAGGACAGAGGTATCTTAGAGAAAGAAAGGGAAACCGACAAATAAGAAGGACAAGGGTTAGAATCTCCAATGAGAAAGAGAAGATTTATAACCTTCGGGAGTCCCGAGTTAGGAACTCGGGAAAAGAAAGAGACTTAGATGTAAGATCCATTCGACAGATCAGGATGTGTAAATTAGGACTCACACGACTCCTGAGAATATAAAAATAGAGGTCACAGTTGGAGACAGGGTGTAGGGTCTGAGAGTATAGGTTATCGGAAGATTACAGTGATACATTACAGATTACACGGGAGGATTGTCTTCTCCAGGTTTTGGGTGGAGAAAGGGTCACGAGTGGTAGTTTCGTTTGGATATTGGGTCATTAAATCCCGTTTCTTTTTTAGGACATCAACAGAACTTTTAGAAACAGAAAGAGTATACCGTGTAAGTAAAATAGTTAGTTAAGACAACCGGTATCAAAATTCCATACACATCTTAGACTGGTGAAGAATCGTGTGTGAGAGTAGGACCGGAGATAAAGATGGTATAGATCGAACCTAACAAGGTCAACGATGGACAGACCAGAAGGAGAAAAATAAGAATGAGAGAGATGTCAGACATGGGATGTATATTCAGTTCCCTAAGAACTTTTCGAACCAGTATACTATAATTATAAAGAGACGAGGTTACGAGGGTCAACGTTAGTCTTATTTTAGGGTTCGTTGACCAGGTACTGGATCAGGGATTGACGTAGTGGTGGATGGTGACAGACGGAACAAGTGGGGAAGGTATATGGGACCGGAAAAAATGAAAGAATCTGGTGTAGTTCGAGTTCAGAAACATAAACATAAGGAAGACGTATCATTGTAAATTGCATTTACGTCTCATGTAGTACACTTTGCGGTCCGACCTACTTCGTGTTCGACCTTAGTTCTAACGACCCTCTTTATATTCATTGGAATCTATACGTCTACTGTGGTGGGAATACCGTCTTTCACTTCTTGATTTCTCGGAGCTACTACTTTCACTTTCTCTCACTTTTTTAGATCGAATTTTGAGTCGTAAGTTTTTTGATTCTAGTACCGCAGGTTAGGGTAGTGAAGTACCGTTTATCTACCCCTTTGTTACCTTTGTCATTGTCTGAAATAAAAGAACCCTAGGTTTTAGTGACGTCTACCACTGACGTCAGTACTTTAATTTTCTGTGAACAAGGAACCTTCTTTTCGAAACTGTTTGAATCCGTCGTATAATTTTTTGACTCTGTAATGAAGTGGTTGATTCCAGGCATATCAGTTTCGATACCAAAAAGGTCATCAGTACACACCTATACTCTCAACCTGGTATTTCTTCCGACTCGTGGTTTTCTAACTACGAAAACTTGACACCACAACCTCTTCTGAAAACTCTCAGGGAACCTGACGTCCCTCTAGTTCGGTCAGTTAGGATTTCCTTTAGTTGGGACTTATAAGTAACCTTCCTGACTACAACTTCGACTTTGAGGTCATGAAACCGGTGGACTACGTTTCTCGACTGAGTAATCTTTTCTGGGATTACTACCCTTTCTAACTTCCGTCCTCCTCTTCCCCTACTGTCTCCTACTCTACCAACCTATCGTAGTGGCTGAGTTACCTGTACTCAAACTCGTTTGAGTCCCTCTACCACTTCCTGTCCCTTCTGACAACACGGCGTCAGGTACCCCAGCGTTTCTCAACCTGTACTGACTCACTGACTTGTCGTTGACGAATCATTACGAGAAGGGGTAAGTAGACACCTACCCGTAAATATACCAAAAGTACAGAACCGATAACAATTATTACGATGTTACTCATATCCCTACGTCTGTAGAGAAACTCTATCACTAATGTAAAGATAGACTATATATGGGTCTTCATCTTAACGATATGTGTTAAAACATATTAAGAATACCCCCATGACCCAAAAGAGTGTGGTGGTTCGTTAAGAGGTTGTGGTGGACCCACAGGACGTTAGATTAAGTTAAGACTGTTATAGATGGGTCTCTAGCTCAGTCTAAGGTGTCCATTTTCCGAGTCAGGATGTTCTGAGAAAAGGGGTGTATTGGGGAGGCGTGACGAAGTATACGGTTAACTTTCGGACTCAACAATAGGTACGAAAACCGGTTGGTCGATATCTAATCTCCAGGGTTACTAGTGGAGGAACCCAAACTAATTAAACGATCCGATCGAGGGACTTGAGTCTCTTTGTAAATAAAAAGGTTATCAAGTAACAATCACATATCTTTACGTTGATTAAAAATATACAATTACATAGGATATTGAAATAACTTAAATAATCAAAGTTGTCAAAAAACTAACAGAAGATAGATATTCTAGTATAATAGACGTTTGTCTGTTAAAATGAAGAAAGAAAGGTTAAACCTATGAAAAAAAAGAACGGATTAACGAAATCGATCCTGGAGGTCATGATATAACTTATCATTATCACTCACACCTGTGGGAACAGAACAAGGACTAGAATTGTCCTTTCGAAATTTGGAAAGTGACAGGTTACACTACAATTGACGACGACGACTTAGTGAAGTCAGCACAGGCTGAGACACGCTGGTGTATCTGTCGTCGGGTGGTCCGAGGGGACAGGGACCCTAAGAGGTCCGTTCTTGTGACCTCACCCAACGGTAAAGGTCTTCTGAACAGTATATACCGATAATAATACAACTCAAAGTAAGGTAGATATGGGTTAAACGATCCTCAAAAATATAATTTTCCTACAACCTAAAACCGTTTACAAAAAAGACGTAGATAACTCTACTAGTATACTAAAATAGAAAGTAAGATAATTACACCATATAGTATCACTAAACACATACAACTTATTAGGAACGTAGGGTCCCTATTTAGGGTAAACTAGTATCATATAATAAAAACTAGTAATGAAAATTAAACGACAACTTAAGTCGGACGATCACAAAACAACTTTCAAAAACATAGTAGAACCGGATACCAAAAAGAAAGACAATCACAGGAATATACTGAAACCATAATCCCATTAAGACTGGAATATTTTACTCAAACTTTCATAAAGAAAGAGAAGACAAAAAACCTTCTCAAACTCTTCCTAAATAAAATTAAGAGGAAATTTACAAGCCATCTGAAGTGGTCACTCTGATAAACCAGTACTCGAAAAGAAACAACCCTCCAACATATAAAAAAGAGAACTAAATAAATAAATAAGTAATAGAAACCAACGTAACCCAGAAGAGGTGACTTGTGTCTGAAGGAGACCAACGTCGCTCGATCCCGATGAGAAGTCGTTACACACCCGAAGAGTAACACCACCGAAGAGAACAACGTCTCGTACCTGAGTCATCAATACCGTGTATCCATATCGACGAGACGTCGTACACCCTAGAAGACTCTGGTCCTTAACTTGGGTACAAGAGATGGAACCGTTCGTCTAATAATAGGTATCACGGTGACCCTTCAGGACAACCCTCTAAAAAAATAATGATAAAATTAGAGGACTGAATATAACCAGACAAGTTTAACAATTACAAAAGTAATAAGTCAGAACCATCCAACATACAGAGATTAGTAAAAAGGTAAAGAAGATCTCATAGGTTTAAAACTGTATATTAACAAGTATCATTAGAGAAAACTAAATATAAAGATATCGTAGTCAACATTACAGAGAAGAAAGTAAAGATTCAAATAAATAAACTCTAAAGGGAAAAAAGATCGATTTATAATTAGAAAGGTCTTTTTGTAAAGAATTAAAGTAACAAGAAAAACCGACAATAAGACTAGAGATAAAGTAAATAAAAGAGAGATTAGAAATAAAGAAAAGAAGATTGAAACCCAAATTAAACAGGAGATTAAGGAACTCAATATTTCAACACAATAAATAAAGACTAGAAAGAAAAGAGATTCGTAAATAACGATATTGAAGGGAGAATCTTGACGAAAATAATGTAGGACATTCAAAACCATACAACACAAAGGTAAGAATAAGTTAGGTACTATAACAAACTAAATAAAGGGAAAAAATAAAAACAAACTGGGTAATTAACAAATCCTCACAAAATAAATTAAAAGTTTGTAAAAACTTAAAACCCTAAAAGAAGGATAATAACGAAGGACCAAAGTTTGATAACTTCAACCTTTTCTATGAACCGTACTAAAGTTAGAAGAACATAAACGACTACGAACAAACCACTGGATTACACAAGATAGGACCTCTGACAGGACATTTATGCACTCTTCTTATACATAAGATGATGACAACCCACCTTATAAGACATTTATAGACAATCTGAACAGAGATAAATAGATAATCCTGGTGGACATATACAGACATCGCACGTACGAGTCAGGAAAGTCAGTACGGGGTGAGAGACGCTGCGGTACCTGACATCGGGAGGTCGGAGGAGACAGGTACCCTAAGAGGTCCGTTCTTGTGACCTCACCCAACGGCACGGGAGAAGGTCCTCTAGCAGGACTAGGTCCCTAGTTTGGACGTAGAATACGTACCGTCCACCTAAGAAATTTGGTGGCCCCTACGGACAACTCACGTAAGTTAGATTCTATGTCAAGATCAGGTTACAAAGCCATAACTAGAAGACAGACGTACTAGATGAGTAACAACTTTCACCCTATAACTTCAAGGGATGATAATAACATATAACAATAGATAAAGAGAGAAGTATAGACAATTATAAACGAATTATATAAATCCACGAGACTACAGTAGTGAAAGACAGAATAAGGTAAAATAAAAAGAGACACCTTGAATATTCATGGACCCTATTATTAACTATTATCGAATAAAACAGAACTAAGACACAGAGAGTAAGTTTATATTCGGAGGACTCCGATAAAATAAGTGACATCATTCAGTGAGTCTTAAAAAAACAACTTACTTAATTACTCGTATAAATAACTTACCTTGTGTCACACAATATTTAACTGGTCTATACTTTTAATTTATAGAGGTGAGAAGACCAAAACTACACAGACTAAATTTGTTATACTACATATTATCATAATATCATGAAAAAGAAACCTTTCAACTTTCATCATGTGAGTATCTTATATAACATTTTACAAGGACATTCTATCCTCTGGAATACTATTAATTTTAAACATTACTTAAAGTATTAAACACTTCAGGGAACACCAAGTCTGTCATTTCTTAGACGGAGGACCTCTGGACTCAAGTTAGGGACCCAACCCTTCTAGGGAACCTCTTCCATTACCGATAGGTGAGGTCACAAGAATGGACCTATTAAGGTACTTGTCTCCTCGGACTACCCGATATCAGGTATCCCAGCGTTTCTCAGTCTGAGCTGATTCCCTGATTTTGAAAAGTATTCACGATAGAGTAAATTTAGAATATTGTTAAGACCCAGTATAACATAGTAATAGGAATAAAATGTCCATTTCTTAGACTCTTAGTCTAACACAGTACGGGACCCACTATGTCATTCAACGCCGTCTCTACTATAAAATTCATTCCAGGAGACTATAGTTTAGTCTAAGAGGAAAATGAGATTCCTACGTTTATGTGTGTTTACAAACAGGATTTTGTTCGTATAGTCAGGAAGTCCAGTAATAGGAAAGGTGTGTAGTTTCGTAGTAGAATTTAAGATCAGGTTAAACCATTTTGACTCTCCGACACTTCCAAGAAACACTTTCATTGTATAGTCCATAAGACTCCATACTATCTAAGAGGAGGTTAAAAACGAGTCTATTTGTTCTCACAGGAAAGGGGACCAGAAAACACTTTCGTTCGAAGAGTGATTCCAAGATTTCGTTTATTTTGATCGGTAAGTGAACTAAAATCTCGTTGAGAAAAACCCCCCTAAAAATGTAGTAAAATTTCAGAAACTTCATCTTTTTATAAAACGTCCCGAACTATTAAATGGGAAACTGTTTTAATACAAAGAAAGTAAAAGAAGACAAAAGACCGAAACACACTTTATATAACGGTAGACGTCGGAACGTTTAGTCCCAGTAAGTTATACCCCGGAAAGTCTTATTATTTTCCTATCGTACCCGAACACTCCCCCACCGCCCGTCCCTCCTCATACAAAAACTTTCTTTTCTTTTTATCCACTCTACTCGTCCCGGTCGGTTTCATCTCTTGTTTAGTTTACGATGTCAAGTGTCCTCCCGATTAGTTCGATTCAGGAGTCATAGTCTACCACTACAGAGTCAAGAGGTAAAATATATTGTTGATTAGAAAATCCTTTATATTCGATCCTTTTCCTGTCTACAGGTACGACATATAGTGTACTTAGATTGGTTTATGGTCTCATTTCGTTTTCTTACGGTTTAACGTACATTTTGATGAATAAATTCCAGTTTTATGACCGAAAATAAAAAACGATAATAATGACACCCGAAGACGACATCGAGTCCTCTACTTCTTAGGTGGACGCTACACCCTCTGGATCCAAGCTAGGGACCCAGCCCTTCTAAGGGACCTCCTCTTTAATCGTTGGGTGAGGTCTTAAGAACGGACCCTTTAGAGTACCTGTCTTCTCGGACCGTCCGATATCACGTACCCCAGCGTTTTTCAGCTGTGCTGACTCACTGATTGTGAATCTGAAACCGTAATAATGACAGTCTGCGTAAGGAGAGACTGGTATTTTCATGGACTTATTACTTTGATAAAATGATAATTTCGACGTCTGACATAACATGTAATATCAATTTACCGAAAGTACAGGCCGACCGGTTCAAGTCTAGAGTCGAGGTTTGGAAGGATCGACCCACTGAAAATCCGTTTAACGAATTAGAGAAACTCGGAGTCAAAGGAGTAGATATATTTCATGTCTATCATTGTGGATAGAGTGTCCAAGTAACATTCCTAATTTACTCTATTATCGACATTTTATGAATCGTATCACGAACCCTATATCTTTGGTGGGGTATTTTCCATCAATAATGACGATATGACGACGACGACGCAGCGAAGTCAGCACAGGCTGAGACACGCTGGGGTATCTGCTGTCGGGTGCTCCGAAGAGACAGGAACCCTAAGAGGTCCGTTCTTATGACCTCACCCAACGGTAACGTGTTAATAGAATTTACGAAGTATGTCGACTTAACTAAAAGATAAAAAGGAGGGGTCACGAGATAAGTAAATTTTATTCTATTTTTACTGATATATATAATCAAAAATTTTTAATAAATAAGTAAATATAAACTGAGACGACCCAGAAGCAACGTCACTCCCGAAAAGAGATCAGCACCGTTCACCCCCGATGAGACATCAACACCACACTCTCGAAGAGTAACTGTACCGAAGAGAACAACGACCCGTGTCCGAGATCCGTACGTCCGGAGTCATGAACACCAACGGCCCGACATCTCGTGTCCGAGTTATCGACACCGAGTCCCCGGATCAACCAGGTACCGCACACCCTAGAAGGACCTGGTCCTTAGTTTGGACACAGAGGACGTAACATAATAAAATTTTACTTTTGAGAGGGACTTAGTAAGGTAGGAAAGATCTCACATAGATAAGTCTCAGGTCCAAGGTAGATTATTCAAGAATCATGTCAACCTAAATGACACCCACTAAAGACGTTCTTTATTGGTTCACACCGTAATTTTTTTTTTTCTAAAATCGTCTTCCGATAAACTGTAATCGGACAAAGTCAACAGATAACGGTGTATTGTAGATAACTTTTTAAACGAAAGAACAAAGATTACTAACCTTAAACTCATCCCGTGTACCTTAGTCGAACAGAGACGAGATACACCGCAGACGACTCCGACCTTGGAGAGTCTACCGAGGGAGTCAGTGTACAGACTGTCGAGTCGACTTTGTCGACCCTCGACCACCCCTGACCAGATGACCCCGGTACACAGGTCCCGGAGTCAAGAATAACAACCAGTTCGAAGTTCCAAGAGGGGATGTAGGAGGGAGGTACACCGGAGAGGGGGTCCCATCGACGTGGAGAATCCTCTGTCGAGTTTTCTCTCACCTTTTACTGAAGTGGGAGATCACACTCCATCCCCATCCGGACTCTCTCTCCCTTAACAACCCCGAGAGGGGCTCTGTTCAGGGGTGTCGGACGATTTGTGTACAGGTAGACCGGGAGACGGTAAATCAGAGGATTAGAGATGGAACCTTATTTGGAGAGATTTATCAGAGATTGAAAGGATTCACTATATATTCATGTAAGAATCCACCTGGGAATTTATAAAGTAAGTCAGGTCTATGAAAGAAGTGTGTCAGAAAACTTTTTGTAAGTCTAAGCTTTCGTGGAACCTTTAATACAGACTTTACCTTAAATTCTGTCCCCCTGATATCTGGGTCTACTCGTTTGTTTAATGGATAAAAATAATTCGTTTGTGTAGATTGACGTTTCCCCTATAACCCAAGATAAAATGACTGAATTAGAAAGTTGGACACTTGTACTTACACAATCAGCGAGTCAACTCAAGACTGGGGTACCTGACATCGTACGGTCCAAGAAGTCAGGTACCTTAAGAGGTCCCTTCTTATGACCTCACCCAACGGTAAGGAAAGAGGTCCCCTGGAAGGGTTTGATCCCTAACTTGGGTTCAGAGGGTGTAACGTCCGTCTAAGAAATGATAGACTCGGTTTAAGATTCTTGTGAAGATGGTCATCCATCCTACTCCAGGGGTGGAGCATGGTCCTACTCCCCTTCTTTATACGTATTTACCGGTGTAACGAAACACCAAACGACTTGAAAAACAAAACTCGTGAAATTGTAAAACAGTCGAACAAGACACTTCCGTCGGTCCACAGGAACAGTACAAAGATATCGGACATCGTGGGAGACATGCTTCCGAACCGACCGAGGGACCCTCAGGCAGTCCCGTCTCTCGACTACACCCAGGTGAGACCTAAGTATTTTGGTCTACAATAATCACTCAAGTTTACTGTACTTACACGGTGGGCGTTCCCACAGAACTGCACCTCCCCGACGAAAAGAAACAAACGACTCAGTAGTCAAATGTCCACGAACACCCGTCCCGGGACAAAATACCCATTGTAACGATATTTATTACTAGTACAAGGGTTCCGTGGTCTTATAATTAAAGTCATACTGTTTTTAGTAATGACAGAAGACGTACAGATAACTTCGAGAAACTCTCACTTTATGAGGTTATTTGTGTTAGAGAATTAACACGGAACATTGGATCTAAAGAATCCTCTACTCAGTGACAATTAAGTTTCGTCTCGAAAAGAGAGGAGGAAACATGAAGTCGATTACACAAGACGGACTAAAAACAGGTGAAGTCTTTAAAATTTATCTTTATTCAGGCAACTCTCTTTAATAAGTCGGTACAAATTTTATGAAATTTTACGACATCCAAAATATCCAACTTCTTTTGTTCTTTTAATATGAAGTGTAGGGAAAAAATAAAGGAGAAAAGGAGGGAGGAACGGAAAGAGTCTGTAAAAGATTCCTGAAAGGCACACTTAAGTGACGTGATGACTTATGTATGACTACCCCCATGTTTCTACTCATCGACGAGGGGCTCTCAATCATGCAAGAGTGCCATTGGTTATCCAAGAACCTCCCGAACTCATTGACTTCCAGTTCCCACACTAAGAGATTAGGTTTGTACCTTCAATCAGATCTCTTATATAGGACTCATGACTTGGTCACTTTGTTTACCTCAGGGTGTGGTCCATATGCAGTCAGACAGGGGTAAACTGGAGACTAAACTGGAGACTCCGGGGAGCAATTTAAAGAACCGAAATGTGTAAGAGACACTTTGTAGTATTACGAAGTGTCTTTATTAATCTACAATAAAAGATAAGACTATGATTATAAGAGACAGAATTTACAATTAAAGAGAAATTACAAAAGAGAGTAGATTAGAATTTCATTCTACTGAGAAAAAAATAACTTCATATCAACTAAATGTTATAATAAAAGTCCACATGTTGTATCACTAAGTCAAAAAATTTATCTAATATGACACAAATTTCAGTAATGTTTTATTACAGACATACAGGGACACGACATGTTAAAAGTTCATTCTATTGGGAATGAAATTTGGATGTTCAGTTGTAACGACACTCTTAATTTCTATCTAAGACTATATCTCAACGATGAAAAGTTTCACGATGTACTTATACTTGTGACGAATATAGTAAGGGGAGTAGGTGACTCTCATCTTTCCTCCGACTTTCGACAAACCTTCGGATTTGACTAGACTCTTCAAACTCAAGTCCAAGGGTACTGCGAAACCCCCAAACAAACAATACAAAACCACTCAAAAACAGGAAGACCACACTTGTACCACAACAAAGGTCCCGGGAGTGTACTGGAGTCAGTAAAGTCAGAAAACGATCACAGAAACATCGTCATCTGTCCTTATTAATTCTCGACGAAATTATCGACTACATTTGGACCTTAAAAATATCATATCTCTTTTCAAAGGTGAGCCAAACTTGGAGTACTGTAAATATAACACTGGACTAGATCTCGGTTAAGTACTAGGTAAAGTTCCTGGCACAGAATGCAGACTGTCAGAACATGTCTTTCCAAAGGTTTCGATCTGTGACCCTACACATTCACCTCTGTCTTCTCTCATATAGGTAATAGACAACGACACATGAGTTTAATAGACGTTTAAATTCCCGAATTTTTTTTTTTTGTAAAGATAGAGTGTCAACGTCGTTTAGTCCTTAAACCCTCGTCGAAACCACCGACCAACGTCGTGTCCAAGAGAATCCACCTTTAGCTCTTCAACCGATCCGATGTCAGCATACTTACTAACCCCGATCTTCTGGTTAAAGGCTCCAATAAACATACCGAGAACACTCCTCCAGGGTCAAGGAGTGACCGATATCCAACCTCCAGGGTCGAGAACAGCACACCCAGAGAGGTACTATACTATCCTCATTCACTACTCTCTCTCTCTGTCTCCCTCTCTTTTCGGTGTTACAGTACTCAGACTCTTCGTTCTATGGCAGTGTACACACACACTCGCCCTTGATGGGTTTCCGAATTGATGGTCCTCCTCGTCTAATGCCCCCGATAGTACCTCCTACCGATATTTTCATCAGTCCTTTCAATTCCTTCAGTTTCTGAATTACGGTGAAACCCGGATGTAGGTCTTAACACCCACTTAAAAAGGACAGAAACTTAAATAGGTCTAAAACTCATTCGAACTCGAATAGAATATAAAATTAATAGATTATTACAAATAATCTTAAGATCAAGATACGGAGAAGTTACTTTCACGTTTTTCTTCTGAGAAACCGTTCGTTCGGACATCCTCAAACACTAGATTTTGTCCCCAGTCGTTTATTTCCCGGTTTCTCTCACTTATAAAATCTGTGACAATTAGTAGGTCAGAACAACGTTGATGGGTCAAGACGGTAACATCGTGACTTCATCGGCATCTATGAAGACCCAACGTTGATGATACAGTAACAAGGTTATTTTGAAATAAATGTTTTTATCCGTCACCTGGGTTACACCGGACGTCTGGTATCAAACGGTTGGAGACTAGATTTTCTTTTGATATCTTATGATTTAGTCTAAAATAAGTCCTAGTCGCACTTTCGTTTGGAAGTGGTCAAAGTAAAACACCCAAACGACTGAACACGATATTTTACACACATTCATTGTTTTTTCTCGTCCTCCTTGTTTTTCTATGTCTCGGGACCTTTTACTTTAGTCCTATGAGAAACCAATAACCATGTTACAAGGGAAACTTCTTCTTCTTTACTACAACCTTAATACATGTCTTCCTCTATTTCGTTTTAGTAGGAGAACAGTTCAAAACACGAGAGGACCGGGAGCGGAGTCAGATCGACGGTGGTGACGTTTGAGTGGAAAGCTACTAATGAAAGATTAAGAGACTATTTGAGTTTTGTCTACGATTAACGGAATTTGTCTCACTCCAAAATTTTTGTTTACCACAGAACCTTTGATAGGTTCTTTTTTTTACACTGAGAGAACTCTATTAACTGTCAGTGAGCCCCATAAGGTTTTAAATCCAATCCTTAATAACCGGTTCCTTTGACCCTTTTTCTTTAACTCTGACCGTCCATTTTAGACGTGTAATTATAAAATAATCTAATACAATTTTCCAGACAGAGTAGTAAACCCAAAATGGAAGACAATGACGGTGAGTTTTAACAATGAATTTGAAGGGACTACTCCGATATTCCTCAAAATTTTGAAAAATTTAATTTATAAAAGAGTACTATTCTCTCACATACTGTTGCACTTTTTATGTCATTCTTGTATTTAATAAGAGGTCCATCGGTCTCGTGGTTTCTAAATCACATACGACAAAGGTACACAAGAACCTATAAATTGTGTCAAATAAGATGAAAAGTTGATGGTATTTCAATGTTCGAAATGAGGTACGGAATTTCTTATTTACCGAAAGATATTATACCTACAAGGTATTGAATAAATTAGTAATGGGTTTCACCAACTCAACAAACGTTTAAAATAATATTTATTGTGACGGTATTGTAGAACCAATTTTTTTTTTTAACTCATGAAGAAACTAATAAAGGAATATTTAGAAAGGATCTTCATCTTAGTGTCCCATGTCCATATGATAGTAAAATTTCAGAGAACTATTTATGATTGTTTAAAGAATAATTTACCTACACCGTCAATTATACGGGGGATCATCATACACCCAGAGGACCACCGAGTCTACCATTTCTCAGACGGACGTTACGTCCTCTGGGTCTAAGCTAGGGACCCAATCCTTCTAGGGGACTCTTCTCTCACCGATAGGTGAGGTCATAAGAACAGACCTTTTAAGGTATTTACCTCCTCGGACCACCTGATGTCAGGTACCCCAGCGTTTCTCAGTCTGTACTGACTCACTGATTGGGAAAGTGAAAATTAAAATTTTAACATAGATAAAAAATAATGATCACTTAAACCCCTTTATGGAATTGTTAAAAAAGGATACCTTCAATAAATAAAGGGAACGGGTAAAATGGTCCAAACAATTATATTATGTCAAAATATATTAAAACATACTAAAGAAACAGATGATACTAAGAATTGGTTAACAACCTACAAACACAACGTTTATAAAAGAACCGAATAATAATAGAAAGTGATACCGTTACTGCNTTTATTATACCCTTTTAAATTTTACAACCGTGTCACTTTAAGGTTATAAAAAGATAAAATAAAGAAGGTAAAGTAAATTAGAATCCTTTAACAAAAGGTAGGACACAATAGAAGATTGTACGGTATATTACCGGAAGATTAGAAACACTAAACTACAAAAATGTAAATTAAGAAAGTGGACTGTGTTTGAAACGATTTACAACATTGAAACGATCCTAAATTTCCTCGACCACCATATGTCTATATGTCACCATAAATGATCTCTAAGAGAGAACCATATGGACAACAAGAACTAAAATAAAGTCCCAAGGACCAGTGAGCTCCGTTGGACAAAGTGGAACCCTGAAAACCACAGAAAGCTTACGGGACCTTCCGTTTCACGCACACAGGAAAAGTAAAGAGAAAGGAGAGAAGGATTCCGAATCATTTTTACGAGGTGAGTCCGATCGGGTCCGAGTGTAGAGGTGTCTCCTCCGACGTACGGTTCGAAATAAATTTTCCTTGAGGCTACCGGGTCAAGGGATATTTACAGAAGAGGAGACTTAATAATAGAACGGTCTTCGTGGAAAATAAAGTGGTGAAACGTAATTCGTAACGGAAGTAGGTCTTTAGTAGAATTTTTATATGTAAGTCGTGTCACCTCACCGTGTCACAAAATCGTCGGTAGTGTATAATGGTTAATAGTGTATAACGACCGAAATTTTGTTGTCTTTAAATAAGACAGTGTCAAGACCTCCGATCTTCAGACTTTTGTTCCACAGTCATCCCGGTAGGAGGGAACTTACGAGGTTTCTTCTAGGAAGGAATGGAGGACCGAAGACCAGTAACGACCTTTAAGGATCACAGGAACCTGTGATCCTCTCGACGTAGAGAGGTAGAGACGGAGGTCGTAGTATAACGGAAGAAGGGAGACCTGGACACACACAGACATAAACACATAGGTCTAAAGGGAAAAAAATATTTCCAGGTGGACTTATATCATACTAGAGTAGAACTAAATTGATTAACGTAGACCTTTCTGGGACACAGTTTATTCCAGCACAAAACTCCAAGATCCACTTGTACTTAAACCTCCCTGTGATAAGTAGGGTCATGTGTATCACTCGTTTATCAGGAAAGTATAATCAAAATGATCTAGTGAAAAGAAAAATTGTCAACTACACCTTTGTATCCTTTTGGGATCCTAGACATCATTCCTCCGTTTCCCTCTTTTACGTCCCTCTCGACTCCCCCTCCCTTTTCCTGTCATAGTCTAAGGTGAGGAAACACGAACCGTCCAGGATATCGGTCTACTTACCATTTGGGTACACACAAAGGGAGAGAGTCATTGAGCGAACGTAAAATTAACTCCTTAGGTTCGTAAATCAATCCAATTAGTCATAGAAGGAAAAGATAATCACTGTATATATTTGACAAGCTACCTCTTCACTTTCTTTTTACTCATTAGCAAATCTTACTAATTCTAAGTACAGTTTAGAAAAGACAAAAGTTTTTAAACTTTTACTAGTTACTAAAAGAGTATAAACTCCAGATCACTAAACTCAACATTGGTGATTTAAACCATTCTCCTCTTTTTATGAAACTGGTAAAGGATTTACCCCCTTGGAATTCTAAGACAATTAAATTTCCCTTTAATTAAAACGATTCTTTCAATAAAACTAAGAAAATCACTTTTCGTTAAAGATTTCGACTACTTTACGGTTATCGGGAAAAATAGGTAAATTTTGTTATACAGTTTACTTTTAAAAATTATTTTAAGTTATAGATGACAAACAAAAATATTGAATCAGTAAAAAACTTCGTAAAATTCTGGGTGATAATGGACTAAATACTTTTTGTTCAAATAAAGGAAAAACTTTCTAACCGTTATAAAAAAATTTGTAAAAATAATGACGAATCTTCGTCATCCTTCTACAAAAATTCACTTCTTTTACTTCCATCAAGAAGAAAAGACAATAAGACAGGGACTAAAGTGTCGGTTTGTCACTCTGTCAAAGAGTGAAGTAGGACTCACGTCTTCATTTCGAGAGGACATATGTGTCTCGAACAACTGAGTGTTCAGGAGTAATATGAACTACTCTATTGTAAGGAATTAAATTTTGGGATAATCTGTTTTATTTATAAAAGAACCCTGTCTTACGAAACACCAAATTACTGAGTTGAAAGAGAGTCACGACCTTTGGACCCAAGAATCAGTCACAGTGTTCTTTTTTGAACAAAATATAATAGGGACTGAAAATTTTTTTCCGTAAATAAAATATGGGTAACTCAAGTCCAATATCCCATCTTCTTTCATGAAAAATTGAGAGGTTTTCGAATATTACCTTAACTCTTTACTGTACACAAGGGTCTTTTGGATTAACTTGTGAATTGTTTATTATGATCCAACTTGGTATACTTCAACCGTATAGACTGAACAAAACTGAGTGTGTTTACTATGAAGCGTCACAATCAGGGAGTCAACACAGGTTGAGAAACGGTGGGGTCCCCGGACCGTCCGAATATAAGGCACCCTAAAGGGTCCGTTCTTATGACCGCACCCATCGGTAAGGGAAGAGGTCCCCTAGAAGGATTAGGTCCCTACTTTGGACCCAGAGAACGTAAGAAATGGTAGACTCGGTGGTCCTTCTGAACTATGAAGTATTACAGGTTGGACTTTCAAGTTTTGGTCAATGACAGTGAGTGGACCTAAAAGATACAGGAAATCAGGAAACACACAATTTCGACAACACGTGTCTTCGGACAGACCTCGTAGCATGGAGTCCCGAATTAGGGTCCCTTACACCCCGGGTACACAGAAGGGAGTCTCTAGACACGTGTCTGACACAGGGAGAAAAGAAGACGGGAGACGACAGAGAAGAGTCGGGAAAATAAAGGTGTGTACTCCTAAAAGAAAGGAGGATTCGTAGCGGAGTGGTATAAGGAGAAAGAACGATCGAAACCGGTTCCTTCCAGAGAGGGACAAGAGGTGAGGAGAAAGAAAAAAAGAAAGGTAAGAAACACAGAGGAAAAAAGGCGATGTTTAGTACTAGTACGTCAACCACCAATATTTTGGGTCCTTATTTCGATCACTATCTAAACACACTTCCTTTCCCTTTCTTTTTTTTTGGTACTCAAAACTACATTTTATTATTATTAGATCTAGACCACTATTGTTTTCGAGACATTTCAGTGAAATATTAGAGACTTTTTTAGGTTGGTAATAGAGAAAAGTCAACTTAGACGAAAAAGAGTCACTAGGAATAGGGTTTTTCTCTTATTAGACATGAGTTTGTTTTCTTTCTGATAAGGAGTCTAACAGAATAACGAAAGAACAAGGAAAAAAAAAAAAGTTGGTTATGACTTTGTTAACACTAAGTATTACCGTAAGAAAAAAGGAAAGAAAAAACGATACCGTATGAACGAAGGGACCACCGAGTCTACCACTACTTAGAAAGACGTCACGTCTAGAGGACCTCTTCCCTTTCCGTTGGGTGTAGTCATAAGAACAAACCTCTTAAGGTGCCTACCTCTTCGGACTGACCGATGTCAGGTACCCCAGTGTTTCTCAACCTGTACTGACTTGTTGTTTGTGATAAAGTCGATGTACTTTAACTGAAAACCCCAAATAAACCATTAGTTTCGTGGTGAATGTTACAACATAATGTCTTATTTAGTAAAAATAACAATTTTTTGAAACATTGTGTTGGGAAACCATTTAATCCTAAATGAAATCATATTTGACATATCGATTCTCTACTCCTTTGTGTTCAAAGTAATGTTAACCGCTGTAAGACCTCATTTACTGAAGACATTAATCCAAATTATCTTTAACTAGTGGTCTCTAATGTTTCTCCCTTCCCTTTTCCTAATTATCCGTCGGGTTCGTTTCTGTATATTTGTCACTTCGTTCCACATGGATTCCCTTTACGCCTAAAGGGACTGGTACTGACTTTCCGACTCAGACCCCTTTCCTCTCCCCGAATCCCAGTATGACCTCTTGAGGAGTCCCCCCTTTATACCTCTAACAATGACCCTGGAGACTTCTTGTTAAATAATTCGATTTACGTCTCATCCCTGGGTCACTGCCAGACAAGAACGGAGGAGGTACACTCTCTACAAGTAAGTACTCTCGACTCTACTGGTCATAATCAGATAAGACTCTAGGTCGGAGGGTAGGAGAAGTCAATCGTGTAGCTATAAGGACTACACAACCAATACACAAAATGTAATAATGAAGAACAATCTCTACTAAAGATTCATCTCAAAAGAAAACATTGTAATAGTGTTCAACTCCTGTCATTAACTTGAGTAAGTAATTCATTTACTACTGTAAAGATCAGTGACGGTTTCCGACACAGATCCTCCGGGAACACCGTAAATGGGTGGACTACGTCCACTACTTGTACCTCCTTCGGCTTCTACATTAAGTCTGTTAATACTTTTTTAATAATAGGTACAACGTAAGTAGTAGTTTGTTGACGGCCCATAAACCTTTAGGTCATTCAGCTTGTACTACTTTAACTGTCAATACTTTTAATTTACATCTTCGATTGGAGGTATTCTTAATAGAACTTTTTCATTTTTACTATATATCTCTGAGTAGGAGTATAAAATTTTATAAAAAAAACAAAGTGTAATAGTGGTTTCCGGCAAATGATGTCCGTGGCCTAACACACAACCTTACAAAATGACAGAATGTTCGTTGTAAATTTCTGATTTAAGAGTGAAGATCAAAATACTCCGAATACCTAGTAGTATATCGTTCTTGTATAACTAATCTCGGAAATGTAGAGACTTAATGTCCACACTCTTAAAACTCTTATAGACTAAACATTCTTTTTAATCATAACACTCAAGTCCTTCATGTCGGTTACGATTTGTAAAAACCACGTTCCTTGTTTAATGTGTTGAAGAGACCTTTGAAATGACGAAGATTTTTACGATGTTTCATTATTACAAATGTCGTTACGTTAATAATATTTTCGAGATCTAACTGTTTCTATTAAGAGACTCACGGACTTTCTTGATTGATTCCGTCTCTTCAAGTCTCGGTCCAAGAAATCCCTGGGGTCTCAAAGTATTTGAGAATGCTTGACGCCGACCGTGGTCTCAGGAAAACCTGATCACTCGATTCACCCCGTTTCCACTCGTTTCCTTCGTCTACTACGTATCATCTCTACGATATTTCAACTGGACTACGATATTTCCACACACTGTAGTGGTATCTGAACACCTTTTATTGTCATCTGTACGATCTGGTCGGATCCTTCCTTCTCCTCGAAAACTTGGTTTCGAAATGTAACTGTAATAAACTTTGTCAGTATTTATCGTTATCAGAGACGTTCGTCGACATCATCAATACTCAGTTTGGTAGAAACGTTTTACCCCGAAACATAAGAAAGTGGGTCTTTCGGGAACGATTTACAGACATTACACTGTCTACAACAACTACACTGTCTTTGTCTCCCTCAATCGGTGTACCTGGGTTTTTCCTGAATGACAGACTCCGCTCTCTCTCAGTAGTACTAATACCATTTCGATTTTACATCATTTCAACGGATATTGTACTCCATACATCCCTTCGATACAAACTTTTCCACTTGACCCAGGTTTTCTACCTTCCCGAACTTATGATTTGACACCTCAATTTTGAGAAGACATGTCACAACTTGGTAGATTACCAAAAGTTTGTGTTTACATGTGGTCCTTCTAGTTAGATAAACATTGCAATCTTACCCAACCTCCTACGTCCTCTCTGGGCCATCGTTTATCGACCTTTTGAGAGATTTAACTTCTCCATTACTTCAATCCTTCATCTACCACCATCAATCTTATCAGTCCCTATCTACCTGTAGTATGACCACTCCACTTTCATACAAGGTACACAAATATTCACGACGGGGTAGTGAAGAAGGAGGTTCCGAATATCATCAAATAGAAGTCAATTGTTGCATTTATTTCCTCCTAGTTTTTTTTTGATTTCCTTATCATCACAGTATTCGGTCTCTCTATTAATGAAATGTCTAACGTATAAGTATTTCAAGATATATTAAGATATATTAATGTAAATAAGTACTAGCCCATATGTCAGGTGTAACAGACTTTCTGTTGACCACTCCTTTTCTTTTCCAAAAAAAAAAAAAAATTGTAAATTCTTTCTCTCTTTGAAAGTCAGTGATATCCCTCTTATAATTTATTCTACCATCGAATGTGGGAAGAGTCAAAAAGACGTCAAACAGATTGTTTCGCCGGGTACACCGACATAGAAAACACAGAGAGTTTCGTTCGAGTCCACACTACTGTTTCGCGGGGAGTGGTCACTGACCTCCAACTTACTACCCTCGTCTTGAGTCCCAACTGAGGGTTCTCGACAGGGACGACCGAATCCCGAACCAAAAGACGGGAACATGTGTCTTGGTATAAGACGGTTCAAAGGACGAGGAACGGACGAGGTACCAATATATTAGTGGTAATCGAAACAAAACACAACGTTTTCTATCGTTAAATTTTAAGAGAACGTAATCCATAAACAATAAATACTGGAATCGTTTCCGTACTCACGTACTCAGAAACCCCTAATGTGCACGGTAGTTTTCTTCTGGATGTAAAAGAGACGGTAATCTAATATCCTTAAACTGTCGGAATCTTCTTTTTACGGTCGTTGGTTCTTTGAAAAAAGATAAAAATGTTGATTTTTGGTTGGAACAAGTTAAACTTATAATATTTCTCTACACCCCCTTTTCCGGTCCTAAAAATCGTGGAGACTCACTTTCACTTTCAACGAGTCAGTACAGGTTGAGAAACACTGTGGTACCTGATATATCAGGTACCTTAAGAGGTCCGGTCTTATGACCTTATCCATCGGCAAGGGAAGAGGTCCTCTAGAAGGGTTGGGTCCAGAGGGTGTGACGTCCGTCCAAGATATGGTCGACTCGATGGTCCCTTCGGGAGTCACTGAGATTCTCTCTAGTACACGTCAGTAATTACTTTGTGTTCTAAACACTATTTGGATTCGGGAAGGAACTCTGGGTCTGGTTCCAGGAGTCAAGGAGTCCCGAATCCCGTCACTAAGGACCCACTAAACCCAGGGACCAGGAGACAAGAACGAGTCTAACTCTGAGAAGAAAGGAGACCTTGTTTATGATTATTTCGGTTTGAACTGACTCGAGTAGGACCAAGGTCCCCGTCCTCCCTCCCTCCCCCCACGAAGTGTCAAATAATCAGAACCCTTCACTAGTGTTTACTGTTTTTAACTGTATAATAAATAACCAGGACTCTGTCGAACCAATTTAAAGTGATTGAGACGTCGTGGGTTTCGGATCTAAAGTGTTGTACCTTAATACTCCCGTTTTCAGGGGTCCGAAACAACCTCTCTTTCACTAGACGTAAGGGTCACCAGTCTATACTCCCCTTGAACCTGTTTATACTCCCCTTGAGAGGATGTGCCGTGTAACCCTCTATCGAGGGTCGAAAGATCGACGGTAAATTTTGTAGACCAAATCACTATGTGTGACGTGACACCAAAATACCGGTGACAAACAAACAAAAAAAAACCAATAAATATCAACCCAAATATAAGACAAAGTCTTTACTATTGACTTTTTACCAAACAAAATACCTTTATTACTCGATATCTTTTTACAAAATAATAAACAAGCACCGTAGACGATCAAATGAACCGTCACGTAATGTTATTTATAGATAGAACGAAATTTTTATTTTTTTAGTTCCCCGGGCCTTTCAATCTTTGTTATCTCTGCTCGGTCTGGTCCCTCAAAACAACAACAACAAAGCAACGATACAATGTAAGTTAAGAAACGCTGGAGTACCTGACACCGGGTGATCCGAGGAGACGGGTACCCTAAAGGGTCCGTTCTTATGATCTCACCCAACGGTAAAAGAAGAGGTCCCCAAGAAGGGCTGGTCTCTAACTTGGACACGGAGGGCCCAGACGTCGTAACAGTCCGTCTAAGAAATGGTGACTCAGTGGTCCCTGTGGGGGTCTTTCAAAACTGTTTTTGTGCTGATTTTTTCTACTATTTTAACTTTGAACACATTGGTGATCTACCGTCGTGAAGACGCAATTTTCGATAATGGTAAACGACTGTGTTTTATGAACCTAATTACTACATCATAAAAAATATACAGAATTTGATGGTCCCACAAAACCTAAAAGTTTTGCACAAACTTGTATCTCTCAAATATTAAATAGATAGGTTGACTCCTAAACACTGGTACTTTGAGTAGACGTCTCTTAAACTTTAGTCAGAGATTTGACCCTCAATCCAAGAGATGGGAATAGTTTTATCGACTATGAATAACTCGTGGACAATACCTCGTCATGATCTGATTCACAAAACACAATGGATTCAATTAAGAGTACTGTTAGACTAATATTAGGGACAAAACGTTTACTCCTTTGACTCCGACGTTCTTCAATTCGTTGCTCGGTTCTAGTGTACCCATTACCGATCCGACCATACTGACTTTGGGCAAATATGTAACGATATAAAGTACAGAGTAAATGTACTCTTTTTATGTTTGAACTTATGTTGTAATGAAAACTTCCCTTTTGGGTAAGACATTTAGGTTTTAGGAACCAAAAGGTTCTCTTTATATAATCAAAAAACAAACAAAAGGCCGTCACCCTATCTAACCACACCAAGATAACAGTGTGACTGTAATCGACTGAGAACCACTCGGAACCGTCTCTTCGGATCGTAATCAAGGTGCGTGTACCCATTCGTCGTCCGGGTCTCGGGACGGTCGGAGCACCAAAGAGTCTCGGTTACAGAGGAGTTTACACGTTACTCCCTGACGTGGTCCATTAGTGATCCCCGGAAAGGTCCGGATCTTAATAGACTGCCATACAGGTATTAGACTATGTCCCGGAGTATAATCGTCCTAACGAGGTATATACAATCGAGGGATGGTAAATCGTTAACGTAGTTACTTTATAATTATGATGATGTGTAAGATGAATCACGACGAACAATTATTTAATTTTCAAAGGAGGGAAGGAAAGACCGGTCGTTTGAATACATCGGAATATTGGTGTCAGAATTAAGTCTCCTCACGGAGATTATAGACCACAAAAGTCGAGAGAACCGGCGTGGAAAAAAAACAAGTTCAATGTCGAGACTCCGAATAATCTTGTGTGGTTCTTAAGAAAGTCATCGGTGACCTACCGTCATCTCGTAGTTAAATATGGGATCAACAACTCAGCGATTCCGCACAGGTCGAGACGTTGGGGTACCTGACGTCGTGTCGTCCGGAGGGACAGGAAGGGGTAGAGGGTTTCAAACGAGTTTGAGTACAGGTAACTCAGTCACTACGGTAGGTTGTAGTGTCTCCACTAGAGTTGGAGACAGTGAGGAAAGAGGAGGACGGGAGTTAGAAAGGATCGTCGTCCCAGAAAAAGTTTCTTAACTTCGAAGTCGAAATCGTAGTCAGGAAGGTCTCAGACCAGAAGTCCCAACTAAGAAAATTCTAAGTGACCAAACTAAAGGAACGACAGGTTCCTTGAGAGTTTTCAGAAGAGGTCCTGGTATCAAGATTTCATGGTTAAGAAGTAACGAGTCGAAAGAAATACCAGGTTAAGAGTGTAAGTGCGGGATCTTTAGAAAACACGGAGGAAACAAAATGTAAATGTAATAGAGACTTGGTTCTTAATAATCCATCTCTTTGAGTATTAAACGAAATATAACCCGATGTACACAATTTTACGAGTTCCTCGTCGAACTACTTCGGCTGGACTAGTCCTTTTTGGACTCCACTTAAATATCCTTTGTTTTCGATTTCAAAGTACCCGTCGAAGTCGTGTACCCTGGGATCACGATATATAAAACTTTTTCATCCTATGAAACAAAAGAAAAAGTTCTCCCGGGGTTTTAATATAAGAGGAGTTCGGAGTGTTTCGAACATAAACGGACCTTTATTGGTATTTATTGCAAATTAAATCCTTTCCCGGTTGTTAACATAATAATAATTAAAATATGGTTGAATTAGAGGTTCCTCTTCGTATCATCTTTTAGAAAACACTAAGTA
The DNA here is from genome assembly GCA_006410555.1 of Capra ibex. Classification (NCBI taxonomy): domain Eukaryota; kingdom Metazoa; phylum Chordata; class Mammalia; order Artiodactyla; family Bovidae; genus Capra; species Capra ibex. The sequence continues at coordinate 29,702,399 of SJYO01026388.1, read as the reverse complement.
TATATGTTTATTATACATATTATATACAAAATCTTTTGAATACTTAAAAACTGTAAACTTTTTTACAGTATTTTTTTAAATACTGTAAACTAAGGTGAACAAACTGAACTACACTTATCTTACGATCTAAAGATTAAATTTTTGATCTATACGTCATTCGTTGTTTCCAAATGACATATCGTGTCCCTTGATATAAGTCATAAAACATTATTGGACATTACCTTTATTAAAATTTTTATTATATACACATACACATTGACTTAGTGGAACGACACGTGGACTTTGTAACATTCAGTTGATATGAGGTTATTTTATATATATAATTCCTTTTTTGAGGTTCTTTCCTTTATACCGAAACTTTCGTTTGGTCTATTTTTTCCTTGTCTTTTATTACGTTATTCACCCGGTCATCAGGTGAAACTCAGACTCATTTTATTTCATGAATTGTGGCTTTGAGAGAAGTGAGACCGTCCTATTATGGACATGATTCCTTTTCTTTCTGACGTTTAATCGGTCAATCTAAAAGGTAACTATTTTGAGGTCTGATCATACCGTTAAACCCCACCCCTCCCCCTAAAATAAAACAAAAAATTGGGGTCTTTATTACACGAATTATTGTCTGGTCATTACTAATAAGTCTTTCCTTCGAGATAAAGGTAAATATTTAGAATCTAAAGAGGGTCCCCCGGTATGAATCGGAAAGAATGTTGGTGGACGTCGGATGAGTAGTCCTCAATTTGACTTTTATATAGGAAACCTTTTCTTTTTACTTGAAAAGTTAACCAGAAAGACCAACGTTTGTGAACAATTCTAGAGGAAAATTTGATCCCTTTGAACTCGGTTGAGTAAACTTTTCTGGGACTACGACCCTTTCAAACTCCCGTTCTCTTCTTTCCCCGTTGTCTCCTACTCTACCAACCTCCCGTAGTGACTGAGTTACCTGTACTCAAACGCGTTTGAGGGTCTCTGTCACTTCCTGGTCCTTCGGGCCGTACGACGTCAAGTACCCCACTGTTTCTCAGCCTGTGCTGAATTGCTGACTTGTTGTTGTTGTTGTTCCCCCTGAATAGACACAGATCGAAACAGACATTGAATAAGTGCTAACTTTATAAAACAGGTGTACTACTCGAGGATACAGATGATATAGAATTACAGGACTCCCAAACCTCACCCAAAGGAATGGAAGTGAAACATACTATGTACTTTCCTCTATATTTTTACCAACGACTTTGTTACTCTCGATCTATAATAAATTTAATGACATCCCGGGTCCCGGGGGAAGTCGTGCTAAGATCCATAAAATACAGACACATTACAAAACACTTCCAACGCAAAGTCCTCTGTTTCAACACATTATGCAAACGACCCTCATCTTTAAGACACGGACTGTGATCTCTCCTTGATCTATTACACAGACCCCGCGCTTCGAGGATTTTGCCTTGAGTCGAACGTTTTGGGAGACTCGGGTGTGTGGGACACCGGAAAGAAATGGAGGGTTGACTCAGGACCTCGGTTGAAGCTTAATTACTACGGACAATGGTGCACCAGTCGTCGGTACGAACCTAGAACCAAATCTCCTTTTCTTTAAGTCGGTTGTGGAGTAGAGGGAGGGGAGGTTCCCTCCAGTCTTCAATGAACGACATCGTGTTGAGAGACGTCAATTACCGAACCCTTAATACTCACTTCGTTCCTGGAATGGACCTGATGCATACTCCCAGTAGGGAAAGGAGTCCGGTACCTCTTCGATTTAGACGGAAGACTCTAGTACTGGGGTTCGTATATCTAACTGGAAACCTCTCGTCCGATTCAGAACAATCAAATAGGGGTTCGGTCCTCTCGTTCGTTTGACGGAGCCAAATTGTACGTCACTCCGGTCTTAGTACTTACAAAGACGAAACCATTAAGTTTAAGTTGGCACTTATATAGAGTTGAGACATAGATGGTTGTCACATGGTTCACACCCCCTGTACAATAATCTGTCCCTCCACCTCACTGTGTGTGTTTGTAGACATAGGTGAGGGAGGGGACGGGGAAAGGATTATCTCGGGTCGAACAAGGCCACGGGTGGGACACGTGGCACTACGGGGAGACCGGGGTCGGAGACCCCCATCCAGGGGGTCACCAAAACGACATCTGTACTCTATACGTCTCTTCAGACGATCCACCAAAGATCTCTTCTGAAGGAATGAAGACTCTCTCTCTACGTCCTTCTCTATCAGAAAAGTAGTGGACCTTAATAGTACATAGATATGTACTACTGGTCTTGACATCGTCGGTGAGTCAAGTCGTCGTTACCTTATTTGACTAATTTACTTGAGTCAGGTGGAGAGAGCGAAATATAAGTCACTAAATATAAACAGAAACTAATCCGAAGACACCCTCTTCCGTTACCGTGGGTTGAGGTCATGAGAACGGACCTTTTAGGGTACCTACCTCCTCGGATCATCCGACGTCAGGTACCCCAACGATTCTCAGCCCGTGCAGACTCGCTGAAGCGAAAGTGAAAAGTGAAAGAACTAACCTCTTCCTTTACCGTTGGGTGAGGTCACAAGAACGGACCTCTTAGGGTCCCTGTCTCCTCGGATCACCCGACGGCAGATACCCCAACGTGTCTCAGCTTGTGCTGACTTCGCTGAATCGTCGTCGTCGTCCGAAGACACTCAACCTTAACGATAATGAACGTCCGTTTTCTTAGGATATGATATCCGTCCCCAACCTAGTGTTCTTTTTATGTATTTTTCTCGTGGGAACGATCGAAAATTAGTGTGTTATGTTTTCATAGATCGTCCTTCTCTCTTGAGGTAAAACCTAGAGACGGGTGGAGGTTGTTATGTGTCGAATCCTTCGTATACATCAAGTTCAAATAGTGAAGTAGAGATCTAAGTAAGTTACCCGTGTATAAAAAGAGAAGTTTTTCTTTTTTAGAATTTTCACCATCTGCAAGATATGAAAAGAAAAATGAAAATGTTAAGTATTTTGAAGTCACCAACCTTAGGTAAAAGTTCAGAACAATGGTTCAGGTTCGAGTATGATGAGGAACGTGTTGTTTGTCCGGTTATTTAACTCTGTGGTCAACAACCCCGTCTTTATCGTTGAAATAAACCTTTCGGTCGTCCGTCTCTTCGAGAGACACAGGGTCTCTCGGTAGAACGGACCCAAACCTACGATCAACGAAAATATTTTGTTTCTCACTCCCCACTCCTCCATTTCAAATTTTTCCATTATCAACAACGTTTATAAAGGACCAAGGTTGGTCTGAGACCTTCTCTACACAATTGACGAAATAAGACCGTCAGTAAATGTCCACCCGGAACCACTCCTACAAAGGACACTCGATTTACTCCCATGTCCAGTCCGAATCCCCCGTCCTAAGGTCCTATACCCGGTAGTGTATATGAACTTCGATATCCGTTAGAGGAAAATCACTAATTGACATCGTTTTTGTCATCTCTTCCTTTACCGTTGGGTAAGATCATAAGAACGTACCTTTTAGGGTACCTGTCTCCTCGCACCGTCCGATGTCAGGTGTCACAGTGCTTCTCAGCCTGTGTCGACTCTTGTTTCTGTTGTCTTGTGTTTTCAATTTCATTTTCTTTGTCTAAGTCATACCGTAATCTAAACTAAAAGAAACGATGTCAGGATCACCAGAAGTGAACGAACGACGAGAAGAACCGAATAAACACTCGTTTTCGTCGTGTTCCCGACACTAAATCCCAGTTACAGGTCAATTATTTTTATTTAGCACTATGTTTGTACGTAGACACCATTCAGAAATTGTGGAAGAGTTAGTATTCTATGAAAAGTTTACAATACATTAAGAAACTTCGATCCACATAAAAAGATAGGGATAAAAAGATATTTACGGTAGATATTAAGGATTCCTCTCTAAAAGGAGATTCCACTTGAAGTTGTGAATGAAAGTCTCCCATCTTTAAAAATTCAGGAATATATACCGTACTTGTAACGTCCTTCCTTTGACAAGTCTCACCAATGAATACGTCTCTCTTTATATTGACCCGATTTCTTTAATGAAAAATAAAGTCAAGGGAAGTTATAACTAACTCAACATAAATGAGACATGTTTTTAATGAAAATTTGTTTTAACCCTCCCTTCTGTTTTTCTTTAACAACGACAACTTTATGGAAGTGTAAAAGACATTGTGTTTCTTATTACAAAAGGTTTTGTTTCTCCATGGTCTACCTAAAGAATATCAGTGAGGGTATGTAAAGAAGGAACAACTATAATGGAGTAACTAAATACGGAGGAGTAGAGAATTTCACAATCACGAAACGGGATGAAAAATAGGAACCAAGTAACATAACTATCTTTAAGGAGTATCCGAAAATAAAGATGACACTTTATAATTTCTGAAATTAAAAATCAATAGAAGTACTCGGTGGAAGAGGACCAGGTCATAGAAGAGTCAGAATTCATATACGAATTCTTTATGTAGTTGGGAACATAGTCAATGCTACGAGTTGACGTCCATTGTCTCTTGTAAGCTGAGTTTTTCCGAATTTCTTAGCCTGTAAATATACGTTACATTATTCTTGAAATCTCGATCCCGTCCAGCCGACGACGACGACGACGATTCAGCGAAGTCAGCACAGACTGAGACACGCTGGGGTATCTGCCGTCGGGTGGTCCGAGGGGACAGGGACCCTAAGAGGTCCGTTCTTGTGACCTCACCCAACGGTAAAGGAAGAGGTTACGTATTTTCACTTTCACTTCAGCGAGTCAGCACAGGCTGAGAGTCACTGGGGTACCTGAAGTCGGGTGGTCCGAGGAGGCAGGTACCCTAAAAGGTCCGTCCAGATCCTAACCAATTAAGTCGATGAGTTGTCTCATGAACTTCTACGTTTAACGAGAGTGTAAAGACGGGACGAAAGAAGAGGTAGAGAAGAGGTTTCCGATTACGGTGAGGACTAAGGTCCTACGACAGTGTAAGTAGTGTATGTCCGTACTATGACCGGACGTCCCTTCCTGATAATGAAAGACATTTGACAGAAAATTCTCTTTCTGGAAGAGTACTAAGGAAGTTGTCTACAGGGAGTGTAGATCACCGGTCTTAACGTAGTCTATATTCCACTTCATGTTTGTGGCCTTTTAGCGTACCTACCTCCTCGGACCATCCGATGTCAGGTACCCCAGAGTATCTCAGTCTGTACTCACTCGCTGATGAATTCATTTATGCTTCTGAAATTCCTAGTCCCTCTGGATTTAGTAACACTACCATAGTCGATCTCTCTATCTACACCCAAATACAGAATCAGTCAATGACCACTCCCCTAAGGTCCTAATCTGGTTAGTACTAACTAATGGTCCTGTCCTTCGTTGAAGGAGACTTCGTGTACCTTTTATCGATAGACTTGTTTAGTCTCAACAATCGTTTCTTTTACATACAACCTCCAAACTGTCAATCCGAAACCCAAACCTATTTCCTTTACCAAACTCCAATCCGTTGGTGGTCACAGACGATTTTGTGACGGAAATAACCAAAGGTAAGGAAAATTTAGATTATTTATACTATTAGGACTCTTGTCTAAGGAAACGGACCGTATCGGATCTAAGAAGGGGATTGACCCTCTTTAGGTAAAAGTGAAATAAAGGTCTCAAGTTTACGAAAAAGAAAAAAAGAATTCTCGTTACTGTCGTCTCGTTGGTTCGTTTATATTTTACTTAAACAGAACGAAAGTATAGTTTTAGACAGATCGGTAGAGTGTTAAATGAATGAATGAATGAACAGACAAAGGTTAAACAAAAGACGTGTCCTAAATTTTCTTAAGACAATCGGTGTATCCCTTCAGTCGTTTCGAATAAATATTTACTCGATACTCTTATGGTTCAATAGATGTTAAGAAACATCCAAAACTTCTTACTAAGTAATAAAACTGACTAACCTTTATATGTCTCCCTTCACACGGAAGTCGGAGAACACAGAAATCGCAAGAAGTCTTCAACAACAAAGGTGAGAAATGTCTCGAAACCTCCATCACCTGCCTCGTGCACACCGACCTCTCATACTTCTTACATGTGACATGACGCCCCTCAGGGTCAAGAAAGTGTGGTGGACACTCTACGGACCGCGAAATGGATGTCTCAGACCTTAGAAATTTTTCCATTACGAAGTAAAGGTTATAAACTGAGGACCCTGATTTGTGAAATGACTTAATTTCGTCACATTTTATTGTGGACAGACCAACTTTTTGTATCAATTTTTCTAGCATCTACCAATTTTCCAGTAATGTACAGTTTCGTGGCACTATTATTTAGTCCTAGTTTCCTTCTCAAACTTAGAAACGAGAAACGACGGAAGTCTTCAAGACGCACCACAGTACCCACGGAAAACGACGGAAAAGGGGAAATATATGGAAATTGAGTTTCTATATGTTTCATTTTACTATAGTTATAAACCTTTGTCACTAAGAAAGGGTATTTTTCGTAAAATAAATGAATGTAAAGGAAGGATGACATTCCGTAAATCTCAACAATGGTAAGATAGTCGTCAATGTAAAATTATAGATCTACAAACGTATCTTTCAAGATTGAATTGATATAACGAAATTCTCTTCGAAAATTAACACAAAGACATTTTCTTTGAAATAAAATGAAATTTTCAATTCAAGATTGAATTGATGTAACGAAATTTTCAAAAGGGGGTCCACCCTCTATTTTCATATAAGAATAATTGACGTAAGAAAATGGGTACTTTCCTGTACCGAACACGTGAACGGACGTTCGTCGTTCTATTTTATTTCAGAACTGAGTGTCACACTCTCGACCAAATCGACGGTCTGAAACTTCCGACATATTATGTCAAGAACAATGTTGAAGAATCTTCTAGTGACTCCCAATCGTTACTTTCTATCAAACAGTACTTTCTTTAGGGGAGGGGTTTCCTCAAACAAAATCATTACAACATATAATTTTCACTTTGTTAATGAATCACGTTCTACTTTTTAAACCTCTAACCTATATGTTGTGACACTTACATAAATCCTGATGACTACATAAATCCTAATTTACATAAATCCTGACGACTCGACATATAAATTTTACCAATTCTATCATTTAACATACATACACATAAAATGGTGTTACTTTTTTAAAATTTTTATAGGAACCACTATTCGACATTCTTTTTTTCTGTACTATAGTATTCGAGTTTAAAATCAAATAATCTTTTATTTTCACCCATCTCTTTAAGTGTCTTTTATGAAAGATTGAGTTTTATCGTATTAAATAGTTACTCATGGTCTTCATATTTTAATTCAAAATATTTTACCACTTTACTTTTTTAGTTTAAATTGAAATTTTTTAATTCATTGGACCGAATGATATTAAATATACATGAAAGTTTAACCAAAATGTAAAACAAGAAGAAATATTCTTTGTCAAACATTGACCTTTGTTTTGGACTATTTAGGTCAGTGACCGGCACTCAAAACTCAACAAAAGATATAAAAAGGGAATTATTAATATTAAGACGTTCACAGTACAGTAATTCATAGAGTACTATAAATGACTTCAGGTCCTTTGTCAACCACCGACGTGTATTTCAACCCGGTTTTCATTGAAGGGACTCTCCCTACTGACACTTCCCAGACACCATGAAGGAGGGAACCAGATGTTAAGTTGTCGTCGGCACAGAAGAAGTGCTATGAGAGTGAGACAGATCTGTACGAGAGAGCTGTGAACGAACGACAGGGTCCTATGTCAGTTCCTCCCGACCGTCCCTCTTCCTCCGGTCCGTCTTGTGGGCCCTTTCCGTCTGTGGTCCCTGGTCTTTACCTACTTTACCCGTGGGTCACATCCTTCCCTCGGTCCCGTCTATCTTCTGTCCGTCCTTGAACTTCTTCCCTCCGATCCGTTTCACAGCAAGACCGATGTCACAGAGGTGCACAGAGGACTTTACCCCAGTCGGTCCGTGACGTGGTGTGGTAGGACGAGTCGCTACCAGTTTACGGGTGTTGTCCTTCTTGTCCGAAGGTCCAGGTGAAGACCTAGACGGCCAACAGAGAGGGAGAGGGAAAAAGAGGGAGAGGTAGTAGGGAGTACCCAGACTGAGACCTAGAAAGAGTAGACGTATAAGATATTCCTGACCTTCTTTTCTCCTCCGTATCACGAGAGAACGGATGACTACCACAAGAGTTAAAATACAGAGAACTCTAGTATCGACTCTACACATTGATCCGGTAAAAGTCTTCACGTCCTGTCGAGACATGGTGGTCAGACTGGTCATAATGACTCTTTGTCTTTAATCGAGGTACATCTAAGACCCATTAAGTATGGATGACATTCACGGTCCCACGGAGGGTATGGAAAGTTTCTTAAGAAGAATCAGATGAGAGACGTTGCTCGGACCCGTAAAGGATGTCCTAAGTCGCCTAAATGATCCGTTAACATAGTCGTAGTGGGAACCATAGAAAGGGTCCGTCTTCCGGTAGTCAAGAAGAATTCTAGGGTCTCAACTAGATCGAGAGATTCAATATAGACAAATAAGTCTGTTTACAAAGTTCACAAAAAAAAACCCCCCCCCTAAACTTAATAAAAAATTATATTTAAATAAATAAAATTAACCTCCGATTAATGAAATGTTATGACATAACCAAACCGGTATGTAGTTGTACTTAGACGGTGCCCATATGTGCACAAGGGGTAGGACTTGGGGGGGGAGGGTGGAGGGAGGGACATGGTATGGAGACCCAGTAGGGTCACGTGGTCGGGGTTCGTAGGACGTAGTACGTAGTTTGGACCTGACCGCTAAGTAAAGTATATACTATAATATGTACAAAGTTACGGTAAGAGGGTTTAGTAGCGTGGGAGAGGGAGAGGGTGTCTCAGGTTTTCTGACAAGATATGTAGACACAGAGAAAACGACAGAGTGTATGTCCCAATAGCAATGGTAGAAAGATTTAAGGTATATATACGAAATCATATGACGTAACCACAAAAAAAAGACCGAATGATTAGTGACATATTAGCCGAGGTCAAAGTAGGTGGAGTAATCTTGACTAAGTTTACATAAGAAAAATTACCGACTCATTATGAGGTAACACATGTACATGGTGACGAAAGAATAGGTAAGTAGACGACTACCTGTCGATCCAACGAAGGTACAGGACCGATAATATTTGTCACAACGCTACTTGTGACCCCATGTTCACAGAGAAAGTTAAGACCAAAGGAGTCACACATACGGGTCATCGCCCTAACGACCCAGTATTCCGTCAAGATAAACGTTAAAAAATTCCTCAGAGGTGTGACAAGAGGTATCACCGACATGATCAAACGTAAGGGTGGTTGTCACATTCTCCCAAGGGAAAAGAGGTGTGGGAGAGGTCGTAAATAACGAACACCTGCACCTATCGTCGGTAAGACTGACCACACTTTACCATGAAGTAACACCAAAACTAAACGTAAAGAGACTATTACTCACTACAACTCGTAGAAAAGTACACAAACAATCGGTAGGCATACAGCAGAAACCTCTTTACAGACAAATCAAGAAACCGGGTAAAAAACTAACCCAGCAAATAAAAAGACCTTAACTCGACGTATTCAACGAACATATAAAAACTCTAATCAACAAACAGTCAACGAAGTAAACGATAATAAAAGAGGGTAAGTCTTCCGACAGAAAAGTGGAACGAATACCAAAGGAAACAACACGTCGTCGAAAATTAAAATTAATCTAGGGTAAACAAATAAAAACGAAAATAAAGGTTATAAGACCCTCCACCCAGTATCTCCTAGCACGATACTAAATACAGCCTCTCACAAAACGGATACAAGAGGAGATCCTCAAAATATCAAAGACCAGAATGCAAATCTAGAAATTAGGTAAAACTCAAATAAAAACACATACCACAATCTTTCACTAGATCAAAGTAAGAAAATGTTCACCAACAGGCCAAAAGGGTCGTGGTGAACAATTTCTCTAACAGAACTACTGACACCGAAACATCATCTCGAACTTCAGTCCGTCCAACTCAGGAGGTCCAGGTAAGAAGAAAGAGTTCTAACGAAACCGATAAACTCAAAAAAACATAAAGGTATGTTTAACACTTTAATAAACAAGATCGAGACACTTTTTTATGGCAACTATCGAACTATCCCTAACGTAACTTAGATATCTAACGAAATCCATCATATGAGTAAAAGTGATATAACTAAAAAGACTAGGTATTTGTACCATATAAAGAGGTAGATAATCACAGGAGAAACTAAAGAAAGTGGTCACAAAATATTAATAGATATACATTTACAAAGTCAAATATAAACGTGGCTTCAATTCGGTACACAGAAGGGGGTTTGTTAATTCTAAATAAGTAAGAGAAATACACAAGGTGTGTGAGACAATAACACAAACAAATGAATAAATTGTACAATTTTAAGCAATCTGAAAGAAATCTCGACTGTTATAACATAACTTAGGAAATTAATTTTCTTCTGTAAACAAGATGGACGAACATATTTACCTTTACCTAAAAATTTATGATTCTATTATAACGGAGAGTTTGCTCATATATGTAGTCGATCCTTTTTCTCGAACACCCAGGAGTCTGTACAGGCTGAGAAACGTTGGGGTACCTTACATCGGGTGGGCCGAAGAGACAGGTACCTTAAAAGGTCCGTTCTTATGACCTCACCCAACGGTAAAGGATCCATTTTCTCGTGTTGGTGTTTAGTTTCGTCTTATAATGATCTTAAATTTAGAATATACTCTTTTTAGTGGTTCCTAGAATAAATAAATGTGTTTTGTTCAAAAAGGAAATTCCTCTTCCACTTCAGCGAGTCAGCACAGGTTGAGAAAAGTTGGGGTACCTGACATTGGATGATCCGAAGAGGTAGGTACCCTAAGAGGTCCGTTCTTATGACCTCACCTAACGGTAAAGGAAGAGGTCACCTAGAAGGACTGGGTCCCTAGTTTGGACCCAGAGGGCGTAACCTCCGTCTACGAAATTGGAGACTCGGTGGTCCCTTATAAAGGAAATTTGTCGATGCATTTTGGAAATCAGTCGAAATCTCATCTTCTATAAATACAATTATAAATATAAACATTATCTGAAAAGTATACTCTCTTTTCGTGTTCTTTCACTATAGTAATTCACTTTTGTATATAGTAGATACTATTAGTATAACTTATTAAGAAAGAAACGCACATTCTTTCCTAATTGGAACATGTAATTATATAGAAAAACGACATCAAAAAATGAAGAATATAAATGATGAATCAAGTAAACATTTACTTTTACAGAAATAAGATGATGTATTCCTATAAAGACCCTACACTTTCTTATGGAAAATAAAAATGAAAAATTTAATACTTTATATACATGTTTTCTGAATCTTGTATAGTGTATATTACCAATGCATATTACGGTGATATATTAATGTTAATAAAAAATTTCATCTACTTAATTCTAAAATCCACCTCAAAGTTAAAGTTTGAGAGTTTTTAATTATCTTACTTATGTGTCTCTTCATCTTTCTATATCATTTGGGAAATAATTAATTTCGCAAAGAATTTTTTTTTTTTCTTATTCTTATGGTAGTAGTTTTCTTATCGTCGTAGTTTTTCCCATTAATGGAATTACTCTTAAAGTCACTAGAGATCATCCTTTTAGAGAATTAAAAAGAAGTTAAGATTAGTGAAGGAAACTAGATCTTTTAAAGAGATTGTTATCAATACTACTTACTATAACAGTGTAAAAGTTAGTAAGACCTCGGTTTGAATTCGTTCAATTTCCCTTATTTGCCCATGTCGTTAACAAACCAATTCCCCTTTTTCGAAAAAGAAAAAAATTAGTAAACCTATAAAATAAGACTTGAACCTATTTCAGAGATAAAGGGTAACGGACACACATACGTACACATATCACACACGTATGCATGAAAAATTTTCTTTTTCATTCGGTACGTGGGGGTTTGGTTTCATTGATATTAGATATCTTGTCTTCCTTAAAACGGTTTAGTCCCGACGAGGAGATCATCAGCGTGCATGTCTAAAACTAAGAACAGATACGAAGAGACTCGGTAGTAAGTCTTCTGTAGACACTTAGAAAGTAGAGTGAGAACGCTAACCCAACGAGGGTTTAGTAGGTTTTGTCTGTCTATAAACGAAGTCAGAGTTCATAGAGTCTCCACAAAGATGGTGGTAGTGAAAACTGTCGAAAAAGTAGTGGGTTAATTAGAATATTAACAGTTCCCCCTCACAAAAGGTCGAAGGTGGGACCAATAAGATCAAATCAGTTATACCTATTGTTAAGTCAAGTTGTTCGTAAACAAGTCCATCATTTCTCCTGTCTTGTAAAGGATTGTAAATGGTACAAGGAGTCCATCGACTGGTGTGACTCTCCGTTCCAGGGTAAAGAGAAGGGTTGGGGTAGTAAAGAGGGAAAAGAGAGAGGGATCGACAAGATGCACCGGTTGGTTAAAAGGAGACCTACCGGTTAGGGGTCTAAATTGAGTAAAGAATCTGACCTGGTTCAAGTTTTATACCTAATGAATTCTTCGGAGGGTGTTACCTCCTCTGGGACCAAGCTAAGGACCCAGTCCTTCTAGACGACCTCTTCCCTATTCGATGGGCGAGGTCACAAGAACCCGATGGGAACATCGAGTCGACCTTTTCTTAGGTGGACGTTACGGCCTCTGGACCCAAGCTAGGGACCCAACCCTTCTAGGGACCTCTTCCCTTTCCGATGGGTGAGGTCATGAGACCGGACCTCTTCAGGTACCCAAACGTTTCTCAGCCTATGTTGACTTGTTGAAAGTGAAAGGGTGAAATTCTCCGGAGTCTGAACAGGTGAGTCGGGTCAGGGGACCACGGGTCACAACCCAGAAGAGGTGATAACCCGACCGGATCCTGTGTCACGTGATTGTAACCAGTGAACCGAGGATGTGAAACAGAATCTAGTGGGTCCAATGATTAGGGTGGGTCTCGGGAAGACTTCAATAGGACGTTCTTCATTCTGGAAACTTTAGGACTCAAGGTTGAGGGATTACGATTAGGACTCTTACTCCATAAATGAATGATTCAATTCAGGAAGGGTTATTACTGAAGGAACTTCCTGAATACTCATAGTAAATAGGGAAGGTTTTGACGTAAACTGTGAGGACCACCGTGAAGTAGAATGGACGTACACACTAATCTCTAACGACCCGGAATCTTGATGGAACAGGGTCTAGAGACGAATATAACAGATAGTCTAGAACTACAGTGAAACGGGTGGGGTGGGACCCTGGGACAGACATGACCGACGTACCGTCCTAAGAAGGACACGAGACATTCATGATAAGATTTTCCGATTTATATGACAATCCTTCCTGAAAGGACCTCCAGGTTACCAATTCTGAGTTGTGTAGGTTACGTCCCCCGTGTCCAAACTAGGGACCAACCCCTTGATTCTATGACGTACGGTACACCGGTTTTTATGTATTTATTTATTTATTTATATGACCATCGTTTTTTTTTCAGTTGTATCTCTCGTTACAAATGTCATACAATGTAAAACACATTTCCCCCTTAACCTTATATGTGTATATAGAAATATCTACGTAATTCTTTAATACTTTCCTATGTACTTTTTGATCACTATTAATGAATTTTCTCCGTCTACCCCACGTCCACCCTCCCTTTGTAGGATGACACAATAAAGAGTATAAAATCAAAACTTGGTAAACTTTCATAACGGATAAGTTTTAAAAAACTACTATCTCCTTACTTATCTATACTAAATTCAATTTAACACTAATTTCCAGTATGGATAAGTAGGGAAGTAGAAGTTTTTTAAAACTTCTCCGTTATGAAAGTTTACCAAGTTTTAAGTTTTATACACTAATTTCAATGTGACTTTACCAAATCCTTACGTACACACTAAAAAATACTAAGAGACTAAACGACATTTATCATGGTTAGGACTAACGTAACGGGTTCCCCTACAGTCCAACAAGATTCAAAGAATAACGTGGTAAGATGATGGAAACGGATATTAGAAAGGGTACGGATCCTTCATAAAGGTGAACAGATGAACGTTTTAAGAGTAGGAAATTCTAGGACGAGTTTGTGGAGAAAGAAACACTAGGGACGGGACCTTTTGTACAAGTAAATGGTACCTACATAGTACTTGAGCCGTAAATGGTATAACTAAAAGTTCAGAGAAAGGAATAGTCGGATCCTCCGGGAGTCCCAGTCTGACGTAGACATACCGACCTTGTAATAGATATTTAAAACGTACTTACTTTATGGCAACCAAGCATTATTTTCCATCATCTTTTGTTACGACAACGTTTACACGTCGTAAAGTCGAGATCAAACCAACTTAAAAATAAACACGAAAGTTTCCATCTCAAAATTCAGGTGGCTTACACATATATATGCATCCGTTCGGTGCACACTCGTCGTCTTTCCGTTACACTGACAAAGGTCTCGTACTGAGGTGGAAGGAAGAAGTCGTGAATCCGACGCCCCAACGTTTCTAGTTTCACCTAGTACCACCGTATCCCTTGTAAAAAAGAGACTTTTTCGAACCATAATAACCTACATCGTTCTCGACGGAAAAGACGTATTCTTCAAAGTGTACAACCCAGAAGACATCCGACCTCTTACAACGAGATCATAGGATTTTTATCACTATGTTTTCGTCCTGTACCATATGGTCAAGAAAAAGAGAATTTTTGATTTATAGACTAGAATGTTCTTTTTCTGACTAACGGACACATATCGATCGAGACCCTTTTAGTTCGGACATATATCGATAGACACTATGACATGTAAATTTACATAGTATCAGTGCTCCTCCATTGTCCTTTAGTTACTCACTAAACAACAACAACAAAAATATGTGGTTCATGAACACAACAGAAGGAAACTCCATTATTGATACCCACGACAAATAAATGTATACATATTTATTTGTATAATCATATATAATCGGTCAGGTAAAGGGACATTGGATATTTCGAAACAGAGATCAGTCCAAAATGAAACAAAACAAAATTTCGAACCATTATATAAGTAATAAAAAGAAGATTTATAAACAAATAACGTTTTTTATAGTTTCTTATACTTTGTATGTTTTATTTCTGTTTAAGAGGGTAATGTGAACTTTCATCGATCAAACCATATATAGGAGAGTTTCGAAAAACAATACGTAAATATCTTTATCTCAATCAAATAAGTACGAAAAAGGTGGTCTTCCCTAGTATATGACGTAACAACAAGTCAGTAAGTCATCACAGTCTGAGACGCTGGGGTACCTGACGTCGTACGGTCCGAAGGTAAAGGAAGTGGTAGAGGGTCTCGAACGAGTTTGAGTACAGGTAAATTAACCACTACGGTAGGTTGGTAGAGTAGGAGACAGGAGGGGAAGAGGAGGACGGAAGTTAGAAAGGGTAGTAGTCTCAGAAGAGGTCACTCAGTCAAGATGTGTAGTCCACCTTTCATAACCTCGAAGTCAAAGTCGTAGTCACGAATGTTACTGATAATTCCCAACTAAAGGAAATCCAAACTGACCAACCTAGAGGAACGTCAGGTTCCCTGAGAGTTCTCAGAAGAGGTCGTGGTATCAAGTTTCGTAGTTAAGAAGACACGAGTCGAAAGGAATATCAGGTTGAGAGTGTAAGTATGTACTGATGACCTTTTTGGTATCGAAACTGATCTGTCTGGAAAAAGCCGTTTCATTACAGAGACGAAAAATTATACGAGAGATCCAAACAGTATCGATATGACATACGTCAAGAGACGAAGCAAAGAAAAATGATTCGTCAGAAACACTAGTGGAAAAGTTTAGTCATAGATATGTAAAAGGAGAAAACTTGTTAATCATAAGGTATACATCATACCTTATATCATCATAAGGTATACAGATAATGTTACTGAGATGATAAGAGATCAATTGGTAAAAATACTTGTAATTTCAATAGACGTGAATTTTTTTAAAAAAAAATGTATAAAGGTAGAGATACCCCAAAAAACTAGTGATAAAGATACCCTATTTAAGAGATCTTCACTTTAATGATTTAGTTTTCGTGTGAATAATTTTTTTGTTTTTTGTTTTTTGTTTTGTTTTGTTTTTTTCGTGTGAATAAAAATCTACAATGTCTATAACAGTTTACTGGGTATTTTTCAAAAATAGTCGGATTCGAGGGTCGGTTTCACTTACTTACACGGATAAAAAGATGGTGAAATATTTACATTAACTACATTACATGAACTAGAAAAAGTAAAACGGTAAGACAACTATAGAGTAACAAATATGAACATCAAGAAGTTAATTCTTTCTCCAATTTGAAAAAAAAAGTGTAAATAACCGGTAAACGTAAAGAAGTCACTTAATAGAAAAGCACAAAAGACGAGTAAAGTACAAGAAGACGAGTAAATACACAACCCAAATAGAACGAATGCTATGACACTGTTTCACTATTAGTAACTATAAGTTTTACCTATTTTTAACAAAAATGTCCCTTGTAAACTTGGAAAACGTAAGAAAATTTTTTTATTAAATCACAAACCAATAGGTTAATCCCAAATTTAAACGACAAACAAAAATCTCAACCCTCAAGACACATCCTCTTTGACAATCCAACACTCTTTGGTTTTACGAAGGGACGAGAATGATCTCTTACTCATAGTCTCCTCTGCCCTTGTCCTCATCCCGAAGACTTTAATATGAAACACCAGTAAGCACGTCACCTTGATTTACTGTCAGAGTCTTCTCAGGGACTCTACAAAAAGGGAGAGTAAGCGAGGTCAAGATGAGGACGTACAGAAAGTCAGGGAAACAAGTTTACTTAAAGAATTTGAATGTTAAATTTTATAAATGTCGTCGGAATCTAAGTTTGATGGTTCCTGACTTGTAAATTTCGGGAAGACCTAAGATAAAGATCAAGACAGTCCTTAGGGACCGACTATCAGTAGGAATGGTCGTACGGACAGAACATTCCTTTAGCAATTACTAACATTTCGGGTCCCGTATATGTCTCGAGAGACATTCATCATTAATGTCAATAACAAGAGGACCGTAGGAATTTAAAGTTTGACTTAAGGATGGTCGATTACATCACGTTCGCTTTGAATTTGAGAACACTGTAGTAAGGGTATTATTTCTCCTCACCGACCGGTCACTACGAGTAAACAAAAGGACTTCTGTAGTCCTCTTCTAGTATGTAGTAAAACCAACATCTCTACTTTTACATCCCGAAACAGAAGAAAACTTATAAGATTAGTATCTTATAAACAAAACTAGTCTTTAAGGAGTAACCCCTAGGTAGAAATCAGTCTTTGTTTCGGGAGACCGATGCGAGTTACTGTAAACCCGGTTAACCTTAGTATAGACCAACGAATTCATTGAGATCTGTGGGGTGAAGAAGACGTTAATGATGAAGACAGACCTCCTTTGAGACTTCTGACCAGGCTAGGTCTTGGAGCTACCCCCCAGCTTGGACGACACCCACACCGACACCGTCACCGTCCACGCTACCCACACGGTTGTTAGCGTCGTCTTCACACCTGGGAGCCTTGTCTATGAGACGGAGGGCCTTATCTATACTTTTAAGATCTTTGTCCATGATACGGTCCCTAGAACTCCATTCAGGAACGACTCCCTTAGGAAGACTTAGTAACTAAACAGGTTACAGAGAAATTATTGTTAACGAGTACCCAATGTACTAACACTTACTCTTACACAATGACAAAGTGTTCCGATTACGGTACAAGTAGAATTTATAAACTTTCATAGATCTCGTGATAAATTAGTATGTGATTCTATGAAAAAGAATCACAATTCGTAAAAAACAAACAAACAAAACGTCAGCCAATTTCGAAATGAGTCTTCCCGTTACGGTCACTCCCATCGAGGACGACGTGTGACAAGAGACCCTGTCAGGAGGGACGAAATTCGAAAAATCTTGAGGAATGTGACATTCTCTTGGTACGACGAAGTGTAAGAGGGGGTTTGGTGAAAGCAAACGTGACTCGAATAAACGTCAATCATTAACTTGGTCTATAATTTAGTATATTTCCACAAAACTCGTCATCTTACAAAATTCTCAGACCTAGTTGACGAGTCTTGACGAAAAACACATGGATTAAACTGTCCTCTACGACAGAATTTTAACTCTCCACTGAGCTCCAGAATTTGGGTCACCAGTGAGTGATAAGGGTCAGGGACGAACATTTTCGGTCACACAACGAAGTCATCTAAAAGACACGATGAAACATTGTACATCCCATCGGTCGTGGGCGGTCGTACTCGGACGGAAACTACGAATAAGTAGGGGGAGGAGAGGTGGACATTATAATATGTAGACGAAACAAAACGGGTCCTTTTGAGACTTCGATGACCTTACCTTACATATCTTACACATACAGTCTGATCAAAACATTACACGAAATCCTTTTCGTTCGGCACGCATGAACACTGGACGACAAAGGGAGTTCTACGACTAATCTCACATTGGGTATTAGATAACTTTACCATTATCTAAATTTACATATTTATACACAAACACACATATGTGTATGTATATAAATACGAAGACACAACGTGTGTGTGTACGTGTGCCTGAAAACTTTTGATAGACTTACGATTTAGCCGTTTACTTCTACCTTATTTTGAAAACTTCAAATCATGAAACGTCTGGTATAACCAGTCTACCTAGAGAATCGGTAAAGAATATAAATTCAGACTTCTCTTCCCTGAATTATAAAAGTAATAAGACACGAATCAGGGTACTAATAACTAAAATGACAGAAAAGAAGAATCATCTCGAAACTATAGAGAGACCGTAACATGTATTGTTGAAACCAAAAACCTTCGAAATCATTTTGTAGTAGATATCTCTCCAGTTTTAAAATGTTACAAAGTCAAACACAGGAAACGATTAATCACCAAGTGATAGTCGATGGTCCCCCATAAAAATTACTGAAAATTGGTCGTTGTACCTTTTTTACAAGTCTTCTTGTACCCCCTTTTGTTTTTGAACACTGACCTCCTGTTGTTCTATTGTGATTGAATTTTACGAATCTCGGAAACTCATCGTCCACTAACACTCTCTAGAGACACTAATACTATTAACATTGGATTCTCTTAGCGAGGTTCCGTTGGAGCCAGTAGAGTCAATTGTCATCCGGTAGAGTGGATTAAGGAACGACTGAAACTTACATCTAGAATCTTTGAACTTACACGACAATTGTGTAGTTCTATTAGACTTGTTCTTAGGGTTTATTACACCTTTAAAAAATGATCAACTAAAACAAATTTATCATAGAATTTTACTTCTAGCTGGTTAAATCTTTTACTCCCTTCATCTCTGACTAGACAGTAACTATCATTTTGAGGGTTTAATTTCGTAGAGGGACGACCACTATTATCTTTCTTTCACTTCAGCGAGTCAGCACAGACTGAGAAACGTTGGGGTACCTGACATCGGGTGGTCCGAAGAGACAGGTACCCTAAAAGGTCCGTTTTTATGACCTCACCCAACGGTAAAGGAAGAGGTCCCCTAGAAGGGCTTGGTCCCTAACTTGGGACTAGTGGACGTAACATCCGTATGTGAAGTGGCAGACTCGTATTTGCCTGGTCCCTTCAGGCAACCACTATTATAAGTTTGGTCACGTCTCCTGAAACGGGAACCCAAGAGAGTATTCGAAAAAGGTTTTATCGATTTCTCTGATAGTTTTATGAAGATTATTAATTGAAGACACTCAAATGGTTAATTCACTTCAAAGTAGTATCACACATACAATTAAGTTTTATAACTTAAAACCCCCATAAAATGTTTTACTGTTAAATATTGTTACTATTTATGGAAAATTTTTCTCTGGAGAAACTAAAAGACAAAATAAAATTTTGACGTTATCAGGTTTGACCGATTTCATTAGATCATTCATGGACACTTGTGTTTTTTAATACGGACTAGTTATAGATAAGTAGAAATTTTAAGTTCAATTTATAATAGAGTAAACACTTTAAAGGGACTTAAGAGTCAACTATAACGGACTACAGAGAGTACAAGAGTACCTCAAAATATTATAGGGTTCACTAAAGAAGTATAATAATAAGTCTTTAAAATAGAGAAGAGGTGATGAGATGAGGGTAAGTGTAAAATAAATATGGATTACGACACGGACACCATATCTTCTATGAGTTTTGGCTATTAACGTTATTGACCTTTTCACTTAATATTTATGTCTTAATAATCGGGTTTTGGTCTCGAGACTAAAGTCGAGACGAAATCTGGTTGACACAATAGAACCCACTCAATAAATAGGAACAACCCGTAGTCGAAAATTAAATATGTAATCCTTTACTCTTAACTTACTCTGTCACGAGACATCTCGAGAACCCTAGGAGACTCCACGGGACCTCCGATGTTGTCGTTCTTTCCCTACCTACCTTTCGACCTACCTTTCGACCTACCCTCTCCTTGAGTCCGGACGTTCCAAGTACGGAACAGAAGTAAGTCTCTACGACTGAATAAGTATACAAACAAAAGATATACTGATTTAAGGAGATAGTGAAGAAAACTTATTTTACGAAATGACAACTATTTTAGTACTTTTGTCGACCTACTCTAATGACTATTACAAACAGATTAAGAAAAAAAAAAAAAAACTACTAAAACCAATAAAAAAAAATTTAAAATTTTAGAAATTAAGAATGTACGTAAGGGTACAAACAGATTAAGATTACAGACATTGTAAACGTAATTAAATAATAGTATAACGGAAAATTCTCTTTAAATTAATGTAACGAGAGTGACTGAACAAATATACAAGTGACGGGAGGGGCATATACAGAAAAGACAAGACAAACACGAATTGGTTAAACAGATAATGTGGAACATAAATCAAAAATTTAGACTCATTCGACGAACAGGGATGGTTTACAAGAAAGTAATCATTTTTTAGTAAGAATTTAAATTAATTAACAAAACTTTAAGTAAGAATAGATAGACTCGTATCTTTGGAACTTATAGATCAAAATAGATGTTTAGACCACTTCTATAAGAATTAATGAAGGAAGACCAGTAAATACTTCAGTGACGTATCTTACTATAAGTCCAACCTCAATAACACACAACCCCCCTACCACTATCAACTTATTTAACTATAAGACTGAAAGACACCACAATCGACTAGGACGTTACTCAACAGAAGAGATGGGAGTAGAAAAAATTTTTACTATAAACTTTCTCGTTTATAATACTTCAAACACTCATTTATAACTAACTGTCAGTAGATTTCATGATTTATCTTGTTGTGTATAAAAGTGTCGTATTTATTATTACTGTCTTAATCGTCTATCGAATGTCCTCCTTTCTTTTCTTCGTCCTTTTCCAGTTTCATATGTTTTATTCCTTTCTCTAAGTTTATGACTACGTGAGTCGTAAGTAAGTTCCGAGTAATTTGCAGGGATCACGAGGGTGTCAAAATTACGATTATAAGACGGTCACCGAATAGGAAACAAGGAATACGAACCATGTACACGATAAATAAATAAGTAAAACACGAACAATTACTCCATGGAACCCTCAAAGAGGAAAGTTGTTTTTACCTTCCCTTACTTTTCCCTTAACAACCTTTATGTGACTGATTAAGTCAGGGTGTTTAATGGTTGTCGAATGGAATTTTGGTCGGATTTTCTTTACTGTTTGACTAAAATAAATTCTATTTATTGTAGATCATATAGTTAATGTAAACTGAGTCACGACAGGACAGAATCTTAATCCTTTCCGTAATCTTAGTTCCACTATCAACTTGTATACTCTACTATATAATTCGTTTCGTCTTACATAAACCAATCTCTTACCATGTCTTTCTTTTGAATCCTTCATCTTAAAAAAAAAGTCCTTATTCATACACCACTATAGGTTAAAAATTTATGTCTCTTTAACAACATTTCAGAACTCGTTTCTTCGTAAGGACTACTTACATTATAAAGTCTTCATCTCCGTAACTATAAGGACCACACTATCTTACCGTCCCAACTCCCTTCATCTTTGGACACTTGTGTTTACCCCTGACTTTAGAGTCTTTGGCGGGTCCTCCGAAACTTTGGTCGTACCCGAACATAATTGAATCTCCGACGAATTACCCACTTCAGTTCTCTAGACTACTGCCCAACGTACATCCTCTTTTTCACCCACCTTACTTTCAAAAATTCCAAAAATCAAACCCTCCAATCTTTTTACCATAAGGAACCACTGTTTACTTTAAGAAATCTTTCCTTCTGACGAACGTTCCTTTTTACTAAACAAAAAATCTTTTCCAGTAGAAACTTCATCATTGAACTTTTGGTCCATCTTTCAAAGTCTTAGTGTTCTGTCATACCTCTTTATCTAAACCTGATGGTAGTCTCTTACCTTTTAAAAGTCAACAAAATTAAACGAAAGAGAAAAGAGAAAGAGAGAGAGAGAGAGAGAGAGAGAAAAAAAAAAAAAAAACAATCATTTAACTGTAGTTTTAAGTAAACCGTCTTTTTAAATTCGATTTGAGAATACTCCGTCAAATAATAGAAATTAATAGGGTAAATGTTGAAGAGGTCATCGAGCCACCATTTCTTAGACGAACGGTTCGTCCTCTGAACCCAAGTTAGGGACCCAGTCCTACTAAGGGACTTCTTCCTTTACCGTTGGGTGAGGTCATAAGAACGGACCTCTTAAGGTACCTGTCGTCTCGGACCACCTGATGTCAGGTACCCGAGCGTTTCTCAGTCTGTATTGAATCGTTCAATTGTCGTCGTAGGGTGAATGTCACTTAATAATATGTATAAACGACGTCTTCATAATTAGATAATACCATGTGTGTGTACGATGGAAAGGTTTTAGACTTCTAAGAATGAAAAATTTATGAAGACCGGGGTCACCCAAAACGTATTCCCTAACACCTGGTCATCATTTTCAAACTTCTTTCTTACGGTCACTACCCCATTCTGTTTTAGTAGGTATTGATCCTCAGTAGATATTTTAGTTTATTTACTACTCTCTTACTTACTAACTTGAATTATTCCTCTTTGTAATATTAAGTGTCTTCATCTTTCATTTTAACTCTATCCCTTAAGTTATTTATTCAACTTCCCCTATCACCTAAACAGTTTTTCTTCCTATCCCGACTTAAGTATCTCAAGAACTTCTAATACCCTCATCTCCTCTTACCCGTAACCGTCGATCTTTTCCTGGAACTCCAAAATAAATGTCCAACTTCTGTCGTTACTTACCTACCCCTTCTAATTCCTCTCTGACAGTCACTCCATCGCGGGGTCTCCCTTCCAAACGAACGATTCTATCCGGTTCCGTCAACATCTTCGACTTTTCTCTTCCCTGATCTCATCTTCACGAGGTCTTATTCCCTTAGAAACCCCTCCATATTTAAATAGCACTCCATCTAGAACTCGTGATCACCTGGTATCAAAACCTCTACTTCCCTCTGTGTCTAATCCGTGACCCATAGTCTTACACTTTGATTGTCTTCTTCCTTAAGGACGACTTCTCAAAGTGAAGAGAAACATCTCTTTCTTTCAGTGATGGGTGGGTGGGGGTGGGGGTGGGGGGGGTTTTTTACCCAGAACCTCTCTTAACTACTAACTCTTGATACACCAAAACCGTATTAGTGACTATTTTCGTACCATCCTTCAGTCGTCCTTTGGCTCCCACAGTTTTCCCGGTCTTACTCATTTCGTAGTACTTAGATATCAGGTCTACACGTCTCATGACAAACCGACACCGAGACAACAAAAAGTTACACTAGACATTAAAAGGTCTTTCATCCCAGAGAGTATACAGGACCGTCTGTACATCTACACTATACACTTCACTACGTGTGTTTTACTAGTCGACAGTAACCAATAGGGTTGTCACTCGTTCACCAATAGGGTCCTGACAGATTCCCGTATTCACGGTGTGACGTCAACAGAGGAATGACCAGAGAGACGGGGGAAGAAAACATGAGAATGGGGGTGGTAAGAAAGACGTGTCTCGTCGTCACAGTGTAAAAGTTCCGTATTTAGTGTAGGATGATAACATGAAGAGACGAACATTGAGAGATTACCGAAGGAAGTGTACCTCTTTTGAGTCCAGAGAAAAATTATTTAAAATAACTTCATACCAACGAGTCAATATATATATATATGTATATAAATAACAAAAAGTCTATTAAAAGAGTATACCCAATAGCGTCTTACGACTCATTCCAAGGGACACGATATGTCATCCACGAATTATCAATAAATAGAATAGAATATATATCATCACGCGTACACAAGTAGGTTCAAGGACTAAATAGGGAGGGGTACAAAGGGGAAACCATTGGTATTTAAAAGTTATAGACATTCAGACAAAGACAAAGTATTTATTCAAGTGAACATAGTAAAAAATTTTAATCTCAGGTGCATGTTCACCATAATATGTTACAAACAGACTGAAGAAATGAATGACACTATTAGACATCCAGGTAGGCAAAACTACGTTTACCGTAATATAGAAAAAATACCGGAAAAATAATCATAAAGTAACATATATACGTAGTGTAGAAATAGGTAAGGAGATGACTACCTGCAAATCCAACAAAGGTACAGAACCGATAACGTTTATCACGACGTTACTTGTAACCCGACGTACATAGAAAAACCTAATACCAAAAGAGGCCTATCTACGGGTCGTTATCCCTAACGACCTAGTATACCATCAAGACTAAAATCCAAAAATTCCTTGGAGGTATGACAAGAGGGATCACCAACCCGGCTAAATGTGAGGGTTGGTTGTCACATCCCCCAAAGGGGAAAGAGGTGTAAGAGCTGTCGTAAACAACAAACGTCTGATGTACTACTACCAGTAAGACTAACCGCACTCCACTATTGAGGGACATCAAAACTAAACACAAAGGGACTATTAATCACCACAACTCGTAAAAGTACACGAAAATCTGGTAGACATACGGAAGAAACTTATTTACAGATGAATCCAGAAGATGGGTAAAAAGCTAATCCAACAAATAAAAAAACTGTGTCTCGATGTACTCGACAACCACATAAAACCTCTAACTAGGGAACAGCCAACGAAACAAACGTTTATAGAAAGAAGGTTCTTTTAAGTCAAGAAATATGTCCAAATGTCCAGAAAGCACTTAACCAGGGACGGGGACGAGTCGAGTCTGAGGGGCGGGAGGGGGGCTGGGACAAACGAGATGGAGTCGGTGTGACTCCTTCATGAACACGACTTAGGAAAAGACAGAACTCTTGATCTGGGATGGACAAACGGACCGGCCTTTGAGTGACGGGGGTCCGAGGTGTCCTGACCACGGAAGAACAGAAAGTGTCGAATTCACAGTGGAGACGTCTTCCCGGTCAGTAGTCGTAGAGTTGAAAGTACTGAATAGACGTATTATGTATGACGATATATAAAAAACGGATAAACAAACGGACAATAAAGGATAGAAAGAGGGGATGTCATATTTGAGACACTCCGTCTCGGGAAACGGATAACAAACGAGAAGACTGGTGGAAGGACTCTGTTACAGACCGTGTGTGATCCATGAGTTATTTACAGACAACTTACTTACTGATTTACAAAGTGACATGGAAAATAAAAGTTCAATTGAAGGAATCGGTAAAACAAAAAATCACTGAGGGATTGTCATCCATAACTCGTGAAACAAGTCAGAAGAAATAAACTAAATAACTAAAGAAAAAAACAAAAATAAAAAATAATAAAAATTATATTTAAATAAATAAAACTAACCTCCAATTAATGAAACGTTATAACATAACCAAAACGGCATGTAGTTGTATTTAGGTGGTGTCCATATGTGCACAAGGGGTAGGACTTGGAGGGAGGGAGGAGGGAGGGGTATGGTAGGGAGACCCAGCAGGATCACGTGGTCGGGGTTCGTAGGTCATAGTATGTAGCTTGGACCTGACCGCTAAACAAAGTATTTTCTATAATATATACAAAGTTACGGTAAGAGGGTTTAATAATTAAAGAAATTTTTTTAAAATTATATCAACGAAATGTCACAGCATAATCAAAGATGGTATGTCGTTTTACTTAGTCGTTATACATATGTCTATCGACGAGAAAGAACGTAAAGGAAGAGTAAATCCAGTGGTATCTCGTAACTCATCCCAAGGGACTCGATATGTCATCCCAGAACAATACTAAATGATTAAAGTCAAACTGTGACATGCATGTCCTGTGACGAAGAGAAAGGATGACAAGACATTGAACTCTAACAGGGATGTCACAAAAGATCCGTCAGTCTAGACTTTGGACAAAACAAGGAAACACAGTGTTGGAAGGGTAGGAGACGGGGTTAATTACCGTAGTTTTCCCCTTTTTTTTTTAGAAAGGAACGTCGATAGAATGTATTATCTTTCAGTTATAAAAACCAGTCCTAGGTCAAAACATTGTTTGTCGAAACCGTCGAGACGGGGTACCTCCGGGTACCTCAGATGGGTATATCTCTATCATTCGACAGTGTACACGACGACCCCTACCCTCCCGGCACCCCACACACACACACACACTCACACGCACACACGTCGTGAGTACGAAGGTCCGGTACAGACTTGAGAGGAGTCCCTGTCCCTCGAAGGGAAACAGGGGTTCCACAATCATATCAGTAAGAATAGGTCAGACAAGTTGACTTCGGACCATTTGTGTTTCGAGACTTCACTGACTTTCGGTCAGTATCCATTCTTGAATTTGTTCTTTATAATTATTTTATTAAGACGTGGTACTTTTCCTACTTAGAGTTTATCTTTTGGTTCTTTGTTCATACATCAGTATTTCTTTACCCCACCCAGATGATTCTAGTGGAAGGAGTCACTAACTGCACCAAGACGACCCGAGAGTGTCCCATATTAATGGTACACAGTGAGGATTTCCCTGTATGATGGACGGACATGTCCTTCGGAGAAATATCAATTCGGCCACATTAGTAATTAATCGAGTATACACTCGTGGACTCAACCATAGTAATAGAGACGAACCATTTATTCCTTTTCGTTCCCAATAAACACGGGTCTGAGGTTCATCACACCTGAACCTCAGACCCGAATTATCTATCAGGACCTTAAGAACTTGAGCTCAAAGGACGTGATATCTTAGTTACATAATGAAACAACTTGTGTCAGTCTACCTTTATTGGGGTTATTGTACAACAAGAACGTCATAAAACCGGGATGGGAACACCAAAAGAAGTACTACCCTTCGACGAGAGATGAACCGTACCAACCCCGACCTCCTCCCCTGTACCCGTACTCCTTTACCTTCCTTTTACGTAGGACACTAAAGATCAGAAATCTGTCTTCAATGAACTTGATTCGAAAAACTCCTATAGAGAATCCAGGTTTCCAATACAACCGAAAGTCACTCGTCCCAACTTGTCCTTTGAACGAAAGAGGAAGGTCTTACAAAGACCATTTAGGACATTCGTTTTTCGTCTACTTAGAACTGGAATATCCTCCATAGGATCATAGTCCTTACCGTCTCGATACTTACTCGTTACTTTTGTCTACATATGGTTACCCTTGTGTACATATGGTTACTCACCTAAAAGGGACTTTCGTAAAGTCTCATGGACGGACCGGACGACTATCCACTACGCCTGGACCTAAGTGACAAGTATAAAGGTGTCCTAGTAGAGATAAAAATTAGAAGAGACATATAATAAGTTTACTCACGTCTTTGGAAAGGAATGGTCTATCCACGTTTCATGAACCCCTAATTAAAGATCCTGTAGTATGGGGTCCTTCTCAGGAGAATTTCCTCACGAACTGTGTCAGAGAACTTCGTTTAATGAGAAGGTTCCTCTGTTGTCGTGATTTTTCGTCCACTGTTCGCTCCACACCCAGTCCTCACTTGTCCTCGGAGAAGGGAAGGGTTTCAGACAAAATCGAGACAATCCACGAGACACACGGTCTGAGAGTCTTTTCTTAGGAGATAAACGTATGGTATCTGTTTTTCCTATCTTATTTGTCTATCTATTATTGATTGTCTTATCTGTTTTTTTTTCATAAAGTGAGAGACAGAGAATAAAAACCAGACCAAATTATCATTGACAGTTTTGTAAAGAAAGTTGTTCTACCCGACTGGTTATTTCACAAGTGACTAAGTCCTATAAAAATTCGTTTTATATGAATGAGACACTTGTGTTCCGTATAGTCATACTCAAATCGAAGAGAAAACGCCCCTCTCTTTTTCCAGTGTCATAAGTTATTTTTTGAAACGTTTGTATTCTATAGACGAAATATAGAAATTAGTCTTCACCTTAAACTTTTTTACAAAAAGGAAGTTTCTCAATAGTCTCATCCTTAACTAAAACAACTTAATACAAAAAAGAAAAATTCTATTTGAACTCTGACAGTACTTATGACTTACGCCTTTATACAATGAATATATAAAACCTTTGACCTACAGATACGGATTTAACACCATGAACCGACAGACCTGGAAACCCTTCACTCAACGAGATCTGTCGACTCAAAATATCTGGTGAATCACAAATAGGAACAGTCAATCTTTAAAAGTAAAAAAAAATGACAAAACTTATTTTTGGTAGACTTCTATACGAGTAAGTAAAAAGAATAAATTTGTCTTGTACGACTTTAATAAATCGAAAAAAAGAACTATTTCGTACCGATAATACCTATTGTCGAAAAAATACCTTTATATTATTACAAGACTATCGGATAACTTCATATAGTAAGACAGACGATAACGTCGTTTAATAGTAAGGACATAATAAGAATTACCGAAAAAGATCTTCAAAAGAATAATGCACAGTAAAGAAAACAGTGACACATGAATTTTTTTTAGAAAATTTCATGAATGTCACAACGCTAATCAATGTACAAACCTTTAATCGATTGGAACATACTTTCTTCTCATTTACCCGAACCTCTCTCCGGTTCTGATGTAAGAGATTACCAAAAAAAAAAAAATTAAAAATAGTACTTATAAAATTTTGTATGTTTTCAACCCTCTTTTCGTATTACTTGGTGGTGTGGTAAGTGGTCAATGGTTGAAGACCCGTTAGAACAAGGGAGATATGGAAGGGATGAAAGGGTGGAATGTAGACCTAATTTTCGACTAAAGTTGTAATTATACTTGAGTATAAATCGAATTATGTCCATATCTATCAATGTGTACCTTTATAAATCTGTACAAACATATATGTGGTCCATCATGTGTGGGTGTCTAAAAGAATGGGTCAGTCGACTCCCCCGGATCTTCGTTACTGTAGAGTCATCGTTGCTCATGTGGATCTTGGGTCTAGAACAAAGACTATGGCAAGAGGTTATTTTGTTTGGTCCCGAAGAACTCTTTCACCGACTAAGATCCTCACTTCGTGTTTTATATGTTCTGAACCTTACATTTTTTTTTTTTTTTGCACGGTGTGTGTACGCGCGCGTGTGATTTTCTCCATACAACGACGACGACGACGACGATTCAGCGAAGTCAGTACAGACTGAGACACACTGAGGTTTCTGTCGTCGGGTGGTCCGAGAGGGTAGGGACCCTAAGAGGTCCGTTCGTGTGACCTCACCCAACGGTAAAGGAAGAGGTTACGTACTTTCGCTTTTCACTTTCCCTTCAGCGAGTCAGGACGGGCTGAGAATCGTTGGGGTACCTGACGTCGGATGGTCCGAGGAGGCAAGTACCTTAAAAGGTCCGTTCCCACGACCTCACCCCACGGTAACGGAAGAGGTTTTCTCCATACAATTTTCTAGGATCTTCGATTGACTTTATGATGGTTGTCGGTTTATCAAGGGTTGTCGATTTTGACCTTTTAAAACTCGTTTTTTTATTTCTTTCGTCGTAACATAATATTGAGTTTTATATTTTATTTATAACAACATAGACATGACTTTCTTTATTCACTCACTTACTTATTTATTTACCTCCTCTCCTCTGTTTCGAGGATGCGGTTTTTTTTTTTTAATGTTTTTAAATACTTCTATGACGTGGAAACTCCTCCCCTTCGTATGGTGGGGGTGAGGTGTGTCACTGAAGGAATGTTTTTCATATGATTCCCTTCCCTTCCCCTACTTTCTCATTAAAGTGTCACCTCTTTAAACTGTTTGAAATGGTTTCAGTTGTAGTTATTGGTATTCAGTATAACTATCATACATGTGAACTATATTATACTACCTTTATCGTGACTGGAGACATAAGAAGAAGTAGTTTTGGGTATTGGGGACAGATTAGTATTCTTTTTGTGGTTTAAAGTTCTTTCCGAGTAAAATGTTTTCTAGACTCGGAATGAGGAGTTTTGACAGTTAGTAGTTTTGGTTAATTTCAGTGAGCGCCGGTTCTCCTCAGATTCCGCTGTACTGTCGATAGTCGTATAGTATAAACAACAGACACGAAATTAAGGTAGAGACTTCTTTCCTTCCCTTATAGTTTTTACTTTTGGTAGTTAAATAATCCGAATATACTGTGACCGTTTGTAAATTAGAAATTTTCACATATAAGTATTATAATTTCAGTTAATATCCTCTCTCTCTCGTCCTTCCCCTAATGCAAAGATCATTCCCACTGAATAGTGTTTGTTCTCCTCTTTCACTCTTGGTCCACTACCTATGTCGTCTTGACTTATTTTTCCTTGTCTTTTTGTCCTTTCTCTCCTTCCTCCCTCCCCCTCTCTCTCTCTCTTTTACTTCTCTTACACCCATCATAAGACACAAGGTCATTACTATTATCGACTAGATCTGTTAGACAAAACGGTAGGTAGAAAACCTAAGAACTAAATGATACTTATAATTTGTAACAGTCTTATTCTGACTCAGGAGAAAGAACTGTAAAAAAAAGAAGACACCACACATTCTGCACATTAAAGTTTTGCAAAACCAGTCAATAGTAGAAGACGCGATTGGTACTTTCTAAACAGGGTTTATTTGACTCTGTTCGTACATAAATGAATAAGTGACTTCTAGATTAAGAACCCTTCAAACGAAAACTAAAATAGAAATATTTTTCTTGTGACGAACGAATCTTTTCTACCTTTGATACCAATGTAAACGGTTTAATGTGGTACTGAGTCTTCTATTGAACATCAACCTCTTCCTAACCTTTTTTGTTTGTTTGTTTGTTGTTACTTTGTTTCCTTCGACACAGAACAACGAGTAACTCATTATACGACGACGACGACGACGACGACGATTCAGCGAAGTCAGCACAGGTTGAGACACGCGGGGGTATCTGCCGTCGGGTGGTCCTAGGGGACAGGGACCCTAAGAGGTCCGTTCTTGTGACGTCACCCAACGGTAAAGGAAGAGGTAACTCATTATATAGACACCGGTAAAAAAGTCGAGACAAGTCTATAACAGTCAACACTGACACTGTGAAAACGGTCACATAAAAATTACAATCAACAGGACGACAAGTGTATGACTATACAAGGACCTTTATCAATGTACCACATCACTGAACGTCTAAAAATATGAACATGATATACCGAGTCTCCAATTTCACAGACGGACGTTACACCCTCTCGACCCAAGCTAGGGACCCAGCCCTTCTAGGAGACCTCTTCCTTTACCGTCGGGTGAGGTCATAAGAACGGACCTCTTAGGGTACCTACCTCCTCGGACCATCCGATGTCAGGTGCCCCAGCGTTTCTCAGCCTGTACTGACTCGCTGAAGTGAAGTGATATACATAGAGAAAAAGTTTACGAAAATGAAGATTCTTCTACTTTGAATTGAATAAAAATTTCCAAAATGAAAAACAAACCATAAAACTTCCGTCGATTTTTAGGACTTACTTAAATACAATTCTTCATTTTTTCTTATCTAAGAGGGGATCTGGGGATGTCACCTCCGTTCTTAGGGGGGTGAAATTTTTTCCCCGAGAAGAAACGGATGGTGGGGCTCCTGTTCGGGACGATGGTCCCACACGTTGGGGTCCGGACTCTCCACCGTCCTTCATGCAAGTCTCCTACTACCTTGTTCGACTTTATAGGTGAATGTCTGGACCCTCCGGTGAGCGTTACGTCTTACCTCTGTCCTCCTTCTCCTCTTCCGTTTGGACCCAAACTGTCGTAAACCTTCCACATTAAAATTTCTGTTCTTTATTCTTGTACGAAATTATCAATCGAAGAAAATATTGACTTTATAAATTTGTATGTCATACACTTCACTTTCAGTGGGTCAGTATAGACTGAGAAACGCTGGGGTACTTGATATATCAGGTACTTTAAGAGGTCTCGTCTTATGATCTCACCCATCGGAAAGGGAAGAGGTCCCCTAGAAGGGTTGGGTCCCTAACTTGGGTCCAGAGGGTGTAACGTCCACCTAAGAAATGGTCGACTTGGTGTTCCTTTCGGGTATGATCTCACCCATCGGATAGGGAAGAGGTCGTCTAGAAGGACTGGGTCCTTAGTGTCCTCAGAGGACGAAACGTCCGTCTAAGAAATGGTTGACTCGATATTCCTTTCGGGTGTCATACACTTGAAGGTAAATATGAGAACAAGGGGAAATCGGTGGTTACAACCCGGTTAAACCAATCTAAAAATTTTATTTTGTTCTAATTCAAATAGAGAAGGATAAAAGAACTAGGACCATAGAGGGGACGGTCCATTCATACAAGGTTAAAAGAATTAAGTGAATTGGATAATAATTATTTATGAGATTGTCCACTAGAAACTTAAATTATTTTTTTAATATCCTGTTTCCGAGATGGATATCTATATAAGATATTCGAAAAGTCAAAATTTTTATTCACATATTTTAGTAGGGTTACAAGATGGAAGATCCTGAAGTTCCTCTTATAACTCCCTCCTCCCTCTTTTACCTTTTTGTTTATTAGTCGATAACTATGTATCAAGAAATACATCTTGAAAAATTACACACAAGAAAGAAATTACGTCTCCTTTATAAAAAACAGAATTTCCATAGGTAGGCCGAGATTTCCTCGAATATTTGACCTTCCCTTCCGTTCTCTTTGTGTGTACCTTTTTACTTTTATTCTGTCTTTTATCCTTTAGTTACGATAGTCCTTATTTACGAAAGTCTCTTCCTTAAGTCCTTCGAACCCAACAGTCCCTCCAGAACTCCGACCCGGAGCACCATACTTAACCTTAACCGTGTCTATCTACTCCGACATAGGACCGTTCCGATTCCATGTCTCTGTCCATTCGTGATGCACACAAACCCCCTTGACCTCTGAATGATTAAACCAATCTCTCCTGTAAAATATAACATGCGTTTCCGTCTACCGGAACTTTCTATGGATCATGACGGACACGTCCCGAGACTTTCAAACCCAAAATGGGACTTCTGTCACCTATAAACAACTTCCTAAGACTCTATGTTTACTGTTCTACTTTAGAGACTAAACCTTTCTTGCTTGTTTGCTTACACAAGTCTACCTGACCGTCTCTCTCTACTCTCTCTCTCCCCGGTACCTCCAGGACTCCAGTGTTGGTCTCTCGTCTATTCCCTGGGTTGTAAAACCTCTCTGTAAAAGAGAAAGTGCTTTGAATTTTGTAAAGAACCAAAAGTCTCTATGTTCGTTACTAAAGGTGGTCCATGTTTTCTAACTACTAATTTATACCTTACTATCTTTTATTTTTCACTATATGTAAAAGATGAATCGTGTAAAGGATCGTAAAACATAAATGGACAGCCGAAGAGATTTACTTCTTTCCATTCGTGGTGGATCGAGTATAAAATTCGTCTAGTTCATATAAATGTTTTAAGTTGACCACCTTATATTAACACAATTGGAACAGACATGTCTCGCATCCTTTCACAGAAATCGGGGTGCATTACTCTTGTACGGTAAAAATATATTTTTTCAGGGTACCCCACTCCGTTCGTCACACCATTTCACCTTTTTCTGTAACCTGGGTTTTACTCGAACATGACAACTGTTAGAAAGGTGATTTACCGACATCCTGAACCCCGTTCAACAAATAGGAAAACCCTGTCGGGGGGAATTTCTCTATTTTAAGATATTTGAGGTTCCGGGAAAAGTCGAGACAGTAAGACATTAATACACTTAATCTAGAGTATGGTCGTCTCGTAAAGTATTTTACCTAAAGATTATATGAAACTCAGTCTGAGAGATCAACTTAAAGGACCACAGACACTTACTACGTTCATACCGAAATAGATGCTAATTAAACTCCCTTTGACCTCCACCTCAAACAAAAAAAAATTTACGACCTATATATAGTTCCAATAATCCAGTCAGTCATACACTTTACTAAAGAGGGGAAGGGGACTTGGTGGTAATTTTTGTTCAATCGAACATCTACATTGAATTACCTACTATAAGGAAGACACTTTACAAATGTCTGACGGGTATTCCCTGTCCTTCATACCTGTCAAGAGAAATCTATCACACCATTAAACCAATTTTCGTATGTAAGACTTCAGTGTAGTTGAGTCCAAGTTTAGGTTCAAGACGATGAACAATCGATACACTGGAACCCTATCGATGATTTGGAAAGACACGAAGACAAATGAGTAGACGGGACAACCCAACGACTCCCCTCATTCACTCAAATAATACGTATTTCGTGAATCTTGTGGTGGATAGTGTTCGTAAACCATTGTACAATAATAATCTGTTCCGTTCTTTTTTCTATAATAGATCCTTCTGTGGGACCGCAATCTCGACCTCCGTATTAATACACCTTGTCGGATAGAGGAAGTTTTAGTAAAGTCGATGAAAACATTACAAAAAACGATAACCAGTCTAACATTGAGGTTTCAGTTTTTTACTGAGTAACAAAGTAGGATATACACCAAAAGATTTCTACTTACATAAAAAAGACTTACCAATGTACGGACGAAAGTCCTTCCTTACAAGATATCATGTGACTCCATGTCCTTCTCCTCCAAATCTTCGTCTTACTTCCGTCGACTCGAATACAAACGGTACACGAAAGTTGGTAACAACAAGTCAGTGAGTCAGCACAGGCTGAGAGACACTGGGGTACCTGACGTCGCACGGTCCGAAGGGACAGGAAGTGGTAGAGGACCTCAAACGAGTGAGTGCAGATAACTTAACCTCTACAGTAGGTTGGTAGAGTAGGAGACAGCAGGGGAAGAGGAGAACCGAAGTTAGAAAGGGTTGTAGTCCAAGAAAAGATTACTCAACCGAGAAGTGTAGTCCACCGGTTTCATAACCTCGAAGTCGAAATCGTAGTCAGGAAAGTTACTTATAAGTCCTGACTAAAGGAAATCCTAACTGAACAACCTAGAGGAACGTCAGGTCCCCTGAGAGTTCTCAGAAGAGGTTGTTGTGGTGTCAAGTTTTCGTAATTAAGAAACTACGAGTCGAAAGAAACATCAAGTTGAGAGTGTAGGTATGTACTGGAGACCTTTTTGGTATCGAGATTGATCTACCTGGAAACAGTCGTTTCATTACAGAGACGAAAAATTATATGACACGAAAGTCACCTCTCACTTAAAAAAAAAGAAAAAATTTTATAACACGAAATAACTTATGAAAAAAAATTTCTAAATAAATACCAACACGACCCAGAAAGAACGACGAGAACCCGGAAGAAGTCGAAGTCGTGTGCTCCCGATGTAAAATCAACACTACGTGTCCCAAGAGTGACACCATCAAAGAGAAGAACACCTCGTGTCCGAGACCCGTTCGTCCGGAGTCATGAACACTACACACCTGAGTCATCAACACTGAGTGTCCGAATCAACGAGGTGCCGTACACCCTAGAAGGGTCTAGTCCCTAACTTGGACGTAACCGTCCACCTAAGAAATGGTGACTCGGTGGTCTCTTCGGGAACTTAAACAAACTAAGTGTCTTTTTATTTGAAATTAGATACTACTGACGGTCTACTATGTCATTTTTCGTTAAAAGGATTCAAAGACATGATTACCTTTCCAAAGATGACTTACTTTTGTCGGTATTTTAAAATACAAGTATTTATATCAAGAGCGTGTGTAAAGTGTACTAATAAGTGTCATGATTATGTTACTGTATTCTTAGTCGGTATTACAGTCCAATATACTTTATACTTTCATCACTTTTTACGTTTTAGAAGATTATTTTTAATGTAATTTCGAAAACAATGTAGTTTAAAATTTTACGTTTAGACCGTGACTCATATCTGTCCTACTGTTTTATGTGAAAATATCATTAAAATTTACCACTTATAAGAAAATTTTTTATAAATGAATAGGTAAAAATAGGTAAACCGGTAAGGTCTAGAGTCGACACCCTGTGTCCTAGAAATCAACACCGTATACCCTAGATCAAGGAGTTGGTCCCTAGTTTGGGTCGCCCCACGGGGGGAGGTTGAAGGTGGAGGGTGTAACGTTCGTGCCTCAGGGTCGGGGACCTGGTGGTCCCTTCAGGGTACTTATGAGAAATTTCCACAAAAGACCCACTTTCGAGACGATAGTAACTCCTTTATTGTAAAGTTCAAGTCGACTTCGTCACTTAGTCTCAAAGATTCTGGTCGGGATAAGTCCGTCGAAGTAGAATCTATTGTTTGATCCCAACTAAAAATTGGGTATCAATTATTTAATGGAGTCTAATAGAGTTTAATTTTCCCAAAGGGACCACCGAGTCTGTCACTTCTTAGGCGGACGTTGCGTCCTCTGGACCCAAGCTAGGGACCCAGTCCTTCTAGGGGACCTCTTCCTTTACCGTTGGGTGAGATCATAAGAATGGGCCTCTTAAGGTACCTGTCTCCTCGGACCACCCGATGTCAGGTGTCCCAGCGTTTCTCAACCTGTGTTGACTCACTGTTTGTGTTGTGTAGACCTTAATTCGGAGTAAATAAACCCAAAATCTTTTGAAGTCGTTTGGTAGAGAGAAAGTCAGTAGACACTACTAGGCTCGACGTTGGTTTATCGGTGTTTACCTTTTTTTGTTTTTGCCCTCCCTCCACCTGTTACCCGAAAGAACACCGGGGAGGGAAGGAAGTCTGGGAACCGGATAACCTCTCGTTGAAAGACGGTTCCAAAAGGACTTCAGAGAGAGACAAGGAGTCGACTCTCCCTTGGTGTAAATACCTCGAGTAGTCTTCACCCACACTTCCGAGAGAAGGACAGATTTCCTAGAGTTCGGTACTTTTCCAGAAAAGTAAGAGGCAAATAAACTCGGTCTCGTCCCGTGACCCGGAAAACCCTCCCCACACGGTTCCGTGGTCAAGGAAGGAAGTCCCGTCTCCTTCGAGACGTCCTCAAGGACAAGGAGGCGTTTCCTCCTCCTGTGTGACACGAGGGACCGACCCCCTGCTATCGTCGAGTTCACGGTCCTGGCAGGGGTGAGGGAGCGGTGGGTCGATGACAGAGGGGGTCGGGGCCCCACCGGTTGTACCACACTCTGTTTTACCAAATCTTCTCAAGTCCTTTTGGGAAGTGTGTGACGACAGACTCCAATCTAGATTTATGGTTCCTTCTCGATGAGATATTACTCCCACGTTTTCTTTTACTTGTCCTTTTACTCGCACACATACACACACACAAAAGAAAATACAACTCTTCTACTCGAGATAGAATAGAGAGGAAGATTTGGAAATTAATATTAATACGAACATTATTCTGTTTCGGTCAATTGGACACCAAATCCGACTCCGGCTATTGTCGATGTTAGATCTTTGACTACGTGTCCGACCTAACATTTTAGAACACGACTTTCATTAACGGTACACTCTGTTGTGGACTTCCAAACTCAGTGAGAAGAGTTCAGATGATTCCTGTGTAACTGTAAACCGACTCGCTTCTAGTTATCTTCCCCGAAGGGACGACCGAGTCTGCTATTTCCTAGACGGACGTTACGTTCTCTGGACCCAAACTAAGGATCTAGTCCTTCTAAGGGACCTCTTCCCTTACCGATGGGTGAGGTCATAAGAATAGACCTCTTAAGGTACCTGTCTCCTCGATCCGCCCGATGTCAGGTACCCCAGAGTTTCTCAACCTGTACAGACTTGTTGATTGTGAAAGTGAAAAAAGTTTAGTTATCTAACCCACGGGTGTAGTTCACATAAAAGATGGGGTTTGTATCGTAAAAAATACCCTGTGTACATTTGAGGTGTACGTATGAAACTTATGACTGGGGTCGAAATGGAAACCTGGGAAACACCGACTCCTTGGGTACGGAAAGGGTAGAAGGACACTTCTCCGAAAAAGATTAGTCACGTGTGAAGATTCATCTGTATTTGTGTCCTGTTCTGTTTGGAACGGGCTCATTGTCAACTACGGGTCACTTACACACTTACTTACTTATTTGGGTCAAGCGTACCCGAAATTGTGATTCTCGTATATGAAATTAGCTTTTAGTAAAGGATTATTTTTTTCTTTTTTAAATTTTTTAAAATTTTTCTTTTTCTTTTTCTTTTTTTTTTTAGTAAAGGTGGTCACTCTGTCAGTGTAGGAGGGACCACAAGATGTATATAAGAGACTACCGTGCAAGTGAGAGGAGAAGGGTGAAAGTTTTTCGTTCCCCCGTCGTCTCGTCATCGATATTATACAATATGTCTAAAGTGGAACAAGACAAACTTAGAGTATGGGTGGGGGGAGGAATATTAGAACTTCTATGAAGTCGATAGTAAACACGTAAAGAGTACAAGTCGAGTAGGGGAGGTGGACCTGGGGTGGAGTTGAGTCGAAAGACTCAACACTCGTCCCGACGAGTATACTCACCGTAATGAACCTAATCCACCCTGAGTCATATATTTTTTCGTTTTTGTTAGTTTCTAATAAGAAACAGTAGTAGTAGATAAAATTTTGTAACATACTTGATAAAGGAAAGGTAGGGGACCCAAATAGTGAGTGACAATGTTTCATTTTGGAAATTAGAGTGACTAAATTTACAGACCGGGTTACATCATCAATTTAAGATTCACAGTACGTTGACTAGTAAGGACGGAAACGGGTCGAGTCCACCCAAAGACTACCGGCGGACGTCGCTCCCTCGTCTCATCGCCCGAAGACGAGACAAGGAGGGTGAGGGACTAAAATGAAAAAATGAGAAGTCAAGGTCAAGTGTAAGGAGTAAGAAACACCCAATCCCGGTCTTCCTCACCCCTAAAGTCCCCCTTTCCCAATGACAGAATCCAACTTCCACAACAGACCGAATTCACCTATAAATATCGACGAAGAAAGAGAGGTCCCTGAAAATACCAAAAGAGATCCCGAGGCCGACCTGTATAACAACAACAAGTTAAAGATCCAGTACAGGATGAGAAACGTTGGGGTGCCTGACGTCGTTCGGACCGAAGGGACAGGAAGTGATAGAGGACAGAGAAGTGAGTTTAAGTACAGACAACTCAGTCACTACGACAGATTGACAGAGTAGGAGACAAGGGGAAAAAGGAAAATGGAAGTTAGAACGGGTCGTAGTCCCAGAAAAGGTTACTCAACCGAGTTACGTAGTCTACCGATTTCACAACCTCGAAATCGAAGTCGTAGTCAGGAAGGTTACTTATAAGTCCCCACTAAAAGAAATCCTAACTAACCAAACTAGAGGGACGTCAGGTTCCTTGAGAGTTTTCAGAAGAGGTCGTGGTATTGAGCTTTCGTAGTCAAGAAGTTACGAGTCGGAAGAAGTACCAAGATGAAAGTGTAGGTATGTACTGATGACCTCTTTTAGTATTGAAACTGATATACTTGGAAACAACCGTTTCACTCCAGAGGCCCAAAATTATGTGACAGATCCAAACAGTATGGAAAGGAAGGTTCTTGGTTCGTAGAAATTTAAAGTACCGACGTCAATGGTAGGTGTTACTAAAACCTCGGGTTCTTTTATTTCAGACAGTGACAAAGGTGAAAAAGAGAATAAACAGTACTTCACTACCCTGACCTACGGTACTAGAATCAAAAAACTTACAACTCAAAATTTGGTCAATAAAGTGAGGGAAGAAAGTGGGAGTAGTTCTCCGGAAATCAAGGACAAGTGAAAGACGATAATCTCACTATAGTAGACGTATAGACTCCAACAACTATAAACAGGGTCGTTAGAACTAAGGTCGAACACTCAGTAGGTCGGGTCGTAAAACGTATTACATGAGACGTATATTCAATTTATTCGTCCCACTGTTATATGGTGGAACATGAGGAAAGGGTTAAAACTTGGTCAGTTAACAAGGTACAGGTCAAGATTGACAACGTAGAACAGGACGTATGTCCAAAGAGTCCTCTGTCCATTCCACCGGACCATAAGGGTGCAGAAATTCTTAAAAGATGTAAAACACACTAGACGTGTCAGTTTCCGAAATTGTATCAGTTACTTCGTCTTCATCTACAAAAAGACCTTAAGAGAACGAAAGAGATACTAGGTTGT
The DNA here is from genome assembly GCA_006410555.1 of Capra ibex. Classification (NCBI taxonomy): domain Eukaryota; kingdom Metazoa; phylum Chordata; class Mammalia; order Artiodactyla; family Bovidae; genus Capra; species Capra ibex. Next base: position 29,662,130 of record SJYO01026388.1, on the reverse strand, counting down.
CTACAACCGTTAAACTAGAGAACAAGGGGACGAAAGAGATTTGGGTTGAACATGTGGACCTTAAAGAACCAAATACATCACGACTTCGGATCGAACTTCCTAAAACTCGTGTTGGAACGATCGTACACTTTACTCGAGATAACACACCATCAAACTTGTAAGAAACTGTCAGAGAAGAAACCCTAATCTTACTTTTGACTGGAAAAGGTCAGGACTCCGGTGACGACTCAAAAGGTTTGAACGACTGTATGACTCATGTCGTGAAATTACCGTAACAGAATATCCCAAACTTTATCGAGTCAACCTTTAGGTAGTGGAGGTGATTGAAACAAGCATCATTAAGAAGGTTTCCGGGTGAACTGAAGTATGAGTTCCTACAACCCGAGATCCATTTACTGTTATGGTAACACCAATAGGTTCAGTGATTCTGTAAAAAAACAAATCAAGAAGATACATAAGAACGGTGGAGAAGAATTAGAGAAGACGAAGACAATCCAGAAATGGTAAAGACAGGAAATAGTGCCGGTAGGAACGTACTTTACAAGGGACTAATAGAGGTTAAAAGAACTTCTTTAAAGATCAGAAAGGTAATATAACAAAAGGAGACAAAGAAACGTAACAAGTGAATTCTTTCGGTCTTCCGAAAGAATAGAGAGAAAAGATAAGAGACCTTGAGACATAAGTGAACTCATATAGAAAGGGAAAGAGGGAACGGAAAACGTAGAGAATACAGAAGTCGATAAACATTTCGGAGGAGTCTGTTGGTGAAATGGAAGAACGTAAAGAAAAAGAAACCCTACTAAAACCAGTGGTGGAGGACATGTTACAATCCTTGGGAGACAGGTATCAAAAAGTCCGTGAGACAGATGGTCTAGAGTCCTATCGAGTGACATTAAGGGTCCTCCCGGTCTTGAGTGGGGAATCGAGAGTCCGTAACTCAGGTGGGGTGTGACTGGGATAGTCTTAGCAAGGGAGGGGGATGTTTGAGGGAGAGACACCGCCGTCTCAGAACGAATTCTGACGAGGTCCGAGTGAAAAAGGGTGTCCCACGTGTAGACAAGGTACCTTTTGAGAGTGTAAGAAACCGAGAGAGGTAATCAGTTTCATGGTTACGGAGGACGAAAGAGAGGTTATTAGAGTCGGGTTATTAGAGTCATGGAACGGAAATCTAAAGAGTTCACACTCAGTCTGTAAATAGAAGACACTGGGGGTTGGAGTGGACACTTCGACAGGACCGACGGACGGGAGGAGAGTGGTCCGAACTTCCCTCCCTTCCTTCGTGGACACAACAAAGAAGGTACCCCTACACAAACCCCCCTCTTTGTAAGGTGGGACGTCGTTCGAAGAGGTTTATGATAGGGAAAGTATCGAAGAAACCGAGTTTTAAAGAATGTAACCGAGATTCTGTAGTGGAGACGTTTAGGACCATATCCATCAGTTCGTGGGGTGAAACCTTATACGTCCATGGACCGTGATACCCAAAGTAGAGTCTTAACTACAAATAGACTTTGACTCGTCTTTCGTGAGGTAAAGTCGTAGGACAATACATACATAATTATATATATCCTACCCGTAAAATGTTGGGGACGAGTAACACGACGACTAGATCTCTTTAATATATTTTGTTATTATCGTCTAAGGATGTATCGTGTCGTAAATAACGTACGGTACATGATAAGATTCGGTCCGTAACAAATCCAAAAAAGTTTTAGTTATAGGTACATAAATAATTCTCCATGTTTTATATACACCAATTACAACAATAAAAGTAAACATTTGCGTTCACAATCTTGGATATATATTGAAAAATAGCTCCAATAGACGGTAGTCTGACGAGTGGAACTCCGAAGACGTCCAGACCTTAAGAGAAGGGTGACCTGTCCTCATACCTCATCCTTGGGGTCAATTATCGAACAAATAATGTTTTCTTTTCCTTTATTAGTCGTGTCAGTTCAAAGAATCAGAATTCCTAACAATCTAAAACAGGAACTTTCTCAGTCCTAGAAGGCCTGAGGACGCAGGAGCTTACAAGAAAGTCAGTAGTTTTCACCTCAGGAAATAAAAGAGTAAGAGACTAAGATTACTGGTAAGCAAGTAAAAATCGAAAAAAGAAAAAGATTAAGTTTCAGGCAAAAAAACTCTTTCCTATATAGAGTCCTTGTCGGTTTACCTTGTCTACGTCTCCCGTTCCACACCCCTTTCCGTTCCTCGTAGGAACGTCAGAATCTCGTATGACGAGAGGATCGTGGAGGTACACAAGTGTTGGGTCTTCGAGGTAAATTGGGAATATTGTTGAGATATGTATGTTAATATCTCCTTGTATGTTAATAATGAGGACAAAAAGGTCTATTATTGGAACTCCTTATCTTCAGAGAACTTAACGGGTTTCAGTGAGTGATCATTCACAGTCTCGACCCTAAACTTGGACACATTGTTTCGATGTACGTACGAGGGTTGGTGACGTAATACGACGGAGTACACAATACCACCTCCCTCGGTCCGTCTGGACCGTACTTAAAGTCGGTCGAGACGAACGTCACACTGAACCTCTTCAATAAGAATGGAGATCAAAGAAGGAGATCTTTTACTCCTATTACTTAGACCGAAAAACGTAAGTACGGAGGTCACCCCAACACAGGAGGGGTAAAGAAGAGATGAGAGGAAGGTGGTACGATCGACTTCTGTCTCAGAGAAGTGTAGTCCACGAGGTCAACCAAATTCTAGGAGGGTCGTACTTCTATAATTCGGGACGAGATCGAATCGTTCGTTACCCTCTATCGTAAAGACGTGATAAATTGTCCACCAGGAAAGAAATTTCCCGAAGAGACTACCGAGTCCCCATTTTTAGACGGACGTTACTTCCTCTGATCCTAACCTAGGGATCCATCCCTCCTAAGGGACTTCCTCCTTTACCGTTGGGTGAGGTCATGAGAACGGACTTTTTAGGGTACCTGTCTCCTCGGACCACCCGATGTCAAGTACCCTAACGTTTTCCAGTCTGTGTTGACTTGTGGGTGTACTAGTAGAAAGAAATTCCTTCATCCCTTCCAGAATGTTTCCATAAAGAGATAAAGACCAGTTTGCGTTCGGAACTAAATTCAAAGAGTCAACAGACAGGAAGAAATTTCCGGCGTAAAAGTACTCGTCGTCTCGAAATACCCTCCTAAGATCGTCCTACACTTTTCAAGAAGGCCGTCGGACAGACAATTCGTTCTGACATCTGTTCCCATGCGGTACACCAGGACCCCTTGAATCCTTCTCCCCAACAGACCAAGATTAAATGGGTATAGGAACGGTTTTAACTAACAGTTACCAAACTAACATAGACAGGATCACCCACACTTCATCATAGAATAATACCTAAACTAAATACAAACAGATTACTGATTACTACAACTCTTAGAAAAGTACACGAATAACAGGTAAACATATAGAAGAGATCTCTTTACAGATAAGTTCAGGAAACGGGTAAATTTTTAACCTAATAAACATAAAAAACGACCCATGATTTGGGGGTATACACCAAATACTCTATTCACTAAACGTTTGTAAAGGAAAGTAAGACAGTCGATAGAAAAGGTAAAGAACGATTATAAGAATCTTCTTGTTTTCAAAAATAAAAACAACTTCAGATTAATAGAGATATATAAAAACCATGAAATGTACAATAATCTTTGGTGACGGTTTAAATTTCAGTACTTTTAAATGTGGATACAAAAACTGATTCTCAAAATAATCAAAAACGAGAATGTAAATCCAGAAACTGGTTAAAACTCGTTAAAAATTATAGGTCCCATTCTACCCTCAGTAGTAGGTAAAAAAACGATCTTTATATCAAATAAAAGAGTCACCGACCTATAGTCCTTTCTGTTAACGTCTTGACTAACGGTCCTGAATTTCCTTTCATGTTTCGAGCATTTCGGACCCGACGTCACGAAGGTTAATCCCGGTCCGTTTTTATCACACCCGGTGTCCTCCCGGACTGACTGGCACACTGGTTCAATCCTAACGAGTGACGTTGGACCGTAAATAGTCCTCCTAGTACCGTACTTTTCTTTGAACCGACGATGTTACCTTCACTTTCAAGTCGAATCTGCTCAAGACAGTGAACCTGTCTCATTTCAACACTTCTCTTATTACTTTCGGGAATGGTCGACCACTGATAGTCGGTCACCGTAATCTCGTACTGAGGATACAGACGTCACGAGGTACGACCAGAAACGTCACTACTCCGGACGTCGAGAAGGAAAGCAATTAGAGGAGATGGGGAGGAAGTCTTTGTCGTCCTCCGTCTCCGGTCCGAATGAGAACGGGGTGTCTAAGGAAAAGAAAGAACCGACCCCTACGATATAACCTGGGAGCCACAAGGACGGGTGGCAAGACGTGGGACTAGACCCACACTGAAACCGGAGAACCGAAGGACTAACAACAACAAGTCAGCGAGTCAGGACAGAGAAACACTTGGTACCTGACGTCGTGTGGTCCGAAGGGACAGGAAGTGGTAGAGGACCTCAAACGAGTTTAAATACAGGTGACTTAGCCACTACCGTAGGTTGGTAGAGGAGAACGGAAACCAGAAAGGGTCGTAGTCCCAGAAAAGGTCACTCAGCCGAAAGTGTAGTTCACCGGTTTCATAACCTCGAAGTCGAAACCGTAGTCAGGATGATTACTTGTAAGTTCTGACTATAGGAAATCCTAACTGACCAAACTAGAGGAACGACAGGTTCCCTGAGAGTTCTCGGAAGAGGTTTTCGTGTCAAGTTCCCGTAGTTAAGAAGTCGTGAGTTGGAAAAAATAACAGGTTGACAGTGTAGGTATGTACTGATGACCTTTTTGGTATCGAAAATTGATATATCTGGAAACAGTCGTTTTACTATAGAGACGAAAAATTATACGACAGATCCAAACAGTATCGAAAAGAAGGTTCCTCGTTTGCAGAAAATAAAAGTACCGACGTCAGTGGTAGGTGTCACTAAAACCTCGGGTTCTTTTATTTCAGAGAGTGACAAAGGTAACAAAGGGGTAGATAAACGGTACTTCACCACCCTGGTCTATGGTACTAGAGTCAAAAGACTTCCAACTCAAAATTCGATCGAAAAAGTAAGAGGAGAAAGTGAAAGTAGTTCCCCAAGAAATCAAGGAGAAACGAAAGACGGTATTCTCACCACAGTAGACGGATAGACTCCAATAACTATAAAGAGGACCGTTAGAACTAAGGTCGAACACTCAGTAGGTCGGACTGTAAAATGTACTACATAAGACGTATATTGAATTTATTCGTCCCACTGTTATATGTCGGAACTACATGAGAAAAGGGATAAACCTTGGTCAGACAACAAGGTACAGACAAAGATTGACGACGAAGAACTGGACGTATATCCAAAGTGTCCTCCGTCCATTCCACCAGACCATAAGGGTAGAGAAATTCTTAAAAAGTATCAAACAACAATAGATGGGAATACCGTCTTTTACTTCTCCTTGATTTTTCGGATAACTACTTTCACTTTCTCCTCTCACTTTTTCAACCGAATTTCGAGTTGTAAGTTTTTTACTTCTAGTACCAAAGACCAGGGTAGTGAAGTACCCTTTATCTACCCCTTTGTCACCTTTGTCACAGTCTGATAAAACCCCCCCCCCCGAGGTTTTAGTGACGTCTACCACTGACGTCGGTACTTTAATTTTCTACGAATGAGGAACCTTCTTTTCAACATTGGTTGGATCTATCGTATAAGTTTTCGTCTCTGTAATGAAACGGTTTTTCCAGGTAGATCAGTTCCGATACACCAGTACATACCTACACTCTCAACCTGACACTTCTTTCGACTCGTGGTCTCTTAACTACGAAAACTTGACACCACAACCTCTTCTGAGAACTCTCGGGGAACCTGACGTTCCTCTAGGTTGGTCAGGTAAGACTTCCTCTAGTCGGGACCCTAAAGAAACCTTCCTTACTACGATTTCGACTTCGAGGTCATGAAACCGGTGGAGTACACTTCTCAACTGAGTAACCTTTTCTGAGACTACGACCCTTCCCAACCCCCTTCCTCCTCTTCCCCTACTGTCTCCTACTCTACCGACCCACCGTAGTGACTGAGTTACCTGTGCTCAGACTCACTTGAGGCCCTCAACCACTACCTGTCCCCGGACCGCACGACGTTAAGTACCCCAGCGTTTCTCAGCCTGAGTTGACTCGTTGACTTGACTTGTGTCAGTTTCCGAAATCACATCAGTCACTTCGTCTCATCTACAAAAGGACCTTAAGAGATCGAAAAAGACACTTGGTTACCTATAACCGTTAAACTAGAGACTAAGGAGACGGAAAAGATTTAGGTCGAATATGTAGACCTTAAAGAGTCAAGTGTATGACGACCTCGGATCGAACTTCCTAAAACTCGTAATGAAACGATCGTACACTTCACTCACGTTAACACACCAGCAAACTTGTAAGAAACCGTAACAGGCAGAAAACCTAACCTTACTTTTGATTGTAAAAGGTCAAGACACCGGTGACGACTCAAAAGGTTTAAACGACCGTATAACTCACGTCGTGAAACTGTCGTAGTAGAAAATCCTAAACTTTATCGAGTCGACCTTAAAGGTAGTGGAGGTGATCGAAACGAGTACCATCACGAAGGTTTCCGGGTGAACTGAAGTGTGAGGTCCTACAGACCAAGATCCACCTACTAGTGTGGTATAACAAATGACTCAGTAATTCTAGAGAAAACATATGAAGAAGATACATAAGAACGGTGGAGAAGAAGTATAGAAGACGAAGACGATCCAGGTATGGTAAAGACAGGAAATGACACGGGTAGAAACGTACATTACAAGGGAACCATAGAGATTAAAAGAACGTCTCTAGAGATCAGAAAGGGCAAGATAACAAAAGGAGATAAAGAAACGTAACAAGTGAAATTTTCCGAAAGAACAGAGAGGAACGATAAGAGACTTTGAGACGTAAGTCCACCTATATAGAAAGGAAAAAAGAAACATCAAGCGAAGAGAAGAAAAGTCCGAAGGGACTATCGAGTGGGGCCCAATCCTTCTAGAGACCTCTTCCCTATCCGATGGGTGAGGTCACAAGAACCCGAAGGGAACACTAAGTCGACCATTTCTGAGGTGGACGTTACACCCTCTGGACCTAAACTAGGGACCCAACCCTTCTAGGGGACCTCTTCCCTTTTCGATGGGTGAGGTCATAAGACCGGACCTCTTAAGGTACCTGACATATCAGGTACTCCAGCGTTTCTCAGACTGTGCTGATTTGGTGAAAGTGAAGAGAGAAGGAAAGAGTCGATAAACCTGCCGGAGGAGGTTGTGGGTAAAACTGAAAAAACGTAAAGAAGAAGAACCCGTACCAAAACTAGTGACGGAGTACATGTCACAATGTTTGGAGACAGGTATCAAGAAGTCCGTGTGACAGATGGTGCAGATTAGGGAACTTATATAAACAGTGAAGGTGACATAACCCGAAAGGACCACTGAGTCAGTCATTTCTTAGACGGACATTACGACCTATGGACCTTACCTAGGGACCCAACCCTACTAGGAGACCTCCTCCCGTACCGTTGGGTGAGGTCACAAGACGGATCTCTTAGGGATACCTGTCTCTTCGGACCACCTGATATCAGGTACCCCAGCGTTTCTCAGTCTGTTTTGACTTACTGATTCGTGTCGACAATTGACATTCCCTAAACTAAATCCAGTATGGACTTATCGGATCACCAAAAGGGATACAAGAAGTTAACTTCGGACTTAAAAAGTTATTCCTCAAGTACTAGACTCGGTGTCAGTCGAGGGTCAGAACCAAAACGACGAACACATCTCGAAGAGTTAGAAGACGATGTTTCTTATAATAGTTAGAGTAAAACCATAACTGGTCGACCACTACATGTACACATCTCAGCAGAGAACACAACAACCTTCTCCTATAAACGATACTGGTCGAGTAAAAGAACCGTTTTAAGACAATAGGGGACGGGACAAAGTAATCGATGAGGTTCCGGTTTGAATGGACAATGAGATCCATAGAGAACTGAAGGATGAAAACGTAAGGTTAGGAGATACTACTTTCCCTGTAGAAAAAAACCACAATCAAGATCTTTCAGAATGTCCAGAAGTATCTTGGTACGTCGAAGAAACCGTAATCACCAACCCCGTATCTAAACCTAATGACACTATGACTTACCAAACGGAACCTTTACTTAGCTCTAGTAAGACAACAAAAACTCTAACGTGGGTTCATAACGTAAAGTCCGGAAACAGTTGATACTCCCGATGAGGTAAAGAAAATTCCCTAAGAACGGTTGTCATATATATATTACCAGTAGACTTAATCTAAACGGTAAGGATAGGTAAAATCAAGTGACTAAGGATTTTACAGTTGCAAGTGAGAACGGTAGAGGACAAACTGGTGAATGTCAAATGGAACCAGGGTAGTGAAGTACCGTTTATCTATCCCTTTGTCATCTTTGTCACTCTCTGAAATAAAAGAACCCGAGGTTTTAGTGACGTCTACCACTGACGTCGGTACTTTAATTTACAAACGAAGAACGTTATTTTCAATACTGTTTGGATCTGTCGGATAATTTTTCGTCTCTGTAATGAAACGGTTGTTTCTAGGTATATCAGTTCTGACACCAAAAAGGTCATCAGTACATACTTACACTCTCAACCTGGTAATTTTTTCGACTCGTGACTTCTTAACTACGAAAACTTGACACCACAACCTCTTCTGAGAACTCTCAGGGAAACTGACGTTCCTCTAGTTTGGTCAGTTAGGATTTCCTTTAGTCAGGATTTATCAGTAACTTTTCTGACTTCAACTTCGATGTCATGAAACCGGTGGACTAAGCTTCTCGACTGATTAAACTTTTCTGGGACTACGACCCTTTCTAACTTCCGTCCTCCTCTTCTCCTTCTGTCTCCTATTCGACCAACCTACCATAGTGGTTAAACTACCTGTACTCAAACTCGTTTGAGGTCCTCAACCACCTGTGCCTTCGGACCGTACGACGACAGGTATCCCAGTGTCTCTGAACCTGTACTGACTCGTTGACTTGACTTAAATGGAACTAAGTACTTGGATTGTAAGGTCCAAGGACACGTTATGTCAAGAAATGTCGTAGTCTGAAGTGAAAGTGATGGTATGTGTCGGTGTAGGACCACAAAAAAGGTGAAACCGAGTCGAAGAAGTAAGGAAGAGTTCGATAAAGAGGTGAGATGAGGTCATCGTATAACCTGTGGATGACTGGACCCCCAAGTAGAAAGTCACAGTATAAAAAAACGGGAAAGTATGTCAAGTACCCCAAGAGTTCCGTTCTTACGACTTCACCAAACGATAAGGGAAAAGGTCACCTGGTACAAATAAGTCTTGAGAGGTGGTACTGGACAGGTAGAACCCACTTGGATGTACCGTACTGAGTATAAAATAACTCAATCCTTCCAACACCAGGAACACTAGTCTAACCAATCAAAAGACACTAACACAAAAAGTAAGAGAGATGGGAGACTACCTACTCGTATTCTCCGAACACGTTCGAAGGACTACCCTCCCTGACCCACATCCCTTTTGAACCAGAAGGTTCAAAAGTCAAGTCAAAGAGACAGCACAGACTGAGAAACACTGGGTCACCTGACGTGCGATCCGAAGGGATAGGTAGTTTTTGAGGGTCTCGAATGAGTTTGAGTACAGGTAGTTCAACCGCTACGATAGGTTGGTAGAGTAGGAGACAGAAGGGGAAGAGGAGGACGGAAGTCAGAAAGGGTCGTGGTCCCAGAAAAGATTAGTCAGTCAAGAAACGTAGTCCACCGGTTTCATAACCTCAAAGTCGAAGTCGTAGTCAGGAAGGTTACTTATAAGTCCTGACTAAAGGAAATCCTAACTGACCAAACTAGAGGAACGTCAGGTTCCCTGAGAGTTCTCAGAAGAGGTTGTGGCGTCAAGTTTTCGTAGTTAAGAAGCCACGAGTCGAAAAAAATATCAGGTTGAGAGAGGTACCGGTACAAGTCATTTAGAAATTAGGTTAAAAGACGAGTACCCACCCCGACACAAGGGAGGGACATCAAACCGGACTCCGGTTTGATACCATCCCCGTTACCACCATTACTGTTGGAGGAAGTTTTCCTGAATACGGTCGTGCGACCGGACGGTCCTGTCAACATCGATCACGGGGACTGGGGCTCCGTCCAGTCACAGCTAGGTACGGAGGTGGTCTCTGAGGGATAGTGTGTGTCCGTTCAGACCGAGTCAGAGAATACCCCAGTAACGAGGAAAGAGGACCCAGGACCATGGAAGTTCTAAAACAAACACAGGAACTTCTCAGAGACAAAGGGGTCAGGACACCTTAAAGACATTAGTTTAGGACGACTGAAACTTTCAGTCCAAGGGACCCCTATGAGCCAGGGAACGGCCTAGGGGTCCAACCCTTCAAACAACACCCCGGATCTTGAAAGTGTCGTCACACTCTTGCAGAAACCATAGTAACAAGAGGTCAAACACTCGACGAGAGGACCACCGAGATGTCACCTCGATTACCGTTGGAAGAAGTTCTCCTCAATACGGTGTGTCGCGGAGGGTCCTGACACCATCGGTCTCGAGGACAGGAACGCCATCCGGTGACGACTGAGTACGGAGGTGTCCTCTGGGAGTTTGTGAGTCTCCGTCTAGACCGAGGTAGAGAACACCTCCCCAGTGACAAGGAAAGGGAACCAGGACGACGTGTGTCCCAAAACAAACACGGGAGGTTCGCAGAGACCACCCACACTCCAAACTAAAATTTGCGTCAACGCGGGGAGGGTGACGGAACAACACCGAAGAGGAAACGGGAACAACACCCATAGAAAAAGACCACCCAAGGTTGTAAGAGGATAACTACCAACAAGTCGTCGATCAACGTTAAAACCACAAAAGTTTCCTTTTCTACTCACGTGTAGGAAGATGAGGTGGTGGTCCTTCACCGAAGAACTACCCGAGTCAGGTCCCCCCATGGTCCTCTAGTCTCCCTCCCTCCCTTCCGCTCCGTAAATGAGTGGGACTAGGGAAGGCCGTCTCACCGACGTCCGAGGAGAGTCACGGGATGACTCGTATCAGGAGGTGAGACGGATAGGGCGTTAAACGAGATGTACGAGAAGTCTGGTCAATCGTCGAGACCTAGTGCTGGGGACCCCCGGAGAGGTACGGGATACGTGTGGGAATAGGACAACAATCTGAGAGAAACTTAGGAGGGTGAGAAGGACATAAACGAATGTGGACCGACTATGTGGAAGAGAGGGTCAGTCGGTACATACGTGACTGTCCAGACTCAGTTCGGAAAGTGAGAGACATTCATGTAAATAAGTAAGTCGTCTGTAGAAAGTTTATGGATAAAAGACACACACATCGCTCGTACGTACGAGTCAGTACAGGTTAAGAAACGCTGGGGTACCTGACTTCAAGCGGTCCGAGAAGACAGGTACCCTAAAAAAAGTCCGTTCTCATGACTGCACTCAACGGTAAAGGAAGAGGTCCCCTAGAAGGGTTGGGTCCCTAGTTTGGGTACAGAGGATGTGACCGTCCGTCTAAGAAGTGGTGACTCGATGGAACCTTCGGGTAATACACATACTCCACGGAGAATACTCGGTGAAAAAATTTGTGACTTCTAAACCTCACTTATTTTACCTCTTTCAGGGACGAGGGATCCTTGAAGACAAGACTGTCTTTCACAATCGGTGAGTCAGCACAGGTTGAGGAACGCTACCTGAGATCGGGTGGTCCGAGGAGACAGGTACCTTAAGAAGTCCGTTCTTACGACTTCACCCATCGGTAAGGGAAGAGGCCCCCTAGAAGGACTGGGTCCCCAACTTTGACCCGGAGGGTACAACGTCCGTCTAAGAAATGGTAGGCTCGGTGGTCCCTTCGGGTGTCCGTTAGTTTGTCTATGTAACGTACCAATCGATCTATCCACGAGTCCCCCTTATCGTGTCAGCTTCCCTTGTGTTTGTTACCGTTCCTACGACAAAATCTGTCGTACTCGGGAGTGTCCTCCGGAGGGACTTCCCTCACTTAATTCACTTTTTACGGGTCCACCGACACACCCTCCTCCAGTAAGGTCTTCTTTCTCATCGTCCGTACCTCCGAGAACTGTGTCGACTCTACACCATTCCTCTCGTCCTCCGGACGTCCCCTCGTTTACTCCGGTTCTGATCCGTCTGCCCTTTCCGTCCCCGGTCCAGTGTGTCCCCGAACTGCCGGTACCAGTCTTGAAACTTAAAGTCTTGGAGTACCTTGTGTGACCTCCTGAAATTCGTTCCCTCACTACACTAAACTGAACACCAAAATTTTCCTAGTAATAAGTCGTACTGGTGTTCTTTTTCCGGGGATCTATCGTACCAGTTTACTGTTTTTATTGTGTTAAATCATTGTTCAAACAGGAAATAAGTTCCCTTTTGTCGACCCCCTCACGTCAAGGAGTACCCGTCATCTGGAGAGAAGGACTCCCCAAAACCCGTTCTCCCTCTAAATACGTCACAATCTTCACCGTTGTACCTTTATCGTCCAGGCTCAAAGATCGCATTCTACTAGATTTCGACTCAACCTCTTACCACTAACCGTACACAATCCAAAGGAACTGTTCACAAAGGACATTTTCGTCCGACTGAATCCAAATCCAAACACTACTCCCGACCCAATGACCCCGTCGGAGATAAAATACCCGGGGTTATATGCTTAATGGAAATAGTCGTTGATCGGAACGGAGAAGGACACACCGGAGTCGGTGTAGAGGACAGAGGGACCGGTAAAAAAGAAAATTCAGAGTTGGAAAAAAGATAAAAAGAGACGATTTGGGTCCCAGTGGAATAAACTTTACAGATAGATGATTTTACGTGTCTAAAACTTTAATAATAGAAGAAAAAGAGTAATAGATTAATAACATCTCCGGGTACGTTATACTTAGAGGATTTACCTTCTCCCCGAAGGGACCATCGAGTCGTCATTTCTTAGACGGACGGTTACGTCCTCTGTACCCTACCTAGGGACCCAGCCCTTCTAGGGGACATCTTCTTTTACCGTTGGGTGAGGCCATAAGAACGGACCCTTTAGGGTACTTGTCTCCTCGGACCACCCGATGTCAGGTACCTTAGTGTCCCAACTTGTGTTGAATCACTGACTTACTATTTTTGTTTTACTTTCTCTTGAATAGCTAACTACTCAGAACGACGACACACGGGGGAGGATCCTTCAAAGGAAGACAATCACTTGTTCCATAAACTATAACCTTTCGTATTCCCCCAGGGCCCCCACCCTCGTCCCTCTACGGGATCACAAATGACGTATCACTCCTCGTCCCTTCTATTGTCGTAGACTTTTCGGTCCTCTCTCGTTTCCTAGAGGGAATAGAGGAAGACTTGGTTCTTTCACCAGTTGGAAAGGTGAATCTTCCTCTTGATTTGTAAACGATGGAAACAATTGAGGGTTTACACGATAAGAGCTAGGGAAGTTACCGACGGATAACTAGTGGTTATTTCCGGATTCTTTAGGATACCTTTGGGACACAGGGTCGGTCACAAAAGTAAAACGATTCAGTGACGTCAGTCCAGGTTGAGACACGTTGCGATACCTAACATCGGGTGGTCCGAGGAGTCAGGTACCCTAAAGGGTCTGTTCTTGTGGTCTCACCCATTGGTAGAGGAAGAGGTCCCCTAGAAGGGTCAGAAGGGTCCCTGACTTGGGTGCAGAGAATTCAGAGGACGTAACCGTTTACCCAAGAAATGGTGATCGTGGTGGACCCTTCGGGTAACCGAGGAGGGATCTACCTGTAGAGTGAAAAGGTAGAGACGAAACGTGTGTGAGAAGGAAACAGGAACCTACGACTAGGTGGGGTAAAGGTGGATTGTCTTGACAAATTTGGGGTCGAACACGGTAGTGAAAGTGTTTCCGAAGGTACTAACGAGAGGAGGAAGTGTAAGGATCAAATTCTTAAAGACACTGAATAATCTATGTACGACGAAATAAAACAGGGGTGTCTCCACGGATATCATACCAGGGGTCATCCAATTTTATAGAGTCTGTACATACTGAGGAATGTGGAAATTTTTTAGATAACCTTTTATACGGGGTCACTTTTCACCGGTTACTTATAACTAAACTTAATCAAAAGATAACGACGTATTATAGTGTTTAAATAGTCGATTTTTGTTGTATGTAAACAGATAGAATAAGATAACCCAGTCCACAGACTTGTTCCGAATTGACCTAAGAGGTGAGTCTCGAAGTGTTGGACGTCACCACCACAGTCGACCCTGACGTCAAAGTGGACTCCGACCCTCAGGAGACGGTTCGGGGACACCAACAACCGTCTCAGGTGAAGGAACGTCGATACCTTGAGTATCGTCGAACGGAAAAGTTTCGGTGGGTCCCTCTCAGAAACTCCGAAGTTCAAAGACTGGAGACCTGCGAGAAAATTTCCCGAGTGAACTAACCCAGTCCAGATGGATCTATTAGAGGGAAAACCCATTGAGTTTCAATTGAGTGATCTCTTGAATTAATGTAACAGTTTTAGGGAAGTGGAAACACCGTATTACATGGATTAGTGCCCTTACTGAAGGTAACATAACTCCTGGACGGGTGTGAGTTTCCCTCCCCTAGTGTGTCCCACGTATTGTCGTCCCTCACCCTTAAACCCCCTGGTGGAATCTTAAGAAGGATGGTGTTTATAAGAAACTCGTCATCAGAATTATCTCACAAAAAACTCAATGTCTTAGGGGTTTATGAAGTTTTATCATCTTTTTTTAATTTAATTAATGATCAAATTTATATTTTCAGACATCATAGATACTTTCTTCTGTGAAGGGGTTAGAGAGAGTAAAAAACTATCTAACTTTTCCCTTCTGTTATAAAACTTAGTAAAATCAAACGAACATCGAATAACAAATCTCAACTAAAGTCAAGTAAAATAGGTTTGACATATGTTCTTGTGTCTCAATAGGACACACTTTCACTGTCTTAACCCAAACAATTTGACAGACTTTTGTCGTATCCCATTCCTTGTCCATTTCTTACTACCCTTTAAAAACACACGATACCTCTCTAATTACGGAGGTGGTCCTGTACCTTTCAGTTGGTGTCCCCTCAGGAATCAAATTACTCGAGTGTAATGTTACAACAAACGGAGAGTCTTGTGATAGGTCGAAAAATAAGTTTATATAGGTGTCTCAACCCCAATTGCGACGACCAAAGAATTATGTCGACCCCCTTAGGGATCAAGTGTGACCACACTCACTTCTGAGAAGGGGACCTTCTCAGACTCGAAACCCCTCGGTACCGTACTGGGGGAAATTTAGTCTAAACACGGACCAGACTACCAAGGACTTCCTTATTCCTGTCTTTCTTTTGCGACGTCAAGTCGACCGGAAAGGACCACCGAGTCTACCAATTCTTAG
Organism: Capra ibex; assembly: GCA_006410555.1. Lineage (NCBI taxonomy): Eukaryota > Metazoa > Chordata > Mammalia > Artiodactyla > Bovidae > Capra > Capra ibex. The sequence continues at coordinate 29,646,710 of SJYO01026388.1, read as the reverse complement.
ACGGAAGTTACGCCCTCTGGACCCAAACTAGGGACTCTATCCTTCTGGGAGACGTCTTTCCTTACTGACGGTTGACGTCATAAGAACGGATCTCTTAGGGTATCTGTCTCCTTGGATCGTCCGATGTCAGGTACCCCAACTTTTCTCAGTCTGTACTGACTCGCTGAGTGTGTGTGTGTCAAGTCAATCACTCCCCTTCTAGAGTGGTCCTCGTGATACTTTCTCCTTAATCTTGGATTCTGTTATCTAACTCGTCTAAAACTTTTTGTCACCTTCCGTTAAATTTTTAATTAAAGAAAACGTCTTTAAACTTCAAAGATATAACTTAAAAACGTGATTCTCAACAGTCCGGGACACTTGTGTACGAGACATAAATAAGTGCACGTATGAGGCACTGATCATTGACTTCATACAACTACACTTAAAAAAGGTCACACTAGGTCTTCCCGTCCCGGTCACTTACACCCTCCTTTCAGTCCGTAACCGTCAAAACGAAAGAAAACGTAGACCAAGACGAGACACGAGACGTGTCTAGGTCGGTATCACAGTCCCGGTCCTTAAAAAGTGGTATAAGGACGGAGGGACGAGGGTTTAAGTCTAAGGGTGTCCATCTCTTACTCACCCACTCCTTTCCGGGACTTCTTCTCCTCTCCGGGACCCCTTGACCCCTTGAACTGGGTCCCGTCCTTCCTCCGTACGGTCTAAGAGTCCGGAAGGGGGTACGGGACATTCCTCAGGACAACGACCGAGACTCGTAGATCGGGGGGGGGAAAAAAAAAGTTAAGTGTGAAATTTTTTTACACATCATTACTTTGTCATGTCACGGACGTCACAACGACCTTTCATTTACTTTGACCGTTGAGAAGGAGAGTAGAGACCCACTTCAATTAAATTACTTCAAAGGAGAACGTTCTCCTAAAGTAACCAAATTTTTGTTTTGATGCACGAACGATAAAAATGAAGTAAGTAATACTATTAGTGTTTCGTACTGGGAAAAAGTTTGTGAACTAACTTTGTTTTACTACAGTACAGTCTCACCAATAATGAATACGACTAATTACTTGAAGGGTGATGTTTCTACCGAAACGGCCCCGGTGTACACCTACTTCGTGACCACCTCTCTGACTGAGGGGTGGGTCTCGACATTTTACGGCCTGTCGGCGACTCCTGTCTGTGACCACGGAAGACAGAGAAAATGTCCCTTATTCTCGTGTAGACCGAGAAGTATCTCGGTCGCTACGGTCAATGTTTGACAGTGAACGTAGAAAGGGTGGTCTGACACTAGACTATCCACTGACCAAGTCGGAAGTCCATTTCGAATCTCCATCTCGAAACTCTTACCTTTCCCCAAGGTCAAACGAGATCCAAGCTCCTGCACCAAACTCCTGTAAAGGCGCACCTGTATAAATGACACGACCCGACCTTCTTCGTGTTCGACCTTAGTCCTAACAGCCCTCTTTATAGTCATTGGAGTCTATACGTCTACTGTGGTGGGAATACCGTCTTTCACTTCTCCTCGATTTTTTTTTGGAGAACTACTTTCACTTTCACCTCTCACTTTTTCAACCGAATTTCGAGTTGTAAGTCTTTTACTTCTTGTACCGTAGACCAGGGTAGTGAAGTACCCTTTATCTACCCCTTTGTCACCTTTGTCACAGTCTGAAATAAAACTCCCCGAGGTTTTAGTGACGTCCACCACTGACGTCGGTACTTTAATTTTCTACGAATGAGGAACCTTCTTTTCAACACTGGTTGGATCTATCGTATAACTTTTCGTCTCTGTAATGAAACGGTTGTTTCTAGGTAGATCAGTTCTGATACCAAAAAGGACACCAGTACATACCTACACTCTCAACCTGACACTTCTTTCGACTCGTGACTTCTTGACTACGGAAGTTTGACACTACAACCTCTTCTGAGAACCCTCAGGGAACCTGACGTTCCTCTAGGTTGGTCAGGTAAGATTTCCGCTAGTCGGGACCCTAAAGAAACCTCCCTTACTACGACTTCGACTTTGAGGTCATGAAACCGGTGGAGTACGCTTCTCAACTGAGTAACCTTTTCTGAGACTACGACCCTCCCTAACCCCCGTCCTCCTCTTCCCCTACTGACTCCAACGTTACCGACCTACCGTAGTGACTGAGCTACCTGTGTTCAGATTCACTTGAGGCCCTCAACCACTACCTGTCCCTCCGGACCGTACGACGTTAAGTACCCCAGCGTTTCTCAGCCTGTACTGACTCACTGACTTGACTTGACTTGACTCAATTCCTACTGGGTGTGGTCTGAGGACTCGGAGATGACTTCGAGGGTCCCAAGAGACTCCGTAGTGTCCAAGAAACCTCAGTAGGGAGGGAGAGTCACAGACAAAAGGGTACGGGGAAAAAAAAAGGGGGATAAGGGTGTAAACCACCAGTGAAGTCCGAGGAGTCAGGAAGTACAGAGTTGACGACTCAGGTCCAGGGGTAGGACAACCCGGGTGACTTCGGACGGTACGAGCAGAAGGAGGTCGTGACGAAACCTAGTACAGTTTGTGCTGTGTAGTTTGCAAAGGACGAGTCTGTGACCGGTTATCAAGAATAAAGAGTATTGTAGTGTGGATCAGAAGAACTGACCGAAGAGTTCCAGGAGGGTTTTGATTTAGTTAGAATAAAAAGGTCGGAGGATGAACGAATGGGGTCATTGGAGGTGCAGACCAGTGAGGTCACTTGATGGGTACGGGTAACAGTGGAGTAACGGAAAGAAGACGACAAGGGGAACGGACCTTACGGTAAGACACTGGGAACGGAGTAACGTAGATAGGAAGTTCCGTCAGGGTCCAGAAAGGACGTCAGAAGACCGTGCAGGAGTGACTAGAGAACGAGAAACTTGAGAACTTCGTAATGTTTACAGAGAAGATGTGTATAATCACGAATTAATATACAGACGGACAGGTGATCACCAACAAAATATCTGTTCAGATATTTGAAGATCTTCAGTTTTATTCGGAATACAAGAGGTGGAGAGTGTTTCACTCAGGTACCATCCATGAAGTATCTTCTATCATTAACAAAGTACCAAAAAGACAGGTCCAACTTAGTCATCTTCCTCAGAATAAAAGTCTAATCCCAATAGTTTAATATATACACATACACACATATATACATATATAAAGGGGTTTACAAAATTATAGTTAATAAATACAATTTAATGTCTTAATTAATTTCAATCTAATATTTCTGAAATAGACAATGGTTGGTATCATGGTATTAATCCTATGTACATAAAACTCATAGTCAAGTATACCGAGGGGAAGATATTTCATGATGGAAAAGATGTGTCCAATAGGTAATTACCATTGAGAGTAGTATACGGGTGGTATAGGATATATATGCAAATTTGTTATTATAACGAAACGAGACAGAAAAGTGTGTAGACGGAAGAAAGGAAGAGTAAATGGGCTTTGACACTCAAGGAACTACCGTCTCTGACAGAAAATTAAGGACTTAGATATCTTTGACTGTTTCAACCATTGACTATTTAACAACTTACTTATTTACTTGACATTCTCGGGAGTTCCTTAGTACTCACACTGTAAGATATTTATGTCAATGTCAACCGTGTACTAGTAACTAAGAAAGTATTTAAAAATTATAAAAATTTACCAATAAATTCTAGTAAAAAAATCCTCTCAGATTGAGAGTCAGATAAGTTTTTAAATAGAAAAACGTATCGACTAATGTCTCCTTTAATGTCGACTCAAACGGTTCGGATCTCTTTAAATATAAAATTTTTATTTACATCGATAGATGAAGGATATTGAAAAGAAATCTTACAACAACAACAAGTCAACGAGTCAGTATAGACTGAGAAACGTTGGGTGTCTGACGTTGTACAGTCCGAAGGGATAGGAAGTGGTATAGGGACTCAAACGAGTTTGAGTACAGGTAACTCAGTCACTACGGAGGTTCGTAGAGTAGGAGAGAGTAAGGGAAAAGGAGGACGGAAGTCAGAAAGGGTCATAGTCCCAGAAAAAGATTATTCAGTCGAGAGATAATCAAATCTTATCGTGAGAATTAGTTTTTGACGGCCCTCGGTCGTGCTCCTCAGGGCGGGCGCCGTTTACAGTACTCCAATTCCCCGGGCTGTCCGTTTCCGCTCAGCCCGGAATTCCCTCGAAACGACCTAGACGAGCACGTAGACGGAGTTTTGGTCTCAGACGGACGAAATGACACAATACGAAAGGTGGATGAGAAGACTGTAATTGTCCTCCGATAGGGGGGTGGTGGAAAAAGACCTTTTCCAATTGAATCTCGAAAATCTATTATTTAGAGGACCCGTATTATTCTCACAAAGTTAGGTTTTTGGGGAGACTACCGAAAGATCGGACGGACGGTCTGAGAATGTCGACGTGGACACTAACAAACGTCGGAGGACTGATGTTCTCCGTGTCCTTCGAATTTTGTAGGATCCTTACATCCCCGAAGGTTCCTCAGTTTTACTAATCTTATCCTGACTAATTCCCAAAGTAAACAACTCGGTTATGAATGACGGTTCAAAAGTATAGAAAATGAACATCTATATCAACCATATATCTTTTTTGTCCATCATTCATCGGGACCATAATCGTTGTAATCTAGAAACTCAATTTATGAAAGAAACAATATTGGGTGACGTGGAAACAAGATGTCCTTACATTGAAATAAATCATGAAACTCTTACTATGTCTAATTTCTTTTTTGTGAAGTTCCCTTTTTCTCAAAAGACCAACTATCTGTAAATAGATCCTTTTCTCGGTGTTTTTACACTTGTCCGGGGGACCGGTCTTCTACTACATTTTGGTGGATTCTGGAAAACATATGCCCTTCCATACGTTTTTCTTTCGGACCAGAGTTATTCCCAGTCCTGACGACGAGGACGTATTTAGACGTATAAGGTAATAAAGAAATACATGTTGAACCCCATATATTCGACGAAAACTTTTATTTCAACACCCAGACCGTGACTACGAACCGAGGAGGTACAGTAAAAAAAGAGGGAAAAGACCGACTTAAGGGTAGACCTCGCACCTCCGAGTGGCACAGATGAATAAACGGGACCGAAGATTCTGGGTGCCCTCTCCCTCGGGTTCCGCCCCGTGGGAGGCGATAAGTTCGCCACGGCCACCGGATGCATCTGTCACGTTTAAGGAAGTGAACCTTGAAATAACCAAAAGGTGCATTTGGTTCAATAAGTCGGAGAAAAGAGGTGATTAAAAGGATGATGTGATAAGAAAGGATCAGAGAGAAATATAAAGATTTATTTAGTCAAAAAAGAGTGGCTGAGGCAGGGACGAAGCTTAAGGGACCTAGGTGGCCCCGACCTGGGACCGTTTTTTGTTTGTTTGTTTGTTTTTTTTCAGACTAAAAATTTTTTCCGTTTCCTGAACTTCTTCACAAAAAGGTTTCTTCTATATGTAAGAAACAAAAATAGAAAAGTACACTTTCCTAGTGATCAGGAATCTCTTTATGTGTAGTTTTGGTGTTACTCTACGGTGAAGTGTTACTCCTACTGGTGATGCTTTTGGGGTTTACTGTTCACAACCACTTCTACACCTCTTTAACCTTTTGAATACGGGACAACCACCCTTTCGTCATACTACCAATGAGTTTTTTAACTTAACATCATACTAGGTGAAGACCTATATATAGGTTTTATTAACTTACGTTCCTTAAACTTCTCTCTAAGCGTGTGAGTACAAGAAACGTCGTAATAAATGTTTTCGGTTCTCCACTTTCGTCAGGTTTACAGGTAATCGTCTACTTACCTATTTCTTTTACACTGGATATATATGTTACCTTATAATAAGTTGGTATTTTTACACCTTTAGGATAGTATACGATATTGTACCTACTTTGAGCTCCTACAATATGGTTTACTTTATTCGATCAGTGTTTTTCTGTTTATGACAAAATGAAATACTCCATGGACTTATCAGGTTGAGTATCTCTGTTCCTCCTCTCGCGTTTTTAGGGAACACCAAAGGTCCCCGATGCCTCTCCCGTTTTATCCCACAAAAAAAACAAGAAGGTCATCCATATTTCGAAGTCACCAGGGTTCAAGATCTCTAGACACGTATTGTTTGCTACACTTATATCACTTGTGAAATGACTGGACATGTGAACTTCTACCAATTCTCCCACTTAAAATAACACACAAAAAATTGGTAGTAAATTTTATTTTTAATTTTATATGTTTTCTTAGTATCATGGAGTGCGTATGAGCGGTAGTAGTTATATTCGAACGTGTAACTTTACTCGGTCATCTACGAGTTATTTACAAAGATTATGATTACGAGTACTACTTTTTTAATCCTCTCGTGAAAAAATACTAACTACAGTTGATTATTATGAATCCTGAACGGTCCATCGAGTCACCATTTCTTAAACGGACGGTTCGTCCTCTGTGTCCAAGTTATGGACCCAGCCCTTCTAAACAACCGCTTCCTTTACCGTTGGGTGAGGTCATAAGAACGGACCCTTTAAGGTACCTGTCTTCTTGGACCATCCGATGTCAGGTACCCCAGCGTTTTCTCAGTCAGTATTGTCGCTGATTCGTTATTGTTATTATGAATTCATTAATTAACCAGATTATCATCACACAGATTAAGTAACTTCTTATTTAACGGTGGTTGAAGACTATTCTGAAAATGTTTGATCTTAGGAAACCACGTTTACAATACTATTCAGTATTAATAACTTAAGACGAATAACTCCTTCTATCCACAGTTTTCCACAGTTAATAACCATAAAATTACTCCACCCGTATCAAAAATGGAAAAGACAATAAGAAGTATGAATGTAAAAACAATATACACCGAATACCCTATAGTAAATATAGAAAAAAAAATTTCGTATTTATTTTATGTTGGATCCCATTTTTGTTCTGTATTGGTTTTGAGTCGTACTTTCTTTCAACTGAAGTAAGTGGTTTCTTTCTTTTAGTTTTGATTCTCTAGGAAGAGCGAGATGAAGGATAGTCCAAAAGGTCAAATTACCCATGTCCCGTTGAAAGGGGTTCCCGTTGAAACGGATGATGAAGGAGACAACAGAAAAGTCGTTAAAACCAAGTCACAGTGTGGGTTTTTTCCCGCGTGGAGAAATTGGGAAAGTTGAAAACTTAGTTTGTGCGGGAACAATGTACACGAAAAGTGTATTTGTCAGTCATAGACAGTAAGCCGAGACCGAGACTCTCTCGCGTCGGGACGGTCCTTCCACTCGACAACTCTCAATTTGTCTCAGTAGACCTTCCTCCTCCTATCTGTTCCGAAAAGACTCTTCATCCTTCGAACTAGAAGCATTACGGGCCCGTCGATGTGACGTGAAGAGTATAAGAGGACCACACAGATATCTTTCCTTTTTTCTTCGGTGTAGTACCATTCTTTGATTCACTTCAAAACAATAGAGAAGTAACTGACTGTGAAACAACGAAAAAAAAAATTGACTCTAAAACAAAACTTACATATATCATAATAATAAGTACTGTAGTCAATTGAAGTGTTACACAAATAACAGATCTCGACCATTTAAGAGACTCGAATTTTTAGTACTCGTTAACACTCATCTTTCTTATGGTATCTTCCGACTCCTTATGTTACTCCCGACTCATGAGAACTTCTTTGAAACTTGATCTTTACTTTTATGATCATATAATAGATGACACAGAGGGGAAACGATCCAAGAAATTTAATAACGTCCATTAGTAACTGTTCGAAGGGAACGACTTATACAAACTTAATCAAGGTAGTCGGTAAGGGAAAAAGGAGGATTCCACTTTTATTAGACAAAGAGGCGGGGAAAAGGTTTATAGTTTCCGTTGATCAACCTTCGTTAATCAACCTTTTGTAGCACAGACCACAATTCCTAATTAAAAATAAAAGGAGTACCGTCCCTCTCCATTTAGAGATAATATGAAAGAAAAATTTACACCCAATAGAAAGTCTATGCAAGAAGTGACCCACAACCCACAACGACGAGTGTGACCGGACAGGGGTGTTGTACAACGATACACAATACGTATGAAAAGGGTTTATTCTAAAATAATCCTGTGTCTTTAAATATCCTCGTTGAGCCGAAGAGCCGAAGAATGTTGGGATGGTAAGATCTTCACGACACCGAATTTTATTCGGAAGGAAGAACATTCCTTTTTTTTCGTTAGAACATTTGAAAAATCCTTTCCCTCAAATACATTCTCAGACAATTTGAAACGAAGAGATGAAACGAGTCTCTCCGTTTATATTTAAATTATTTACATTTATATTTAGGACCCTTTTCACAACCCATAATACCGGTAGTAAGAGAGACAATTAAGCATAGAGAAAGGGGGTAAGAAACTGTAAAATCTGTGTTACCGAATTATTGATGTACCTGTTTATCAGAAATGGGATTCTATTCTTACAGATTAGTAGGGGATCCTTAGAATTGTCTTAATTACGGACATAAAATGCTGTCCGTAAAAGTTCCATTTAAACGGCTTAAATTTTTTTCATTGCGAATCCAAATTCCCGTAATACTGACATTCGGAAGTCTTTCGTAAAATTCAAATTATTTTAAAGACTATAAAACCAGTTGGTAGAATAATTCCGGTTTTACGTGATTCGACTAATTGATATCGGATACATGCGTGGAACCAACCATTCGAACCCCACCCCACCCACACCCTCCTCCATACCACCGGTCCGACCCTTAAAACTTGCAACGAAGAGGGTACTCAAAGAGACACTATACTCTATTTCCATGTACCTTCGGTGACACCCAGGACTCTCGGACCACCGATCACTCGACTGTAAGAGTAAAATTAAGGTTACAACTTTACCCGTCCTTGGACGACGAACACAGAGGTCCGCATTAGTCCTGATCCCGTCACGAGTTGGACCCACGTGTCCGAACAGGCGGAGTTCAGACATGTCCTCGTCACAAACGTTTTGTGTTAGGTCTGCACGTTCGACTCCGTCTCTCGTCATAGACTCCGAAGACGGCGGACGGTCCTTACCTCACCACGCTCCACTACTTTACGAACTTCCTCGTCGTTGAAAGAGTGTCAGAAGGGTGAGGTTGTGTGTGTTAGTGTGAGAGTGAGTGAGGGTTAGGTTGTCAGATGACGTCCGTCACTTTTCATTCCGATTTAAGGGACCCTGTCATTTTTACTTCACTCTCTTTCAGTCTCTGAGTCTCTTACCCTTTCCACAAACTTTCACCTACTTTTGGGTCTTACCATATCCGGTACCGCTCAATTTCACACTTAATGGACGTTGTGGGGTGGTGGTGGTGGGGGGTGGGGGGCGTGGCTGAGGTCAAACAACCAAGGGGACCTTGACGGGGAGGGTCAGTAAAGGACAGGAATATGACGAGGAGGAGGGGTGGAAGGAATCTTCGTGTACAAGGAAGAGACAGACAAGTATACATTCACACACACACACACATACTGTCAGGTTGTATTGGTTTTCCTTGTCTCGTCCTTTCCCCTCCTCTCTTTATCGTGTCTGTAGTGTTACGTAGAAGACCAGGGCGGTCGACACACACCGTCCGTGTGATGATAAGTGTAATGTCCAAAGAGTTTTACTCCTACGATCAACGGTGAAACGTCCTGACAATTCTCTATGGACCGTGTACCATTCAAGAATTCTTTACAATCAACTTTATTTAGTATTTCCTCCTTTTTATTTTCCGGTTATTCTTATATTTTGTACAAGTCACGGTAACTTTTCGTTTCTTTACGTATAAATGGATCAGTGACATTTTATATCGTACGTTGTCTTCGTATATTTTGTATTTACACTCCATATTACTTATTAATATTTCGTTCGTAGAGATTATTGATCCGCATCCAGTTCTTTATCGAATAACGACGGTGGAAAATACAGAAGACCCCCAGAGAAAGACTAGTTTAGGTGAGAGAAGGGAGTGGTGGTCCGGTCATCATCCCACTTCCCTCACCCCGAAAACGGAGTCCTCGTTTCAAATTCCCCTACAGTTTTTTAAGTCATTAGTCCTATTTATTATAAAGTTAAGTAAAATAATATTATAAAGTATTCATGAAAATACATAAACAAATAAAAACCGACACGACCCAGAAATAACGACAAGGGTCCGAAAAGAGGTCGACCCTACTTACTCCTGATGAGAAGCCAACGTCACGTGTCCGAAGAATAACACCACCGTAGAGAACAACGACGTGGGTCCGAGATCCCGCGAACCCGAAGTCGTCAACGTCGGTCACCCGAGATCTCACACTGGAGTCATCAACACCAAGGGTCCGAAATCTCGTGTCCGAGTTATCAACACCGTGTGGTTGAATCAACGGGACGCCATACACCATAGAAGGGTTTGGTCCAGAACTTGAACACAGGGGACGTAACCGTCCGTCTAAAAAAAAAAAAAAAAAAAATGGTGACCTGATGGTTCCTACATTCAGGAATAACGTTATAAAAACTTTCGTTTTCAAGTACTTTTTTTTAGGTACTACTTGTTTTACAGTCAAAAATTTTACTTGTGTCTTAGACGTGGTGTTCACCAATTGATGAGAGAATTGACAATATTAGTAACACACACGTCCGCTTCAGTGAAGTCAACACAGGCTGAGAAACACTGGGGTACTCGATATCGGGCGGTCCGAAAAGACAGGAACCCTAAGAAATCCGTACTTATGACGTCACCCAACGGTACGGGAGGAGGTCCCCTAGAAGGGTTGGGTCCCTGACTTGGAGACAGAGAATCAAAGGATGTGACTGTCCGTCCAAGAACTGGTGATCACCGTGGACCCCCCGGACAATTTTAGTTGTATAGAGGGAGACGAAAAGAAATATTAAAATGATGGATACTTATATAGGGTTCTGTCACACTTAATTAAATGGACAAGAATTTAAAGTATCCTTACCTTAATATAGGAAATAAGAGTGCCCCCAGACCTAAGAAGGTCAGTTGGAATACTTTAAGTAGGTGCCTAACACGGTGACTGCACAAGTAAGAAAGACAACGGCATAAGACAAAATACTTACTTGGTGTCACTTAAATAAGTAGAACGTCACCTACCCTAGACCCAGGCAAAGAAACTCCCCAAACATATCCGTCGGACGACCCTTGTAGGATCCCGTGCATAAGACCTTGTTACACGTACTCGGAGAGCTCCCTGTCGTCAAGAGTTTCACTCCAGACCCCCGTGAGGTCCCAAGGGTTCTAGAGGGGTCCCCTCAGGAATTACAGTTTTGATAAAAGTATTGTTACGATTCTACGAAAAACGGAAAATGAAAGTAGGAGAGCACTCACATGTGACCTCCAGGTCTCCATTGCACTGTACGTTACGACAGAACGGGACTACTGATCACCTTACACACAGTATAACAACTTGAAATTTTTACCGACAAAAGTAAAGATTGGGACTCTGCACAACTACCTATATTGGGTATATTTGTTACCGAGAACCCCCGGAATTAAGACTTCTCACAGCTCCTTAGGACTTTCGTCTTAAAACTCTTGACGAACGACGAGATCCCTGATATGACTATTATGAGTATCCTATATGTATGGAAGACAAGATAATCTATTTACGGTTCCACAAAAGGTTTCGTCATCACGGGTAAATGTGAGTGTCGTCGTCGTACACTCACAAGGATAACGAGGTGTCGGAGAGAGTATAACCTTAATAGTGAGAAAAATTAATAAAAGGTTGGACTACCCAAACATTTCTATAGAGTAACACCAAAACAAAAAGTAAGGGAACTAATGATTAATCCTTGTATAGGACACCCTTATTAATTCCTACACACATCTCTATTCCATGTTTATAAAAAAGACGTCGGACGTTACGCAACTTTTATTGTATTTATTTGACATCCGCAACACCATGTAACTGTACTACCTTAAATCACGTTCGTAATTTTATAATAATATCTTTACATAAATAACCCCGTGATCACCATTTCTTGGGTGGACGGTTACGTCCTCTCAATTCTCTACGACCAGACTAGGGATCCACCTCTTCCAGGGGACCTCTTCCTTTACCGTTGGGTAAGGTCGTAAGAACGGACCTCTTAGGGTACCTGTCTCCTCGGACCGTCCGATCAGATATCTCAGCGTTTCTCAGTCCGTGTTGATTTCACTGAATCGTGTGTGTGTAAATAACCGTACTTAAGTCACTTTCTTATTATGTGGTTTATCCTTCACGTTTTACGATAATATGTTACGGGACTCTTTGTCGGTCTTTCTCTGTCTTTATTTCTCGGTCTGTCTTTCTTGTCAGTATCACCATAGAATCCTATCTTTTCTATTTCTTATTGAATATAAAAGGAACAACATGAAGAAATATATAAGACTCAAAATTTATACTTATATATATATGTGTGTATATGACATATATAATCATATATGTGAGATATATACACACACACACTCACACACATACGTGAAATTCCAAAGGAAAGGATAAGGAACAGAGAAGAGGTCTCTGTCTGTAAAGTAAACTAGGAGTTTGTTAGGTCTTCTACTCGTAAAATTTTTGACCTAAAACCCCCTCAGTAAACTCTTCTCCCGGTTCTGATCTCTGTCCGGAAAAAAGGTCAGACTCTTAATTGACTCCCGAGGGGTTTGATGACCGACAAGGTAACGTGTTACAACAGACCGTCACAACGAACATCCTCTGACTCGTTAAAGACCTTTTATGCCAACTACACAAGGAAACTATTCATAAAAAACTTACGGATAACATGGGATGTAACTCCTTCCTTATCCCTGTATCACCACTTGTTTCGATGTAAGAATAAAAGTACTTTGAATATGTAAGACACTCCTTTCTGTTACTTCATTTGTTTATTTATAATTCATGCAAGTCGAGTCCATCATTATTCACGATACTTCTTTTATTTCCCCGTATTCCAATATCCTTCACTGGACGAATAGATGTATCCCACTAACGTTCCACAAGTGAGATGGACCAACATATAAAGGTCATGTAATACTAGACCTTTCCTATTACAACTATCCTCTCCCATCCGAAGTCAAAAGGAGGTAAGACCAGTACTGCGTAACTTTGTTCACGAATATTAATTACTATACGGGTCAGGACGAACAGATAGTATAAGATAAAAGTAGAGGTAGAGAGACTCTTAGTATTTAATTAGGACAATCAATAGATGAGTCGATGATATTAAATTTGAACCTAATACTTTGTAGCCGTTTTATAGCCTGATAATGACTACCGTCGGTAGTGAAAGAATCCGTGAACAACGAAAAGTTTTGTACAAGTGTATATATTAAAGTACACTTAAAGAGTCATAGGAGTTACTGTGTTCTTAAAAACTCTTCCATTTAATAAACTAGGGGTAAATCATCATAAGGACTCAAGAAAAGTACTTTCGTACGTAAAACGAAGAATTAAACTTTACTTAATGGTCCTTCAGTTAATTAAGAGTGATCTTTAACGTCTTTTGACTCTATAAAGACCCTTCATGTATACTTGACCTTTCTATCTAAATAAAAGATCTTTATTTAGATAAAAGACGGTACGAAAATTTACACCAATTTTATTGGAGTCCAATATTCCAAAGTTCCAGTGATCTTCAGAGTCTCCGTTGGACCTCAGTTGTCACGACTCACCCTCTCCGGAGAAGTAAGAAATACCTCGATATTGGAGACTCAAGGAAGAGAGTAGGACCAGGGTCGGTGGTACCACCCGAACCGACGGTCACAAGGACCACCTCCGTCCGTACGACGCAGTCAGAGGGGAACCGACGGAGTGGGAGTAGAGGGGTTATAGAGATAGGGGGAGTAGTGTAGTAGATATATACTTACTGGATTGACCTTCAATCGGGAACCCTCAATTCACGAACGTAAAACGCCATGCGACTTCCAAAAGATCACAAAATTTCATGAATAAGAACTAGAGACTAGACTAACATGTTCAGTAAGAAAAAAATTTTATGTATTTCTTACATTCTTATACGAAAGAACCAAGGGTCAGTTATTCTTTCCTTGATTAAACTGTTATATGTAAAGGTAAAAAGTTAAACCGATTCGAAGAAATGAGGTCAAACCTTGATCAACCGGTCACTAAACTAATAACCATTTCTTAGACGGACGTTACGTCCTCTGGGACCAAGCTAAGGACCCACTCCTTCTACGGGACCTCTTCCCTATCCGATGGGTGAGGTCACAAGAACTCGAAGGGAACACCGAGTCGACCATTTCTTAGACGGACGTTACACCCTCTAGACCCAAACTAGGGACCCAACCCTTCTAGGGGACCTCTTCCCTTTCCGATGGGGGAGGTTATAAGACCGGACCTCTTAAGGTACCTGATATGTCAGATACCCCACCGTTTCTCAGTCTGTGTTGACTCGTTGAAAGTGAAAGTTAGTTCTATACACATGTTAGGTCCTCCATCGTTCTTTGTTAACGATAGGAAAAGTTTAAGGGTATAGAAGAGATTCAATATGTAATATACGTAAACCCTTTTTATAAGTGGTTTAATCCTAATATGTAGAGATGACATTTCGTTTAATTAAGTCGTACTATCTCTTTTTCTTTCATAAGTCCTTTGACAAGTCAAATGTACCTCTCTTCGTAACACTCAATAGACAATGAATACCAACTTGTACATCATTAATAATCAGTCCTAGGGGTGTACCCCTTTCCGTCCCGTGTAAGTTGGACCAACTAACTCATTTCGTTCTCCCCGATGTATATATCGCACCGTCTCAAAATTCCTCTGGTGTCAAAGAAGGGAACGTTCGGGAGAAGGTTCAGAGACAGGGATTTAGACATTAGGTTATAATACAGTAGAAGTATTTCTTTTGAGAGTTTTAGTATACGAAGTACGGGAGGGGGTGGGACCAAGGTATGGTTCGTTTCCTACCACTTCGCGACGACCCGGTCGTGGTGGCCCTGGGAAAGGTAGCGTCCCGATCTCCCCGCTCTCCTCCTTCGTTAAGTACCCTAGACTTTTGTCTCACATAGACGTCTCCACCAAGGACTGTCTCTGGAACCAGTCCGACCTGGTGTGGGTCGGGCCTCGGATGGGTCCTCTCCCTTTCCACCCTTCTTTTGTCGAACTGAAGTGAGATCAGGGAGGGAAACTAGAGGACAGTCACGGAAAATATCCGGCTTGGATGGCTTCAGTTTCCCATTCCCTCAGACAAAGGTATAAGGAGTACCAGGTTCCGGACTCCCACTCCTCTTCCCACTTCTTTCCGTGTATTTGTCTTCACGGGTGACAACTGTGTCCGCGGACTAAGATGTCGGTCATGAGGTAGTATTCCCTCTCAAGGTCGGGGTGGCGATAATATAACGTCCCAGGTCCGTCTTCGTACAGTGTGTCCACATTGTATGAGACACACCAGACATGCTTGTATTTTCACCATACAATCAGTATAAGACCCGAAGGGACATCGAGTCGACCATTTCTTAGACGGACGTTTCACCCTCTGGACCCAAGCTAGGGACCCAACCCTTCTAGGGGACCTCTTCCCTTGCCGATGGGTGAGGTTATAAGACCGGACCTCTTAAGGTACCTGATATATTAGTTACCCCATGTCAGGTACCCCAACGTTTCTCAACCTGTGCTGACTCACTGAAAGTGAAGTGTTCAGTATACGATCCTTTGCCTTAGAATAAAAGAACTTTCATTTTGACAATCGACGAGTCAACACAGGTCGAGAAAACTGGACCACCTGGTATCAGACGGTCTCAGGAGACAGGTACCTTAAAAGGTCCGTTCTTTTATGACCTCACCCAACGGTAAAGGAAGGGGTCCCCTTGAAGAACTGGGTCCCTAGTTTGAGTCCAGAGGACGTGACGTCCGTCTAAGAAATGGTAGACTCGATTATATGATAGTCAAGTTTACCCTTTTCAATGACTCGATTGAAATTTTTCGGACTAAGTACAGAATCCTTATAATAGATCTACAAAACCTGGCACCAAACGTAGAAATTCTAATTCTTCTTTTAGACCGTTTTCCGTCTAAGAGTTACTAATGATCACCTTACTTACTCACTTTACGTGTGTATGAAATTCTAGAATGGAAGGAAAGAGTAATTAGTACACAGTCACTGAAATGTTGGTCCAAAGTAAAACAAAGACTGTTTATCATTTACTGGATTTCTGTTAAGAATCGACCTTGACCCTCATTGAAAAATTTTCTTTGAGAAATGAAGAAGTTTGGGAGACTTTCCCATCTTTTATGAAAACCTTATTACTTGAACGTTGACAAAGGATTTAATACTGAAAGTATAAGTCATTACGGAGAAAAAGTCCTGAGACAATTTGGACCTTCAATTTTTTTTCAGACGAGGATAAGAAAATGTGTTATCATATGGATATTAAGATAATTATATGTTGTCCTATACTAACAGTAAACAAAACTTCACTGTAGTAATCTTTTTTTGTATATAACTCCAACATTCACCTCTTCATACACAATGTACTTCAACTTTCCTGTCTCTGTAATTTCTTTTTGGTTCCTCTTGTCACCACTCGTCGTTTATACCCTACCCGTGACCCTACGACTGTTTATAACCTTCTTCGTGTCCCCGTCCGTTCGTGACGTGGGGTTCTCTGACCCCTCGTCGCTCTCCGAGACTTCAAGACCCCGTTACATAACAACCAACATAGTGTACTTTAACATGTATCTAGTTCTGACTTACGTCATGAAAAGATACGGAAAAACTTTCTCGGGACGAATATAGATTTGTCACCCAGTAAATCACGTTTGGAATCAGATGTGAGCATAGTCGGGACCTTCTTTAGTGATAATATCACGTTTACATCATTGTCCTCAGGTATCAAACCAGAGATCTTGACAATTCGACATCGAATTAATATGAATCATACGATATTCTCTTCCTTGAACTATCATACACCTTTTTTATAAAATTTTCTATTTTACTTTTCACAGTCACAAATTATCTGGCCCCACATGGTACACTTGTACAGAAGGAAACGTAAAACACACTCACACAAGATAATAAATCTTACCCGGCATATATAACCGTGTTCGTAATAGTTTTTCCATCTCACTACTTCTCCTCTCGTCTAGTAATGGGGGGTGGGGGTGGGGCGGGTCCTCTCACTAACGAAATGTCACAACATGTTACGAAAGGTAACACGTTACTCTACTTAGTCGATATACATATGCGTATAGAGGAGGGAGAACCTGGAGGGAGGGTAAGTAGGGCGGGTAGATCCAGTAGAGTCTTGTCTCTCACCTCGAAGTACTAAGAAACAGAACATTGGATTAAGTTGCAGTCTAAAAGATAAGTCGAAACTGATAAAGAAAAAAGAGGGGGAAGGGGTGAGGAGTAAAAACAGGAAATGACTGATGTTTCAAGTTTTCATATAGAACGAAAATAACTTGTCTTAAAAGATTGGGAACAAAAATGTAAATTTTCAACCACCCACTTCACCAAATTTAAGGGTATAAAAAATTCGGTGTGCTAATTCCGACAAAAATGTTTTGGATACGTCTTTTTTTCAAGGAACGGTTACGTTTGTGTATGTGTGTGTACACGATACTTGGATTTTATAATAGTTTCACTGTCCCGGTTAAAATAGAAAGTATTATTACTGGTAATCTAAGTGAGGAGTAGTACCGACTTGACCTCAATTTCTCGATTTTATAGAAAGTCTTAGTTGTTTCACTCGAATATCCCTTAGTGTCACAAAAGGGGGGTCTTTTCAATGAACACATGTAGTGACTGGTGTAAAATCGTCCTCCGTGTACACTTATGTACATTTTTCTAGAACTAGACGAAAGAGTTCAGTATGCGTCCGACCCTCGGTCGTCATTTGGACTTCTTTACGTTCGAACACACGGTCGTCAGTAAGACGTAGTGACCCGTCTTAGGAGGGTACCTGTCTTGTCTCGACGTGTAAGAACTGGTGTGACTCAGAACACGTCTTTTTCCAAAGGTAAGACAAGAACAAAACAAATCTGGGGTGGTACAAATGTCAACAGCTTTCCCACAACCACTGAGGGAAGACCTCCCTCCCCCAACAATGATTAAATCATCGTAGTCTATCAAATACAGGTGGAGAGGACTTTCAGGGACACGATGTACAACCCTTATGTTTATCTAGAAAAAGAACGAATTTTCCTCGAATAAGGTGACCCGTTCCTTTTCCACCCTTTATATACTGAATAAAAGTTTGTCATATTACGTAATCGATGTAAAAGTTTATTATACGAGTTGTATAAAAAGAAGTTGGAGGTTTATACTAAAGTCCACGTACGTACGTACGAGTCACGACTCGTACCTGACATCAGGCCGTCCGAGGAGACAGGTACCCTAACCCGTGACCGTCTATTCTATGACGTGCGAGACGTGGTCATTGATTCTAGTTTCTTTTAATGACAGAGACAGACACAGTCGAAAATAGGGGATGTTTTAAATTTTGAATCCATTATAAAGATCCCTAACATTGAAAGGTATTTGACTTACGAAGACTCAAAGTCTGAGTTTAACGATTGACGGGTGTCGTAAGACATATTATCAATTTTTATGTGATTACTATACTCAAACTAAAGTCCACTTTGTGAAGATTTAAATTTCGTTACGGAAGTTCAATTAGACTTTTTTTTTTCTTTCGTTGTTTGATAGACCGAACTTACAGGGTTGTAAAACCGTATAATTGTTACATAGGACATAAAGGACTAAAAACCAAGGGGTGGTCACTCCTCTATCTCTAGAGACTTTAATACATATTGTTATGTTACATCGAAAATAAAATCACCGTCGACGACTGCGACTCAGTCTGTCCTGACTCGCTGAAGTGAAAGTGAAAAGCGAAAGTACGTAACCTTTTCCATTACCGTTTGGGTGAGGTCACAAGAACGGACCTCTTAGGGTCCCTGCCGCCTCGGACCACCCGACGACAGATACCCCAGTGCGTCTCAGCCTGTGCTGACTTCGCCGAATCGTCGTCGTCGACTACTATCCACGATGGTATGGTTCTTCCAACTTTTAGTCTCTTGTCGTGACGTCAGAGGAATGACTATGTGTGGGGAGGACTACTCGGTGCACATTACAAACGGTATCGACCTACCGTAGTGACTGAGCTACCTGCACTCAAACTCATTTGAGACCTTCAACCACTACCTGTCCCTCCGGACACACGACTCTAAGTACCCCAGTGTTTCTCAACCTGTGCTAACTCGCTGACTCGACTTGATTTGACTTACAAACGGTTGTTCTTGTGATTTTGTCCAACGTCGTGTGTTAGGTACCTGGTAAAGATTGTGACAGGAAAACACCTGACTCGAGTAGGGTCATCCCGTTCCCACCGTCCTCCTCAGGTTCACGTACAAACGTGTCAGTCCACCCGTCTTTCCTGTCTCATATTTCGAGAGGTTTCCTCCAACGTCCTAAAGTTCCGAGACGATGTCAGACTCTTACGAGTCCTAGGATTCACTCCTTCTCTCGAGACACCTTCGCCCTTCCTCAGAGCACCTGAGGTACCGGAGAAACGTTTCGTAAAGGGAAGTATTGTCCACTGGTAGTTCCAGCTCCGTCTTCTACGATCCAGGGACCGGAGGGTAAGATATCCAAATCCTGAGATCCACGTTTCCGAGGATGAATTCCTCCGTGAGTCAAGTCAAGTCAGCGACTCGGCACAGACTGAGAAACGCTGGGGTACTTAGCGTCGTACAGTCCGGAGGGACAGGTAGTGGTTGAGGGCCTCAAGTGAGTCTGAGTACAGGTAGCTCAACCACTACGGTAGGTCGGTAGAGTAGGAGCCAGCAGGGGAAGAGAAGGACGGGGGTTAGGGAGGGTCGTAGTCTCAGAAAAGGTTACTCAGTTGAGAAACGTACTCCACCGGTTTCATGACCTCGAAGTCGAAGTCGTAGTAAGGAAGGTTTCTTTAGGGTCCCAACTAGAGGAAGTCTTACCTGACCAACCTAGAGGAACGTCAGGTTCCCTGAGAGTTCTCAGAAGAGGTTGTAGTGTCAAGTTTGCGTAGTTAAGAAACCGTGAGTCGGAAGAAGTGTCAGGTTGAGAGTGTAGTTATGTACTGGTGTCCTTTTTGGTATCGGAACTGATCTGCCTGGAATCAGTCGTTTCATTACAGAGACGAAAACTTATATGATAGATCCAACCAGAATTGAAAAGAAGGTTCCTCATTCGCAGAAAATTAAAGTACCGACGTCAGTGGTAGACGTCAATAAAACCTCAGATTTTTTGTATTTCAGACTGTGACAAAAATGACAAAGGGGTAGATAAACGGTACTTCACTACCCTGGTCTACGGTACTAGAAACAAAAGACTTACAACTCGAAATTCGGTTGAAAAAGTGAGAGGGGAAAGTGAAAGTAGTTCTCCGAAAAATCGAGGAGAAGTGAAAGACGGTATTCCCACCACAGTAGACGTATAGACTCCAATAACTATAAAGAGGGCCGTTAGAGCTAAGGTCGAACACAAAGAAGGTTGGGTCGCAAAGAGTTACTACATCAGACGTATCTTCAATTTATTCGTCCCACTGTTATATGTCGGAACTGCATGAGGAAAAGGATAAACCTTGGTCAGACAACAAGGTACAGGTCAAGATTGACAACGAAGGACTGGACGTATGTCTAAAGAGTTCTCCGTCCAATCCACCAGACCATAAGGGTAGAGAAAGTCTTAAAAGGTGTCAACTAACACTAGGTGTGTCAGTTTCCGAAACCGTATCAGTTATTTCGTCTTTATCTACAAAAAGACCTTGAGAAAGAAAAAGGTACTAGGTCACCTACAACCGTTAAACTAGAGACCAAGGAGACGGAAAAGATTTTGGTCGAACTTGTAGTCCCTCAAGCGCCAAGTACATAACGACTTCGGACCGAACCTCTTAAAACTCGTAATGAAATGATCGTACACTCTACTCACGTTAACACACCATCAAACTCGTAAGAAACCGTAACGGAAAGAAACCTTAACCTTACTTTTGACGGGAAAAGGTCAGGACACCGGTGACGACTCAAAAGGTTTAAACGACCGTATAACTCACATCGTGAAAGTGTCGTAGTAGAAAGTCCTAAACTTTGTCGAGTTGATCTTAAGGTAGTGGAGGTGATCGAAACAAGCATCACTACGAAAGATTCCGGGTGAACTGAAGTGTAAGGTTCTACAGACCGAGATCCAATCACTAGTGTAGTAGTACTAATAGAACCAGCACTTCTAGAAAAAACATGTAAAGAAGGTATATAAGAACGGTGGAGAAGAATTATAGAAAACGAAGACAATCCAGGTCTGGTAAAGACAGGAAATATGAGAGATCTATTAAGGGTCCTGTAGAGTAAAACAGAAGATAGATGGTATGAGTAAGAAGGAGGTGCTTGTGACCCCACTTTAGTGGGGACCGACTTTTCTTTGTACACAGGACAAAATTCTTCTCCACAAACAAGGAGTTTCTATATTGACACTTGAATCTTCCTTACTAAGTGAGACATGAGAAGAGTTTTCTAGGACGTATTTCTAGACTACGATCTCTCCGTCCCGGGGAGTCCCCTTCTGTCGTAAGGGGACGTTTATTTCTTCATCGAAAACTTTGTTGAGCTTCGGGGGTAACTAATTCTTGATACTTTACACGTGGACTCGGTCTACCTGGCACAAAGACGAGAAATGAAGGGTCCCTTTTCCGAAGTAAAAATTCAGTTGAAGTAATTCTATTAAATGTATACTTTTAACATGGTAAATTTCAGATGTCAAACTCAAAACTTTCTATACACGTGTACACATTGGTAGTGGTGTTAGTTCTATATCTTGTGACGGGAATAGGGACCCTCAAGGAAACACGGATAAAGGTCAGTGTGGAGGAACGGGTGGGGTGGGAGTCTGTTGGAAACTAAGTAACCATGAAAGATACTAATATCTGACCTAAACGGATCTGTAACGGATCTTACAATACATTCACCTTGGTAAGATATGGAAAACTCTTCCGTTACCGTGGGGTGAGGTCATGAGGACGGACCTTTTAGGGTCCCTACCTCCTCGGACCATCCGACGTCAGGTACCCCAATACTTCTCAGTCTGTGTTGACTCATTGAAGTGAAAGTGAAAAGTGAAAATACGTAACCTCCTCCTTTACCGTTGGGTGAGGTCACAAGAACGGACCTCTTAGGGTCCCTGCCCCCTCGGACCACCCGACGACAGTAACCCCAGCGTGTCTCAGCCTGTGCTGACTTCGCTGAATCGTCGTCGTCAACCGGAGAAGGTCATTCGTATTACGATTACTCTAAGTAGGTACAGTAATGTACAAAAATTTCAAGCTAGGGAAAATAACGACTCATCGTAAGACACAGGTCCACACGGTGTTAATCAAATAGGAAAGTGATCGACTATCTGTAAATTCAATAAAAAGTCAAATAATAATACTTACTTCGATAACACTTGTAGGTACAGTTTTCAAACCTTAAGTTCATTCAAGTTATTTGTCTCGTCGAACTGTCAACTGTTTGACCGACGAGGAGACCCCCTTCCTCCGTAACTCATCAACTACTCTGGTTCAATGTTTTTTGTTAACTAAAACAATTTTCGTCAATAATCAGTTTTTACTTTTTTTTTTACATGACTCGTCTCTTCTGACGACTAGTCTGTAGAAAGTCGACATACCCTTTTTTACCTAACTAACGTTGTAGTAACCGTCCTGTCTTATTAAACATGTTATCAAAAGAAACCTGTACCCGATCTTAATTCGGTTATTCTGAGTCTGGATAAGGACCAATGAAGAAACACGATACGAATCAACGAGTTAGGACAGGTTGAGAAAAGTTGGTGTACCTGACATCGGGTGGTCCGAGGAGACGGGTACTCCTAAGAGGTCCGGTCTTATGACCCCACCCATCGGATAGGGAAGAGGTCACCTAGAAGGGTTGGGTCCTTAGCTTGACCCCAGAGAACGTAACACCCGCCTAAGAAATGGTTGACTCGATAGTCCCTTCAGGTATCCTATACAAATTTCCGGACAGGTCCGTGGTCTCTGTTTCTCGAGGTAAAGGTCTCAATTTTTCTGATGACTGACACCCTGGAATTCGTCCCTATTCTTTCTAACCGTTTACTCGTATTTTTGTGGTGGATAGAATTCCTGTCAGAGACTATTCTTAGATATATTTAGTGAATCGTTCAGATCGTGTATTCCTAAATAATACAAATTTTTAGTACATTATGGAAACTGTGTATCACTTTCTCAGGTTTGTATAAGGAATTCTTTGCTCATAAAAGAAAAAAAGGGAATTTAATGTGACACTTAAGAAGGATACAACAAATATATTGGTGGCTTATTGACTTAATAATTAGTTAAACCGATCTAAAATTTTCGTATAGTTGAGTCATTGTTTTAGAGAGACACCGGTGTTGTAAGGTAACAGGTAGAGGAGTGTGACATCGACAAATTAAGGTTTCAAGGGTGGTCAACGAAGAGGTCGGACTTCTTAGTGGAGACCTCAAACAGTCATTTAGACTAAGTCATTTTGAAGGAGTACTCGAGGACAGCCTTCACACCAGACGTCAGATGAGAGAACCCGATTGAGACCGAGTCCCCACGGGTAACGTGGTAGGACATCCCACCCCAACTCCCTCCACCCCAACCTTCTACTCCTGGACCCGAACTTAGGACTATAACGGGGGTGTGTATTATATGGACTTCAGAGAGTCGAACCTAGAAAGGAAAGGAGGAAAGCCGACATCCCATTGTTCGTGGAGTGTAACGGCAATGTCTTAATATACTACAATGACATTGTCCCCCGAAGGGACCACAGAGTCATTTTTTAGACAGACGTTACGTCCTCTGGACCCAAACTAGGGACTCACCCCTTCTAGGGGATCTCTTCCCTTACAGTTGGGTGAGGTCATAAGATCTCCTCGGACCGTCCGATATCAGATACCCCAGTGTTTCTCAGTCTGTGCTTACTCACTGATTCGTGTCGTGTCGTATATCATTGTCCAGACAGAGTCATTCACGAACACCTGGGACAATTAAGGTACGAAATAGAATCAGAAAAAACAAATGGTGGTAGAGGTTTCAGGTGACCGACGTATATGAAGTTTACTTTACCTCGTTCGAAATTTCTCACTAAGTCCTTGGAGAGAACATTTGTCAGTTATACATTTTTGACGGGACACACAAGTGGAAAGTCCTTTCCACCCCCAGTTCGATCGAGGACCCAAAGTCCACTTTCTCCATTAGAATTATAATTTAGACAACATCGGTCTGCACACACCCCAACCCAAAGTTACCCGAACAGTGGTCCTTATCTGAAGGGAGGCGACCCTCGGTCCGACCCAAGGGCGAACTCGAGGGAGGGAGGCAGGGCGTCCGCCCGGAGGAGAAGAAGGACGGACGGGCCGGGGAACCGATGGTCGAGACGCGCGCGGCCCGCGGGTAACCGCCTAAACGAAAATAACTAAACAAGACTCGGCCGAGGACCGAAGGGCGCGGTCACGGCCACGGCCGGCAAAACGGGGTCCGATACCTTATCCTTGCCCAAAAGGGGAAATACCCGTGTCCGTGCCCCGCCGAGAGCGTCCACCACCACCCCCCAAACCCCCCCCCTCCACCAAGGGAAGGGTACCTATCCAGCCTGGGGCTCGGGTAATCCAACGACTCCTTAGCTAGGGACCGGCTCCAGTCGCACCCTCTCAGGACGCGAGAAGACAGGAGGCACTGCGTACCGCCCCCTGGATGTTTCACCAGTGGGACGTGGAAACGGGAGGGAGGTCGTGGACGGGGGTATAACTGTGGGTCCTTGTGGGGTACCTTTTGTCGGAGAACCCACTCGACCCGTCACCGGTCGACACAAGGGACCCCTGGTCGTCCACAAACTTACAGGTGGACGAAGAGGGTAACCTGCCCGTGCCGGACCGGGCAACTCTTGGAGGCTGAACCGACCCCCGTGTGGGTGCATGAACTTGAGCTAAAGAATTCCAAAAAGTCAACTTGGGTTTCACCGAAGAAAGACAAGACCTTCTCTTCTGACAAAAAGGAGGAAGAAGAAGGACGGATTTCTTTCTTCACCGCCATAAACCCCACCCCCCCGCCGCCCCTTAAGGTGAAATTGTATGAAATCGTACAAATGACGACGGGACATCCGTCTGTACCGACAAACCTTAATGTAGAAATACCCTAAAGGACCACCGAGTCTGCCATTTCTTAGGCGGACGTTAAGTCCTCTGGGTCCAAGTTGGGGACCCAGTCCTTCTAGGGGACCTCTTCCCTTACCGATGGGTGAGGTCATAAGAACGGACCTCTTAGGGTACCTGTCTCCTCGGACCACCCGATATCACGTTCCCTAACGTTTCTGAGCCTGTGATGACTCGCTGATTGACTCCATATTTCGTTTTGTCTTGACCCTCAATAAATAAAACGTACACACTAATAATCCTGCAAGGCTTAAAAGAGAGTACTAAAAGGAAGATGTCTATTTCCTTTACAATGAGAAGCCATCGTGTCTCGTATTTATCACAAACTCTTTTTAAGTTTTTCACTTTTTTTTAATAAAACAACCTTACTTACGCTTTTACATTGAGAGTGAAAGTTAATCTTTGAGTTCGGATAAAACCGAACATCAAGGTATTACATGAATGATAATTATGATTATCCTTTTCGTCCTAAGAGTGTAGACACAGAGGGTAGGGGAAAATAAAAAGTCAGGTCTCGTGTTGGTGGTCTTCTCTTGTTTTCCTTCGGTCAAAACCCCTTTGAACCGTGAGACAAGTGCCGGCCTTCCTCTTCCTTGTCGTCTTTACCCAATCTCTCAGGGTGGTCGAGTTTATGGTTTGGTCCGAGAGGGTTTCTTCATTGGAGAAGGTTTGAGGGTCTTTCCCTCTGACTCTTCTCAGTTGGAGACCCGCCGGTTGGTTCCGGCTGTCTGCACACCCTCCTCCCGAGGGGTGTCCTCTTCACGGTCCTCGGCCTCCCACTTGTGGGGCTCCCGACGTACGTCCGTCGGGAGGGCCTGCGGTGCGCTAGTGGACCGGCCCCGTCGGTACGTCGCCGCCGACACGTCGTCCCGACACTTTCACTAAGTGGGGTTAATCTTGGAGACCTCCGTCTCGCTCTCTGGAAGGGTCTACGGTGGCGGTGACGGTTCGTCGACGCAAGGAGTAATCTCTTGAGGAGGTCCGCCCTCTTGCGTCTCCGCGAGTAGGCGTCAGGTCCCCTCCTGCGAAGCGGGCCGCGACCGTCGCTCGTCCTCGGGTGGGTCCCTAGCTCCCCGCACGGCCCGAGCGGGTGACCCCTCGTATGGCGGCTTCCCGTGGGGGAGCACACACAGGTGCCTCCGAGAGGCCTCGGGGTCCCGCACGACTCGGTTCGGGGCCTCCTGAGAAGCCGAAGCGGGCCGCTGGGAGGGCGGCTCCCAAACCTCTTGACCCGCCCGAGTCGTGGTCAGTTACCGTTTCGGCTCAAGGGCCCCGTTCTGACGGCCGGGGCTCTCGCGCGGGTGGGTCGTTTTCACGACTGAGACCTGTAGATGAACTCATTCTGGCTCCACCGTGTCCAGCCCCTCGGCCAGCACTAGTCGGGGCCCCGCCCTCTAACGCCGCTAACGCTGCTGTACCTTTTCTCCAGCTCGCCGGCGTCCAGACCCTCTGCCTCCGCCAGCGTCTCTAGGTGGCTGAGGGGGCCGCGACTGGGTGGCGACGGGCTGACACGCGGGGCCCTGCTGTGCCACAAGCTCCTGCTCCACCGCGGTCTGCGCCGACGGCTCTTACCGACACGTCTTTTCTTTCACTTTAGAGGCGTCCGCCGGGGGTCACCCCCGCAACGGAGGCGACGGCCGGAGCTCAGGTTCGGGTCGGGGTCGGGGTTTCCCGTCGAGGCTCCCCTCGGCCTCGCTTCGTTTGTCGGCGGCGGGTGGAGCAGGGGGTGGTTCTCCTCCCCGGCCTCGGCTCAGGGGCTCCGGCACGGGTGGAGCGGGCGGCCACCGGGCGCCTGAGGCCGGTTCCTGAGGGGAGAGTTCTTCCGCGGTCTGGGGCCGGGGTCGGGCCGGCGGTTCCTTTCGCCCCTCCTCCGCCGGGCCCAGTAGGGGGCCCTCGAGTGCCAATTCTCGTCGAGCGATGACGGACTCTAGTTCGGGCTCGTGTTCTCCCCCGGCGAGGGGGTGGAGAACCTGCCGGCCCCTCTGCCTCCAGCTTCGTCTCTAAACCCGTCTAGTCGACCTCCAAGACTGCGGAGGCTCCCGAACTTCGGATCCTTGGTGAAGCCACACCCGTCCAGCTGCCACTGGTGGTTTCACTGGGACATTCATTGACGCCCCAATGAACGATGTAATAGTAGTATTTGACTTGTCTGAGTAAGATAAACTTAAGAACCTATTCATTCGAATTCTCAACCCGACCCGGTCGGGTCGACGAGAACTCCCCGAGCCTCAGAAACGTAAGCACCTCCTTGACGGACACGTAACTTAAAAGAGGACCCACCACTTTAACTCTACCACTTCCTCATTAACTATTTTAATTCCAAATTCTTCTACCGGGCAAGTCCTGGGATCAGCCAACAATAATTATTAAGGATAATTATATTCCGAGCATTCAAGTTACTTACATTTTCTAAGTCATAAATGCATTGATTATCTGTTGGTGCACCGAACTGACCTCGAGTAAGATAAGAAATAAGTTTTATATGTGGTCGTAAGGACCCACCTTGTAAGAATTTTACGTTTACACCACTTAAACTTTTGTCCCTCGTTTGAGATCACACATGTCATGTGGGTCATCGAAACTGGACACACACAAATGTTCTCACGTGTCTTGGAAAATACCTTGAATCACGTAACAACCGGATTTCGAATTTTTTATTATTAGAGATTATGTTCATAGAACCAACAAAGAAGGGGAAATACTACAATCCTTCAAACCACTATAAAAACGAGGGTCTAGCTTTTCATAAAAAGTCAATAACTTTACTTCTTTCTAGTCACAAAAATGACCCTCCGACAAACTGTTTACTTTCCTGTGTAATCTTCCTAGTTCAAGTTGTCGACTGACACTGGTGACACGACAATTCAAATAACTAAAAAGTTTATAAATAACTCATGGAAGACACGTACCATCACACGACCCTTGATACACCCCCTTTCGGTGTCGACACTAAGTCATATATAACGGAAACTTGTCAAATACTGTGTCAGGTCGTGGGTTCTACGGCTGTTTAGTTTATTAATATACTCCACTATTAGACTAATTTGACGGTATACTTACAATGGTAGGGATTCTGACCCCACACCTTTCCTCCTCCTTTAGTGACAACTAAAAAAAAAAAAAACCTCCTTCACCCTAACACGGAACCACCACTCACTTCAGACATATCCGTCTATCCTGTCCCTCCCGTGGGATATTTTGAGTTCTGAGAGGGGGAAAGGGGTGGTTAAGAGGGGATAGAGAGTCAGTCGTTTACACTTTTACTCATAGATTTGACGAGTTCCACAAAAGGATATAAGTGTGTAAAAAATTTCTTTCGGCTCAGAAAGGGTTGTAATACTAAGTATTTGACTTGTCTAAGTAAGACGAACTTAAGAACCTATTCATTCGAATTCTCATCCTCCAGACGAACCATTTGTGAACGTTCCTTTTGGACGAATTACTTATTGGACTCGATGGAGTGGGTCGACGGTTGGACCTCTTGAAACTACCTCAGTCGTTAAATAAGACATTCTCGTCGGAACCTCTTTATTGGACTCACTTACTACGGGTAATAAACATCTTCCGGTTGCACTGACTTACAAGTCTAGAGGATTCACACTCGGAATCTCTGTACAACAACGTGACTAATTCCTGCGAAGAACAGAAGGTTAGTCTTATGTGGTCACCTTTTTGGTCTTTACAATGTGACAATTCCCCATCCCATTTGTTTGTTTCGTAGAATGTTACTTTCAGAAGAAGTACACGACAAAGGACATTATCTTGATTTGGTTTACAGGAAAAGATTCCTTATTAATAAAAGATGGATTTTAAAAGGAAAGGGTCTCCGAGTCAAATTAAGACAAAACACGTACCGGAACGTGAACCACTTGACCGGTTGATAACCTTACCTCTGAATTATTAAGAAGGATCAGGAAACTGGGTAAAGGTAAACTGACTACCTAAAAAAAAAAGTCTGGGAAATCAAAAAAGACATAAAGTTCATCTTCACCATGAGTCTAATAAATATTTTTGTTGAACTTAGACTTTAAAATCTCAATTTTGGTAAAGTATAAGGGACTTTTTATTAGTGATACTTCTTCGTACAAAGAACTACGACAATCTCTTTAATACAAAAGTCAAGAGATGGTTCATAACTTACAACTCTAAGAATTTTACCATACAAATCTTATTCCTCTTAAAAGAAAAGTATAATATCGGTGTCCAAGAATCTGAAGTCCCATAAAAAGGAAGAGTGTAGAATTACTTCCGTAATGTTGTACTTAATATCCTCGGAAGGAAAATTAGTCAAACTTGGTCCAATTAACATCACTGAGAGCCATCGTCTTCAATTATCGTGCCTTTCAAGCCAACACTTTCCATAAAACTAGAAACACATTTAGAAATTACACGTGTATACACACAGGACAGGGATTACATCGAAGAACCGACTGGATCTCACAAAAGGAAAATGTAGTACTCCAGACGAAACTACAAACTGATTCAAGGAACTCGACTAGTCACTCTTAAAAATTTCGCATATAAGGGACTATACACTTGTAGGGAATCATTGACTATCGTAAACATTCAAGAGAATGAATATGAGTAGAGTGACCAAAATCTTAAATTAGAAATTCCTTCATGAATATTCAATTAAAACGAAAATTCAAAGTTTATACCCAGGTGGTACCCTCTTGGATCTATAGAGCTCTATGTCCTCTTTCGTTACGGACCCTCTTTAAGTACTCTGATATCGTTTAAATCATAAATTAAATTTTTAATTTTTTATTTTAGATTAAGATTTACAACACAAATCCTTCCTGGAGAGTTCAGAAGAGTCAGAAGAGTAAAATAGATCTTCCTATTCCACAGAAGTAGGTTTCAGTAGGACGGACAAGGAAGTTTTCCGAGTAGTCCCGGTTGGAAGAACTTCCGGTCACTCAGGTACCTCCTCTGTCACACTCTAGAATTATGAACAGATGAAACATAAGAGAAATAGTTCTACCGGAGATTTCATACTAATAGAATATCTAGAGTACTATTAAATAACCGAGGAACCGAGTATTCTGACCTCTCTTAGTCTCCTCCAATGACTCCAATAACAAAAGGACCCTTTTGTCCTATCTTCTCAACAATCCTTGTACCCTAGACTTTGTTCTTGTGGACCCAAGACAGCGAATTATCGACACACTGAAGTCCGTTTAATGAATGGAAAAGATCTGGAGTTAAAGGTGTAGAATTCTCTCTTACACGTTTTAACGTGTACTCCGTCCATATCTTTCACGAACCGGTAATCACTTACAAACACCGACAATAGAAAATGGAAAAAATATTTGGTGATCTGGTTACTAAACCTGTATAAAAACAAAACCTCAGACAAGAAGAACCTTTCGAATACATTTTCACTGTATACACTATCTATTCAGTCTCACTAAGATCAACTTTCCTCCCAACGACCGGTCGTCAAGGTAGGAGGTCAGAGATGACAGGGGTTGACGTTGGGAACTTCTCTTGATGTTCCTACAGAAGTTGGTATTACACACACACACACTTGGTTGAGACAAGATTTGATAGATCAAAAAGTAAACAAACAAAAATATCTATCTCTTCCATCTCAGGTCTCTCGATTTCATTGAACTGGTTCAAGTGGGTCTATTAATCGTATTCTCAGTCTCGTGTAAAAAAAAAAAAATGAGTCTTTCTTTTGACATATGTAAGTTTCTGAAAATTAAAGTACCCGAAGGGTCCACCGGGATCACTATTGGGTGGACGGTTACGTCCTCTACATTCCCTGTACCCAGCTAGGGACCCAGCCCTTCTGGGTGAGGTCATAAGAACGGACCTCTTAGGGCACCTACCCCCTCGAATCACCCGGTACCAGGTTCTCCAGTGTTTCTCAGTCTGTACTGACTCCGCTGAATCGTGACGTGTTGTGTTAATATGGGTTCTTTACACTCTTTCTCTCTTGTTTACCACCGTCTTGGTAGTTGACTCATTACCACTCATTCAGTGCCATGTAGATACACGACCCGAAAATACACGTCTGCAATATTTCTGAAAAGTTTATTTAAAAATCATTGAACTTTTTACAATTTAAGTTCCACTCCACGGTTCGAGATACTTGTCTGATTAGAGTTGACACAACTTTTATAAAGGGATACGTATGTTTTTTCTGTCCTTCACATGATCTTACAACTGTCCCTATAACAAACTCATCAATCCTAATACTTACTAAAAAACAGAAATATAAAACGTTTACCAGATATCACTTGTGTGAAATACATTAGTCTTTTTAAAATACCTCCTTCCTACTACCCTTATTTGACAAGTTTCTCCATTTATTATTTATAAAAAAATATTAGGTCGAGAAACTCTATTACATTTAATTTTTCAATACTATTCATCATGTCAACCAAGACCCCTTTTAGTAAATGTATAAATTTCATACCCTCACGTACTTTATAAGTTTAAACAAGATTACAAGAAACCCAGTCGAGATCACGGTTCGTGACATGAATACTATTTGAACAATTGGACAGTGGAGATCTCAGAGAATCGACATATTAAAAGAGTAGGGAGTATTCTTTCACTTTGTCGGTAATTTCTATTAACTGTCATATAGATCCTACCAAATTTTTATTAAAGTATTTTTTACAATGGATAGTCTACAACCGAAAAGTCAAAACATCATTTAACGCCACAAACGAAATTTTGGATCCAATTATTTGAATAGAACTATGACAAAATAAGAACGTCGGGACGGTCCGGGTTTGTACACCTTGATTTAGAATTTTTAGGATTCTTAGAACTGTCAAACCCTTTACTCGTATTAGGTAAATCGGTCGGCCAAGTGTTTCCTTTGTGACGGTGGTTTTAGAGGAATAAACTTTTGTTCGCCCGTTTGTCGTCGGGCTCTGTGTGACTGTAAGCTCCAAACTTCTTGTGAGGACGGAGATTATTTTGTAAACAGCTCTCCCGTTTCGACTTAAATCGGTTTTTTCGGTTCCTTTACCTCGTCGGACTTTTCTTCCACCAC
This sequence comes from Capra ibex, assembly GCA_006410555.1. Taxonomy (NCBI): domain Eukaryota; kingdom Metazoa; phylum Chordata; class Mammalia; order Artiodactyla; family Bovidae; genus Capra; species Capra ibex. The sequence goes on along the minus strand of SJYO01026388.1, from coordinate 29,614,578 downwards.
GGTTTATCGGTGGTCTTGTCACACGACCCCTTCGGTAGTAGACGTCTTCGGTTTCCCTGTGAAGGACTTCTCCTCTGGGGACAAAGAGTCGAAGGGGTGCCACCATTTCATCTACACGTTTGTCTACGACCGACGGGAAGGTTTGGTCACCAACGACGGGACTGAGGGGAATTCCTGGTCCTCGAGAATCCTCTCTCACTGAGGTTCCGACGATTGTCGTTTTCTGAGCTTGAACTTTTCTACTGATTATGTCGTCTTTTGTGGGGGCGGTAAGAACTATGGTTTCTAGGTGGAGGTTGTCGGTATCGTTTCGGCGTCGGACCTAAAGGACTGAGTGTCGAGGGTCGACTCAGTAGATTACCCGGAAGAGACAGCGACCGACGGGGGTAGGGACGTCTACTATGGTTTCTGTGTACACGAGTTCGAGGACATTCGTCAAGACACACGTGACTAGAGTCTCACAGTCTTTCGGTATTACCTACACGAGAGGGACATAGAGTAGTCTTATTACTCTGTTACGGAGGGAGGTTTGAACTTCTTCCTTCTCTTCCTCCTCCCCTCTGTTCGGGAGGAAACAGGGGTCTCGTGTCGGGCGTTCGACACCCTCTACTCACAGGTAGGTTCCAGGATCAGGTCCAGTCCAGGAAGCACGAGGGACACCTCTTGTACCTCCCCCCGACGAGGGCCTAGTAGTGTCTATCGAGACTTCAATCTCTTCGTGTCAACGGTCCGACAGTGTTATTACTTGAAGTTCACCAAAGGCAACGTTCACCACGAGGGGTCTTTCTCCTTCATGTCCCGTTATTCCCGTGTAGTGGGTTTGTGTAAGTGACGTTTCTCCTTGTACATCATTTTAGACCGCGTGTTCAGTACGGCGGGCTTAGTCTTCGTTGAGACGGACAGGTCCGAGTTTCACTCCTGTTGCCTTTTCGGGACTTCCGACTTAGGTGGCGGTGGTCGAAGGGACTGTTGTCTTCAGTAAATCTTTGGGGAGTTTCTGGGTCAGTCTCACAACACTTACCGGTCCCGTCAGGACGGTCAGAAAACTTGTAGAGACGACCATCACTACTATCACATAAGCTAAGAAGAAGACTGTACCTCTTTAAGTGACTCTAATATTTTTTCTACCTGTCGTGACACACATACGGGGTCTTCTTTTTCTTCCGGTCCGACGGTTTGAGGGGGCGGGGAGTGAAACGGTACGGCGGATAAGTACTCCTGTTAAATCTTTTCCACAAACTAGGGTTGCACAAATGGAAACCAAACCCCTTCTTTTTCCTTCCGGTCAACCTTTACAGTGGTCGAAATGTAAACTACGTCTTAGAACTGTGGTTTAGGTTTAACTCCGGGTTTGCAAGTAGGTGACTTGTCTCACAGGAGAAGTTCAGGAACGTCTGAGTATGATTACCCTTTCTGCTCGGGGACCGTCGAGGTCTTCAGTTACTGTTTCTCTTGTTCCTACAGGTTTTGTCACCTCAGTTCTCTAGCTCCGATCTTTTTTCACGTGAAAAGAGTTCGAACGATAGAAGAGATGGTGTTCTGTTTTAGAAAAGAGGGAGACATTGCAGTCAGTTATGGTACTGGTGTAGAAAGCCATGACGAGTATCAAGAGAAAGAGCTGGAAGGCACAACGTCGGGCACCGACTCTCACGGGGTGGGACATCAAGTCTCTTTCTTGTTGGTTCAGACGGTCGGTCATTGAATTTCCAGAAGTTAAAGTTGAGCAGTCTATGCAGAGTAAGCCCCAACTTTTCAGACTCGGGGTACCTTTTCACGGACGTTTTTCTCCTTTGGTTTTTCCTAGACCTAGACGTTTCGTTGGAAGGGTACGGTCTTTGATTTAAAAGACTTAAGAGTTTTGATTTCTGGTTGCCACTATGCAGATTAGTATGACTTTCACAAGAATTTAGTTTGAACGGTTCGATACCTTCGTCACTGTGTCTGAAGTGACCAGAGAAGTTTCGGTCGGCCAAACTGGGTTCGTAAAGAAAAAGACCTTACCGTAATAGTCTATGTTGTCATTCATCGTTGAATAGTCTATGTTGTCATTCATCGTTGTATCATAGTAAATAAACTCCATCAATTTTTTTTAGTCTCCTTTTCCTCCCACTACTCGTCAAGTACAATAAACAAATTTTTACCAATACGAGGATATGTTATTAAAGAATTGAGTAAGTATTGTAAACTTTTGGATGATACATGTTACCTCCAATTTCAAGTTCTCTTTTCCATGAACCTATGACAAGAGTTCCGTAAGTATGAGATCGTCCCTTTTTATACGATGTTTATAGAATTCCGTGAACACTTAAATATACAACATAACACTTTCCATATCTCTTCCATGGAACTCTTAAGTCTCTGTCCCACAAAAAAGAAGGGATCAAGACAAAATATGTCTACGAGTTGTGATATGAACCTTAAATCACTTCTAAACACTTCCGAAACAAATAGAACTTGGGGGTGGAGAGACGGGGGTGGTTTCTTAGAATAAGGATTAGGAAACAAAACGTGAAACTTTAAACGAGAAAGAAGGGGATGTATCCTCAGGTACAAATAGGGTGGACCGACTCTTTTACAAAAGAGAAATAAACCTTAATCAAAAGTAATCCCTTTATAAAAAAGAACGTTTCGACAACCCCTCATCTCAAGCCAAATGTAACCACGAAAGGACATTATGTAATCTCTCCTACCGTTTTATACTAAAACTAAAGAGGTAGAAAAAAGACTGACGATATTCGACAAAAGAAATGAGTTAAAAACTGTATTTAAACACCAAAAGTAAATGCTACGAACTATGAGTTCAACTTTCTCCCTTCTTCTACTATTTCAAATCTTGAGTCGAGACGATTCGGGTCTTTGTCTTCACCGTTGACATAAGGACAACGGGTGGGACACTTGGTCCGATGGACCGTTCACTTCTACTCTTGGTCCGTCTTTTCTAAGACGGCGGAAGGAGTAAAGATGTCCCGTGACGGGGTGAATTTAAACAACATAACAAAAAACGATGTTCGGATAGTACCTTATATTAAGACCTTGGAGAAAGTTTTCCCATCAACTTGAAAGTCGTTATTTAGTCTAGAGAAAAAAGTATTCTAAAGTTTAAAAAGTGAGGATCCTACGGTGTGTGTGTGTGGGTGGGTTGGTGTGTGTGTGTAGATCTACCTCTATATGTTACTTTGAATAACTCCTAGGGTTTCTCGAAAACAAGTGTACCCAATACGGATAACCTTTTAGATAATATAATGTTTAATTATGACTCCTAAAGGGACCACCAGGTCACCAGTTCTAAAGTACGAAGATACCGTACCCCGTACCCAAACTATGAACCAATCTTTCATTCTAGGATATACGGTGCACTTCCTTTCAATGTACGGAGTTTTAACGGACCTGAATTTTCAGGGGAGGTCCAGGAGGGGTGGTAAGATACGTTTTGTTTCTTGGGAGAAGATTAATACTTTTAGCAAAACTGGAGTACCTGAGACGTTCCCGTGACCTCTGGGAGGTCCCTGAAGACCTAACGTGAAACTCTTGGTGACGATATTTGTTTATTTTGACTTAGTCGGATATCGTGAATCTTTAGTACGTTAAAATTTCACAAACAGAGTTCGTGTTTTAACGGTGACCAGGTGAAGAGTAAGTACTGTCGGAATAAGAGAGAGGAATTAGTAAGAATCTAGTGAAGAGAATAAATTGTTGTCAGACCACTCAGACTGTTGCCTCATGTGTCAAAGTGATACCTTAGAGAACTTTTTAGGTCAGTTCACCTCACTTTTTTCTCTTTGTCTCATGAAATATGAAAGAGATCCGGAAAAACACTAATTTTTTAAAAAAAACAGACAAAAAGAAATCCAGAACCCGAAACAACTGACATATTCATAAGAGAAAAATTACAGACTTTAAAATAAAATTATAGTCCGAAAGAGAAATCGAATAAAAGAACCTTACACGTGTACATTTATTCGTGTACGGCAAAATTAGACATTATTACGAGATGACTCCGGGAAGGACACCGGAAAGTCAGTATCGGGTGGGACCACAGTGCGTTCTCGGTAGTCTAGGGTCCGTCAGGAATCTTACCCGGAGAACCAGTCGTTACTTTCATCAGGTACAAGATAGTATAAAAATGTTCACATTAATGTAAAAATAATAGAATTTGTAAAGATCAAAATGACCAGAACGGTCGACCCGAACTTTTACTAATCAAAACATCAAATATTTTTATATAAAACAAGGAGATTTTCCCTAATTTATTGGCACACGTCACTCGTAACACTCTATATGGTATTTGTAAAATAAATCTGATCAACAATACACTACTCTTTTGTGATAAATATCTAAGTCTATTCTATACATATCCTTGTGTGTCTTGACTAAGTCGAGTAAGACCTATTCACTAACTAGGTAATATTAAAGAGAGAGATAAACTTTAATATGACCCTACCAAACTTAATACTAGAGAATCGACTTAAGACCAAGACACTTGATCACATTTTGTATCCAGACTGAGAACCCGAGACTTCAAGGGTCCAACCACTTTTAGAGGATTCGTATATTTACTCCTCTTTGACTTTACCGTTTTAGTCAATCTCCCCCCCTTTTTCGGGAATGGAAATTATCTAAGTCCAAAATTATACTGAAACCATATCTAGTTTCATCTATACAAAGGTTTAACTGTTCACACTCCGTTTATACTAGAATGAATTTCCTAATACACTCCCCTTTTCTCCTGAAAGGTACTTCAAATTAACAAACAACACAAAAACAAGTAGACTAATGTCTGTGAATCTCCTTCGCAGGTCTTATTTTAGTTAGGGGCTGGACCTTTTCATTCTAATGAAAGACAAGGAACAGATCTTAGTAAAACTGGACTGTTTCACGTTGTTGTCGCGAACTATGGTGAGAGCGAAAGAATCCACCACTATATGTCGCTCGGGCTGCAGAGTCTCCGTACATAACTTCACAAGTCACTGTACCTCCTAACATCGCGGACCTCGGAGAGAGGACACTATGATCATTTTCAGCAATCTCCTACCATTCTCACCGTGAAACACAAGGACTGAGCCTCGCACACACAAAGTGCAAAAATTAAAAATCGACAAGCCAGGAGTCATGAATAAAATTTAATACGGGAATTGTTACATTTCCCGTCTGTTATGATCAGAATCACTTATGATTTTCACATAGATTCTTTTTGTAAAAAATTGTAAAGACTAAGATCCTTACTACGTACAACTACGATTTCCTTAGTCTTTTTACGTGGTCATATTTAAAGAAAAAGAGCAAAAAGGGTGTATTACAACCAAACCTGATTACTAGTGGTCTCAGGCATTATATGAAAACCAAAAAATTAAAAGGTACTCCAACGATTCTTAACATGATGAGTACAACTATCCGGTACGTGATTCGTACGACTATTCTTAAAATTTTTAAGATATTCCCTTTTGTAGGACCTATTGAAAAATTCACTGTCAAGTCACTTCCTGATTGGATTTTAAATAAAAGATTGAAAAACTGTCGTCTATCAAAAACAATTCATTTCTTTGACCACTTTTTTTTAACAAAATGGTCGAATTGACGAAGTTCCTTTATGTGTCCTTTAACTTATTTCTTTTCGCCAAATGTTTTTTCTTTAGTGAATGAACCGTATTTATACTTAGAAACATGGATAAATATTTGAACAAATTTTTCTTCTACATCCCGACATCCGTAAATACCAAATTTTTTAATCATTCGAAAAGAAATCTAGAGAGGTCAACTAATTTATACGTCGTAAAAGGAAAATCCGAAATCTATAAAATTATATAAAAAGACATGTAAATTGTATAAGTAACCCTTTTATGTTAATCGAAAACAAGAATTTAAACTTTTGACTTTTAATATTAAAACAAAAATTACTTTATGACTAAGAAGTTTAAAAGAATCGTAGAGAGAAAAGAATCTTCATACTCGCGAATTCTGATGGTGACAGTATATAACAGTGCTCCAAAAATAAATCACAAACATACAACGACTCTTCTTATGAAATTTACACAAAAGACCCAGTAATTTATTCATAATGTATCATATAAACTTTCAACGAATGTCTTATCTAGTATTTTTAAGAGTAGTGTCCTTTTTTCTAACAAATTGACACTCCACTACCCAAATAACTTATTTCAATGATACCACTAGTAAAACATTATATGTGTGTGTAGATTACCGGTACAACATGTCGGTTTTGATTATGTCACAATACACAGTTAATCTAGAGTTATTTTGACCTTTTTACGAAAGGTAATCGTACGTACATCATCAGGAAACATAGTCATATAGGTAACTATACCGAGATTATATATTAAATGTTGGGAGTTTTCACAAAAAATGTATATATTCTTCTTTTTTGTAATGTTATTTTCGGGTAAGTAGACTGTAATGACAAAGGTGGTTGACCGTTTGAATGATATGATATCTCGATGATATTTTTAATCATCGAGATATTACAAGTATGTCTATCAGTTTTCAAGACATTTTAGGACTAACAACAAAACAAAATCAACGATGCAGTACAGAATGAGAAAACGTTGAGGTACTTGATATCGGATGGTCCGAGGAGACAGGTGACCCTAAGAGGTCCGTTTTTATACCTCACCCAACGGTAACGGAAGAGGTCCCCTAGAAAAACTGGGTCCCTAGTTTGAACGCAGAGGACAACATAGAGGACGTGACCGTCCCTCTAAACAATGGTGACTCAATGACCCCTCTCTTAACCGGTGATTATATAATAAATATTCCCCAAGGGACCACTGAGTCTACTATTTCTTAGGTGGACGTTATATCCTGTGGGTCCAAACTAGGGACCCAGTCCTACTAAGGGACCTATTCCCTTACCGATGGGTGAGGTCATAAGAACGGACCTCTTAAGGTACCTGTCTCCTCGGTCCACCCGATATCAACTACCCCAACGTCTCAACCTGTACTGACTCGTTGATTGTGTGTGTGTGTGCAAGTGTCAGTGTGTGTGTGTGCAAGTGTCAGTGTGAGTGTGTGAGATAACCGGTCTTATAAACTGATTAGTTTTAGAGAAAGTGGTTCTGACCGATTATCAAAACGACATAAAATAAGAATCAACCTAAAACATACTCTTTGGTTTAAAACTTCCCGTGAGGTAGGGGAATCTTCTTCCTCTTAACCTTGAGAGACCAGAGACCCCATATCTTCTATAAAACCTTTCTTTACTCCTACTCCGTCACAGCGGATTCGGGTACCACTAACCAAGTTAGTCTGAACACCAGGTCCACCCATTTTAATCATTCGAAAATTATTTCCGTTTGACCTAAAGTAGATAAGTAAGTCGTTTATGAATAACTTACGACCTACACTAAGAAAACTCTCAAAGTAAAACACTATTTTCACTAACCCTTTTTATAAAACACAAAATACCTATCCAAAAGATATAACATTTATAAACACGTACACTTAATCTTTTCTTTGTAAGATTAATCAGAAAAAAAAGTCTTATTTAGGACTTTATACTTAAAGAGAAAGGACCGGGGGTAAAGGTATACGTTTACATAAAATAAATTATTGGATCAAAACTACTTGAGACATTCTTGTCTAAAAGAAAAATGAATAAAAAAACCAACGAGACACTCAAGAATAATGGAACTCACCGAATGTCCTGATAAAACTTTCGATTTATTAGGTTTCTATTAAGTCAATAATTGAGACCCTAAAGTACACCCAAAATTCTTTTACTCATAAATTCCGGTGAAATACCTAACCCATTTGTAAAGAACCAATAAATAAGTAATTACTCCTTGAACTTAGTCAAGAAACACCGCGAACCTTAAACTACTAAGAAATGGAAAATTTTTACATTTTCCATAGAAGGTTCACTTTTTCGAGGTAAACACATAATCTGAACCCATAGTCTCACGTTGTCCCCTTTTTCTGTACAAGGTTTTACTCTTACTCATTCTTACTGATTGTCAAAAACCGTCTTCTTTTACAATAAAGGACCCAGTTGTAAAGACTCACTAACCATAAGATTTACTAAATAGAGAATTATTAAAATTCATGTATTACACTATCTGAAATACGTTCTACATTGTCTGTGGTAAAACTTTACAGTATCACCTTATTAAATAGACGTCAAAAATAAATAATGAGTAATATGTCGTTACAAAATTTTACAGTAAGTTTAGGATAGAGAGTACATCGCAGAGAGGAAGTAAAAAGACTTAAGAGATGAGAAAGAACCGGTATAATATTAGACGAAAAAGACATTAACACTAGTAATATGTTCATGTACAACAAAAGGAAATTGTGACTGAGAGTTAGAGAAAAAATGAGAGAAACATAGCGAACGAATACCAATTTGGGGGTGAACATTGTAGAGGGTCACTAAACGTCGACGCTCTCTATACTCTTAGACCACCCCACCCCTAAATCCCAGGTTCTTCCACCCGACCCCCTTTACTTCGTGCGACCTTGTCTCTGGAGGACAAAACCGACTACTATCGTCCGGAGCACGTTAATCACGAAAAGTACCATAATGTACCAAACCCCAAAATGACTCGTAGTATAGGGTGACTATACTACACGAAAGTTAATAAAATGGAAAGAAGAATGATACCCTAAATTCGAAAAAGGGACAGAATTTATTACGAAGTACTTACAAAAACACGTAAATTGTTACATATGTAAAATACTAAGCAAAGGAACGCTACAAAAAGTCTTACCACAGTACAATTTCTCTTCCTTGTAAAAATACCAAGGATTATGTACTACTTAAAAAAAAATTGTCTAACACAAATACCAAGGAACTGTGTATTTTCAGTGTTGTATAAAAGTTCCTTCAGTGGAAAAGTCGAGTAATTGAAACAAGGAAAACAATTATAAACTTTCTCAACGGGGACTTGACTGGGTTCACGATGGTAAAAGAGACATGGAGTCAAGTGGAACGAGACGTCGTATCTTCTCCAAGTTATTTATAAGCTAGCCCCGGGTCCGTGAGTCGGTCCTCTCCGGAAAACATCACACAGAGTACCTGTACGTCCCGTACCTTGTCACTGGTTTCACGTCTCTAAACATTTAGTGGTATTTGCACGTGGAAACGGAAATACTGAATCTGGTTTGGGTGTAGTATCAATTCCTCACAATGACGTCCCCGGGCACCCGTGTTTTGTTGTCAACTCCTTCGTCGGTGAGATATCTGATCACAGGGACCTATACCTACCAGTGTCCTCTCGTTCCTTGATTTGGAGTCCAACGGTTCCTTTCGGTCCGTCCAAAAAGTCACTTCTGTTACCTTTATTACAAGGTTTTGAGAACTCTACGTAAAGACCACCAGAAACGAACTTACATTACAACTCTATGTCCTGATTACGTTACACATACGGGGTTTTCTAGTGTATAATCCAGTGCTCACTCTTGTCCTTTCCCTATTTCACCGTCTACTAGACACGTTACATACACACATAAATTTCGAATAAAATTAATAATTTTTTTTCCTTACTTCACTTCACTTCAACGAGTCAACACAGGATGAGAAACGCTGGGGTACCTGACATCGGATAGTCCGAGGAGGCAGGTACCCTAAGAGGTCCGTTCTCACGACCTCACCTAACGGTAAAGGAAGAGGTCCCCTGAAAGGACTGGGTCCTTAGCTTGGACCCAGAGGACGTAACGCCCGTCTACGAAATGGCACCCTCGGTAGTCCTTTCGTTTTTTTCCTTATTACTCGAATTACATCTTAAATTATGTACCGTAATGATAATATCTATAAATGACATAAGTACATTGAAAAAAAGAAAAAATCCTAATGTCTCAATCAGTCTAACTGAATAAATGCCTTGGTCTTCCCAATCCCGAAGATTTAAGGATGAAACTACTATGGCTTCTTTACGTCCCCAAACCGTATTACGTCTTCTGAACAAGGTAATTTCATGTAACCCCGTGCACTCATAAAATAAACGTTATGTCAAAATTACTTCGAGAAAAAACTCACACTTTTCTACTGAAGTCTATTAGATAGAGATTAAACAATAGGACAATTCATTAATAACTGATTTTCGAACATAATAAAAAATATTCCGTGTATTTTTAGACTAAAAAAACCAATGATACAATGATATTGAGTCGAAAGAACATTTACTATTACTAAAGAACCTCCTTCATGTCCCTCTTTTGACGTAAAAATTACACCTCTAAAGGAATAGCGTTTCCTTGGACTAAGTAAGTCTCGACTCACGTCTAATATGGAAGTACCATTAAGTCTCCTCCACTAAGTTTCGCACACACGGGGACTATAAAGTACACCCTACCTCCGGTTGTGTGTATGATGAAGGAAATTGTCAAAGTGTGTTACGAAAGGTTTCGGGGATCCTACGACTAAAGTTTTTAATGTCCTTTGACGTTCTCACAAAACTTCCTTCGCCCTTATAAAGTCGATCCCTTCTTTAATCCGATCTTGCACGTCCGACGCCTTGACTTCGACCACCGGAGGCGTCACCTCACGTGTCGGGTCCCGTACACCGTCCGTACGTGGCTTTACGTCCTTCTTCGTGATTTCGAAGACACATAAAATAAATTTCAGAGGACAAGTCTACAACAGAAACACATACAAAAGATTATTCAAATATCATATAAGTCGTCAATATATATGTATTAAATATTCATAAGTATATAAGTCTCTGACGAGTTCTCAAATATAATTACCTTATACTCATTCTATTATGTATACATTACTTAGGTTTCCATTTATGATGTTCTTTGTATTTAATACCTCTCCCTGGCACTTTCACGACGAAATCTCTCATCAGTCCTTTCAGGGACCACTGAAAATTTGTCTCTAGACTCCTGCACTCCCTCAGTCGACACCCTGTAGGGTCCCTCCGTCCCATCTCTTCACGGGATCCGACCTTCGTGTCACAAACGTTTCGGGAGGTCCCCTACAAAGTCGTTAACTCCCCTCCAGACCGACGTTATCTCACTCGGCCCTCCTAACCACCACCTCTCCCGAGTACAGTACAGTCTGGAACATCCTGAGGTCTCCCTAAAATCCACTGAGGTTCCTTGTATTCTTTAGTAACCTCCTGAAATTAGATTGAACACAAAATCCTCCTAGTGAGATCGAAGACACTTTTTCATTTGACATTTCTCGATTCTCATCTTCGTTTCTAAACGTCAATGTATCCGTTCTTCACAAAACCACTGAACCACACTACCATCACCATCTTCTTGTCAGTCTAAGACCTATGTAAAACTTCTGTCTTGGTTGTTTAACCAACTGTCTAAAATCCACCCCATACTCCCCGTCTCTTTACAGGTCCCAAACCCTGGTGTCGTAAATGACCTTATCTTTTTTTGTCCCTCCCCTTCACTTTAGGTCCACAAAACAAAACCTCCAATTTACCCTCTACGGTTGATGGGTACGTTCGTAAGTCCATTCTCCAGTCCTTCCACTGACCTATGTACTGTGACCTTAGAATCCACCCAATCCCTCCGACCTCTACATTAGACCTCAGTACCCGTACCTCTTCCATAGATTTGGGGTACGACCTACTCTAGAGGTACGAATTGGAGTGAGTAATAATCTCTTTACGTTTAGTTTTGGTGTTATTCCATAGAAGAGTGTGGTCAGTCTCACCGGTAGGAGTTTCTCAGATGTTTGTTATTTACGACCTCTCCTACACCTCTTTTCTCTTGGGAGAATGTGACAACCATCCTTACGTTTGACTTTATCGATACTACCTCTTGTCACACCTCTAAGGAATTTTTTGACCCTTATCTTGACGGTATAGTGGCCGTTAGGGTGACGACCCGTATGTGGGGCTCCTTTGGTCTTGACTTTCTCCGTGTGTATGGGGTCACAAGTAGTGTCGTGACAAGTGTTATCGATCCTGTACCTGCATTGGATCTACAGGTAGACGTCTACTTACCTATTTCTTCAACACCGTGCATATGCGTTACCTTATAATGAGTCGATATTTTTCCTTGTGTAAACTCAGTCAAGATTACTTCACTTACTTGGACCTTGGATAATATGTCTCACTTCATTCAGTCTTTCTCTTTCTGGTTATGACATATATTACATATATATACCTTAAATCTTTCTGTCATGGTTGTTAAGATGTAAGTACCGTCGTTTCCTCTGTCTCTACATTTCTTGTCTGAAAACCTGAGTCGCCCTCTTCCGTTCCCACCCTACTAAAGTCTCTTGTGGTGACTTTGCACATATAACGGTATACATTTTTTCTGTTGGTCACGTTCAAGTTGCGTACTTCGTCCCGTGGGTTTCGGCCACGAGACCCTGTTGGGTCTCCCTATCCCACCCCTCCCAAGTCCTACCTCCCTGTGTCCATATGGGTACCGACTAAGTACAACTACATACCGTTTTTGGTAGTGTAATAACATTCCATTAATAAGAGATTAATTTATTTAATTTTTGTCGTCCTTTCAGTAGACTCGAAACCCGTGAAAATATAAATCTCTAATCCTTCTTTTCCACCTTAGATTTGTTTTCAAAGAAGTAGAGAACGACGAAAACTCAAAAAGTTGTAGTTTCTCTGGATATTCAGAAAAAAGAGTTTCATAAATTCCGACTCTTTATAGTGATTGAGTGAGGTTATAAGTAGGGACCTTTAAGGTACCTGTCTCCTCGGACCGTCCGACGTCAGGTACCCTAACCTTTCTCAACCTGTACTGACTCACTGACTCGAGCGTGTGTGCGTAGTATAAAAATAGAGGTACAGATCTACTAAAGTACTGAGTCCGAACCCGATACACCTTCGCATTGCTCGATGGTAATTTATTGTAAAGAATGGAACTGTCACTCAAATTGGACCAGAAGAATGTCCACCATCAATGTTTAGTCAGTATAAAATGTGTAAAATTACCCGAACGTACCACCGTCTGCGAAAAAAAGACCAATAAGTAACGGTAGTCCCATTATCTTTCGACGGAATCTACAGTCAAGTCTCAAACCCGAGTAACTTGAGTCAGTCAAACCATGGTCCAGTCATCATGAAAATGTCTAGAGGTTCCCCTCAGAACTACCCAACCCTCTTAAGTCGACTAGTGTTTATAAGTTCGACTGTGACGGAGACAACCACGTCGTCAGGACACTCGACTACCTCATCTTCGGAAGCGACACGTCCCCACGAAGAAGTCTAAGGTACTCTAAATGAGGTCCCGGACAAGTTAGACGTAATCCGAAAAGATGTGTATGTGTGCAAGTCTCACTTCACTTCACTTTCACCGTCACAACACAAGCTGAGAACCGCTGGGGTTCCTGATATGGCAGGTACCTTAAGAGGCCGGATCTTATGATCTCACCCATCGGAAAGGGAAGAACTCCCTAGAAGGCTTGGATCCCTAGTTTGGGTCACACAATGAACGATTAAAGAATAAACCCTTTTACTCTTGAAAGATTGTATTAAAAGGAGAGTGTAACACAACTCATACTAAGCAGAAATTCGTCGGCCGTTACGGTCGCGGGTAGGAACGTCTTCACTGTCACATAGAATAGAACTCAGATAAAGATTATTTATTTTAATTCCTTAAAATTCTGAAGTTTCCGTCGTATTTCTTGTAGACAAGGTTGTGGTAGTAAATCAGTTCCTTCTGTCCAAAACCGGTGAAATAGTTCAACCTAATCAACAATCCTAATCAACAGTCTTCTTGTCCATGATCTTACGTCCACAAGACTTCAGTTCCCTGTAAAAAATTTATCGATGTATAAGAAACCAGTTACGATTGTACTTTATGAACTATATAATTTTATATACATCCATACACTTGATACTTCGGATCATTAGTTTGTTCGGGGAGTAGTGCGTTGACTCTTGGAGTGGTAATGGTTGTAACGACGTCGTGGGTCGTATCGCGTGGACACGGGTGGGGGGTTGAAGAGGTGTACACGTCAGGGAGAGACCTTAAAACACACAAAGAGTCGGGGAACAAAACATCACAGTGGTATGTCATAGACAGGAACGTGATAAAAATTTAAATATTTTTATAATAATTTGAAAATTTTATTCCTTGACACCGAACAAGGAAAAAGAGGTGTAACAAAGACTCTCAGGGGTGTAACTACTCATATACACATGAATAAGAAAAAGTAACAATAAATTATAAGTGACGTATATAAAGGAATACCTCATATGACTTCGGGTCGAAAAATAATACTTTCAAAAGTCTGTATTCGTGTTTTCATCTTTCCTATCGTTTGTGGGTATATGGGAGGTGAAACTAAGTCATTAACAATTGTAAACGGTACAAACGAACTAGAAAAAAAGACTCGTGAACTTTCATTCAACGTCCATAACACTGGGAAGTAAGGATATTCGAAGTAGGGTATAGAGAGATATTACTGTAAAAGGATGTTTCGATGGTAATAGTGTGGACTCTTTAAAAGTTATACCGGTACTACTATAGATGGGTAATCAGGTATTTATTTTAAAGGGGTAACAAAGTCCTTACAGAAAATATCTACAAAAATTAATCATAGGTTCGTTCCGAGTATATAAACCAACAGGATAGAGAAACTTTTCAGAGAGAATTAGAGGATTTATGGGGGTAGAAACAAAGGGTACGGTAACTGCAAAAACTTCTTAAATCCAGTCGACGAATCACATACACGGTATCAGACCTAAAAGACTCACGAAGAAGTACCATAGTAAATTAAACCAGAAGACAGTGGACTTTAAAGATATATGTCCGTCAATCCAGAAGTACATATTAGTCTACATCTACCTTCCCAAAACAGTTCCTACAATGAAGATACCCATCACTGTGTATGAGTACGACACAATTAGTTTGGTTCAAACTAACGAGCCAATGTGACTACGAAGGGTGGGGAGAGGTAACATTTCCATGGTCAGGGGGGAACTGTAAGTCTCGGACGAGAACAAACTTATTGGAGTTTCGACCGTATAAGTATAAATTTAGAAGACTGATAGGGGAACCAAAGATACACATCGGTTGTAAGTACACGTCGGTATAGATCTCTTATTCTGTCCTAGGTTGACCTTCTTGACAAAAACCAAATTCTCGTTCACTTGCTCTATTCTTGCCAAAAAGAACAGACTAAGTCTCCCACAAAGACTTTCTCATTAATGTACTTACTAAAAGTACTTACATACCTACTGGTAAAAATTTGAGTATGAAATATCTGTATGCCTCTTCCGTTACCGTGGGGTGAGGTCATGAGAACGGACCTTTTAGGGTACCTACCTCCTCGGACCCTCCGACGTCAGGTACCTCAGCGATTCTCAGCCTGTACTGACTCACTGAACTGAAAGTGAAAAGTGAAAGCACGTAACCTCTTCCTTTACCGTTGGGTGAGGTCATAAGAACGGATCTCTTAGGGTCCCTAGCCCCTCGGACCACCCGATGGCAGATACCCCAGCGTGTCTCAGCCTGTGCTGACTTCACTGAATCGTCGTCGTCGTCGTATCTGTATGTCAAATAAGTATTATATCCGTTTCCGACTTATGTACTCTTTTATTTTCTTTTACTTTATTATGACGGACTTCCATCAACTAGAGGACTACCGGAACACTTATTACATAGAACCTTATTATTACCTTATTATTACCTTAGCTTAAATCCTTTCCTAGTGTAAGACATATACTCAAAAGTCTAAGGTTTCAGGTGGGTGTAAGTGTTTACAGATAAACTCAA
This sequence comes from Capra ibex, assembly GCA_006410555.1. Lineage (NCBI taxonomy): Eukaryota > Metazoa > Chordata > Mammalia > Artiodactyla > Bovidae > Capra > Capra ibex. The sequence continues at coordinate 29,598,912 of SJYO01026388.1, read as the reverse complement.
TGGGTCGTCCGGGAGTCTTAAGTGATAAGCGTCTTGTCGTCAGAAGTCCAAACGGTCAAATACACAAGTCCAAAAAACTGTTTCGGGAGAAATAGGGTCTAATGGAAGGAATATATTCACAATTGTACTGATTCGATATACGAAGTTCCTTTTACTCTACAAATCATCGTCTACTTATGTATGGGAATCTTGCGTTTGGTATCTTCTTTTCCGAATTACTTTCTCATGAAGTCATTCGCGGTACAGCCTTAGAGTCTTAGTGAACAACTACTCGGTAGCAGACACAAATATTTTTTAAGTCTGACAAGTAAACACTTCTCAGTCTGGAGTTCCGGGAACCGAACAATAACCGGCTTATCGTGTGAAATATTATTTGGCGACAATAAATCGATCCCGTACTTTAGTCACACACTACACGGAAAACTCTCGAAACCCGAGGTTTTTTTTCTACATCACGTAAGAGAAAAAAATTAAATAAAAATTAACCTCTTATTAAGAAATGTTACTACACAACCAGAGACGGGATGTTGTCGCACTTAGTCGGCCTTCATATGTACACAGGGGAGGGAGAACTTGGAGGGAGAGTCGGGGCATGGGGTAGGGTGGGGAGATCCAACAGAGTCTCATGACCCTACTCGAGGGACACAGTATGTCGTTAAAGGGTGGATGGACGAAATGTATGCCATTTCTTACACAGGTGAGATCCGAGAAATAAACAGGGCGGGGGAGGAAGGGGGTGACCCGGGTGTTCAGACAAGAGACAGACTAAAGACAAGGACGGAAGGGCGACGGAGGGTCAGCAGAGACATTGGTAATACGACTGAAAGTTGTGACACCTAATCAAAACTAAGGGGGTGGGTGTGTGGTGTGTGTCGGAGAGTTGTAACACACACACACATACACACATAACCATCCAGAGGTCATCCTAAAACTGATATTTAGGGACATATTAATCATTCAGATTTCTTCAATGACTAAATAGGTCCTGTTAGACATTGTCTTTGATAGTGGTTTTTACACGGGAACCCGGTTTTAACACTTGTTCTCTTTTCGTTTCTCCCCTCTTAGTCTTAGTAAAACATCCATTTTCTAATGGAAATGTCGGTCGAAGGAGAACACCGGACACGAGACCCCTTGAACCGTGTCAATCGGGTCGATCCTACGAAATCGTTCTGATTATTTCTTAACCACTCATATTCACTAGTGGTTCTTAAGGTGTAAACGAACAGTTCTCTCATATAATGGTAGAGAAAATATTTCTTCAGTGAAGAGGTCGTTATCGTTGAAGTGGTCTTGGGAGGTTCCTTGGTTCTTTAACTATTCTGACGTGTCAGAAATCTCTGTCAAGTACACTCCATACCAAAAGACCAAAGGACCAAAGATCGTGTAATCTCCTCCCACTCCGAAGACCAACGGATTGGTGTCGTCTTCACTGTCGACTGTTCGTACTATCTTCCCACACCATAACTTTTTGGTATTTTTAGTTAAGGTTCCTGAGTTTTTCGTAACCCGGACCCTTGTTCGTTAGAAATCTGAAACTCTCGGGGGTGTCTGTAGTGACACGTAATTCAGTACGAGGGTCAGTACTAGGACTCGCAGACACTTTCGTCTTTAATACAAGTCACGTGAGAGACCTTACTCTTTCTGACAACAAGTTCTTACTGATCCTCGAACCAAAACCCCAGTCGAACTTAGTCGGGACGTAAATCATGAACATCGACACACCGGAACCCGTCAAATTGAAGTGGACATTTTACCCCTGACATATAAAATGAACATCGTAACAACAATTCCTATTCTACCTTAAGGAACATTCGAGATCTATAAACAATCGACAAGGATTAAAAACTATGATACTGTCTACTAATCCATCTTGTAGGATAAAAACCAATGTTTACTCTATATTGGATAATTTCACCCTTTAGGGGACCGACCTCGGAGAGATTTATGTATGTGTCACGTTTTCTATTGATGAAAATAATGAACCTTCATTGTCTGTAAATTTGAAACTTTGTCAAGTATTATCTTTCATTTTAGTCACCTGTTTCGATCGGTTCGGTTCCTTTGTTTATTTTCGAGTTCTCTACGTATATTACCGGATAAGGAGGACCTCGGTTTGAAACGAGATGATTCACGTGGGTATGTAGTAGGTCTGGGTGTAGGAGGGGACGAGACCAGGAGAGAGTAGACACCCCACGTCACAAGGTGACTATCTTTACTACTTAACAGACGAAGAAGGAACCATGAAGAAATCTACCGACTAAATACTTCTCGGACCTAAAGTCCCACAGGGAAAATAGGACCTTGGACCACTTATGGGACTGAATAGGAAGACCCTATGTCTCCTCCGTATGTAACCTAGGTACGCCGGTGACTTTTACCATTACTACCTTAGACTAGTACACAAGAATCTCAGTCATTAAGAAACGAACTGAAACTATTAAGTACCCTACACTGAAATTTCGTTATTTCGTCTTAAAATTTTCTATTTATACATCTCCTACCCTGAATAACGATCTATCTTTATCATCTTTCCTATTGAACTATCAACGATGTCTACCTTTTTTTTACACCTATTCAGGTATCCACAAGAACCGGTACGTCTCCGTGACTACACACACGTGTCGAGTCGGGTCCCGTCTACACTCTTCACTCTTTCACTTCTCAATTTAGTCCTCCTGTCTGTTTCAGGTCGAACATCCACAATCTCTTTCCCCTACTAATCCTCTCGTAGTGCTATTCAGTCCCGAAGGGACCACTGAGTCTACCATTTCTTAGGTGGACATTACACCCTCTGGACCCAAGCTAGGGACCCAACCCTTCTAGGGGACCACTTCTCTTACCATTGGATGAGGTCATAAGAACAGACCTCCTAGGGGTACCCGTCTTCTCACCACCCGATATCAAGTACCCCAACGTTTCCCAACCTGTGCTGACTCACTGGCTCGTGTCGTATCGTGTTATTCAGTCCACCTAGAATTTTTGGTTCGTCCTAATAAAATCTACCGCTACAGTCTCAATCTGACGTACTCGGTCCAGTCTCGACCCTTTCCCATCCTGAACGACTCCTGGTCGAACGACATTACTGTCCTCCGGTCCGACCCACTGACGTGACCCCCGGGACCTCAGTCTACAGGTCCACTCACAACAGGAGGTTTCGGGAGGGGAATCCTTCCTAGGGCACGAAGGAAGGGGACATAAAACGGACCAAGAGACAAAAAAGACGCTCTGAGATTCGGAACCTTCCGAGGTTCTACGTTGACAAAACTGAAGTACAACTCGACACAGTATCCTCCACAAGTGATTTGTGTACGTCGTACTCACTCCGCGGACAATGTCTGTACAAGAACTTTAAGGTGAAACACCAACAGAAGACTCAGTCAAACTGTGTTTAATCTTTCAATCCTTCTATTAAAAAATAGAATTAAAATAGGGAGGACGGTGTCCAACACCGAATTAATAGATTTACAGACGAACAGAAGTACGTTTATTAAGACCCGAAAAAAAGATTTTAATTTAGGAGAAAGCTTCCCATTTCAAAACATTCAAAAGACTTATACATTTTCTTAACGGAGTTCAAAACTTCCGTCAAAAATTACTACTGGATGTCTCAACATTTCAAGTGTCTTAAGCTTTTCCTAGGGAAAACTTTTCCTATGAATCAACTAACATACTAGGGGACCAAACAACTAATTTTAGTCGGTGTAAGGAAATATTAATATCAAGTAAACGACATAAGCTCTAGAAACCAATATGAAAAAGTGAATATATACATTGTTAGAATTTTCTTTTTTTTTTCGGAAGACTGAAAGGGTGACGACTAAATTTGAGAATGGAATAAATTATGAAGACACACTGTGGAGAAGATACTAAAATCATTCTAAAAACCTAATTTTGAAGAAATAAGATTTGTATATCGTTGGGAGTATCTGGGTAGGAGATACCCTACAAAATTTAAATAGATTCTCAAATGGATTAATAAAGTCCTCGGGAAGTCTAGCATAACACTTGAACTCACTTGAAGTTGTCGAAACATTCGGTCTCCAACGTTTTAGTTTACGGAGGTCCCGGTCCGTCGTTTATCCGTACTTGTCCGACTGGGCCCTCGACTTCGGACCTTTTCCACCTCTGCCCGTTTCACCTCGACCATAGGGACGACCTCCCGCTCGGGTCACGTCCCAATTATTTGTGTCTTCCACTCCCAACGACGGACACTCTTAAACTCAGATCTCTACATTTTAGAATCTGACGAAAAATTCTCTTCACTCTTTATCCGGAAAACCCCTCTTCAAATGACTCAAATTTTTTGTTGGTGGTTTGTGGATAAACCAATTTTTCGTGTCTATGGTACGTCTAAGTCGAACATCTGGCGGAGACACTCTGAAGGAGTATAGAAGGGACGTAAAAAGCGTTAAAATCTTGACAGAGGTGTAGTCAATTTGCTTGGTCTTACATCAACGAGACACACCAAGGCACCGAATAGTGGCTGACGGTACCCATTATCGTTTACCATTAAATAGTCGCTGTTCGGTGATAAGAATGTTATAGTAAAAAGAAAAGTCCCACCGGCATTTCAACTTAAGGGATGTCTAGGATTCCATTCCATGTAAAAATTTCTTAAAATGAGGGTAAGGTAGAAGTACTTCTATTATGAACGCACTAAAATACATAATGAAGGTACTCTGTATTGACGTCAGTCGCCCTCAACGGGTCGAATACGTACGGTAGGGGAAGTCCACCTTCCGCTACGACTGGCATGCGCAATCGTGCTTGTCACACACGTCGGTACCGAGTCTTCCGAGTGACGACATAATTCGACATTAAACGTCAACATAAATGATTGACGTCCCGGACAACGATGAACAGACTTTCCTTTTTGGAATGAAAAGTTCTGTTCAAGAGGGATGGGATTTTAAGAGGAAGACGATCAAGACGAAACGTGTAGACACTGTGTGTCAAACTAGATGTCACACAAAGTAAAAATTTTGTTGCTATGAAACCAAGCAATCAAACCGGACTCTTTTTAAGATTTATAGTCAAGATCTGTAACTTGTTTTTGGTTAACACGGTAGACAGAAAACTTGGAACCGAAATCCGATATGGCGTCGTCCTCTTTTTAAGACTAAAAATTTTAATATAATGTTCTATGAAAATAAATCAATTAAATTTTTACACTAATATTTTAAACACAAGGTCCTAAATGACTATAATTCACTGACTAAATCACGAATCGATAACTCTATAAATTGAAGAATGTTGGATGACCGTATAGAGTAAAGATAATATCCATCAATAAATACTTTTCGGAAAGAAACTTCCTTTTACATACCTCGACCTTTGTCTCTACCCATCCAAATAGTACCTTCCTCCACTTTGTCTTCTTTGGTGACCTCTACTTGTAAACAGGAAACATAGCCACCCTAGATACTTTCAAGATGCTCCGTACATTCATCTGTCCTCACTGGACATTCCTAAGGAAAAATAAGGGAAATTATTGTAATTTTTGTACCAGAGAGAGGGGGTTTCTATCGTAAGGTCTAACGTCCCACGTCACTTATTTGTACAAAAGAAGTCGATCAACACTGGACCTAAACTACCCGACCAAACCCTAGTCAGTCGACGCGTTCCGACTATTTAACCCGGTAGATCTAACTAGTTTAGATGTTAGAACAAACAACTATAATACGAGGTTTACTAACTTGACAATCAAACGAAAGATAAAAAATCCTAGTATAAGACATGAAATATCTCGCATGTATAAAAGAAATTTCAGATGTGAACTTTTACCGAATATTTATCGGGTTTTATATGTTATATAATTAATAATAACCTTCTTTCAAGTAGGTCAAAATAAACAATGTCAAGAAAACTCAGTCAAGAATTTGTGTGAATCTGTTTGTACATGTGTATGTACGACCGGAGGGATATTAGGAAATTCCTTGTAACCATATATGAAGAATCCAATTAAAGAACCACTTCACTTCACTTTCAACGAGTCAGTACAGACTGAGAAACACTGAGGCACCTGACACCGGGTGGACCGAGGAGACAGGTACCTTAAGAGGTCCGTTCTTATACCCTCACCCAACGGTAAGGGAAGAGGTCCCCTTAGAAGGACTGGGTCCCTAACTTGGGGCCAGAGGATGTAGCGTCCGTCTAAGAAATAGTAGACTCGGTGGTCCCTCCGGTAAGATGATTAGAGAATTTACGATCCCTTCTTAAGGTCATCAGTATTACGTACCCAGGTACAGATCGAGATATCGATAAATGTAAACAGTCACTGTGACTATAAAATTGTCATGACTTTTAAAGATGAGAAAGTACAAGAAAGACAACATCGACCCAACGAATACTCTTCGGACCGAAATGTCCAGTAGTCATAAACGAACTTCTTCCTCTTATGTTCCTGACCTTACTGACCCCTCCGATGTCACCTCTTGACGTCAGAAATGCTGGATATAATCCACATTCAATGTCTTTTCGATTACCCATTATGAACCCGTAAAAACTCATTATTAACCGATCAGAAACTTAAAACTTAAAAAAAAAAAAGAGTTGTCCTAAAAAGTTTACGAGTGTACTATTACATGTCACTTTTTTTGAAACCTAGGTTTCCAAGGTCATAACTACATAATCCTTAACAACGATTAAATTTCCTCTGACCTATGCCTCACTTCTGTGTCAGATAATTACATGACTCACCTCACATTCACTTTATTGGGTTACCCCTAAAATTATCACTCGAAGTGAAACTAAACACAATTTCATTACCTCAGAAACTGGATCTCATCTGTGAGTTATTCATGTATAGAGTTTTTACTTTGTAATTTAATCGGTAAATTATGACGATGTTATAAAAATATTGACGAAAAATTTTTAGAAAGAGTATATCATAGAAAATATACATTATATTATAACCTCGTCTTAAACTCAACGTAATACTTTAGATGTCTAAGTGAAGGGAACAGTAAGAAGTACTTTTCTTGAGTACTTAAAGAATCCTAGTCTGTGTTTATCATCACTAAATTGTAATCTTTGGACTTCAACCCTGTTTCAGGGTAAACTAAAAGAATACCAGGATGTGGACGAGATAATATAAAGGATAATAAAAAAGAAGGTCAATATAATTCTACATCAACTATATGTCGTGAGACATTCAAATTCTACACGTCACATTACCGTATAAGTAGTACTTTACTATGGTCTTATTCAAGGTACTTGTAGTAGAGTATCTATGTTTTGTCTTCTTCTTTTTTACAAAGGGAACACTCCTCTTGAGAATCCTAAATGAGAGAATTGTTAAAAGTATATATCGTGTGTCGTCTTAATTAATATAATTAGTACGAGATGTAGTATAGGGGTCATAGATATAATATTGACCTTCAAATATGAAAAACTAGTAGAAGTAGGTTGAGGGGGGTGAGGGGTGGAGACATTGGTGTTTAGACTAGAGAACAAGATACTCAAACAAACAACAAAAACTTCATGTCAACTGAATGTTGTCTTACAATCAAGTACCATGTGTTGTATCACGAAATTATAAAGACACGTAAAGTCTTACTAGTGGTACTATTCAGGTTTAGACTCGAGAACAAGATACTCAAACAAACAACAAAAACTTCATGTTAACTGAATGTTGTCTTACAATCAAGTACCATGTGTTGTATCACGACATTATAAAGACACGTAAAGTTTTACTAGTGGTACTTTTCAGATCAATGGAAGACAGTGGTACGGTTTTACGATGCATTAATAACTATTATAAGGACTACAACATGCAAAGTAAGGATACTGAGTAAATAAAACATTTACCTTCACACATGGAGAATTAAAGGGAGTGGATAAAGTGAGTAGGAGGGTGGAGGGAGGTGAGACCGCCGGTGGACAAGAGGCATAGATGCTGACAAAAGACAAAACAAACAAGGAAAACAAGGATCTAAGGTGTATATTTATGCACCATAAACAGATAAAGTGGATCGTATTATGGGAGAGTCAAGAGGGTACAACACGTTTATCGTTTTAGAGTAAGGAAAAATACCACCCAATGATAAGGCAACACACACACATACACATATGTGTGATGTAGATAGATACAATCTATATATCCAACGAAGATACAGAACCTATACCTTACGACGTCACTTATCTTCCCAGGAACATAGAAAAACTGAATCACAAAAACAAAAGAAACCTTCTTATGGGTCTTTACCTTAACGACGTAACACATCACGATAAAAATTGAAAAACTCCTTGGGTACAACAAGAGGTATCAATGACGTGGTTAAATATAAGGATGGTTGTCACGTGTTCCCAAGGGAAAAGAGATGTAGGAACGGTTGTGAACAATACACAACGGAAAAACTGCCATCGGTAAGACTGTCCACACTCTGATATAGAGTAACACTTAAACTAAACGTAAAAGGACTACTAATCAATACAACTTATATAAAAGTTCACGGATGACCGACTGACATCCAGGAAAACCTTTTTACAGACAAATCCAGGAGACCGATATAAAATTAGTCTACCAAACTAAAAACCACAACTCAACATACTCAGGAAACAATAAAACCTATAATTGGGAAATAGTCTATACAACAAACGTTTAAAGAAGAGGATAAGTCGTCCACGGAAAACTAACCAACCACCAAGGGAAACTACATGTTTTTCGAAAAAACTACATCAAACATCAAACTACATCAGAGAAAACAAATAAAAACAAGACAAAGGGAACGGACTCCTCTGTATAGGTTTTTTATAACGATTCTGTACAGTTTCTCGTATGACGGACAAAGGAGATCCTCAAAATACCAAAGTCTAGAATTTACATTCAGAAATTAGATGAAACCCAAATAAAAAATATACCACACTCTTTCATCAGGTTAAACTAAGAAAAGATACATCGACAACTTAAAAGGGACGTGCTAAATAACTTCTCAGAAAAGGGGAAACATAATTATATGATAACGGAGGAGACAATATTTAATTGGTATATCCACCCAAGTAAATACCCGAAAATAAAATTGTATTTTTTATTAACAAAGTCACATGGACCTTAAACGATGACTCACGAAATGATTACGACTTCATTCGAAAATAACTTTCTACTGATCAGTTCTGAGGAACCCTACGTTCACCGATGTTCAGTTTGATTTTACCGTATTCACTATTTTTACATTATATAACCGTACGTATTGACTTTTCAGGACTACCATGTCCCCAAATCTGTGACATACTCTTGAACTAGAGGTAGAGAACTGACCCGAAAACGATACGACCGAAATGAAATCCGTCCAGAAAAGCAATGGTTCAAGTCCCAGTATGACGAGCGGTATGATATCCGGTTTTTTAGATCTCTGCTCCATAATCCCGTTCTTTATCACTGAAAAAACCTTTCGGTCTCCTGACTCTGATCAGAAGCTGAACACAGGACTTCTCGGTAGAACGACCCCAAACCTACGATCAAAGAAAATATCTTGTATCTTCCCCTTCACTTCGTCATTTTTCCTGTTATTTAACAACGTTAATAAGGGACCCTATATGTCTGAGGGGTCCCCTACAATTAAAAATGAAAGGACGTCAATCCACCCGGACCAGTCCTATAAAGGACACTCGAGTTGTTTTTCATAAGATCCAATTGTGAACCCACACCCTCCGTCCCAAGGGTCTTCAACCGGTAATACAAATTCGATACCGTCGTAGGGAAATCACTAATTGAACGTCGTTTTCGTTATCTCTTGTGTTTCCGATTCCACCTTATTTACCTAATTTATACCTCAGTGTAAACAAGATGGGACCACCGAATCGTTATATTTCTTAGGTGGACGGCTCTGTGTTCTCTATACCCAAACTAGGAACCAAACCTTTCTAGGGGACCTCATCCTTTACCGTTGGGTAAGGTCATAAGAACGGACCTTTTAGGATACCTGTCTCCTCGGACCACCCGAAGTCAGGTACCCCAACATTTATCAACCTGTGTTGAATCACTGATTTATCGTTCTTGTTTCGCATGAAAGATAGACCCCGGACACCGTCGTCGTAGACCAAAGACAAGAACTGACGAAGGTCACCTTTCGAAGAGAAAGGGTGTCTCCAAGGTCCAAACTGAAACTAAGACATGTGAATCCAGTATACCTACATAGACTTGGTCAATGACATCGGTTCCTCTTCCGGTACGGATACTATGTACGTGTCGAGACCTCGACTCTACATCCCAGTCATGTTACCCCCGTACAATATATACTAACCCGACTCCCCAAGGGGTCCTTGTAGTCTATCTCACCTCCGTCTATAACCTAACCGTCCTTGTCTACAGACAATTTCACTCGATATACCAATAAAAATACTGGGTCCGACTACATTCAATATTAAACAATACTCTCATAAGAATTTACCAGTATACCTTAGCTGTAACCAAGACAACTTTCACAAACCATGATCCAAGAATACCGTACTCATTGTATCCGATATACTTAGCGAGATTGGAGTTGAGGTATAACACAAAGTTCTCTGAAAGGTGTCTGCGGGACCTATAAAATCTACGTAGATGTTACATTATACGAAAATCGCAATCAGTACAACAATTTAAGAACACAACCAACAACAAAGACCGTGGTAGAACCGTCTTACTGTGTCATTGAAGACCCCGAAGGTAAGAATCGTCCTTTACGGAAGAGGATCCAGGACAAGACCTTGGGATTACATAATCGTAGAAGGTATCTGTTTCCATACCACAAGTCTTCAGTAGACTTTATAACGACACCGATATATCATAAAAACTGACGGAAATTTCATTTGATAAATCTCCCTCTTATATGTTACTGGTTGAGTCATACCCCTTTGTCAACTTGTAAAACTATGAGTGGTCCACACAACCCAGGTAATCAGTCTCGGGTCAGTATGAGGGAACGTCTCCTTCGTTTTCCTACGACCCACCTAAGGGCAGCCCGTACATACATCTAATAAGACACTCGTGTCCATCTTAATGACACGGACCTCGGTCAGAGAAAAAGTGGGTCGGGAACAAATGAATTTTAGACAAAGGAAATATTTTACAACGAAAATACAAAGATAAAAATCAGCAAAGATCAATGTAAAGGGCCGAATCCGAAAAAGAAAAGCCAACCCACCGTCGTCAACCCAAAACAATGGCCCCCTTCAACTTTCCTCCGCACGTACACGTGCGTGTGTGTGTGTGCGTCGGTGAAGGAAAATGTAAGACCCAACATCTTCACGAAGTCAAACGGTTCCGGTCGACGAAGGAGTATAAAGTGAGTCAACTAGTAATCTGTTTATAAATAACTCCAGATAATACACGTTTCGTAACATAGGAGTTTCTTCAATATCATAAATATATTTTGTATTAATTAACGATGTTTTCTACGTTTCTAATTCACGAGACCCCTGGATGTCGCCTCTCCTCACTTAAAGGTCGAACCTGTCTCCCTTCTGAAACCTCCTCCATCGTGCCCTCAACTCGGGACGTCCTGTCCTTCCAACTCTACACGGTCGCCGTGTACGCGTTATTTAAGGGACCCACCATTTGAGTAATAATCACTGAGACTTTGGCTCTTGTCGGAAGTCCTTCCCGTGGGCCCTTAGGTCGTCTTCTCCAAAATCCTTGATGTAAAGTAAAGAACAACTTTGTAGTCTTCTGAACGGAAATGTGTAGGGGTGAGTAGTGAAGGATCAAGAATACGACAGGAGAACGAATTGATCACTTTTGACCCGGTTAAAAAATTTTTGCTCGTTTTACTTTATAAAGACCTCAGGTCTAAAAAAAGTTTTTCACAACAACAAAACTGAGTTGTCTTCCCGTCCAAACGTGACGACGGGAATTTAAGACTCGTCACTAGGGTCGTCCGACTCTAGACAAGCATGAACGGGTGAGAGGTGGGGAAGGTCAGAACATCTGTCTCTTCACAACTAAGTGTACACGAATTCGTTCCTGTCCTTCCTCAAAAGAAGGATTGTCAAAGTCCATATTCAATATTTATCTGAGATCTACTATCTATATGGTCTCGTAGAGTCTTTACTTAAAACCTAAAAAATGGGGGTAGAAGTACCCACTAAGTAGACCCCGACGTAGAACCTTTCTTTTGTTGTGATGACAGTTAAGTTCACTGTAAAATTATTTACCCAAAGGACAAAGTTGAAGTCACTCAATCTTTCCAAATGAAGTCACAACCCACAAAAGAAATTATTTAAATAAAAAAATTTGACCTCCGATTAATGAAATGTTATAACATCACCAAAACGGTATGTAACTGTACTTAGACGGTGTCCACATGTGCACAAGGGGTAGGACTTGGGGGGAGGGGCGAGGGAAGGGTAGGGTAGGGAGACCCAGTAGGGTCACGTGGTCGAGGCTCGTGGGACAGAGTACGTAGCTTGGACCTGACCCACAAAAGGATATTCATTATATAAAATCAAAATATCCCTTCCTGTCATGGGTGTGAACAATTTGTTTGTGGTTGTTTTCGTGACCGACTTCACAGAAAGTCTCGAACGAGCTGAACAGAGGACTCAAAAGACAGAAAGGGAGGAGTGACCGACAAAAGGAAAGTTTGGAATTTCAGTTTGTCAGTTCGTTTTTCCTGAGATTCGGAGAACTGGGAGATTGGAAGACACGGAGATTGAACGATACCTGGGTCTCGGAACAGTCCTCTTGAAAAACACTATACAGCATTGGAGAAACTAAAGAAAAATCCAGGACCGAAAACATCTAAAAGAACGAGACACCTTTAAGGAGGAGACGACGTCGCAAGACACTAGGGAGACAAAAAAAGAGAAGTACTGATTCGGTTGCCGACACACTTGTCTCCGGTGTGTGAGTCCGTGGGTACTCGACATGTCGGAATGGGACAGTCGTGACCCTAGGACCAGTTACGGGAATGAATTTTTGCTTTTATGTCTGAACATGTTTCCAATTCCCTAGAGAAATTTCAATAGACTTTCAATTACAGTACTGGTATAAATCTTGGTCGGAGGATTAGGAAGTAGAGTGTCACAACCTCTTATATTAAAATTTTAACGAATTACTTTTTTTTTTAACGAATTACTCGAAGACTTCACCCTCTCGTCATAAAAGACTTTATCTGACACTAATCACGAATATCGTCAAAGAGGTAAGTCTACCGGTCTTCACTCAGGTCTACAATCGACAGTATTGATTAATAGTGAACTCCAAAAACGACACAAGAGAAACTACCGACAAATAAAGGTTCATTATTGACATGAACTCAAAAATTCAGTTCGGGAAATCTATTCAATATCAGACAAGATTAACACTTCGTACACCCGACATAATTCATCTTATCATTTACTTTTATATGAAATGTCCCATCCACCGTCAAGTCCAGTTCTTTACTCTGGACCACTCGGAGTCCTCGGAACCTGTTCCCAAGTAAGTAGGAACCGGTGATTGACTAACACAGTGGAACCTGTCCAGTGTAGGGTAAGTCTTGTTTGTCGTTGTTTATTAAGGTGCACTATGAAGAATGGGTAGAGACTTGAAAACTCCCGTTCTTGGAACAGAAAAAGTGGAACGCAAGGATCATAGGGTCGTGTGTACCATTTACTGGACAGACAATTTACTTATTAAAAAAAAGACACAGAAATCCAAAAGGAAAGACATTGTACACTTTTTGTCAGGGAGGGACAATGACTGAGGTTCGAGTGTGACGAGCGGTGTGTTGTCCGGTCAATTAACTGTCTGTTCCGTAATCCCGTTCCTTATCGATGAGATAAATCTTTCGATCGTCTGGATCTTCTACCATCCGGTAGAAACAGGGTTTCTTGGTAGTGGTTCAATCTTAAGTCCGACGAAAATGAGATTTTCCCTTCCTCCGTACCGCCTAACGACGTTTACACAACCATGACACTGGGAAACAACCGTCGATAGGTACATCCAGGTCAGTGTCACAAGGATATTCGGAGGTGTTCTGTTGATATGCAAAGACAAGATCTCGATAAATAGAGATATACTTACCCTTTCACAATGTGGAAATTTCCAGTCTCAGAACTCTTAGTTGATACTACATATAAAGTCACATATTCGTTGTAAGGAAATACCTCCACGGCGTGGTCGTACTGATTCGCACCCGTTGTCTCGTGTTTCCAATCTCGATTTCCTTGTCTAAATTACACCTCAGTTCAAACAAGAGAAAACATCTTCTTATTTATACTCTTGTCTACATTTTTCACAAAACCTTTCATGGTATCCGTATTTCCATAATAAGGAAATTCGACACTCTCCTGGTCACGTCCCGTCACTTAATTGACTCCCCCTTTGTAACTCATAGAGAACCTACATTGTCTTAACTTTTTGAGAAAAAGGGAAGTTCCTGAAATAGAAACCTATCCTTTGTCGTAGTTATTCCACCAAAACAACTGAAAGGAGAGACTCACACCTAGTAAATTTTCTATTTTTTACACTTTTGTAAGGTCCTCTAACAAAGAATCAAAAGGACTCTCAAACGAGTCAAAACGAAAAATACATCAACACAATACAACCTTTAGGACTAACTTTGTTTTACAAGTAATAAATCGATAAAATACTAATAAATTTCGAAAAAAAAAAAAAAAAANAAAAAAAAAAAAAGACAGTCGAAGGGGGTGGGTGGGGGTCACACTAAACGACATATTATTCTCTGTCTTGAAGACATTATAGAAAGACCTTTCTATTGAAAAACAATAGTTGTAATTTCTTAGGAATCAACAAAGAATCTTCTCAAAAATGTCCAATAAAGAACTTTCAGGTTTGACAGAGGAATCTTAGTCTNACACTAAACGACACATTATTCTCTGTCTTGAAGACATTATAGAAAGACCTTTCTATTGAAAAACAATAGTTGTAATTTCTTAGGAATCAACAAAGAATCTTCTCAAAAATGTCCAATAAAGAACTTTCAGGTTTGACAGAGGAATCTTAGTCTTTATATCTCTTCATTAGAATAACCTCGAAAGAGTCCCTTATCCTAAACCATTCGCTCTTGTAGTTTTCCAAGTACGTTTCTATAAGAAAAAGAACGGTGAAACTAAACAGGATGTTTAATAGACGAGGATTTTCTAGTTACCTCTCGTTCTTTTTAATTCTAATGATTAATCATTTTGTTTACTTTCAACGAGATACTATGTATAAACGGGTTTACACACTAAATAATGTTTACATCTGATACTTGATATTACTCAGTCACGAAAACAAAGAAATCTACCCATCGGATACTTTTAGGACTGAAGTGTCCTCTTGTCATGTAGGACCTATTTCCTAAGATATGGTCGAAGCTCCTGACCCCTCCGTTTTTGACATTCTAGAGGAGACAAGTTGGGTATACAAACCATTCCTCAATATAAAAAGATACTCTTGTCAACGGACTTAAAACCTAAGGTAATTACACACGAAGACCAAGTACTTTGTAAAATAATATCTTTGATAGGACTCCAATAAAAATTACCATTAACAATTACTAGATCTCTTTTTTGAAAGTTCTACAGATGGGATGAGTAAAGGAAAAGAAAAGAGAAATTTTTAAGAATCCTAAGAAAGTGACCGGGTTCCTCTGCTTTAGTCCATTAAATTGTTTAAGAGACAAAAATTATTAATCTTTGGAAGGTAACTTTTCGACTTAAATACACATTTTGTATTATGTAAATCCCTGTATAACAATCAAAATGGGTAAAAATACGGACTTTCGTATTGACATAAAATTTTAATCTAAATTCAAATGTCATTCCGAATTAATCCCCAGAAGGGTCCACCGAGTCACCATTTCTTAGACGGACGGTCACGTTGTCTACGTCCCTCAACCCAAACTAGGGACCCAACCCTTCTAGAGAACCTCCTCCTTTACCGTGGGGTGAGGTTATAAGAACGGACCTTTTAGGGTACCTGTCTCTTCGGACTACCCGATGGCAGGTATCCCAGTCTTTCTCAGTCTGTACTGATTCGTTGACTAGTGCGTTCCGAATTAACTATTGTGACTGGATATAGATTTATGAAGAATATTTTACAAAAATATACATTTCAATTTAAAATATAGTAATGTCACCTAATAAATATAATTATATGACCCTAATCATAAAGTTTGTTATCGTATATCAACACCATTTGTTATTTTATATAAAAGTATAAACGACACAGACGTAATCTGTAAAATATACCGAAGAAAATGTACCAGAGAGTGAATTCGGAAACCTCACGACTGAGATGTAGTTGACTTCACAATTAAAGGAATAAATTCTGAAAAATTAAATTCACAAGTCTGTCGGTATTAATGTCTCAGTGTTTGCGCTGACATCGGAGGAAATAACCGTATGTCTCAGATTGTTCAGTCGTCCACTGAAGGTGACTCCCTCCTTTTGACATGATGTACAAAGGTTTTATATCAAAGAATATTTACAATCTGGACAGTTGTTAATGAAAACCGGTGTTATTTCGAAATTTTACGGAGTGTCGAACAATCCTGTCCCATCCTACAAGACATCTTTCGACGGAGAGAACAACCTGACAAGAAACTACTGAGACTTAATTTGTCAGCACTTACCACGTCGGTTTTATGAAGATTAATTAGTAATTATATCTATGTCTTTTAATTTCCTAAATATTTTAAGTGTGGTCAAATGACATTGTTTCCAATTGTCCGGCACAAACCAGTAAAGTTTCCGACTTACTTATATAAATCCTTATATTAAAATGAACAAAGACAAATGAAAAAAGTTTCTAAGTGGACAAAAGCCTTGGTGTGAAAGTTCCAACGTCAGTTACAAAACCTCTTTGTTATTCAGTTTAACTACTAAGTAAGAGATGCTTCAGAACATCTCAAAATCCTCCGTCCATTCGTTTTGTCACCTGACCTTCTCGGGTTAGTCACACCCTTTGTCCTAAGTATGGTCGTGTATTTATATGGACATCTACGAACCGTGATATTTTGGTGGTTTATCACTCATGACTTCATATGAAATCTCGTGACCCACGACCTGTAGTCTCCTGTGTCCGTAGTTAGTCACACCCGCCCTCTTCAAGTTGTAGTAGGGGAGCAACACGTCACCCTAACCCTGGTCCAAGAATCGTGACATCCAGAGAGGACAGTAGACAGTTCCCTAAGATCCAGTAGAGGTTCCGAGTAGGGTTCCATCTAAACAAATGTCCACCCATCCTCCCATCCGTAAGACTTACAATCCGTTCACGTACCGACCTGACCTCACGACTACTCCCCGTGTGGTCTCCCACCAGAGACATAAACCCCTTCCCCTTCACTGAAACCTGTCCCTCCCACCTGAGTCTACTACTGAAGGGAGTCGTACACTCGTATCTGTCTGTGGTGTCCTATGTGTTCTGTCCTGTTTGTTCCTCAGGTTCGGTCCTCTACCCTAGTCCTTCGGAAATCTCGTTAGATACGTTTTCCACTACTTCTTAATTCAGTTTATTATTATTATCACAATCATTACGGAAATTAGTATGTGACTCCTAATCACATACTCTTCGAAGTTCCCGAACCGCTTTGGTGGAACCGGACATCATCTTACCACCGTGGTTCTCTCCTCGTTCCTTACGACCTTCCACCTTTCCCCTTTCGTACTTAGTGAAGTACCTCTTTTTGTTTAAATGAAGGGTTTACGTTTCAACGATACTAATAAGTAAACGATGTTCTACTTTACGTCATTTATATAGGTCTATAAAAACTTCTCTCTTGTGGTAATCGGTATTCTTCGTGACACAAATAACTTACCGTCCAATGGAGATTTTTAGTCTGAAGATCTGGTCCTTCTGAGTCTAATATGTGACATGTACACACACCAAAAGGGAAACATCGACCCAACGTATGCTACCTCTTTTGAAGAGACCATTAGTCATGCACAACCTCCTTCCGGTGATAGGAAGCGACAGACGTTACCCTACGGTTGGACCTCGTTGAAAGTTCAGAGAAGCAAAATATCTACAACATTCATGCAGTCCCACTTATGTCGCGATTGTCTCTATGTTTCGACTCAGTCTCGTTCCCGTGGTCGTCCATCTGCAGGAGTACCTGTTAAACCTCCGTCTTTTTTTATTAATGTATCAGAGAAACTTCTAGAAATTTTACATTTAACCAAAGTAAACGACAAAAGAGTCTGAACTCCTCGTCCGTCACAACCCAGTCAGGACCACGTGAGAGTACCCGATCAAGTTCCGGGAGACCGAACAAAAAGGTAAAGTATGGACTGGGGATACAGATATGGTAAGGGAAATGTCCGTGGGTAAGATTACACAAACCCCATGTCGAACCTATAAGAATATTTTACATACAAAATATTTTTATACATATTTCCGAAAATAAAATATATGTCATAATACGATATCAAGAGTAACACAATATTTGTATTGATGAATGTAATTTTTACAAACTCAGTAGCTAATACGACATACATGTAGATCTCAGATTACACACATGTACTACATTATACATGTATGTTATGCATCAGTTATTGGTCTACATGTATGTCGTATTACCTAGTGGGACTCTCCCTCAGAAACCCCTTGTATCTAATGTCCCCCTAAATGACCTAAAGTACACGTGCTCATACGTTAAAGTGATTCATGATGGGTTAAGGTGGTGAAATGTAACACCGGCCGTCACGTACACCCAAGGATAAAGACCATAGTAACGCTAATGACTCATAAGACTGTAAGATTGAAAACAGTGAAACTTTCTTACCCCATCTGTCATAATAGAGTAACAATCAATGATCAGTGAACCCAAAGACGAGTCACTTAACGGATGAATATAGGAAAAGGGTCGAGAAATCAAAAGACAGTAATAACTAAACGTATTTAAGGAATATCAAAATTTTAGATAAATAAGACAACAAAATCTCTAAACATTAGTTTAATGAAGGGGGTCAAATAGTACATACAGATTAGGTCTAATATCACGAGGAAAAACTGGTCTTTAGAAATTAAAACTGTGTTTCGTTATAAGTCATCTTGTTTTGATATTCTATTACAAGTCTACAATTTTCAGAGACCCCAGACTGTCAAACCCTTTGTACAATCATAAACCATCGACTATTTTTCGAACGTCAACCACTAAAAATCACAATTTCCATCTTTCTTGTATACACACTCAACCGAAAAAGAGTAGAGGAGGACGGGAAAGTATATTGTTTTTACAACTGGAAAGAACTCTACACTTTTATCATCGTCACCTTATACCCTACTACACCATTCTAAGTAATTGAATGTTTATTGTTTTTTGGATTTTTGACCTATAAATTGGACGGACCTCAAGATTCTCGATGGATGTCTATAACAATTTCTATTATTTTTGTTTGGGTGAAGTCTACATTTCGAAAGTTTACAAAAGGAAGTCGGTCTTGAATCATGTATATACGAGTGTATTAAAAACCGTGACTATAAGAAAATTCAAAACTAATACTCCTTTACATGTAAAATATGGATAATTCTTGTATACAAAATTGACACTGTATTAGTTTTAGCAATCCACCAACAGTGATTTAATCTCACGAACCATACAAAACCGTACGGTAGAGTCTGTTTTCACGTCACTTTCATGTTTCATCATTATCACGATGTCAAAAGGAAAATTCAAAATGTATTAAGGTTCTGGTATATCTGGTGGAGACGTATCTAGACAAGACAAATGACCAGAAAGATGTGTAGTTCCGTGTCGTGTATTTGCTTCGTCATTCTATGGTGTGGGAACCGTGTTTTGAAAATTCGACCTCTTAAAAACTACATAGCAAAATACTAAAATCCTAATAATAGTAACCTCGAATCAGATCCCAGTATTTCTAGACACTAAACTTTTTGTTCGTAGTTGTCGGTTGAAGAGACTTTTAGTCACCTGAAGACACGACAACAGGAAAAATTCACTAGTAGACTTGTACCCCGAGGGTAGAACAAAAAAGGAAGAAGGATTGTTAATAAGGATGTCCTTTCAAACCGTCGTATGTCTTAGTGACAGAGTAACTGTCGATTTTTTGGTGGTGGTTTTCTGTAAACTTTTACGTATATTCACCTTCCGAGGAAGTAGCCCGGTTCAACGGTGAGTTGGGGTTTCTAGTGATATCGGGGGTCGGAGAGTGGTAAATATAGAGGAACCGAAAGATCGAGGAGGATTGGAGTTGTCTCTTGTCGGTTCAACTTTTACTTGAGGTAATCCTAACCGTCAGGTCCACGTGTGTCGACAAAGAAATACGGACCCGACAGAAGGGGTGAAATCTCGCGAAATGTAGGTGGACGGAAAAAGACGTTCCCCCTCGAAAGACCGGGGGTAAAAAGGAGAGAGATCGAGGACTCGTGTATTTGTGGGTCTGAAAGACCCTTTCCCTTGAATGCTCGGTAGTTGGACCGGTCTAGAACACGAAACAGAAACTTTGTTCTACTAAAAGTGTACTCGAGTTCAATGGTAGTTCCCCCTCATTATTTTGTAATAAAAACAAGGATTTATCCTTAAAAGACTCGGTTGTTAATAAGAAAAACTTTCTCTTCTGAAGTTTCCTTTTTTCCAACTTAAATTATGTCTTTATCAATTAGAGGCTAGGGATCCTAAGTTGTGCGTGTATGCGAGACAGGTCCACTAACCACCGTACATTCACTCAATGGATAAACAAATAAGTCATCTGAAATTTTTAATTCAAACTAGTATAGGGAAAAGATACAGTGGAATTGGTTTAACTACATATTAGGGAATAAAAGACATTCCCAATCATAAATACGAGGAAGTATCATATGAAAAGGGTAAACCTTTTCGGTACACACCCGTAGTAGAAAAGTAAGTCTAAAAGTCAACTGAATTCCATTCTTGAAATTGTAAAGAGTTTCAAGGATCCACTTGGGACATTTTTTAGATGACTCATAAAAAAAATCGTTCATCCTTTTTTTTTTTTGGACTAAAACGAATGAGGAAACTTTCTGGTTCAGTAAATTAAAATCTCATTCCCAACTCTAAAAGGAAGTCGGTCCTCACTGGTTGTCTACGATATACGATTTGTTAATTTCCAGTTGTGCTCTTCTAAAAAGAGTCGAAGCTTATTAAGACTTTAATTCTGTATTTTTTACTTGTGTCTGATAGTCACATTATACAAAAATTCTTCTACAAAAAGCAAGTGAGCGGTTTTGTTATCCATACCAGACTTCCGTAGTTTGTGACCTCACCTGATACCGATAAATTTTTTGTTTAAGTCCAATAATCCCACCATCTCAACATGCACTGTAAGAAGGGGTTGTCCAAATTTAATCATAAAACAAAAATACTATTTTACCGATTCTACTATTGTAAAATCTCAAGGCCCCAATTTTTGTCTCTTGTAAGGAGGAACTATATATTATGTAGTTGGGTTCTCCTTCCAACGAACGGACGACCAGACACGACCTTGGGTATGAAGCGCACACGTATAGTGTCGTGAGGACCCACCTTGTCTGGACTCGTCAAATCCAGAAATCGTCAAAAGACCTGACTCCTTCTAATAAGAGTAAAACTTGTTTTAAAATAATAAATAAAAATAGATTGGGAATATCTTGTGAATAATACATATGCTTGAAATGTTCATAATTAGTAAATTTCGAGTGTCCTTCATGACCCGACAGGACGATTTTCTGATCGAAATCGAGTAACGGAATGACCTTTTTTTGGGATGACTGAAGAGAAATTCTCACCTTGAGACCCCGTATTTATGAGTACATGGTACTTAAACAAAACAGTTCTTTGTCCACGGCATTGACAAAAACTTTTATTCCATCAAAGGAAAAAAATTTTTTTGGAGGTTACATATAAACTTCATAATATATTTTCGAGTCGGATTTTTAGCTGTGTAAGACTTTATATTAACCTCGAGTAACAGTTTATCTGTAACGGTGAATGACGTCAGTAGAGGAAAACAAAAGGTCTACCCAATGAATACTTATACCGTTAATGTCCCCGGCTGTCAAGGATGACAGTGGTCGTCTTCATGGATTCACCATACTTAAGTCACCGACAGTGGTTTATCCAAGAGATGCTGGAAAACAAGTCCATAAAAGAAGAACACCCACAAAACTTATCTGAAAAGAGACTTTAAAAAAACCATTTATATAAATCGAAAAATCAAAGTTAATCAAACTTTAACCGAAGAGAGGGTGGGGTGGGGAACTCTTAAAGACTTAAACCCGATACAAAGGCCACGATTTTTCCAATACTGACGAAGTCTTTACAATAATGAAGACTGTAGTTTTGCACCATACAGGGTTCGGGACCGAACAGGTATCCGTCGAGGGTCGGGGTCCGTGAGACTTTAAGACAGTTAGAGAGAAGTAACTCTTTTAGGATTTCGGAGACTTTGAGACTGTGTCGACAATAAGGATTAGGTCGGAGTAAGACCTAAGACGGGGACGACAACTACGACAAGTCACGAAGATTTTATGTTGTACAGTCACTGATAACGAACCCAAGAATAGAAGATCTTTGCTTAAATAAAATCTGAAGCTTTGTTTCGTTGTCCCAATAAGTACAGTTGGTTACCTTTGGATCTCCTAGACTTCGAAGAGTCTTATGTCCAGTACCTCCTACAGCCACGACTGCTGGTCTAGACCTAAATAGTTCTTCCTACGTAGTTTACGTCCCACTCTAAACCGCAATCTGTTCCCAGACATTCCCGTAGAGAGAAGTTCATCTACGATGAGGTGTTAAAGGTCTCGAGAAAACCTTTATTCAACCTTGTAAAAAGTACTTTTATGAAGAATCGAGACTATCTTTATCAGTTCCTTAGATTTTTCCTTCATTTAGATTGTGACTAGGTTCTTTGTTGAAATATGAACTAAAAATATGTCTTTACCTTTCCTTTTTCCTTCACAGACAATGAGAGGGTAAAAAGAAAGTGGAAGAACAATGTCTTTATTTGAAGATTCGGAGTAGTCATAGTTGTGTCTAGAGAGAACCAGACGTAAAACTTCCTGGGGCATCTGATCCACTTCTCACTTCTCTATGGTGGGGCACATGGTGTGTGAGGCAGAGGATCAACAGTACGGAACATTAAAGGGAGGATGACGAGGGTGGTATTACGTACAAATTTACGACTCGTCTCATTCTAAATACTCTCTTGAGTACGAAGATAACATCTATTAGAAAAATTGAGAAACTAAAATACCCGAACTGACAAACGAGGACTTAAAAAAAAAAAAATTATGACCACGGGTACTCAGTCGTCCATCGTATGTCGGAACACTTTCCTTCTGTCGAACAATTGATCCAGACGACACGAACTCCTTCTTAGTAGGAAAGACATTTGTCTGCATATGGGAAATCTGCAAATCTTTTCTCGTGTTCTTTGTCTTCGTTGATTATCTCTCCGTGACTTTTTCGGTCCCTTGTAAAGTACGTTTCTACTCGAGCTATTTCCTGTCTTTACCATACCTGGATTGTCTTCGTCTTCTATAATTCTTCTCCACCGTTCTTATGTGTCTTCTTGACATGTTTTGTCTAGAAGTACTGGGTGTATTAGTACTACCACACTAGTGAGTGGATCTGGGTCTGTAGGATCTTACACTTCAGTCTACCCGGAATCCTTCGTAGTGATGTTTGTTTCGATCACCTCCACTACCTTAAGGTCAACTCGACAAAGTTTAGGATTTTCTACTACGACACTTTCACGACGTGAGTGATACGGTCGTTTAAACCTTTTGAGTCGTCACCGGTGTCCTGACCTTCTTCAGTCAAAAGTAAGATTAGGGTTTCTTTCCGTTACGGTTTGTTACGAGTTTGATGACGTGTTAACGTGAGTAGAGTGTGCGATCATTTCATTACGAGTTTTAAGAGGTTCGGTCCGAAGTTGTCATGCACTTGGCACTTGGCACTTGAAGGTCTACAAGTTCGACCAAAATCTTTTCCGTCTCCTTGGTGTCTAGTTTAACGGTTATAGGTAACCTAATAGTTTTTTCGTTCTCTCAAGGTCTTTTTGTAGATAAAGACGAAATAACTGATACGGTTTCGGAAACTGACACACCTAGTGTTGTTTGACCTTTTAAGAATTTGTCTACCCTTATGGTCTGGTGGACTGGACG
This sequence comes from Capra ibex, assembly GCA_006410555.1. Taxonomy (NCBI): domain Eukaryota; kingdom Metazoa; phylum Chordata; class Mammalia; order Artiodactyla; family Bovidae; genus Capra; species Capra ibex. Next base: position 29,574,875 of record SJYO01026388.1, on the reverse strand, counting down.
GAGGACTCTTTAGACATACGTCCAGTCCTTCGTTGTCAATCTTGACCTGTACCTTGTTGTCTGACCAAGGTTTATCCCTTTCCTCATACAGTTCCGACATATAACAGTGGGACGAATAAATTTAATATACGTCTCATGTAGTACTCTTTACGACCTGACCTACTTCGTATTCGACCTTAGTTCTAACGACCCTCTTTATAGTTATTGGAGTCTATACGTCTACTGTGGTGGGACTACCGTCTTTCTCTTCTTGATTTCTCGGAACTACTTTCACTTTCTCCTCTCACTTTTTCAACCGAATTTTGAGTTGTAAGTCTTTTGATTCTAGTACCGTAGGCCAGGGTAGTGAAGTACCGTTTATCTACCCCTTTGTTATCGTAGAGGTTTTAATGACGTTTACCACTGACGTCGGTACTTTAATTTTCTACGGATGAGGAACCTTCTTTTCAATACTGGTTGGATCTGTCGTATAATTTTTCGTCTCTGTAATGAGACTGTTGTTTCAAGACAGATCAGTTCCGATACCAAAAAGGTCATCAGTACATACCTACACTCAACCTGATATTTCTTTCGACTCGTGGTTTATTAACTACGAAAACTTGACACCACAACCTCTTCTGAGAACTCTCAGGGAACCTGTCGTTCCTCTAGGTTGGTCAGGTAGGATTTCCTTTAGTCAGGACTTATAAGTAACCTTCCTGACTACAACTTCGACTTTCAGATCATGAAACCGGTGGATTACACTTCTTTACTGAGTAAACTTTTCTAGCACTAAGAACCTTTCTAACTTCCACCCTCTTCCCCTGCTGTCTCCTACTCTACCAACCTACCGTAGTGGCTACACTACCTGTGCCTCCGGACCGCACGACGTCAGGTACCCCAGTGTCTCAGTCTATACTGACTCGTTGACTTGATTTTTTCGGTTGAAGACAGACACTTAATAGAATTAAGTTCCTTTACCATAGAAAGTCGTCAATAAAAATTACTTGTAAAGTCACTATAATAAATTGTTGAAACTTAAGTCATCAAGTCACTCTTTTTCACATGATCTAATAGTCTTAGGAAAATAGAGTTGTATCTTATCATGTGAAAAGTTTTCGTAAAAGATGTAGTTGAACACACTTACAGTATACTTATACCGATGGTATGGAACAAATATACAATTTCCATCTAAGTGAAGTATCTTCTTAGGTATTCTAAAAACGTAACCTTGTGTGAGAAATATCAACCTATCGTACGGAAAACTTCTTTTAAAATCTGTAAAGAGTACTTCCTTGTATCTTATTTACCTTAAGGTTCAAAAATTTTACTATTTTACGGGAAAATCGTTGAAGTCACGGTGTTGTCGGAAGTTTTAATCTCCATGTCAGTAAACGACCTGCCGAGTCCGACTCGACTCGTGCCATCTATGCAGTCTCTCCTAAATCGATGTCTGGGTCTTCGTCTAGTCAGGAAACATCCCCCCTCTTCATTTGCTACCCGTGAAAATCACAAGACTTCGAAGGGAATGATTATTTGGTCTCCTGGAGTGTTTCCCGAATTCAGAGGGGAATGTTTCCTGTTTTTGACTCTTGAAAGATAATGACTACAGTAGGCTTTGCTTCCCGTATTTATAAACAAACTAGGGCCAATGGTACTGATTTTCGACTTTATGAGTACACATTTACTTCGACCCTTGATTCCATTCAAATTTTTAGTCGAATGGGTCCCCTAACGAATGTTCCCATGAACTTACACACAGGGAGGTACACATTCTATGGAACAGGAAAGACGACTCGTCTATCGTCTCCTGACGACGGACTGGTAGCACCCCTCGGAGCATTGGAGACCGAGCTTCGACCCGGACCGTGAGCTTGTCTTGCGACTGTCAGTCAAGACCTCGTACTTCGGGCTGCCGTCCTAGATGTCGTTCGAATTCGGGTTAAATCAAAATCTATAGTTTCCATTCCTAATAAAAGGGATAGACGGAACACAGAAAGAAATCAATTCTTCGAGATGAAAATTTTAGCCCTCGTGATAATTATCATTCACTAGGGAATGCGACACGGTCGGAGTCACGATTTATTTGTGCAGTAGAGTACACTAGAAGTGTCGTCGGGATGCTCCGGACACAATAGGGAGGAGAGGGGTAAAATGTCGGGGAGTCTTGACTCCAAGTCTCCCCACTCAGTCAAACCGGTGTGGGGGTCACGACTCCACCTTAGACCTGTACCCGGCTGAAATTTGGTAAATAATGTTGTCTGATTTTTAGTGTTCAATTTTCCGAGTCAGACATATCGACTACTGCGAGTACATGTACGTACATTGGATTTTAGATTCTGACTTTTCCTTAATTTGTTGTTTGTGTCGGTTTCTCTAAAGTTGACTTGTAAACAAGTCACTTCAATGAGGCCTCACTTGACTAACTACCACGAACCTCTTCTGGTTTATGCAAATGAATCCGTTCACCAAAGGGTTGAAATAGACGTAGTCTCAGAGGACCTCCCCGACAATTTTGTGTCTAACGACCAGGGGACGGGAGTCTCCAGGACTAAGTCCTCCAGACCCCGTCTTGGGACGTACAGACTGTCCCAACGCCCATTACGGGTACGACGGACAGACCCTCCTGATGACTACTATTAAAAATTTATTTTTAATGGTTTACATCTGTACCCTTAAATCATTTGAGAACAACGACAACTGTTCGTTTACTTCTGTCACGTAAAATAAACATAGTATACCCCATTAAAACGAAATTTAATAATTGTCTCTGAAAGATGAGGTATAGTCCCTTGGTCATACCACTACAAACATTTAAATCACCTTGACATATTGTGTGTGTGTCAAAATTTAATACCGATCTTTCAACCGAGTCAAAATGAACTCAGTCCCGAGATCTGGTTTCTACAGTAATTTTTAACTATGTCCTAATTTCTTTATCGAACATTGACTCAAAATTTGATTGAACACCTTTTACCTCTTATTCGGACTTGTAAGGGTAGTCCCCGAAACCACCGGTGACTAAGACTAGACGCCCACCCCTCTCACAAGTTCCGTGGAGTGTTACCCCAGACTCCAGTGTCTCTGAGTCTCCTCGGTTTCCAAGAGTCTCCGTTTGGTTCAAGTGACTCTGTCTCCGTCCCGTGATGTGAATCTCGTTTTGATTCGTTGCAGACTGAGGTCCGACCTACCCCGGGTTGTAGTGTGGACCATATTTTACGTGCGTCTACTTCCGTGACATCCGACCGTGTTGTCTGAACAGTCATACATGTGTTCATTCTATGGGTAAGATATCTACTGGTCGGACTCCAAGTTTGACACCTCAGTGATAGAATTAGGAATAAACCTATTTGAACAATTTGACCTCGAGGAGTCAGATATGTTCTATCAAAATTGCGAAGGTCCCTTCGGTCTCTTTACACTGATTTAACCTTTGTGCCTACACGTCCTTTTATACCTGATCACGGAGAATGCCACACTAGGCGAAGGACACAGGTCCCAATTCCAGTGACACTAGAAAGACTCGTTCAGAGAATCTCGTAAAGAAAATAAGAAAGTTGTACATGAACAACCCATGGGTGAATGGGTGTTACACTGGTCGAGACCCGGTCTCTGACCCCTATGGTTTCACCACCCCACCCTTTTCTGTCATGGAACCGAAGTCTCTCGAATGAGAGAACTTCGAGGTTCGTATACCCTAAAAGGGGTGAATGACACGACCGTTGACTGGTCCTCATTCCCATGGACCGAAGACCAGAACTGAGACTTTTCCTGACACCCCGAAGTCCTTGAAAGAGGAATCCCCGAAACGAAATTTCGAGGTTCCAGTGAAGGATTTTACGTTGTGTTTAATCAGGTCACGGAAACCTTATTCCTATGACAAGACCAGATAAACACTGGAGAGACGCACAACTCGGGTCATCGACGTCATCAGGGAAAGATAGAACCAGTTGACCCAAATGTACAGAGGCTTACACCCTCTTACTACGGTAGAACACCTGTTCTGTCTCGTCCCGGTGTTTGGGTGTAGGACACGTCTGCCCTGTCTTTATGTAGAGACAGGTCCCGTGAAGTGCCCTCTGACGCACAGGAACCGATGTCAACAACTGGTACACAATGGATGATTATAATGTTCTAAATAAGGAAAATTGGGTAGAGGACTATAAAACTATCTGTAGATATATAAGTCTGGTTTCTATACTGCTGTCACATTCGACTAGGTACGATTGAAACTAGAAAAATTTCAAACCCTACTAAAATTAAGAGGGGTTTCCGCCGTCTTACTTAGTTTAATAAAAAGTTCTTGAAAGATCAACAGTATTGAGATCCTAATACTATATGTGTTTTTCGTACAAATTCTATGGTATTAGAACTTCTTACTTTTTGACGTAACACTGGAATTCTATTATGAAGGACTGTAGAGTTACCTCATGTCACACGCACGGAGTCACCTCTACCATCCTAAACACCACCACCTTTGAAAAAGAGAGAGACGTTTGAATTCGTATTGTTCGGGTCCCGTGGAACGAAACATAAGACAGGACATAGCTCGACACGTCTCCACGAGTCAATAGTACTACTATTTAGTCAAAGAAGGTTCTCCCCGTGCTTCTAAAAGAAGGGATAGTTTTGGATATTACATTGAAAAGTCTGGAAAGCCCCCGAAATTTTCTGTTATTCTTATAAACTAAGGGGAACCGAATTCCGACGTCATACTAAAGTTATGGTCAGTGTGAATGGGACGTAATTCTACTCGTCTAAAATTAAGAATGTCTCAGGATCCACGATATTGTTAACCATGTCTCCGAAGACGACTTTTCATGGACTTTCCTACAAATGCGGTGTGATCCCCTTTTTTTTTTGTTGTGTACTGGGAAAGAAAACAGGTACTATGAAGCGGTAACTTTCATCTCCAGTACTCCGATAAAAATTGTGATTTCTTATACTTTATAGACCATCCACTTTCCCTCGTATACCTTTGACATAACCAAAATGTCAAGTCACCTTGAGTCGTATAATTTACGACACTCAAAAATACGTGGTGTCGGACACCCAAGGGTCGTCACCCTTACGACGAGACGGATGATATGAAGGCCCACAGTGAGTTTGGAGGGGAAACTGGATTATGGTGGTGACAAGTAACAACTACGTTTTAAACAGGGTGACTGGTAAGGTGGTGACTCCGGACGGACGAAAGAAGGTGACGCTAGAGTTTAGGTGCTAGGGATGAGACTTATAAACAGTGGCAGAAACGAGGAAAGGGTAGAGAACGAAGAAAGGACAAGGGGCGTCAAAGTGTCTAGAATTCTCCTTGGTCCCTGATCTAAAATTCTGAACTCATCCTTTTCCTCGGACCCCTCCATCCTGTAGTCATACCTCGACGACGACGGGAGACTACCCCGAAATTGTGTAGTGGGGGTCACCCACCTCCGTCAAGACCCGAAAGGAAGGACAAACCACAGGAGTTCCGTACGTCAAAATGTGGAACAAACGGAACTCTGGGACCACCACACTATTTGACAGAACGATGTCGAGGAAGTGTACCCGTGGAAAGGAAAGTAGTAAAAGGAAAAACAAGAAAGTCCCCCGTGTGTCATACTAGTTTTAGTGGAATAGGAGTTGTGACAGTCGTTTCTCTTCCATTGTGTTCACACCCTTCGGTACCAGGACATCTGGGCTTACTTCTTGTGTCCCTCTCATAAAGACCTCCAGGAGGTCTCGATGGACTGAATCTGTCTTTCTTTTTCTCCGGACGACGACCTTCGCACTTCTTCTCTCGTCTGGAGGAGGAAGTTGTTGAGACTTCAGAGAGAACTTAGTGCAAGGACACTGGTCCTGTTGGAGAGTAGAATCGTTTTCTGACACTAGTAAAATTTTGTTCGTAGACAGGAGAACAAAGAAGGGGAAGGAAAGTCCTCGACGAATTTGTCCAACGAAGGAATCGTCGAAATCATATTGAAAAAGGTTTTTCGTGGGATTCTGGAATTCTCTGCTACATACAAAATTTAATAAAGGTTTCTATCTCTTGTCCTTGTTTCAATGGCTGGAACGTCCCGATGTTCAGGACATGTGCAATTTCCCTTCCTGTCTTCGAGTTCAAACATTCCATCCTCTGCGAAGTCCTAGACTCCTCTTTAGTAAATAATCCGGACGTTAAAACCAGGGACTGGGAGACAAAAGACCTGGCTAATTAATACGACATTTTACCCCTTTCGGAATCAAGGAATTTTATATATAGACTTGTCGATTCATACTTGGTTCATACAAAGACAATTATAATTTTTAATCGTTTAAATGTTTCTGTAGTACAGGTGCAGGTGATTGTAAATGATCGTCCTAGACGTAATAAGGGTGAGGGAATACCCGACGGACTCTGACAGTGCACACTCATGACTACGAACAGGATACGTAGATGACTTTGTCATCTAATACTGGATTAGATAATCGGGTCGGAGTGCGCGGATGTCGAGTAAGATGTCACAGTTCGTCCGGAAACGAGTTGAGTCTAGAAAATCGGGTCAAAAGGGGGAGGATTGGTCGACGTGCCCGCACTCCGGACGTTCCCCGACGGAAGGGACCCTCCGGGGTCCCGGGGTGTCGACGAGACTGGTGACCCCCGCCGGAGCGCAGTGAATGAAGTCCTTCGTCTGTGAACTCCACACCTTCCGAGGTCTCCTACTGGTCGCTAAGAGAGGTCTTTCTTCCCTTCCCTTCCTCCGACATTCGTTAGGGACAACGGACTTAGAACCCTGACTCTTGGGATTTGGCGTCGCTCGTACAGTCACTTCTGACTTTTACGACTCGGCGAGTGACGTGTGCGTGACCGGTTCAACAGGAGCAGTGACTTATGACCACGAGGGCAGTGTATGGAGTAAAGACAAAGGTCAATACGTTACAACCAGGAGACCTCAGACGCCACCCGTGACCGCCAGTGGTCGTCAAACGGGACGTCATAAATTCAGACGAACGTGCACAGGGTATCGCCGGCGGTGCAGACAGGACAAGAGCCTACGTCGCGACCGGAATCCGGAGATGCGTAGAGTGATGGATGTCATGTCACCCCCATTCTGGTAGATCACACAAGTTAAAGAGAGAGTTTATTTGAACCAAAACCAATTGACATAACTATCTTAGACTCTCCTAGGTAAGTCCTCGGGAGGTTTGTGAAGGTTCTCCCAGTCCCCGTCTAGTCTTTATTTACAGACTGTACCGCCCGAAGTCTCGACGACCTAATTCCCGTCTCTCTCTAAAGACTGACGGGAGTGAAGTCTCAGCCACCGTTTTCCCGTGTGCCGTGAGAAGACTCATCTCTACGGGGGAGTGATGGTGGACCCTCGGGAGTTCCGTTGTCCCGACCGCAAACAAGTCTCTTCAGTTTTCACCGAATAAATGTCGACCTTCTTGGAGAAAGAAGATCCCATTTAAACATGACCACCCTTGTCATTAAGATCTCTTCTCGGGAGTAGGCTGTGTGATGTTTGTCACAGATGGTCCTTCTTTGTTTCCTTTTTCGACGAGTGGCTCCAGAGACAGTCGTCGACTTGCGATCACCGCCTCCTCGTTGTTTCGTCCTTTGCCAGTGAAAGGCGGTCACTTCTCCCCCGTCTCTGCTCCGAGTTGTCGGCGTTGCCCGGATGACCCGTCAGTTTCGGGTTTCGAGACCCGGGGTCACCTTCCCAACCGTAAAGGTGCCTTCTCAAGGGTCTCCTCGTGCAAAGGTAACGACTCTCTCCTGATCGAGCGAATAAATGTTTTCATTCCAAAATTCTTCAATCTTTGAGCTTGTAGAGGAAAGTAAGAGATTCTTTCCCTACTTGGTTTAGTGGCCGAGCTAAGAAGATATGCGGGGATTCGCTAAGTCTTGACTCCCGACTCCTGACGAGATCTCGTCTCCTTATTTTCTGCTTCCCTTGGGACCGGTGAGACTTTTCACGAGTGACTACTCAGATCTTCGAAATCAGTCGAGAAGTACGACGGTGAGGAGGTGTGCAACCTTCAAAATTGAGAGAGTGTTTGTAATTCTACCACTTTGTCAAACTCGATGGTCTTGTCTTTCACGGTGTTGTTAAACGTTTATACGACACTTTTTTTTTGTTATCTGTTAAAAGTTACTGAAATGTCTGTTCGGGTTCACGCCTATAAAAGTATAGCACAGGAATGCATGTACGTACAGGGAACGCGAACCGTGTCTCTCTCGAACCGTCTACCCGTCCGTACCGTCCACTACCCTCTTTCGGGACCCGTCCCGTTCCACTACCGGCTCCCACCCTCACACCGATACTTTAGAGACACGGACCGAGTCTTCTACCTTTTAATGACCGTTCTTCCCCACACCAAAAATGTAAATATAGTACCTTGAACGTCAGAGTAGACCTTTCCCTACCGATCTTTTTTCGACCCCGGACGTCCGTGAGTGGCTCATTCTTTCGGTTGTTAGTGGTTTGACTTACAAATAAATTTGTTGTAATTACTGCCAGAAAGGAGCACGTACAGGGGAAAGATGGAAGTCCTTCCGAAGACCTTGAAATCTTTTACCTTTCCAAGAAAGTTATTGACCGACTTAGACATTTTGTGTTCTTTCCAACTGGCCACCCATTCTTTTGGATGTAGCGAGTGGTGTCTATTGCTTCAAATGTATCCATGAACCAAAGAACCGCAGCAGTCGGTCCGGCGAGAGAGAGCCCAGACACACCGCGGGGACTCAGTCCCCGAGTGTTACCCGGTCCGGCGTCGACGTGACGACGGGGAGGACGGAGAGACAGAGGGTATTACGCCGGGTGGGCTGGTAGGTGGAATGAGGGCGAGGTGTGACACTCGTCTCGGGGGGAGGTGTCGCGGGTTTCGGTCGTGGGCCATCGGTGGTGGTAGGACTGGAGTCGGGAGACGTCTGGGGGTGAGATGGTTTTACCCCATGACCAGACTCACACCCGACATACGCGGAGAGGAAATACTGTAGATGGCGCACAGGTCGGATCCAGAGTGGGTTCGGACGGACTGGGTACCAGACGTCACAGGTCTCCTGGCCACACCGGAGAAGTGTCTGACGGACGATGTCGACCTACGTGTAGAGTCGGTGCGACAGGACACACCGTCTGTGGTTTCTTCCGTAGGTTTCCAAGGACGACACGTCCGTCACGTGTCCTGTCCCTATCTAAAATATTTTAAACAATTGATAAGCCGTATAGATGAACTCGTTTCGACTCACGTAGTACCTTGTCCGGTGGAGGAGACATAGGGGATGTTATGGGTCGTGTTTCAGTCCGTGTGTCGTCCTCGAATTATTTACAGTGAATCCACTTTTGATCGTCCCCGGGTAGACACCGACCCCGCCGGGACCCCCGAAACGACCCGACGTTTCGACCAATCTTAAATGCCCTTGCGGTCGAGCATTTCCGACCTTATGACGACCGAGACACACCACATAGCAATCACGACGGTCGGTAACGGAAACTTTGACCTTGGTCAATCGTAAGAGAGAGGGGTGCGTGTGTAGACTGACTTGAGTAGGAAAAATTTTGAAGTCCGTTTTTAGTCATTGATAGGTGAACCGTAGAGTCACTTGATAGAGGGTGACGAGGTGTCCGTCCTTAGTCAACAGTCTTCCGTACTCGAATGTAGAACGCTGGGAAAATGTTATCCTTCTTCATGTGCGAGAACACCATAAGTCTACCGGAAAGGAGAACACACTTAAAGTGTCGGGGCGGTGGTCTCTCGTAGAGTTTGGGGGTTTCAAGGGAAGAGGTTTTGTGACTGTTAAAAAGACATGAATACTTGGTGCTATTCGAGTATTGTCGCGGTCATACCCGACAGGAGTGATACACGGTCCGTGAGATTCACGAGATAAAAAAAATGGAGTAAATTAGGGCTGTCGGTGGAATACTCCGTCCATGACGACAATAAGGGAAAAGTGTCTACCTATGCAATTCCGTCTCAATTTAGTGGTTACAGTGTATTGACAACTCACCATTCTGTCCGAAACTCGACCATGGTCTCACAGACGAGAGGGGTGATATGTGATTTGGAAGACATGTAGTAGTCGACGAAAGGTATAGATGATTTTAGAATTCCCCTCTCTTTCCATTGGTTCTTAATATACCTAAGTAGTGTCGGACGTAGAACCGACCGGACGGTCGGTACAATTACTTGGTACAATTAACCGGTACGGTCGAGTCCTAGGTCCGACACAGGTCCAGTGACTCTATCGGGTTCGCACCAGGGAGCCGGTGGTGGGGGTGACGTGGATACCTCCTGTGGTGACCAAATATTGACATCGGGAGGGGTCGTTCGATTCGTACTGGAGTTGTGTCGACGACGATACTTGTCTTGTCTAAACTCGGTCGGATAACCTCCTTTGGATGAACGAACAGACCATCTTCTCACCTCTCGTAGGTTCGACAAGGTCGTACAGGGTGGGTCTTGGAAGACTTGGGTCGGCGACCCTGTAACGAAAGACCTACGACTAATGGACTTTTCCTTAGTGGACTTACGTACGAATTTTACGTCTCAAGAACCAGAGGACAATCTGGTTGAGGTAGTCTTAGAGATCCCCTCTTCTCAAAAGACGTGTAGTCTCGCCCTTTAGTGATGTTGGAAAGCGGAATGCGACTCCCAAGGACTGAACACAGTTAGTCCCCGTGTAGGTGGGTGAGGTGTCCCCGACTCGCAGAAGGAAGATTCACGGTCCACGACTGCGTCTCGTCGTGTGTTTCGTCCGTGGACTCTCTCTTTAGTTCTTTCCTCCGTTGTCCCTGATTGAGTAGTGCCTCGTTGGTGTCGTCGCAATACCCCTCGGCGAGGTGTTACTCCCCGACGGACCGTCCGAGGTGGGTTTGGACCGGTCTCTGTGTCTCAGACTTGACTACTGGGTGCGTCGACCGTCGCTGCCGTGCGAAATTAGACCGACCAGTCCGGGTAACACCGCCTATTAGGTGACCCCGACTGACCCCGTATTGCCCGTAAGTCGAGAAGGGCTTTCACTGTTACTTCTTCTCCGAAAGTTACTTGTCCGTCCGTTTACGATGACGACCGACTTATACACTGTAGTTTGTCTCTAATTGTCGTATTTCTCCGTCACAGATGCGCGTCGGAGTGTGGTCTGGGTCTTACGAACAAACACTACCTGTTTCCCTAGTCTCGTTTTTGGGTCTCTCCCCTTTGTTTCCAATGGGTGCCGTGCCACCCGTGCGACGACGTTACTGACGACGTCGGACCGGGTGCGTGCCTCGGGACCATATTTCGCCGCCCGACGTGTGTCGTGAACCCCCGTTACGCCCGCGTGTCCCTATCTTCGACTGACCCTCGGGTGCCGACGTCGAAAGGTCGTAGGGTCAGAGCTTGGGTTTAGGTTCGGGAGGACTACCGGGAAGGGAAGGAATTTGTTTCCCGCGTGTTTCGGTCCGGGACTGTGGGTAGGGACTCTTCTCCTGGTGTCCTCCCTGGAACCCGAGGGACCTCGTCGGGCCCTTGTGAACAGTCGTCGTCAACCCTTCGGAGGGTGGAGGCTCCGTCTTCAGGAGAACGACTCTCGATCACCCCTCCCGTGCGGGGGTCCGTCGGGGTCGCCGGTCCCCTCCGAGAGGGAGTCAGGGGTGAAGAGCGTCCTTAGTGACTTGTCATTTCGGGTTGTTCCCACCCTCCTCAGCCCCCTAGAGACTCGGTCGGACGACCTGTCTAACCTTTGACTTCACGTACACCAATACCCGGTTCAAGTTCCAATCTCGAGAATCGTTTCCTCGTCTCCCTCCTAGGGCCTGGGGGCTACAGTAGTGACGTGTCGAACCCCTGTGAAACCCCTCCCTTGAGACTCAGACAGTGGAGAAGGGGTCTGGGAGTCGATGTCGGAGATAGTCCGTGTCTTTGACTGGAGTCTCACACCTCTCATCCTCCCCTGTCTCCGGGTACCACTGGATTTCGGGAACCGTACTAGGGTCAGGTAGTGGCCCCTGTCCGGGTCCCGGGTGCCATCCCCGTCGTCCCGGCGTCGACTGGTGGTAGAGTACCTTTGTCCATCGAGACTCAAGGAGGTGTCCCGGTCCTGAAGGTCTCAGTCCTACTTCCCCCTTTTCCTCCGAATTGGATTCCTCTATACTCCTTCCTTTCCCACCCGAAACGAGTCTGAACGATAAAGACTTAAGGGACCGGGGTCTACCTTTTGAGTTCCGACCTTCTATCCTCCACACTAATCCTCCACTCTACCCTCCCCCTCCCACGTCCTCCTCCGATGAGGGGTTCCCTCATTTGTATGGGTAAGATCTTCGTAGGGTCCTGACAGGGATCCGGGGGAACTTTTTTCCGTGAGTCTCGGTCTTCCATTCTCCTCTTTGAGTCGGACACAGAGGGGTGTCTTTGTTGAAGTCTGCGTAGACTTTTTGAAGTCGTCGTAGTTCCGATACTCCAGGTCCTCCACGGACGGTGTAGACCGTTCTGTCGCGAGAGGATCGTCAGGGCCTCTGAGTCAGGGATTGGTATGCAAGAAAGATACCCCCTCTCGCCCTTAGGTCAACGTTTATTTCCTCAAATTTCAAAACCTTATGTCAAGTAACGTTTTAATCCCGGGTCGGTAAGGTTCTCCCCAGACCTTTTAGTAGACGGAGTCTTGGATGCCGTGTGAGGTGTCGACAGGACCGGTTTTGAGACGGGCTCGGTGCACACCGCTAGACGTAAATTAGTTTTCATTCCTTTTAATTGTTAGACGAGGAAGTCATCGTGGTCGGTGTAAAGTTCACACCGATGTACACCGATCACCAATGGTATGATCCGTTACGTCTGTCTCTGGTAATAATAAGTGACGTCTTTCAAGATCACTTGTCACGAGTCCTACGTTGAGTCGTACCGGTTGTGTAGAGAGGTGTGGGATGTGGTTTCGTTTTACGGATGGTCGGGAGTCATTGTCAAAACTTAATTTAAGTTCATTCAAGGTATCCCTGATACGACTACGACCGATTTTATTTATTTGATTCTATACGTGTTGTAGTGAGTTGGTTCTGTAGACCAACCAGTGGATCCGAGAACTTACCTGGACACCTGAGTTTACCGGAATTATTGTGTTTCTTGTGTCCACCCGTATGTGTATGAGTCCTTCTACTTTCCCAGGTTTCCTAGGGTATGAACTCGGGGTCGGTAGCTCAAGGGGAGGAGTCCCCGTCGTTGGTTATCAAGTTCAAAGAAAGTACAGAAAACTACAAAGTACGTAACACCATCCATGGGGTTGTGGTTATCAATCGATTCTTCATAATTCTTGTCCTTTACAAATACCACGAATCTTTTACGGTTATTTGAAGTCCGTATTCCGTGTTAAAGTCAAAGTCGGGTAATTTGAGTTACACGATTAATGTACGATGTACATGTTTTTTTAGTACAAAAACAAAGTGGGATGACTTAGTGTCTTGTAGAAACCTTATGGGTTCTTCGACCATTACCTCCACCAGACTGTTCTTCGTCGAGGTACTGACTCCCTGTCCTCAGTTTCCTCTAAGACACTCTATTGAAAAGGATGGAAAACCTAAATTTTAGAATGTCTACATAATAAGTAAGTTTTTGAATTTCGTAAAATTTTCTTATCCGAGAAGACCAAGTACCGACATACATGTGACAGTTTATTGTTGAGGTCCAGTAGATGACCTGTGGACGATTAATCTAAGTAGTTCGTGAGTCGGTTTCGGACCTTCCTAAAGTTACAGGAGCAGGTTAAATTGTTCGAAATGATTGGTGTATTATACATTCATCTAGCCAAGACAATAGGAAAGGTTAGAAGGTCACATCTGTCCGTTACTGGAGAGTGTGGGTGTTGTTTCGTCCTACGTGCCCTGTCGACTGGAAAACACCTAGGTCCCAGTGCATAGTTAGTGGTGTCAGGGTCTCGGGAAGTACCAGTCTTTACTCGGGTTTGCCGGGACCACTCTCTTCTCCTAGTTTCCGATTTCCTGGTGGAGGAGTCAGAGGGACCTCCTCCTGTACTGTGGGTTTCCCGTAGAAATAAAGATGATACAGGAGAAAACCGGTACGGTGGACCATAGATGGTCTAAATCACCCCTGTGTATACGTTCAGTGGAGAGAAGAGACAACGTATTCATCATTAAAGGTCTCTCTCAGTGTTATAAAGCTTGTGTCTTCTCACTACTATTCGTACACCAGTCAGACCTCGTCTCCAATCCTGTTCACACCACTGAAGGTCTCCTGCCCCTGGAAGATTCCTACCCCGAGGTAGGGGTAAGTCGTGATACATCTTGATACCCGGTATACTAGACTACTGTCGAGTGGAGGAAGAAGGATCTTCATTTTATTCGGGGAGACCCCCTGCACACCTCTTGGGATGTCTGTCCGTCAGTTAAGGTCAGTACTGTTCCGACAGGGACAAGTGGGTCATGTGTAGTTGTGAATCTTTAGACTCTTTTCCGTACGTTTGAACCCTGGTTTTATAAGACCTTTCTCATTACTCGGTGAAAGATAGTATCGAAGGAACGGATACTATCATGTTGATGTTTTTTTGGGATTTACGTGTTTTTTCGTTGGTCATAAAAGGATTTTTGTAAGAAAAGGTTTTGGTTTCACCTTTCTGCTTTACCCGGTCGCTCCCCGTCCACGGTTGTGTCCTTTTGGGTAGAGTTCTCCGAGAAAGGTGCACCGAATCTCTCCTAGTGCACCACACGGAACGAGGTTGAGAAAGGGACGGGTGACATTTTACTGTTCCTGTACCGTTAAAATTCGAGTTCAGGGTCTAGTCGAAATTCGTGATTCGTACGTCGAAGTACCACCCCTCCCTTTTCACGTCCTGACCCCAGTCCTTCATACTCGAGACCAGGGTGAAGACGTTTGAACTTGCACAGGGAAATAGGAAAACTCGGTCAAAAGAGTAGATATTTTACTATTAGTAACATAGATACTGGAGTACGTTGGGAGTCCCATATATTAAAAGGAGTAAGACATTAAGGTATAATTAAAGAGTTATTTTTAGTATTTATAGTCGTGGTCTTATACTTAAACGAAGGTCTCTACCGTACAGACCCGGTACTTTTGGTGTATTCTTGAATTTGTTCGTCCATCATTGGCTCCTCAGAAAGAGTTGAAGGTAGTTGGGACCCTCCGGAAGACTGTGAGTTTTTGATCCGAAATCTCTCGTCAGGGAGTGGTAGTTCAGTCCTGTCTAAGTTTGTCTTTGTGGTTGGTCGACAGAGGTGGTTTTAGAGTTTAGAGGTAGTTAAGACTTGATACAGGACGGGTGACTGGGAGAGTCTGCATGGTAAATAAACGGTAGTTAAAATACTGTGACCGGACCCTTGTCCTCTGGGCCACTGGGTTGAATACCAGGTCAAGATGACTCCAAATCTCAGTGTGACAAACAAGGGGAGCGAGTAGACCTTTAGACGAACGGAGGTTTCGTCGGAGTGGGAGTCTTCGAGTTCTTCGTTAAGTCGACATTTGAGTGTTCCGATAAGGGTGGAGACACGTTACTGACAGAAGTACCATGGAAAAAAAAAGTCCTAATGATAGTCTTACAATCGTCGGATCGACATCCAGGGTCGGGCTGACGGTAGATTGGTTCACAGAGACTCTTTTCGTATATTCGAGAGACCCGGACGGAGAGTAGAATTTGGTTCCCCCGACGGGATCTACCGTATACGAGAAAGAGCTTACGTCGGCAGACACCGACACTGAGGGTACCTCTGTCTCGGGTCTTGTGTCGTAAACTTAAACCGTATATTCCGTCGCACCTGTGACCGGCTCGGATGCAGACATCTCGAGGGTGACTGACCCGAACGATCCTTCCAGCGGGTCCACCGGTCCCTGTGGGACCGTTGTGTGAGTGGAAAGGGCGGAGGTGGTCAAGGCGTTACAGTAGATCCGTACCTGGCGACCGGTACTTTTTCCGGGTCGCCATTACCTGAGGAACGGTCTTTACGATTTTTCCTTTGTTTTGTACAGTGTAAAGTCTTCCCTTCTTTAGACTGATTTACGTTTAAATCCCTTTGCATAAAGGACCTACTGACTCTGTCTGTTTGACGAAGGGGTAGAGTGCGACGGTGTTACTCGACATGTGGGTCGTACCGCTGCCTGTCTGTCACCTACGAGTACTCACAAAGTATTGACTCACTCACTTGTCTCTATGTGGGTGCACTTGAGCCCGAAGAAGGGGTTCAACACTGACAGTCCGTTCGTTCGTGTCCTTTCGAGAAAAAAGTTCCCGTCAGAGTGAGTGAGCCAAAGAGGGGATCCTCTATACTCCCCGACTCTGGAGATGTGAAAGGGATGGTTCTACACTTATTTCGGGGCTCCGTGGTCTTTTCTCCAAAATGGATTAAGTCCTTACGAAGTTCCCGTATTCCGTGGCTTTGTACTAGAATCTGTTCTTTACGTTAGTGTTAAAAAAAAAGGTCCGAGTCTCCTTATTCTGTCAAAATTTTCGTTTTACTTCACATTTCAAGGAGTACTCAGTACCGACCTGGAAGGGGATATTAATGTGGTTCAGGGTTCAGTGACTTACGATACTACCCTGTTTTACGGGGGGGGTCTACTTCTAATCGTTTTTAGAATATGGTTCTTCCAAGTTCTGGTGAGATCACGGTATGGGTGAAAACTAATAAGAAGTTTTGTCTCTAATAGTTTTGTCGTTCACTCGACTCCAAGACACACTATGGAGTTACTGGGAGGGTTGATTTGCAGTAGTCTAATCTCGTTAGGTCTCCATCCTGCCCCGGTCGGTCACCGGTGGACGGCGGAGGGAGGGGTGTGGAGTGGTGACAGCCCGCTCGTGTCCGAAAGACGTGACTCAACTGCTAGTCGATGGTAGAGCCGTACTTCGACCGTCCCCGTTGTCTTGAGAGGACGAGACGGAGTCCGGAGGTACCAACACAGTACATCCAGGTCAATGGAGAAAGTCGGACGTAGGACCGGACGTCCCACCCCCGTGGTGGTGGAGCGACTACCCCTACAACCTCCCTGATTTGCGCTTACATACGTTTCATAGACTGTGTCCTTCCTAAGCTGTTCATAGATAGATCACGACTTTCATTTCGAACAACTCGTTTCTGACCCCGGTACGTTTGGTCAGAAATTCTGGCGCCTCTTTGTCTGTTTGGGTTGGACGACAGCTCCGTCTCGAAGTGTTACCTACACGGGTCTTACCGAATGACCAAACCGACTCACTGAGGGATCGAGTAGCAGGTTGGACCTTGTGACAATTCTCAATTTCCCCAGTGACCATTAGTAATAGGGTCCTCGTGTCTACGTTTGTCTGGGTTCGAGTGCGGTCTCATCCCTACTGTTCCGGAACCTCATCGTCCCGTCTCGGGCCCGACTGTTTCAGAGGTCTACCGTACGAGAACCGAGTCCCGCGAGAGTCATACGGCAAATTTATGATAGTTGTAATTATTTTACCTATTGGTTTTTTTTTTTATTTATTTATGATAGTTGTAGAGGACACACACAGTATCGTACTTTCTCCAGTCCTTCGTGACCAGATCCCTTGATTTTGTTTGTTTTGGTTTAAACTTCCGAGTCCGTCGATCTGTTCTCCGTAACAGAGAAGGTTCGAATATCGTCCAGGTCAATTAATATTAGTGTCCTCTGGAGAAGTACATGAACAGGTATTCCGGACCGGAATAGTTGATGTTAATTTTGCAAGACCATTAACAAGTCCCAAAGTTCCTTCCTTGTCGCTACGAGTGTCGACGGCCTAGGTGCCAAGAAGTACCGTCCAACGAGACATGTCACTTTGAAGGCCAGACGTTGTCGTCTTAACAATACAAGACGAGATTCCCTAGACACTAAAGAAAAAAAAGGTCCGGTAATGTCCTCTCTCATTTGGTTACGTCCGTCCGTGATGTTACTCCGAAATTGACACGTGTAAGAGTCCTTCTGTAGTCTTTGATGAATTTTCCAAAAGCGTACTCTAATGGTGATAGTAGAAAGGTCTTTCCCTCTCCCTTTTACTTCTCTCGATCCGGACAAAATGAGAGTCTCCTGTTGAGACTTCGAGTTGAACAATCTCCAGAGGGACCTTGTGGTTGACACTTTAGAATGCCTTTTGAATTTGAATATACAATTTCGTGAACCCTTCGGACCCAAACTACTTTTCCCTTTCTTCTCTGTTTCCTGTCGACTCTGAGGAGAGAGGTGTTGTTTCGCGGGACACCTGTGACGAGGGCCCACGACAGACTTGGATCACTTTCCTTTCTTGGACCTCGTGTGACGGGCCGACCAAGTGAGGACAGCGGGTCTGGGTCAAGGATTCCTGACTCGTCGCAGAGGAGGTAGTGCCGGGAAGAAGGGGCGGAGATTCCTGCGCCAGTCATGTCTCGTAAACTCTTTGAATTTTCAGGATTTGAGGTTGGGGTTTTCGAAGGTTTAATTACAGATCTTAGTCCTTCTTCGACTTCTATGAAGAACTCGGTCAGCGGAACGTTTATACCCCGTCACATCGAGTTGTATGTTAGAAAAATGGGAGCTCCTTTGAAAATAATGGAAAGAGGACTCGGACTTCATAAAACGGATTAATTTTTTTATTTTGTACATAGAAATAAAAAAATATAGTGAATAAGGTAAACTCCATGACCGTATAGGGTAACAATGATGGTACTTTTGTCGACCGAGATACGACAGAATTATTTTGAAGGTGGGAGTATGTGTTCTCTGAATACATAATTCTGCCTCTTTGTCTCTCTCTCGGTAGTCCGTGTCTGTTCTTTTTTTGTCTTCAACATAGTCTGCCTTAGCTCTCTCCATTATATCGATTAGTATTTCCGATTGTGAATTGTTCGTGTAAAACCATGATCCGTAACACGGTTCAAGAAGTGTACCTTCTAAAGTAAATTAAGGATGTTATGGGTCATTCCCTCTGTGGTACTCGACGTAAAGTCCACTTCTACGACTCCGAATCACTGTGATTCAGTAAAAGTACCCAATGTGTCGATAGTTTCCCCTCCGTTTTTAAACATCGGTCAGTCATACCCTGAGGTCTCAAAGAAAAGAGAACCTCCTCTTTTCCGAGTCTCCTTTGAGTTAGGGTCTTCGGACTCCACGGACGACCGAGAGCGGTTGGTTCTGAGATGGGGATGGAAGTCGCAGAATCTTGGGTGCCACTGCGGACAGACGTCGTACGGCAGGCGCTACGGGTTGGCCAGGTACAAGTCCTCCTTTCCTCAGTGGTCTCAGTGTATGCACCGAGGGCTGGTGAAGAACTCCTTTAACTCTCGGGTCCAAAGCCATCGAGGTGGTTGTAACAGCTCCTATTTCAGTTTGGACCTCTCCTTCTTGGTATAGTTTTGTAGGACCAGTCGGAAATGGGTCCCGAGGTTCGGCGGAAGTGAGGGAGGCGGTCCATCGAGGTACCAAACAAAGACGCTGTCGAGTGTTGTCGTCTCCCCACCGACGAGCCTGTTTGCTCTTTTCCGTGTAGATGAATGACCCGAAAGAGGTTCCCTTCAGTTTACACTAAAGAAAAAAGTTAGTGTTTTAGTGGAATAAAAAATTATGAAATTCTTACTGAATTTGTTCATCAAAAGTTGACTCTCACTAAAACCAGGGGTCCTCTGTATAATCCGTTACAAAACTCTCTAAAAATCAACACTGTTAACCCCCTCCACCACCATTCCCCCATAATCGTAAACATCCGTCCCTCACTGCTATTTTGTAGGATTTTGTGTGTGTTTTATTCATAGATCGGGGTTTTACAGTTGTCAACTCTTTGATTCCAACGGTTCCGACTCTGTGGAACTGAGTTCTCTTGACGTTTCGACAAGTAGGTCATATTCAGTGTCGTGAGAAATCACGTACACTTATGAATCCTGTCCTCACATAATCTAAAACTGGGTGCACTCACTAAACGAAAATAAGAGAAGTGTTAGTCTAGACGCACATCTTCGTAGGAGAAGTGGAAGACCTTAAAAGAAAACCAAAGTACATGTTGTAGTCGTGTTACGGATGTCCCTTTAGTTGTCGGACGAGAGTTGGAAGTCAAGACGAGATTGTACGGTTTTTATGGGTCAGTATTACGTTAGGTGTCCTTGATTGTCTATAAGTTGAGGAATTTAGATTAGATTTTAACGACATTAGTGATGTAAAATGAATTTCCCCTATTTTGGGTTTCTTCAAAACTTTATGAAAACTTTTGTTTCTAGATAAATCTCTTATGTACGAATACGTAGTTCGTTCGATTATCTCCTTAAGGAAAAGGCGTTTGGGAAAGAGGGAAGACTTAGGTAGACGTACTTCAGTTTGTAGTTTCGAAGATTTTGACTGAAACCGGTTGAAACACCGGGAACTCAGAAAGCACCCTGATTTGATTTGTTTTCGTTTATCTTTGGCTTCGTATACTTCACGTCTTCTCACTGGAATGATCCAATACGAAGAGTAATCCTTTTTTTCTGATTGACTTTTAAGAAAAGTACTCATATTCAAAGATGAAAATTCAAGGATAGAGTAAGGGTTTAAAATCCATTTGTTTATACTACTATGAATTAAATCTATTTTGAATTCCCGTCGGACTTTGGCTTTCCGTGAGTCAGTACAGGTCGAGAAACGCTGGGGCACCTTATATGTCAGGTACCCTAAGAGGTCCAGACTTATGACCTCACCATCGGAAAGGGAAGAGGTTGGGTCCAGAGGGTGTAACGTCCGCCTAAGAAATGGTCGACTCAGTGTTCCTTTCGGACTCTTATGACCTCACCCCTCGGAGAGGGAAGAGGTCGTCTATAAGGACTGGGTCCTTAGTTTAGCCCCAGAGGACGTAACGAACGTCCACCTAAGAAATGGTTGAGTCGATACTCCCTTCGGTACCGTAATGTCTCCCGTCGGACGGTAATGTCTTAACCGTGACGGACTCTCCTCAGGTCTCTGGTCCGACGTCTGGGCCGAGAGGGTGACTACTACTTCACCGTAGTAGGACTCGTACTTTTATGAGGACTTAAGAGACGGGAAATACAAGAACTGACATCGTACTGTCTCATCCCGACTTCCTGAAGTTTCGGGAAAGGACGACATTTTAGGATCCTAAGTTTAGATTTTCCGATAAACCTTTTTCCTTGTTTAAATAAGATCCACCTAATTCTCTGGTTGGAGGTCCGTCTTCGACGTTTCTAGTTAAAATTGATTCGTCAGTAAGTTTTTTATTGTCGGACGCAAACACTCGATCACTCCAAGAGATTGACCTTTTCTCGTTTGTCCTCCTCGTTTCGGTGACCTGTCTCTACGTCTCCCCGTGTCACTCCTCCTCCCCTCCGGCCGGACACACGCACGGGCGGAAGTGGGCGGTCCCGAAGAGAGGAGACCTCCGTCCGACGTCTGTACGTACTTGATCTATCGTCCCCCTACCGGCGGAACCGGACAGAGGACGCCGACAAGGGTCTTCGTCGTCCTCTCTCCACTGACCGACTGTGATGATGATACACCTTCGGATCCAGAAAGAGAGAAAAATTTCGATACTTTTATATGAAGATGAATTTCACTCGTTGTCATTAATCGAAGACTTTTGATTAAATTCCCTGAAAGGACTACCAGGTCACCGATTCTGCGGTACAAGGGTTGCGTCCCCC
The DNA here is from genome assembly GCA_006410555.1 of Capra ibex. Classification (NCBI taxonomy): domain Eukaryota; kingdom Metazoa; phylum Chordata; class Mammalia; order Artiodactyla; family Bovidae; genus Capra; species Capra ibex. The sequence continues at coordinate 29,553,369 of SJYO01026388.1, read as the reverse complement.
GGACCCAAGCTAGGGACCACCCCTTGATCTAGGGTGTACGGTGTCAATTCTGGACCGCGTCGGTATACTTATTTAGTAGAATTTTTTTTTTTTTGATTAAATTTTTTCCTTTTTCCTTTTTAGAAACGTAGTCTTCGTCACTTTATCGAGGACTCTGGGACGTCGTCGAAACGGACCCGACTCACTTCTGGTCCAAGACTTTATGGAGGGACAGAGACGGACTCGGTGTCAGTCCTACCTGCCCCCGGACTCTCTTAAGGTCTCAGACCAGGGTGAACCATGCAAGTCAGTTCATTGTCGGACCGCAAGTCCGTGCTACTGTTGTAGGTAATGACCATAGATGTGTCGGAGACGAAGAGACTTTGGGGGTCATATTTCCGTTTTATGATTGGTGTATGCGGTACACGACGAGATCCAAGATGGGTACCACCGTTTCCGGTGACCCCCCTTATATGGAAGGTTGTGCCGGAAGAATACGCCGCCCCATTTTCGTCAATCGAATTTTTTATCGTCTTCCATTCGTTTTATAGAAGGAGTCATGTTTAGTGTCATGTACTAGTACGACATAATTGTAGACCTCCTTTTTGTCTTTGGTTGGATTTGCTGGAGATCACTGTGTTTCACAAAAGTGTCTGAGAAGAGATTCTACGGTCGTACCGACATTCCGGTGGTTTGGTAGAGTCCGCACGTAGTAGTTAGCAGGAACAAGGGTGGAAGGGTTATACATGTGACAAACCTATGTATGCCGAAACTTCTAAAGTTGACGAGAAGGTGTAAAGGCCTAAACATTAGTTAGTGCAGCAGACGGGGTTCGAAGGAGTGTTCAAGTGACCGTAGGACCCTCGTCTGACGACAGTGCACTCGTAGGGTACGAAAGTAATGGACGGGTTTTTCCTTTTTTTTTCCCCTCCCCCCGTCCTTTTGACGTAATTTGTTTTTTTATCAACCGTGGTGTACTACATGTATGTAGTCGAATTAGAGATCTGTTACGATTATGAAACAGAATTGTTCTTGATGTCCTTCGGCAGACGGTCTCCGATCATTTTTACTAATTTAAAAACGAGTGTTTCTTTCTAGGTTCTTTGTCTAGAGTAAAAGGGACCTGCTCTGTCACTCAGTGGAATTAAAGCACTTCAATATTGGTTAAGTAAATTTCTTCCCGAGTCTTAGAGTGGTCGTAGTCTTTTCTGTTTTCAACTACTGGAATTCGAATCGTAAAAGTAACTACTGTTTCCATTGCCCTTTTTTGTGTTGCAGGAGTCTTTTATTGATAAAGTTTACATAGGTCTCGTATTTTTGTGTTGTAGTAAAGTAAACGCAAAGGTTATTCATATTGGAACTTAGTCTGTTGACGTAGTTTCGTTAGTCCATGACCCATTATTCACTTTCCACGAGAATTTTTATCCCCTTCTTTTACACCGGTAAAATGAAGGTTTTGTACCTAGTCCAGGAGAGGAAACCTCATTTTTCTGGAATTTATTTACCAAACACCCTAAATTTTACGTCTATGAAATACAAAATGTTATTGATCTGTTTATTTTTCTTCCTAAGTCCTAATTCATAGGTCTTTCGGAGTACGAGGTTTTAACGACAGTGAGAAAGGATGTTACCGTCAAGGTATGTTAATTTTCCCTCGGTAATAGTCGTTTTTAGACTCTTGTCAATGAACCACAAGTGACTCTTTAAAAGTTTACCTGTCTATATCCAGTATTGTTTAAGCAACAAAAGAGTAAGGACAGGAGTCATAGTTAAAGGGTTCGAAGGAACTATATTTAACATCTCCAAGTAATCTTATTCGTTCTAGGCACAAGACTAGTGATGACTTTGGGGTGAGTCACTATGTGTGTGATTCCGACCTCTAGACAATCGATGTTTTTTTACTTCCTAAAATTTTGATAAGTATTAGAATAGATTAAAGAGTGAAAATTTTTCATTATAGTTGGTTCCTTATATGGGACCTTTAGACTCCTCCTTAATTTTGTAAATTCGACTGTAGTTTATACTATAAAATACAAATACCCGGTGTTTGTCTCTCTGTTAACTCATATTACTGTACAACGAAAGTTGTGACTCAGGATTTGAGTCGAGTTTATACACTTCTTACGTTAGGTTCCACTTATAGATCATAGATATCTTTTTTCTTTGACAGTTCGTTTTTCCTTTAACACAAGATTCGTGGTTATAAATGAAACACGAAGAGAATTTGTCATAGTTTATGAGTCTTAAACAGTGTAGAACTCTTCAAGTTGATTAAAAAAAGGGTCTAAAGATCTAAAAGGAGAGGATGAATCTTGATAGATGATAGTGACGACAACAACTGCAAATCAGCGAAGCAGTACAGACTGAGAGAACGTTTGGGCACCTGACATCGGGTGGTCCGAGGAGACAGGTACCCTAAGAGGTCCGTTCTTGTGACCTCACCCAACGGTAAAGGAGGAGGTCCCTTAGAAGGGTAGATGATAGTGACGTGTGATGACTTTCCAAAATTTCGTCGAAATCTAACTTTTTGTTAAAATACATTTGACAATTTTTATTATTCTTCTTTATTATGTTGGGTGCATGTCCTCTGCAGATATTCCGTCTGTCGTGAGGTTGTCCTTGTCGTTCGACCGTCAGTGAGGTTCTCGAGATGTGGCACGGGAGAGGGAGGGTTTTCAGTAGTAGTGGGACTATGAATCGCATTTAGTGGAGGAACGTAATTTTTTTTTTCCGAAATAGTAGGTTTATACATAAAGGATCTATGATGTCAAACCAGAACACGTAAAATTTTCATACTACATGATAAAAAAAATTGATATCCGAGGAGAAGATAGGGGCGAAGCGAATTTTAAATAGACGCTTTCTCAGATCCGGTACTTCTCTAAAAGGGACCTTTGAGACCTTAAAGACGGACGTGTGGACCCTGTCAAGATGAATGATGAGACAGGAGACAAAGGACAAATATAGGAAAATCGTTATAATTCCTGTCGTAGACGTTTAATATCTTCCGACTCGCACAGACGAACAAGGAGAAAAATAATTTAGAGTCACCAACGACCACCAACGTTTGGCCACGATCAGAGGGAGAGGGCAAAAGTGAATCATCGACCTTATGAAAATATTTCTTTGTGGAGAGGAATATGATGAAACAAATAAGTCCACATGTTAAGTATGTCTTTCCCGTCATTAACAAAGGAACATAATCAAATATTTTATTATGTAACCAAAGGATAGGAGAAGGTTCACTGGTGAAAAATTTTTTATAGTACTTGAGTAAATTCAGTACCTAAATTTTTATAAACCTTCGAAAGTAGGAAAACATTGATAGTACTGATAAAGACTTCGAGTTTAACAGAAGAAACTATTGGAAATCCTTAAAGAAGTTCAACCGACGACTCAGAAAAACTGTACTGAGCTGATCCGAAATGATTGAAGAGACGATAAAAATATATAAGATGCGAGTAAGAACATGCAAAGTACGGTATCTAGACCTTAGACGGTAATGAGGTTCCGGGACTTAAAAACACACGTACACTCGTTACTATAAAGTTCTCTGTCAAAACGTATATGTGTATGTGTTTTATCGAGAATTCAAGCAAAACTATGAAGGTTAAGTTTGAGGTCTGATAGTTCAAAAATGAAGTGGACATAATGTAGACATAGAAGAAAGAACGTGATGATTTTAGAACTACCAGTTTCTGTTTCCCCTAATGTCTTAAATTTATACGGTATTTATGGGTTGACAAGGTAACATACAATGTGTATATGGTCAGAGACTTATTATCATGATTTTAGTAGGGGTTATACTAGTTACTTTCGTAAGTTTATTAAAATTTATACGAAAGGGTGATAAGGAAAAATTTTTGTCATCATGACGAATGAAACAGTCTCAGTGTGTGACATGAGAGATTCGGGAGTGCTTCAAAATCAAGACGTCTGTTGACATATAAATTGTAAATGGTGGTCAGGAATCCCAATACAGAGAGATCGGTAAAGTCAAAAGTCTTCGAGTAAAAGATCATATAAAGAGTCTTTCTCTAGTCTTCTTGTATGAGGAGTTCAAGAACGTACAATAATTGTCAAACATATACAGGAAATCATATGTCTCCGGTCAAAGCGACATATATTTTAAAATCGTATAAGAGAGAGTTCACAGAATTTACAATGAGATTGAGGTCAGGGTCGTAAATTCGTCAATAGTTTTTCAAGACTATTGGATTAAAATGAGTATACAGTGTAAGAAAATAAAATTTCTACAGGGCTTCAAAAAAAGTAAAAAGAGGAAAAGAAATTTCCGGTCATTAAAACGATCAAGGGAACTATGACGAGTAAGACCCAGGTACAAGAAGTTATTCGTGAGGTCAGTAAATTATACATTAAAGTTTAGTAAATTGAAGTCCCTTCACCCCTTCAAAGAACTTAATACCCAAAATCGTAAACAAAATAAGGGACTAAAACCAAAAGGAGTAGTCTCTGCGAATAACTATGTCGTTAAAAGAAAGGATAGAAGTTATCTATTGCGAAAAGAGAACTTAGACAGAAATAGAGAAGGAAAGAAACGTTAAATGTTAAAAAGGAAATGTGTAACAAAGATAACGACACGACGACGCCGAATGAGATTTCAGTACAGGCTGAAAGACACTGGGGTACCTGCAATCGGGCGATCCGAGGAGACGGGTACCCTAAAAGGTCCGTTCTTATGCCGTGATGCACAACACGAACTCAAGGATGATCAAACTTTTCACTTTCAACGAGTCAACCCAGACTGAGAGGCACTGGGGTACCTGATATCGGACGGTCCGAGGAGACAGGTACCTTAAGAGGTCCGTTCTTTTGACCTCACCAATCGGTAAGGGAAAAGGTCTCCTAGAAGGACTGGGTTCCTAGCTTGAGTCCAGAGGGTGTAATATCCGTCTAAGAAATGACAGACTTGGTGGTCCCTTCGGGAGGAAGATCTCATCAGAAAACAATAAAGAGAAATGAAATAAAGTCTCAAAAAGGTTAAGACTAAAAAAAATAAGTACAGAAACATAAAAATTACAAGAAAAATCGAACAAAACTTTAAGACCCCAAGTAAAACTACAAAAGAGTACACAAAAGGAACAGACATCTATACAATAAGAAGAAAGATAATAAGAAGTAAGAAAGCAATAATAAGAAGTAAGAAAGAAAAAGACTGTTATTGAAACATACCCTAAATTGGAACTATAAAAGGATAATTAGTTGACAAATTAGAATAAATTTACAAAAATAACACTTTGTATTGTGTCTCTCTTTTCACACACCTTATATTTACATGCCGAATTGTTTAATAATGTTTCGTTTGTGGTAGAATTCGTGACAAGTTCCAATTCTTGATCTTATAGAGGGGAGGGGGAGGGTTAGTTTTGGCAGGAGTAAGGGACTCTTCATCATTGTTGATGGTCCTGAAAGTGTATTCGGAGGGGAGTGGATAATTTTTTTTTCGAAAAGGTAGATCTATTCGTAGGAATCTGTGGTGACAAACCAAAACGAACAAGGACTCGTAGTAATTTACCTTAGTACATTCAGTAGGAGAGTAAAGACTGAAGGAAGACGAACGAGTTAAGGAGATGATGTGACATGTGTTGACATCGAACGAAAAGATTCTAAAAAAATTACGCCTGTTGAAGATTCAGAAATAACTTAAACAATGTTATAACAAAGACAAAATACAAATGCCAAAAACCCTGTACTACATACATCCTAGAATCAAGGGACTGGTCCCTAGTTTGGACGTAGGGGACGTAACCTTCCGTCTGTGGACCTGGTGGTCCCTTCAGGGGTCATCAGACAAAAGTGCCGACACATTATTAGGTTTGTATTCTTATATGACGTCAAGTGAAAGGGTCAAACGGACCTCTTCCTTTACCGTTGGGTGAGGTCATGAGAACGGACCTTTTAGGACACCTACCTCCTTGGACCATCCGATACCAGGTACCCCAGTGTTTCTCAGCCTATGCTGACTCACTGAAGTGAAAAGTCAAGGGTAAAACCCGAAGGGAACACCGAGTCGACCATTTCTTAGGCGGACGTTACACTTCCTGGACCCAATCTAGGGACCCAACCCTTCTAGGGAACCTCTTTCCTTTCCGACGTAAGGAAAGGTCCTTAGGAGACCTTTTAAGGTACCTTAAAAGGTCGTAAGACCGGACCTTTTAAGGTACCTGAGAGGTACCCCAGCGTTTCTCAGTCTGTACTGACTCGCTGAAAGTGAGTGAAAGCGTAAAATGACAACTACCGGTCAATCCCCTATTTATGGACCCTGTATCGACCTCCTATAAGACCCTGTATAGAAAACCACTTGTACGTACATGTCAACTGAGAGACATAGGTTCTTGAGGTGTAGTGACTTAAGTTAGTTGGTCCCTAACTTTTATAAGTCCTTTTTTTAACAGTTTTTCGTTTTGGACTAAGTTGTCGTGTACTAAATGTATCGTAAATGTAACAAAATCCATTATATTCATTAGATTTCTTCTAAATTTAATATGTTGTCCTACACACATCCTGAAAATACGGTAAAAAAGACCCGAAGGGTCCGCCGCGATCACCATTTCTTGCGCGGATGTTTACGGCGTCTGTTTCCTCCGAGTCCAAGTTAGGGACCCAGTCCTTCTAGGGGCCTCCTCCCGTACGTTACGTGAGGTCATAAGAACGGACTTTTTAGGGTGTCTGTCTACTCGGATCGTCCGATGTCAGGTACCCCAACGTTTCTCAAACGTGTGAAGTACGGTAAAATACTTTCCCTGAACTCGTGGGTACCTAAGACCGTAGGTTCCTCCAGGACCTTGTTTAAGCTCAAACCATATGACTCCCTACTGATGTTTCATGTAAGTATAAAACAATCCGGCAGTGTCCCGTTAAATTTAAGTATTAATCATCTATATCGGTTTAATAAAAGGTTTGATCAATATGATTAATGTGAAATTGGTCGTCCTGTACTATAAAGAGAAAAAGAGGGTAGGAGGGAGGGAGAAAAGGAAAGAGGGTAAATGTATAATTAAGTGTAAATGACTGTTAGATACCTAATCCGTGACCCATAGACGGAATTCAGACAAACTCGACGATATTGTTGTATCTGACCCATGGAATATTTGTTGTTTGTACATGCGGAGTGTCAAGACCTCCGACTTCAGGTTCTAGTCCCACAGTCGCGGATCCACACAAGGCTCGGGGGAAGGACCAAGCGCCGGACACCGAAGACACAGGAGCGTACCCCTTCCCGAGCCCTCGAGACGACCGGAGCAAGTATTCCGAAATTATGGTAAGCGCTCACGAGGTGGGAGTACTGGACTGGTGAAGGGTTTCCGGAGTTATGATAGTGATACCCGTGGTCCTGAAGTTTTGTACTTAAAGTCTCCTCGTGTTTGTGAGTCCGGTGTCGTCATAGATTTCCACTTAATTCTACTTATTTCCACACGCAAAGGGCCCCCAGGAGAGGTAGAGGGCAAAGAAGGGGGTCGGTGATCGTCGGCGATTAGACAAAAGACAGAGATTCCTAAACGGAGAAGACCTGTGTTATATTTACCTTAGTATGTTTTACACTGGAAAAGACAGACCTAAGAAAGTGAACCGTAGTACAAAACTTCCAAATAGATACAACATAGTACTTAGTCTTAAAGTAAGGAAAACTACCGACTTATTGTAAGGGAACACACATATATGTGGTGTAAAACAAAAAGGTGAGTAATCCACTATCTATGATGGCCACAAAGACAAAGAAACTGATAATACTTATGACTACAACGTTTACTTTTAAACATACATTCAAAAACGAATTTGTATCTAAGAGTAAAGAGAGTTCATATGTGGATCCTTACCTTGACGACCTAGTGTCCATTAAGATTCAAATTATGTCTTAATTCTTAAAATTCTTTGACGGTTTAACAAAAGGTGACACCGCCGTAGTAAAATGTGAGGGTGATCGTGATATATTCCCAAAGTTAAAGAAATGTAGGAACGGTTGTAACGATAAAGGTAAAAAGATTATCGGTAGGATCATCCACACTTCACGATGGAGTGACAGCAGAAAAAAAGTTTGACTTTATATCAACTAAATGTTACAACACAATTAAAGTCCATAAGTCCCAAAACACCCAAAAAAACGTATGATATAAGGTAAAATTCAATAATCCATATTAAGGGACACGATATGTCATTTAGGAACAACGAATACATAAAATACATATCAGTCAGTCAAGTCAGCGAGTCAGCACAGGCTGAGACACTGGGGTACTTAGTGTCGTGCGGTCCGGGGACAGGTAGTGGTTGAGGGCCTCAAGTGAGTCTGAACACAGGTAGCTCAGTCACTACGGTAGGTCGGTAGAGTAGGAGCCAGCAGGGGAAGAGGAGGACGGGAGTTAGGGAGAGTCGTAGTCTCAGAAAAGGTTACTCAGTTGAGAAGTGTACTCCACCCGTTTCATGACCTCGAAGTCGAAATCGTAGTAAGGAAGGTTTCTTTAGGGTCCCGACTAGAGGAAGTCTTACCTGACCAACCTAGAGGAACGTCAGGTTCCATGAGAGTTCTCAGAAGAGGTTGTAGTGTCAAGTTTGCGTAGTTAAGAAGCCACGAGTCGGAAGAAGTGTCAAGTTGAGAGTGTAGGTATGTACTGGTGACCTTTTTGGTATCGGAACTGATCTGCCTTGAAACAACTGTTTCATAATAGAGACGAAAAGTTATATGATAGATCCAACCAGTATTGGAAGGAAGGTTCCTCATTCGCAGAAAATTAAAGTACCGACGTCAGTGGTAGACGTCACTAAGACCTCTGGTTTTTTTATTTCAGACTGTGACAAAGGTGACAAAGAGGTAGACATAGATAACTGAGGTATCAGAATTAGACAGGGAGGGGCGGAGAAGGGAAACCATTGGTACAAACCAAAGATACAGAAACTGAGACAAAGAGAAAACATATGTCTAAGTAAACATAATATAAAAAAATCTAAAGTATATATTTACTATAGCATATCATAAATAGGAAGAGACTGAAAAAAGTGACTCGTATTAAAGAAATCCAGGTAGGTACAACGGTACCGGTCATTATACGTAAAACACACACATCCCGACATATATGTCTATGTATTTGTGTCTGTGTGTATTTATGGTGTAGAGGAATTCAGTGAGTGAGTGACACCAAAACTAAACGTAAAGGGATTGCTGCTTACTACAATTTGTGAAAAAGTACCCGAATGACGGGTAAAAATCTAAAAGAAAGTTCTTCACAGATGAGTTCAGGAAACGATAATAAAATTGACCCAATAGAAAGACAACAACTCGACAATTCTTAAGCAATGTATAAGACATATCACATAGGACTAATCTATTTACTAGACATTTATAAGCGAGAGTAAGACATACGACAGAAAAACGAAAGAACTGTCACAGGAGACTACGTGTCTTCACAATTTAAACTACTTCGGGTTAGATAGACTAAGAAAAGAGGAAAGTGAACACGAGAACCGCAGTATAGATTCTTAGATAACGGTTTAGGTTCCGTACTTCAAATGAGGGGACACAAGAATACTCAAGATACCAAAATCGAGAATATAAATCCAGAAACTGGGTCGAACTTGATCAAAAGTGTATCCTACACTCTACCCCAGGTTGAAGTAGGAAAATATACACCTATAGATCAACGGAGTCATGGTAAGTAACTTTTCTGATAACAAAGGGAACAAATTGACAGAACAGTGGGATCAGTTTTTAGTTGACCAGTATCTATATGACCAAATGAAGACCTACAAGTTAAGATAAAGTAACTAGATATATAGATTGAAATACTTTTATGTAAAAAAAACGAAAATTATGTATATATAAAAAATAACATCAAGAAAAAAAAGGGGATAAAGAAAAAAAAAATTGTGGTTTTTGTAAAACCCCCATTTCGGTTAGGTCACGGTGACAAGACTGAAGATATCAAAGTATTGATTCAAAATTTTGACTTTTCACACTCAGAAGGTCAAAACAGGAAAAAACGGTTCTAACAAACCGTAGAACCCCAGGGAACTTTAAGGTGTACTAAAATCTAAGGTGAACGGGTAAATACGTTTTTTTTTTTTTCCGTCGACGATAAGACTATTCTAACGTAACTAAGACATCTATACTCAAGATGGTAGAAATGTGTCGTAAAACAGATAACGTACAGAATATATATATAAAATCTTGATCGAATAGTTACAGACGACGACGACGATTCAGTGAAGTCAGCACAGGCTGAGACACGCTGGGGTCTCTACCGTCGGGTGGTCCAGACGGCAGGAACCCTAAGAGGTCCGTTCTTGTGACCTCACCCAACGGTAAAGGAAGAGGTTACGTACTTTCACTCTTCACTTTCACTTCAGTGAGTCAGCACAGACTGAGAATCACTGGGGTACTGACGTCGGATGGTCCGATGAGACAGGTACTCTAAAAGGTCCGTTCTCATGACCTCACCCAACGGTAACGGAATTGACGTTTGGAGTTAGGTAAAAGTGAACGGGTACCAGAAGGAAGGACTTTCGAAAGGAGGTAAACAATGTGTCCTACAGGTGTTTTGATTAAGTATATAATTTGGTGACCTTTCCAATTACGAAGGAAGATGGAATCTTTTAAAGGAAGAATCTTCCCGTTCGACTTTAGTGTGACTTACATTAAAGAGAGTCGAAAGTTCTTTTTCATTAGGTGTTATATATTTAAAAAATTAAATACTTTTATTATTAAAAGGATCAGTTTTCTATTTGACAGAATGGACATATCGTTTTCATGGTTGAGGTGGACTTCGCGGGTCCTAATTTTGTGACGTTGTGTTTTCTTTGATAGTACTTCTATGATTCGGTTGTATTGACTTATTTGTTTGTTCTACAAAAGTTGTACATTGACCGAGTTTCTATTAGGGGTTTCGTTTGTAAGTCGAAGGGTTCTAAGATAATGTGTTCTAAAAATAAATAGTCCAAGTGGTTCTTAGGTATTTACGAATTTCAATCTGTATGATACTTGAGAAATGGTTCTTATGTTTTATAGTTTATGTGGTTACTAAACATAAAAATTTCATCGAGTCTACCAACAACCATTGTAAACGGAATATTAAAAAGATCCGAATTTAATGATATCGAAAGAAAGATTCTCGTTCGAAACCCTAGGAAAAGTCACACGATGTCTTATAAGTCAACGAGAGATTCTTTTTAGTGTAAGGACTGGTGTAAGAACGGTTTCACCTTATTTGCAGAAAACAAGTCTGTTCAGGGTAGTGCGAGTGGTCGAAAGTATTTCCCTTTGGTTAGAATAGAAGTCAAACCAAAGAACAATTTCGTCTACTTAGACAAAATAGTCACGTTTGTGCGAACACGAGGTCCAAAAGTGGCACAAACGAATGACACACATCAGAAGAACGGAGAGGTCTAGTTCCCACACGTCGGACCCCAAACACCTACTCACGGCGACTCCCGACACTCCCATCCCACACTTGGGGGACTTTGACACTTGACTGAGTTTGACTACGTTTCAAACCATTCTGGTGCGGATTCACGTGACCCCTCTTCCCCCTAGGTAGTCTGAATAGTGGTTCAAGGGTTTCTTCCATACTAAGTTTTCTCTGAGTGATCATTTCTTAGTGACGAAATGTATAAGAATGTAAAGTAAGAACTTAATTCGATCTCGAGGTCACTTGAGGGAAGGAGAGTGATGTCTAAGTTCAGGAGTCTTTTGACATTACTTAACGTGAAACCACAAGACAATGGTCAGATCCGACTCTCTGTAATGTTTTTCAATGATAAACTATAGACTATGACGTAATCGATTCCCCTATGACAACTCTCTTAAGTACTCTTAACACCTCACGGTATACCTCACGGGTGACCTTTTTTTTTTTTGTTGTGGTAAAAAGACTTCTGATTCAACATTGACGTCCGACACCCAGGGAGAAACTGAGTCGACGACCTTTCGCGTCCCTTGAGACAGTGGATGGAATTCGTCCCTGTGGGCTAGAACCTTGTCTGTAACACAAATATTAGAATTGAGATGAAAACAAAATAAAAAAAGAGAGAATGGGTTTAGTGTCTTCCGACTGACAGTGGGAAACCTAGAATCTTCAATGACCATTATAAAAGTCAGTCGATAAGGAAAACTTTGATTGTGGTAGTTTACATTAATTCTGTTCAGAGAAACCTTTGCTATGAGAAAAATCTTCTCAATGAAAATTAAAGTGTCTTAATATTTAACATTTCTTATTTTTTTTAAATTTCTATATGAGAAGGTTTTTAGGAAGTTAAGTGTGTAAATTATCGGAATTACGAAGGATTTACCACCTCCCCCCCGTCGGACGAAGTGTCTATGTAGGTTGTTAATCAAGTAGGTACCTTATAAAATGGGAGAATAAAACCTTTATATTCAAACCAGTTTGAGAGTAAATTCAAGAAGTGTTAGAATAGAAAAACGTTGAGACTAAAGGAGAGTTGATGAAGATGTTGTCTGAGAGGTGGACTCGGAGGGACCAGGGGGACGTACATGGGGTTCAGGATACGTACGACCGGGTCCAGAGTCCGAGAGTTTTCGGAAGTGACGGACGACTCTAGAGGGATAGACGTTTCCAAGTGTCAAACACTTGTTATGTACAAACAGACTTGTTATGGAGTCTCTACCCGGACTCGGACTACAGGTGTGACGCGCACCGTACGAGAATTGAAAGTAAGTATACGAACGACGGGTTCGGTAAGACGTTCGGAGTTCCTGTCTCTGAATATATACGGGTCGTGATCGGCATGATGGGAGCCACATCGTCTACGGACTAGGTACAATGAACTGAAATTTTATAAGCCTGAAGGGACCACCAGGTCTCCAATTCTTAGACGGACGGTTACGTGCCCTGTGTCCAAGTTAGGGACCAGGTCCTTCTAAGGTGTATAGTACCCCGTTAATTCGGACACACGGTGTCGATGACTCGGACACGAGGTGTCACTCTTCGAACACTTAACGTTGATCTCATCGAAGGTGAGAGGTGTTGATCTCTTTCGGGTGCGAGTCGGTACTTTTGGGTCGTGTCGGTTTTTATTTTTATATTTAATAAAAAATTTTTAGTAAATTTAGACGTAATATAGACTGTTAATTGTTGTTGACGATGATGGGATTTACACCCTCAGTGGACCGATAAACTTTTTAACGTAATTTCAAAGAAGGTTATTTCTTTTCGAACTTTACTTAAAGATCAAGAGAAGGATTCTTACGACCTAATTCTCCTATGGTTCATGTTACCGAAGGGAACACCAAGTCAGCCATGTCTTAGACGGACGTTACGACCTGTGGACCCAAGCTAGGGACCCAACCCTTCTAGGGGACCTCTTCCTTTTCCGATGGGTGAGGTCATAAGACCGGAACTCTTAAGGTGTCTGGCATCTCCGGTTCCCCAGTGTTTCTCAACCCTGTGCTAACTCGCTGAAAATGTGTGTGTGTGTTTATGTTACCGACGAGTCCCTTGGTTGCCCGTCTGTGTAGAGGTCGGAGTAACGAGAATCTAGTATCGAAGGGGGGGCGGGGGGGAGGTATGGAGAATTAGGTTTTGTCAGAGTGAGGAGGTATATTTTTTCGTTTTGGCATAAAGAGTCACCACGAACCACCTTCTCCCACACCAAGACGCAATCGTCGAAGTCAAGGACTATGACGGTGAACCACCGCGGGCACTCACGTCTTGTCCGTTTCTTGTTCGGGTTAACGATGTCTGGTCACCAGACACACACTTCGTCGGACCCCTGTGTGGTAAGAGACCAGGACGTTCGAGGTATAAAACACGTCCGAATTGGTCCCGGACATGAAAAGAAATTTGTTCCTTTCAGGAGTCTAACCTGTCGTCCGTTTAAATAAAAGTTCGGTTGTCATTCAGTCGATCATGAGACACCAAACTTCGGGATATTGACTTGTTTGAGAAGAACATGAGAAGTTTCGTGAAAGTTATTTTTCCCTTTTAGGACGACAGGGAATGGGGGTCGCCGGGAAGTGAAGTCACGATACCTCACCCTCATGAAAGATGGGTCGACGTCATTATCAGTGGTCTTGTGACTCTGAAGTCGACGTCATTGTCAGTGTTCTCTGTAAGTCTGAAGTGACTTCGTCTTCGGGTAAACAGTACCACTTCTTTTCACACGACATAACGAACAACCAAATATTCGTCGTTCATGGGTCCTTTATATGAGAAACGTTTTTCGTGATGTTAAGTTTTAACGGTTATTAAAATTAGTGTAAGGAGAGAATGATTCAGGTAAACGGGTCGAAGAAAAGTTCAGTCACCCTTGACTTGACACCGTTTATATTTTTATACCCCCTTCTTTTATACTTATTACTAATTCGAAGATTACGTGAAATTTGGGATCTAAGAGTAAAAGGAGACAGTAAAGACGGGTAGAAAGGTGAGAGGGATTTGTATGCAACTCCGTGATTCCGTTACGGTTGAAGAAATGCACTGACTCAGTGAGATGAGTCGTAGACCCGTGGATTCCGGAGATGTCAGTGTAAAAGTCATAGTGTTGGAATGCTCTGTACCGTAGGTGTGGGATTAGCGGAATGTTTATTTTTTATGTACTTTGTGTGATGTTTTGTCGTCCGCTAGGTCTTCATCCCTTAACGGAAAGTTTAAAGATATAAGACCGATTCGGGGTCTTCAGAAGTTTACGGTCCCGCCCCATAGATCTCTGGGCCCCAGTTCAGGGGTACGGGAGTAATTGACTTGGAGATCCGGAGTCTACGTAGACGTCACTTGCTATTAGTGTCTCCCCATGAGGTCCTCAATTACTTATTCTTGACCGTAAAAGTCAGATTCAATTCGAATATAAATCAAAGAAGTGGAAAGATTGTATCTTGATATACTGGCAGTGCTGACGAGAGAGGTCTGGTGTATGAACAGTATTACCTTTATTTTTATTTTCAGTGTAGTGTTCTCGTCTCATGGGAAGTGATTCAAGATTACCGAGCCTTTGTCTCGACTAAATTTATACCGATTTAGAAGGTAGGCATCTTTGTTCACTAGAAATTTTTTTATTCCTACTCTGACTTTTGTGTATTTGAGAAAAATCAAAGTGGGTCTTGAGAATTTAGACCCCCCACCCCCCTTTACCCACTTTCTTTCGCCTAGTATTATACGATTTAAATAAGAGAATTCATTCACTCTTTGTTGAACTTATTCCTTTTTTCTCGATGTTTTGTTTAGTTGGTTCGTGCTGGTTCTGTCAGACCCAAACACACAGGGGAGGAAGGTTCGGAGGGATTAAGTACGTCTGTAAGGGGTTGAATGTCTTCTCAAGTACACATTTAATCGACAAACCTTGAAATTTGTGTAAAAGGGTACTTTTGTTTCGATGAATATGTAGAACCGTTCTACGGGTCCCATCGGGAAATTTTTCCAAATCAATTGGGGTATTACCTGGTTTTTGGAGTATTGTTACCAAGATACTCTGCACATAAGTCTTAAAGTTGGACCCCATGACCCTTGTGTCGAGGGGTTTGTCCTGTCCGTGACCCTTGGTAGGGTTCTGTAACTAAGGAAGGTAGACCACGGTTTGTCTTCCTCATTCTACCTCCCTTCCTAGCAAACCCTACCGCGGTGCTCTTACCAACTCTCCTCCTAGAAGGGACCTTGAGTGTCCCAAGTCCTGTACGGCGGGGGTTTGTGTCGTGGAACCGTCTAACTTATAAAATTCGACTTCCTTACACTCTTTGTCGTTTTACACCCTTCCTGAGAGACTGGAAGAAGTTACTTCGACCGGTGATCTGGGAGCCATCTCCAAACACGGGACACGGGCCCCCTTTCCTCGTAGACTAGAGGTCCTGGTCTACTTCACCCCTCGGTCTTTTTTGGCCGGAACGCCTCAAAAGAGTGAAATAACACACGTCGTGTATATAAACAGGATCTTGTAAAAGAGATGAGACCTTTCCATCGTGTTTTTACGGGTCCACATTTTTAGCTTTGTCTGAATATGTCTCTCGTTTGCCCAGAGTCATTAATGGTCCAAGTTCGGGACCCAGTCCTTCTAGGGGACCTCTTCCTTTACCGTTGGGTGAGGTTATAAGAACGGACCTCTTAAGGTACCTGTCCTCAGGTACCCCAACGTTTCTTAGCCTGTGGTGACTCACTGATTGTGAAAGTGAAAGTTCCCTTGTTTTCTTACGTCTTTTTTGAGAATAGTCCGTTCTTTCCATTGTTATCGTTCTTTCACTTTCACTTCAAAGAGTCAGGACAGGATGAGAAACGCTAGGGTACCTGACATCGGGTGGTCCGAGGAGGTAGGTACGTTATAAGATCCGTTCTTATTACCTCACCCAACGGTAAAGGAAGAGGTCCCCTAGAAGGGTTGTGTCCCTAACTTGGACCCAGAGGGGGTAAGACCCGTCTGCGAAATAGTGGACTCGGTGGTCCCCTTAGGGTACCTTATTGTCGTTTCTATTACAGTTAACGACAACAAATGTTACAGTATCCGTTTCTGAGGGTCAACAAAGTCACTATTTCTAATCGGGCTTCTCGAATTGATAGTGTCCTACTCTATCGACCTACCGTAGTCACTGTGTTACCTGTACTCAAACTCGTACGAGGTCCTCGACCACTACCTGTCCCTTCGGACCGTACGACGTCAGGTACCCCAGTGTTTTCAACCAGTACTGACTCGCTGACTTGACTTCCTTACTACTATAGCTGGAAAAGACCGAGAACACTAGCGTGAGTTAGTCGCGAAGGTTCCGGTTCAGGGATGTACTTATACGTGTAAGAGAATCGAATTTTGAAAAGGTTTTGAAAAGGTTAAAACAAACACTAGTCAAGTGGAGTCAAGTCAAGTCGACGAGTCAGAACAGACTAAGAAACGCTGGGGTACCTGGGGTCGTACGGTCCGGAGGCAGGTAGTGGTTGAGGGTTGAAATGAGTTTGAGTACAGGCAACTGAGCCACTATGGTAGGTTGGTAGAGTAGGACAACAGGGGAATAGGAGAACGGAAGTTAGAAAGGGTCTTAGTCTCAGAAAAGTTTACTCAGTCGAGAAACGTAGTCCACCGGTTTCATAACCTCAAAGTCGAAGTTGTAGTCAGGAAGGTTATCTGTGAGTTCTGGTTAGAGGAAATCCTACCTGACTAATCTAGAGGAACGTCAGGTTGCCTGAGGGTTCTCGGAAGAAGTTGTGGTGTCAAGTTTTCTTAGTTGAGAAACCACGAGTCGAAAGAAATGTCAGTTTGAGAGTGTAGGTATGTACTGGTGACCTTTTTGGTATCGGAACTGATCTGTCTGGAAACAACCGTTTCATTGTAGAGACGAAAAATTATACGATAGATCCAACCAGTATTAAAGGAAGGTTTCTCATTCACAGAAAATTAAAGTACCGACGTCAGTGGTAGACATCACTAAAACCTCGGGGGGTTTTATTTCAGACAGTGACAAAGGTGGCAAAGGGATAGATAAACGGTACTTCACTACCCTGGTCTGCGGTACTAGAATCAAAAGACTTACGACTCGAAATTTGGTTGTCAAAGGTGAGAGGAGAAAGTGGAAGTAGTTTTCAAGAAGAAGTAAAGGACGGTATTCCCACCACAGAAGACGTATAGACTCCAATAACTAGAGAAGGTCGTTAGAATTAAGGTCGAACACGAAGTAGGTCGGGTCTTAAAGAGTACTACATGAGACGTATATTCAATTTAATCGTCCCACTATTATATATCGGAACTGTATAAGGAAAGGGATAAACCTTGATCAGACAACAAGGTACAGGTCAAGATTGACAACGAAGGACTGGACGTATATCCAAAGAGTTCTCCGTCCAGTCCACCAGACCATAAGGGTAGAGTCTTAAAAGGTGTCAAACAACACTAGGTGAGTTAGTTTCGAAACCGTATCAGTTATTTCGTCTTTATCTATAAAAAGACCTTGAGAGAACGAAAAAGTTACTAGGTAGTCTACAACCGTTAAACTAGAGACCAAGGAGACGGAAAAGATTTTGGTCGAACTTGTAGTCCTTCAAGTGTCAGGTGTATAACAACTTTGAACCGAACCTCTTAAAACTCGTAATGAAATGATCACACACTCTACTCACGTTAACACACCACCAAACTCGTAAGAAACCGTGATTCTATACGTCTACTGTGGTGGGAATACCGTCTTTCACTTCTCTTTGATTTCTCGGAGAACCACTTTCACTTTCTCCTCTCACTTTTTCAACCGAATTTCGAGTTGTAAGCCTTTTGCTTTTAGTACCGTAAACCCGGGTAGTGAAGTACCCTTTATCTACCCCTTTGTCACCTTTGTCACAGTCTGAAATAAAACCCCCCGAGGTTTTAGTGACGTCTACCACTAACGTCGGTACTTTAATTTTCTACGAATAAGGAACCTTCTTTTCAATACTGGCTGGATCTATCGTATAACTTTTTGGTCTCTGTAATGAAACAGTTGTTCCCAGGTAGATCAGTTCCGATGCCAAAAAGGTCACCAGTACATACCTACACTCTTAACCTGACGCTTCTTTCGACTCGTGACTTCTTAACTACGAAAACTTGACACCACAACCTCTTCTGAGAACTCCCAGGGAACCTGACGTTCCTCTAGGTTGGTCAGGTAAGACTTCCTCTAGTCGGGACCCACAAGAAACCTTCCTTACTACGACTTCGACTTCGAGGTCATGAAACCGGTGGAGTACGTTTCTCGACTGAGTGACCTTTTCTGGGACTACGACCCTCCCTAACCTCCGTCCTCCTTTTCCCCTGCTGTCTCCTACTCTACCGACCTACCGTAGTGACTGAGCTGTCTGCACTCAAACTCATTTGAGGTCCTCTTCCACTACCTGTCCCTCCGGACCGTACGACGCTAAGTACCCCAGTGTTTCTCAGCCTGTGCTGACTCGCTGACTTGACTTGAAGAAACCCTGACCTTACTTTTGACTGGAAAAGGTCAGGACACCGGTGACGACTCAAAAGGTTTAAACAACCGTATAACTCACGACGTGAAAGTGTCGTAGTAGAAAGTCCTAAACTTTATCGAGTTGACCTCAAGGTAGTGGAGATGATCGAAACAAGCGTCACCGAAGGATTCCAGGTGAACTGAAGTGTAAGGTCCTACAGACCGAGATGCACTCACTAGTGTGGTAGCACTAATAGACCCGGCACTTCTAGAAAAAACATATCAAGAAGACACATAAGAAGAATTAGAGAAGACGAAGACAATCCAGGTATGGTTAAGACAGGAAACAACTCGGGTAGAAACGTACTTTACAAGGGAACCATAGTTAAAAGGACTTCTCTAGAGATCAGTAAGGGTAACTTAATAAAAGGAGATAAAGAAACGTGAATAGTGACTCCTTCCGAAAGAATAGAGAGGAACGATAAGAGACCTTGAGACGTAAGTTTACCCATATAAAAAGGAAAAGAGGAAACGAAAAGTGAAGAGAAGAAAAGTGTCGATAAGGATTCCGGAGGGGTCTGTCGGTAAAACGAAAAAACGTAAAGAAAAGGTACCCCTACCAGAACTAGGGACAGAGGACATGTTACAGTGTTTGGAGGTAGGTATCAAGTAGTCCGTGAGATAGTCTAGATCAGGGAATTTAGATGAAGAGTGAAGGTGACATATTAACATTCTGTAATTTAAATCCAGTATGGACTTACCAGATCACCAAAAGGGGTGAAAGAAGTTAAAGTCAGACTTAAACCGTTATTCCTCAAGTACTNGTCGTAGTAGAAAGTCCTAAACTTTGTCGAGTTGACCTCAAGGTAGTGGAGATGATCGAAACAAGCGTCACCGAAGGATTCCAGGTGAACTGAAGTGTAAGGTCCTACAGACCGAGATGCACTCACTAGTGTGGTAGCACTAATAGACCCGGCACTTCTAGAAAAAACATATCAAGAAGACACATAAGAAGAATTAGAGAAGACGAAGACAATCCAGGTATGGTGAAGACAGGAAACAACTCGGGTAGAAACGTACTTTACAAGGGAACCATAGAGATTAAAAGAACTTCTCTAGAGATCAAAAAGGGTAAGATAACAAAAGAAGATAAAGAAACGTGAATAGTGACTCCTTCCGAAAGAATAGAGAGGAACGATAAGAAACCTTGAGACGTAAGTTTACCCATATAAAAAGGAAAAGAGGAAACGAAAAGTGAAGAGAAGAAAAGTGTCGATAAGGATTCCGGAGGGGTCTGTCGGTAAAACGAAAAAACGTAAAGAAAAGGTACCCCTACCAGAACTAGGGACAGAGGACATGTTACAGTGTTTGGAGGTAGGTATCAAGTAATCCGTGAGATAGTCTAGATCAGGGAATTTAGATGAAGAGTGAAGGTGACATATTAACATTCTGTAATTTAAATCCAGTATGGACTTACCAGATCACCAAAAGGGGTGAAAGAAGTTAAAGTCAGACTTAAACCGTTATTCCTCAAGTACTAGAATCGGTGTCGGTCGAGGGACAGAAAAAAAAACAACTGACATATCTCAAAGAAGTGGAAACCGACGTTTCTTATATTAGTTAGACTAAAGCCACAACTGGTGGACCACTACAGGTACACATCTCAGAAGAGAACACAACAACCTTCTCCCGTAAACGATACCGGTCACGCAAGAGAACCGTTTTGAGATAACGGGACGAAAGTAAGACATGAGGTTCCGGTTTAAATAGACAATGAGGTCCACAAAGAACTGAAGGATGAAAACGTAAAGTTAGGGGATATTACTTTTCCTGTAGAAAAAACCCAAGGTTTTCCAGAATATCCAGAAGTATCTTGGCAAGTTGAAGTCGAAGAAGTCGTAATGATCAGTCTAGAGACAAGTAAAGGTTCCGTTTGGTAAGATATAGTACCATTAGGTTTGAACCTAAACCTATCTTACCAAACGGAACCTTTACTTGTCTCTAGACAGACAACAAAAACTCTAACGTAGGTTCATGACGTAAAACCTGAGAGGACAATTGATACTACCGATGGGGTAAAGAAGATTCTCTAAGAACGGGTGTCATCATCTATATTACCAGTAGACGTAATTTTTAGTGGGTAAGGTCAGGTAAAATCAAAAGACTAAGGGCTTTACAGTTGCAAGTGAGAACGGTAGAGGACAAACTGGTGAAGGTTAAACGGAACTAAGTACCTGAACTGTAAGGTCCAAGGATACGTTAACGAGAAATGTCGTAGTCTGGAACGAAGATAACGTGTCGTGACCTCACCGTTCACCGATTCTCCTTTATGGGGTACAGGTTCCAGTCGTCTGCGCCGGTACTCCTCTATGGGGTGTAGGTTCCATACTCTTTGGGTTCATTCTACTATCCGTGACTCTCTCCCGTAGTCTCCCGTCTGTCTGACTTTGGTGTTAGAGTCACTTGATCGGTTAGACTAGTGTACCTGGTGTCGGAACAGATTGAGTTATTTTGTTCCGGTATGGTACACCCCGGTGGGTTCTGTCTGTCCAGTATCACCTCTCCAGACTGTCTTACACCAGGTGACCTCTTCCCTTACCGTTTGGTGAAGTCCTAAGAACGGAACTCTTGGGGTACTTGTCATACTTTTGCGTTTTTCTATCCTGTGACTTTCTACTTGAAAGGTCCAGCCATCCACGGGTTATACGATGACCTTTAGTCACCTCTTTATTGAGGTCTTTCTTACTTCCCTACCTCGGTTTCGTTTTTGTGGTGGGTCAACACCTACACTGACCACTATCTTCGTTCCAGGTTACGAAGTTTCTCGTTATGACAAACACTAACTGGAGTCATAGGAGAAATGAACGATCATTATTTAGGAAGGAAGAGGACGTCAAACCGAACCAACACAGAAAACTGAACTGTGGATGGTTCTCCACTTGACTCAAAAGTTCATTGTGTATGCACGAAAACATTTTGAATGTTTTCATTCTATACGACTATTTGTACCGTGGGGTTTTGTAAGGTGAATCCGTATTCCTAATAAGACTCGACTTCCGTAGACTCTTCGTCTACATTCTTTAGAGACTTGAGGATAAACGGATTTTCGTCCTGTCTTCAAATCTTTTCTCGAGGAGACGAGAAATGGTCCTTCCTGTTTCCAATTAGGGACCTCTATTGAAATCTAGGAATAGTTCCCTCTTCAGTGGTTGAATTTAAACGCATTGTTTAAAATAAGAACGAAAAGGACCATATGAAAGGTGTTGACCGGAAGGGACATGAAAATAGAACTCGAAATTCTGTCGTAAAATCGGACTTAAGATTCGATTGAGGAACTCATTGAGTGAGAAGAACCCCCGTAGAGAGTACATATGTTCTCCGTATGTACAATTATTTAAACAAACAAAAAAGAGAACAATTAGAAAATAATGTCTTCTGAGTCATCTCTTGAGTCTTCTCATACCCCTTTAATAAAAAGAAGGGGATGATTGGTGTTAGTCAATTTTGACGACAGAGAAAGGTGAGGACGGAAGGGGAGGGAATATAGTTATGAAGGAGAGAACGGTCCACTGTGATGTAAACTAAACTTTTTTATGGTAACGAAACCCAAGTCACCCTTTATAACTGACCACGTGTCATTAAAGACTCAATAATGTCCGACGAGACCAGATTCTTGCGGAAGGTTCTTATAAGGATGAAGGGTGATACAGTTGTGTTGTTCCATAGTACCGTAAAATAATACCATTCTGACTTACAGTACCATGGATCGTTACCTAAGATACTCGTCACTTCCTTTTGTATGACGAGTACCCCGAGAGTTCCGCTCTTAGGACTTCACCACACGGTAAGGGAAGAGGTCACCTGGTGTAAGATAGTCATTTCCTGTCTTTACCATACCTGGACTGTCTTCGTCTTCTATAATTCTTCTCCACCGTTCTTATGTGTCTTCTTGACGTGTTTTTTCTAGAAGTACTGGGTCTATTAGTACTACCACACTAGTGAGTGGATCTCGGTCTGTAGGACCTTACACTTCAGTTCACCCGGAATCCCTCGTAGTGATACTTGTTTCGATCTCCTCCTCTACCTTAAGGTCAACTCGATAAAGTTTAGGACTTTCTACTACGACACTTTCACGACGTGAGTTATACGGTCGTTTAAACCTTTTGAGTCGTCACCGGTGTCCTGACCTTTTCCCGTCAAAAGTAAGGTTAAGGTTTCTTTCCGTTACGGTTTCTTACGAGTTTGATGACGTTTCAACGTGAGTAGAGTGTGTGATCATTTCATTACGAGTTTTAAGAGGTTCGGTCCAAAGTCGTTATGCACTTGGCACTCGAAGGTCTACAAGTTCGACCAAAATCTTTTCCGTCTCCTTGGTCTCTAGTTTAACGGTTGTAGGCAACCTAGTAGTTTTTTTATTCTCTTAAGGTCTTTTTGTATATAAAGACGAAATAACTGATACGGTTTCGGAAACTGACACACCTAGTGTTGTTTGACACCTTTTAAGACTTTCTCTACCCTTATAATCTAGTGGACTGGACGGAGAACTCTTTAGACATACGTCCAGTCCTTCGTTGTCAATCTTCACCTGTACCTTGTTGTCTGACCAAGGTTTATCCCTTTCCTTATGTAGTTCCAACATATAACAGTGGGACGAATAAATTGAATATACGTCTCATGTAGTACTTTTTGTGACCCGAGCTACTTCGTGTTCGACTTTAGTTCTAACGACCCGTTTTATAGTTATTGGAGTCTATCCGTCTACTGTCATAGGAATATCGTCTTTCGCTTCTTCTTCATTTCTCGGAGAACTACTTTCACTTTCTCCTCTCACTTTTTCAACCGAATTTCGAGTTGTAAGTCTTTTGATTCTAGTACCGAAGACCAGGGTAGTGAAGTACCCTTTATCTACCCCTTTGTCACCTTTGTCACTGTCTGAAATAAAACCCCCCCGAGGTTTTAGTGACATCTACCACTGACGTCGGTGTTTTAATTTTCTACGAATGAGGAACCTTCTTTTCAATACTGGTTGGATCGACAACGATGACGATTCAACGACAACACAGGTTGAGAAACGCTGGGGTCTCTGCCCTCGGGTGGTCCGAGGGGGCAGGGACTCTAAGAGGTCCGTTCTTGTGACCTCACCCAAGAGTAAAGGAAGAGGTTATATACTTTCACTTTTCACTTTCACTTCAGCGAATCAGTACAGGTTGAGAAACGTTGGGGTACCTGACGTCGGATGGTCCGAGAAGGCCGGTACCCTAAAATGTCCGTTCTCATGACCTCACCCAACGGTGACGGAAGAGCCTGGTTGGATCTGTCGTATAATTTTTCGTCTCTGTAATGAAACGGTTGTTTACAGGCAGATCAGTTCCGATACCAAAAAGGTCACCAGTACATACCTACACTCTCAACCTGATATTTCTTTCGACTTGCGTCTTCTTAACTACGAAAACTTGACACCACAACCTCTTCTGAGAACTCTCAGGGAACCTGATGTTCCTCTAGGTTGGTCATGTAGGATTCCTCTAGTCAGGACCCACAAGTAACCTTCCTGACTACGATTTCGACTTCGAGGCTATGAAACAGGTGGACTACGTCTCTCTGCTGAGTAATCTCTTCTGGGACTACGACCCTTTTTAACTCCCGTCCTCTTCCTCCACTGTCGCCTACTCTAGTAACCTGTCATAGTGGCTGAGTTTCCTGTCTTCAAACTCGTTTGAGGTACTCTACCACTTCCTGTCCCTTCTGACCACACGACGTCAGATACCCTATCGTTTCTCAGTCTGTGTTGACTCACTGACTTGTTGTTGAGTGTAAGACTCTGCCGGGTGTGACAGACACCTCACACAAAGAGAAATTTGTTTAGGTGAAGAATGGATAATGAAACAGAGAGTGACTTAAGAAAGACGTTACTCTGTAGTTCTTGGACTCGAAGTGACTCACGACTTTGGTCCATACACTAGAGTCAACCTTCTGACACTCCAGTTCAGGGTTAGACTCCACGTACCACAAGTCTCCTTACCGATCAGAATATCCCTTTAGTGGGGGGATATGGGTCAAAGGTACGCCGGTGAAGATTCCGACGGATTTACAGTGAACACGGGTTTAAAGGAGTCCTTCTCTCGAACACTCCGTGACGTGAAGGGTTAGGTACCTTACAAAAGGGAACTTATTTCCTGTAGTGGGAACGATGATTTAACATAATAAAGACAGTAAATTATGGTGAGAACGCGAAGGGACCATCGAGTCGACCATTTCTTAGACGTTACGTCCTCTGGGACCAAGCTAAGGACCCAACCCTTCTAGACGACCTCTTCCTTATCCGATGGGTGAGGTCATAAGAACCCGACGGGACCACTGAGTCGACCATTTCTTAGACGGACGTTTCACCCTCTGGACCCAAGCTGGGGACCCAACCCTTCTAGGGGACCTCTTCCCCTGTCGATGGGTGAGGTCACAAGACCGGACCTCTTAGGGTACCAGGTACTCCCGTGTTTCTCAGTCTGTGTTGACTCGTCGAAAGTGAAAGTGTCGCTTCTATAATCCGACGTCTCCTACTCTACCAATCTACCGTAGTGGCTGAGTTACCTGTACTTAAACTCGTTTGAGGTCCTATGACCTCCTGCCTCCTCGGGACACACGATGTTAGGTACCCCAGTGTCTCTCAACCTGTACTGAATCGCTGACTTGTTGTCAATTACTTCCAACAGTTAGTTTTACATAAAACCCGAATAAGTCACGTGTTCTTTTGCACTCTACGGGACCTTAAAATGTCGAACACTTCTTTCGACCTTCTGCCAAAAGGTTAAGACTGTTGTTAGGATTTAAAATGTACTGTACCTGTTATTCCCTCTCGTGCCGTCACCCTCTCCTCGACCCGACCGCTTGTTATGGTTCAGACCGAATACCTTCTAGTCAATTGACTGTCATCCGTATGTCTTCTTGTCAGTCCCACCATCAGTCATTCAGAACAAGACGTGTTCAACTCAAAGTCGATGTTTCCCTTGTAAATTGACTTACCCTGACTCATCTCTCCGACCTCAACCTTTGTCCCCACACGTTTAGTGGTTTTGTCTTTTTCTTCGACCCTCGTCTACTCTCTTGGGACCCTCTGTCTCCTCCCCTGCTGGTCTTTTGTCATCACCCATTTCCCGACCCCCTCTTTATTTCCCTCGGAAATTTTTCTGTTCTTGACCGACTTTTCCGGTCTTCTTTTGATTTCCACAGATTACAGGGACTTTGGTCCCCTTTTCACCCGTATTACTTTCACCAAATGGCACGACCTCTGAGGTCTCCAGTGTTACCTTCTTAACTTCTCATAACAACCCGACTGTCGAGCCAGTCGACACTGGGTACTCTTGTGGACGTCGACGAACCGGTCCGACCTTAACTCCAAGGTCACGTAGTGTTCTCTCAAAAGATCCACCGTCCCCCACCCCCCTCACCCACCATTGATAGACGTTTGGTGGTTACCAATCCATTCTCAAAAGATGACTAAGGAAATCGACTCGGGAGTCTCGAGGGACCTTTTGTCCAGTTCCCACCTGTGGACTGGGTAGCGACGTGTGACCGGTCCGGTCCCGACGTGGAAGGAAGAGGTGAAGGAGGGTTGGGGTCCTCAAGAAGTTCGTCCATGTGAAAGAGGAAGGGGACAGGCGAGAGGGGGTATGTTCGGTCAGTCCACGTCTACGTTTGGGTTTTCAGGGGTCCCCACCACCCCACCTGTCGTCCCTCCTCGTCCACCCATCCTCCCACTTCCTGTCCGTCCATTTCCGTCGTCTTTCTTCCTTCGACCACACTAATGACCTTATCCGTATACCACCCCTTTAGGTTGCAAAGTCGGATTGAGATATTTGTCTTAGGTAGTCTGTGGATTAAATGTGAAGGTACTGTTTTAAAATAACAGAATTTCAGATTAGAGTTTTTTCTTTGGTCCTTCTCGTAAGGATTTCGGTGACGTAACTCAAAGTCCATATGTGTTAAATCTTCACTGTAAATAAAACACCTCCTCCTTATCAAGTTAAAGATTGTGAACGATTGTGAAGACAGTTTGTCTCACTTCATATTGAAAGGTCGTTCTCTACATAAAGTCCGTCTCGTACTGTGATGACTATTTATATTGGTAGTCTATCTTGGGAAAGAGTTTTTATGGACCACATTGGTGAAAAAAATTTTTCAAGATAAGTAGAACTCTTGAGATTCAATAGGTACCCAAGGATGACTTATTCTGTACTTCTGTGATGTCTGCCCGAGTTTTGTTCCTTTAGTAAAGTGCACTGAAGAGGTCACTATGGTTTCACACCCGTTTTTACTGTATATTGTAGTTATAATTCAATAAGGGAACCAAGTGACTACGAGTCAGCACCGTTTTTATATTACTGTCTTGTTTTTTCCCTTTCGTTTTGTGGTAGCTCCAACCACGACCTACTGTTTGTGACTGAACGAAACCACGTTTGATTTCTGACGGAATTACGGTTGTCGATTGTCATTTCCTGATTAGTGACGAATCTCTTCGGTATTATACGAGGTGGTTAGTGTTTCCTATCAGTTCGACTTTTGTCAGTGAAACCTGTGACCTTGGAGACCCAAATGTATCCATTTTGGGGTGATGTTGTCATTAGAGAAGTACATCCTCATAAAAATGTCATAAAATTCCACGAGTGTAGAGGGTACACTAAGAGTGTTCGTTCGTCATCCTCTCCCTCCGTAATAATGGTAGCGTACGTCATTAGAGTCATTTGACTTTAAAGAGTCTCGTGGTTCCTGGTCCAAGGGTGACGGTGAGTGTCGTTTCCGTAAGACTCGGTGACGTGTCCACCCTTACGCTGTCCTCGGCCGCTCGGAGAAAGTCGCCCAAAACGAGGTCCAACCAATTGTCTACCGATTTAGTCACACGTGTCTGAGTTGTATTGCAAATTTAGTGAAAATATTCCATATTTTGAAAGGTCAAGAGTTTCGGGTGGGTTGTTGGATGTGACAGGAGGAGAGTCATGGAACCACCTTTATCGTCTCCGGTATTTTACGTACGTACACCCGTCGACTAATCAATCATCGTCTCTCTCCTTGGGTCCGGAGATGAACGGGTCAAGGTTCGGTAATAACGAATTTGTCTTCTGTTATATTATGGGTGTTTCGTTTTCTAGTTGACGCTGTTCTTCTCTCTCGATCGAGACAATGATTGAGTAAAAGATGTCTTATGGTTTTTTTTTTCTTTTTCCATACGGGTTTACGGGTTTCTCGGGCTTGGTCGTTTGCTTACTCTCGAGAGATGGGTCTCATCAGTGCGTCCGTATCTTTAGACTTACGAAAAATTCCTTTTTCTTTCGTTTCTTAGTTACAATGACGTCTCGGATGTTATTATTATTTACAGATTTTTAAGACGGATACCAAAAAGGTTCCAATAATTGACTCTGTTTGGTAATCTTTCTAGATGTACCAGTTTGATTAAATTTGTTTCACAACCCGGTTTTACCGTTGAAGTTCTTACTATTCGGGGTTTTCGAATTTTTAATTTGTCCCAACTGGAAAACTTATGTAGAAACGGAAGTTAAGATGTTACTCCCTATCGTGGAGTAATCTACTTGTCGGAAATGCGACGAAAGTCTTTTTTGTCGAGAATTCGAAAGTGATTTGAATTTCC
The DNA here is from genome assembly GCA_006410555.1 of Capra ibex. Classification (NCBI taxonomy): domain Eukaryota; kingdom Metazoa; phylum Chordata; class Mammalia; order Artiodactyla; family Bovidae; genus Capra; species Capra ibex. The sequence goes on along the minus strand of SJYO01026388.1, from coordinate 29,524,900 downwards.
ATTCCACGTTACAAAATATTGTTATCCTCATCTCTTACTGTGTCTTAAAATTAAGAAAAAGGTCGTGTTGGAATTCTTTAGTTCTTTGCTTTTTAAGGTGGACGTTGGGAGACGAAGTGGTGTTAGTGACTTACCAAGATCAAAAGAATGGTTTATTATTTTAGTAGTCAAAAGAGATGCGACGGTTGAAACACTTTGTGTTTTTTATGTCATCGGTGTGACAATTATTGTCGTGGTGGTCCATGACCCACGGAAAGCTGATGTTGGACAAAGTGACTAACAAATACACAATGGAGCGACTTGAGGATTTATTTTGAGTGTTTCTTCTTCACGGGTTCACCCGTCTTTCAAGAACTTATACTTGAGTTCTCGTAGATTTCGTAGCAGCGACATAAAAACGTTTGGGTTGTTTGGATGGACGTTCAAGACCTTCGGGGTCTTGACGGACTTCCTCGGACTCTCTCGTGTCTCGGATTCTGTCGTGCTGTCACAAGTTCCCGACACATAGACCAAAAGCACCTTTGGACGGTCACCCTCTCGGTGCGGATCGTTTCCGTCCTTTTTTGTGGCCACGGAGTTTTAGTAAGAAGTTTTTGGTATTCATTCAGTAAGAAGTAAAAAAAATCCTTAGACTACTTTCGATACCTAGAAGAAGGGTCTCTGAGTGTATGTTTTTAAAACGTAGTAAAATCTTCCGAATCTGAGGATTGCAGACAGATATATGTTGTCTTACTCTAATCTTTTTTTTTTGTTTTTTTTGTCTGTGTTCTCAAGAAATCTTTAACAAACTTTGCAATCGTGTTAAAACGAGTACATTCACTCGGATCAAAATTACGAAGACTGTTTAGGAGACGTTTCTACAGTGGTTTCGTTTCCCTCAAAATCCACGATGGTGACTGCGAGTGGCAAAAGGGCACGTTAAGGACAGCAAGTCCGGCGGTTGGAACAAATACCGTCTGGTGCGACACTCTCGGTGCATGCCGTCCCTCCGCCGAACGCATACTCACTCACTAGACCCGAACACGCTCTGGATCTAAGCTCCTGTTGTCAGTTTTTATTCGTCACTGGACACTTGGATACTTGTGTTAATTCATGTGCATGTGAGACGATCCAAGTCACTAATAGTAGGATGAGGTTCTAATAAGGATTCCTTAAGGAGGTTTACTGAGTTAGACGGTTCGTCTCCCAGTCATTCCAAAATATCCAATGTAATAACCTATGTCGACAAATTAAGAAGTGTTTTTTCTGGTGTAAGTTGTTAGGGTAATCAGGATTGATACCGGTCTTTGTTTAGGTTTATGTGGAACTCGGGAGTATTTATGTAAGATTAAACAAAACCCCTAATCGACAAACGAAATGAGGGTGAGTCACCCATTTATTAGGTAGACGTCACGTCCTCTGTGTCCTCTACGTCCAATCTAGGGACCCAGCCCTTCTAGGGGACCTCCTCCTTTTGCCGTTGGGTGAGGTCACAAGGACGGACCTTTTAGGGTACCTGTCTCCTCGGACCGCCCAATATCATGTACCCCAGTGTTTCCCATGTCGTGGTAGAAAGGTCTGAAAAGATTAGAGTCATTATGGGGAAAGGGGGAGGACGAGAGGGAAGACGTCGGTTAAAACAATTATAATTGGGGAAAGAAAGATTAATTTGACGGTCCGGAGGACTGACATAAACTAATCTGAGGACAAAACTTTCAATAAACTTTGTCGAACTATGAAGGTTACGAAGGTAAATACTACTTAGTCATGCGAGGTAAACCATATAAACGAAAGTTGTTAAATGCGACTCCTATTTTGGTTTCTTGTGTCGTCCCAAAGATCTAGAGTGTTTAGGGACGAGGTGTTCTATGTCTATTGACGAGACCGTCCGTCGTGATAAATTTACTGTAGGTTATGTGAATTTTTATAAAAAATTTTAAGGATAAGAGAGTCAAGAAAACTTTGGTGGGTATTTTGAACTTGGACTAGAGTTTTTTTTTTTTTGTTTGTTTTTTGTGGTTAATACAGTCTCTATCAACAGTCAGAAACAAGATGAAATGTTGTCGTAAAGTCGTGTCTTGGTCGCTCAATGGAGCAAGGGTGACTGTTGTTGCTTAAGACTGTCTCACGGAACGAAGGTCCCCCCTTGACGTCGGGTCTGGACTTTGTGTGTGTGACACACAATCTTTGTCTAGAAAAATTCTGTTTCGATTAGTACTGTCACAAGGGGCCATGTATGGGGTGTGGGACACTCTTTTCTCGTGTTCAGGTGTTGGGTGGTTTGTTGTCAATAAAAGTGTACTATAGTTACATATTAAATCTTACTAAGACCTAAATGGTTCAGTTTGGTGTAACCTCCAGTCAAGTCAAGTCAAGTCAAGTCAGTGCAGGTTGAGAAACGTTGGGGTACCCGACGTCGTGCGGTCCGGAGGGACAGGTAGTGGTTGAGGGTCTCAAGTGAGTTTGGGTACAGGTAGTTCAGCCACTACGGTAGGTTGGTAGAGTAGGAGATAACAGGGGAAGAGGAGGACGGAAGTTAGAAAGGGTCTTAGTCCCAGAAAAGTTTACTCAGTTAAGAAGGGTAGTCCACCGGTTTCATGACCTCAAAGTCGAAGTCGTAGTCAGGAAGGTTACTTATAAGTCCTGACTAAAGGAAATCCTACCTGACCAACCTAGAGGAACGTCAGGTACCCTAAGAGTCATCAAAAGAGGTTGTGGTGTCAAATTTTCGTAGTTTAGAAGTCGTGAATCGAAAGAAATATCAGGTTGAGAGTGTAGATATGTACTGAATACCTTTTTGCTATCGGAACTGATCTACCTGGAAACAACCGATTCATTACAGAGACGAAAACTTATACGATAGATCCAACCAGTATTGAAAGGAAGGTTCCTCATTCGCAGAAAATTAAAGTACCGACGTCAGTGGTAGATGTCACTAAAACCTCGGGGGGTTTCATTTCAGACTGTGACAAAGGTGACAAAGGGGTAGATAAAGGGTACTTCACTACCCTGGTCTTCGGTACTAGAATCAAAAGACTTACAACTCGAAATTTGGTTGACAAAGGTGAGAGGAGAAAGTGAAAGTAGTTCTCCGAGAAATCAAGAAGTGAAAGACGGTAGTCCCATCACAATAGACGTATAGACTCCAATAACTATAAAGAGGGTCGTTAGAACTAAAGTCGAACACGAAGTAGCTCGGGTCACAAAGAGTACTACATGAGACGTATATTCAATTTATTCGTCCCACTGTTATATGTTGGAACTGCATGAGGAAAGGGATAAACCTTGGTCAGACAACAAGGTACAGGTGAAGATTGACAACGAAGGACTGGACGTATGTCCAAAGAGTTCTCCGACCAGTCCACTAGATTATAAGGGTAGAGAAAGTCTTAAAAGGTGTCAAATAACACTAGGTGTGTTTCCGAAACCGTATCAGTTATTTCGTCTTTATCTACAAAAAGACCTTGAGAGAACGAAAAAGTCGCTAGGTTGCCTACAACCGTTAAACTAGAGACCAAAGAGACGGAAAAGATTTTGGTCGAACTTGTGGACCTTCAAGTGCCAAGTGTATGACAACTTCGGACCGAACCTCTTAAAACTCGTAATGAAATGATCGCACTCTCTACTCACGTTAACACGCCACCAAACTCGTAAGAAACCGTAACGGAAAGAAACCCTAACCTTGCTCTTGATGGCAAAAGGTCAGGACACCGGTGACGGCTCAAAAGGTTTAAACGACCGTATAACTCACGTCGTGAAAGTGTCGTAGGAGAAAATCCTAAACTTTATCGAGTTGACCTTAAGGTAGTGGAGGTGATCGAAACAAACGTCACCGAAGGATTCCGGGTGAACTGAAACGTAAGGTCCTACAGACCGAGATGCACTCACTAGTGTGGTAGTACTGATAGACCCAGTAATTCTAGAAAAAAATATCAAAAAGATACATAAGAACGGTGGAGAAGAATTATAGAAGACGAAGACAAACCAGGTATGGTTGAGACAGGAAATAACTCGGGTAGAAACGTACTTTACAAGGGAACCATAGAGATTAAAAGAACTTCTCTAGAGATCAGAAAGGTTAACAAAAGGAGATGTAGAAACGTGACTAGTGACTCCTCCCGAAAGAATAGAGAGGAACGATAAGAAACCTTGAGACGTAAGTTTACCCATATAAAAAGGAAAAGAGGAAATGAAAAGCGAAGAGAGGAAAAGTGTCGATAAACATTCCGAAGGAGTCTGTCGGTAAAACGAAAAAAAACGTAAAAACAACCCTTACCAGAACTAGGGACAGAGGACATGTTACAGTGTTTGGAGGTAGGTGTCAAGTAGTCCGTAAGTCCAGATTAGGGAACTTAGATAAACAGTGAAGGTGACATATTAACATTCCCTAAATTAAATCCAGTATGGATTTACCAGATGATCAAAAGGGATGAAAGAAGTTAAATACTTGACTCGGTATCAGTCGAGAAAAAAAAAAACGATTGACATATCTCGAAGAGGTAGAAACCGACGTTTTTTATATTAGTTAGACTAGAATCACAACTGGTCGACCACTACAGGTACACATTTCAGAAGAGAACACAACAACCTTCTCCCACAAACGATACTGGTCTCGTAAGAGAACCGTTTTGAGATAATCGGAAACGGGACGATGTAAGACATGAGGGTTCCGGTTTAAACGGACAATGAGGTCCACAAAGAACTGAAGGATGAAAACGTAAGGTCAGGGGATATGACTTTTCCCGTAGAAAAAACCCGTAATCGAGATCTTCGAGAACATCGAGAAGTGTCTTGGCAAGTTGAAGTCGAAGAAGTCGTAATGACCAGTCCCGTATCTGAACCTAATGGCACTATAACTTACCAAACGGAACCTTTGTTTATCTCCAGTAAGACAGTAAAAACTCTAACGAAGGTTTCATGACGTAAAACCTGAGAAGACAATTGATGCTACCGATGAAGGAAAGAAGATTCCCTAAGAACGGAAGTCATCATCTATTTTTATTACTAGTAGACTCAATTTAAGTGGGTAAGGTCAGGTAAAATCAAGTGACTAAGGATTTTACAGTTGTATCCTCTATCTGTCGTCATTTAGGACGACATAAATGAGTGATGAATCTCGTGGTCGACCGCTTCCGTTACCGTTCAGCACGGGTTGAGAATCGATGTGGTACCTGACGTCGGATGGTCCGAAGAGGTAGGACCGTCCGACGTCAGGTACCACATCGATTCTCAACCCGTGCTGACTCGTTGAAGTGAAAGTGAAAAGTGAAAGGACGTAACCTCTTCCTGTACCATTGGGTGAGGTCACAAGAACGGACCTCTTAGGGTCCCTGTCTCCTCAGATCACCCGACCGCGGATACCCCAGTGGGTCTCAGCCTGTGCTGACTTCGCTGAATCGTCGTTGTCATCTTGTGGTCGTTCTTGTACAAGAGACCTCGAAATTAGGACCTAAGATAGTGAATAAACGACACCCTGGAGAAATGTCGAATTGAGAGTGGACATCTGACCGGATTGGCATGAGTGAAGTGTCTCTAATTTAATCAAAAAAAAAAAAAATTTACTTTTTGTTGACCTTGTCGCGATAATAATACTCGACTGAAATTAAAGAACCATATTTTCAAGTTTCACTGTTCCCTGTCCACTAATATAGTTGGAAATCGATAAAGTTTTGGTAGATTGGGTATTCTATCTTTAACAGTAAATTTCTGAATTTTTCAGGGTTAGTATAGAAAAAAAGTGAACAGATATATAAAAAAGAAATTTTTTAAAAAAATTAACCCCCCATTAACGAAATATTCGAAATGTTGCGACACGACGAAAGGTGACGTGTGGTGGTACTCAGTCGAGATTCATCCGTGTATAGGGGAGGGAGAACTCGGAGGAAAGGGTGTACAGAGGATTTCTGGACGTTGAGAGTCCGTGGTCGAAATCTTACAAGTTCGTGTCGTTCGACAACACTGTCTTGGTCTTTTCTCTTAGTACTTGACTTGGTTCTTTTCCTCCCAAGGTCGGTTTCGAGTCCTATAAACAACTTTTCTTCTTTTTTTCCAGTCACTATACCTTATATGAAGGTTTTCGTCCTCTTCCTTTGGTCGGTTAAAACTTTTCCTTATCACCTTACACTGTTGAGTGGAGTAGAGGTCCAAACTTCATGGAATGTAGTTCAGGTGTGAGGTAGTGGTGTGGTCTGTGTAGGGCTGGGTCTCAGTCTCCTTTAAGAAGAGGAAACTAAAATTGTACATTTCCTAGTGCAAAGTATAAATTTCGACACCGAGGTATTGGTGGATCTTCTATGTTAAATGAAAAAAGAAGGTTTTCTTACTCTACGAAAGTTTTGACGACGTGAATTGCCCGGTCCATGTTAAGATCTAGGAGTTCTTCATCTAATATTTCATTAGTTAGAATGTTTAAAAAATGGGTAGTGTGTCCTTTCGTATTTTTGTTACTCACAACAAGGAAAGTTTCTTTTAATGATCCCTTCAATATTAGTGAAAATTTCTTTAAAATATAACCTGATATCAATTAATTGTTAGTGAAAACCTTTAGATTAAGACTTTGCTTAAACTCTTGACCAGAAACTTCTACCAAAGGAATAATTAAATAAGTAAGTACTTGAAAAAGTTGTGCTTTAGTAAACTTCGGTTCAGACCACTTCGTCTATTTACAGTTTCAACAGACGTCAATTCGTTTATTTATTCCGTATCCATATCATAGACTATGATTCTGTGACCAGATACTCATTAACAGGGACAGAGGGTTTTCTACAAAGATTTTGTGGAAACCCAATTCACATTCTAAGGGTTTACCTTTTCTTGGTGAACCGACGTAGTTGAGACTATACGATTTAGTCCGACTAACACAATAATATATAGAAAAATTCTTATAAATATATTTATAGTTGTCTTGACTTTACAAGGAGACTAGTGAAAAAACAAAAAGTTTTATTTAACCGATGTATATTATTACGTTTCGTCAAATAATGTGTAGTAGGTGTGTATTTTACCAAAAGGATTCTGTGTTTTCACAGACGACAGTAGAAAAGACGAACTGTAGGAGGACTCTTGTAAAGACGATGTACTCCGAGAGGTTCTATTCGTAGAACGAATAGAAAAATCCCAGTACGTGGTGTTAAGTACGAGGTCTTAGTGATTTGGTAAGACTTTCAAAGGGGAAAAGAGGGTGAGTAGGAGTAGTCTAGAATTCCTACTCCTCTTTGGTCGTTTCCTCGGGTTCTTCCAAACCGATCACTTTTCCATAGGTCTTTCAGTTCACTTCTCCCGGTAAATTTCTTCAGTCTACGACGACGGTCCCTTCTTTAAAAAGTTTGTTCCAGTTCTCGACGGTTGTCTGGAAATTCTTTGTTTTTTTAAGGGGGGGTTTTGTTTTATAACCTAGGTTGTCGTGTCTTCAGAAACCACTGGAGAAATCCTCGTCAACAATACCGTACCCCACTGTCTCTCATACCCTTACTCCTTGACTTGTGGTACTCTTGTAAGTTGAGAAGGTTTATAACTATCATAACGATGTCTTCTCACCTTTTTACCCCGTCACCGACCTCTTCCCTTTCACTCTGACTTCTAAAAACCACCACCCACCACCACCAAATCAACGATGCAACACAGGCTGAGAACACTAGGGTGTCTGACATGAGGTGGTCTGAGGAAACAGGTACCCTAAGAGGCCCGTTCTTATGACCTCACCCAACGGTAAAGGAGGAGGTCCCCTAGAAGGGCTGGATCCCTAGTTCGGGACCAGAGGACGTAACGTCCGCTTAAGAAATGTGGACTCGGTGGTCCCTTCGGGTGACTTCCTGAAAATTCAGAAAAAAAAAAAAAAAACCACGAGAAATACTCACCTCTTTATTGTCGGTTACACTCACTAGGTCCCCTTTCCCTTTGTGACTCCTATGTCCTCTGTTGACGACTTTGTTACGAGGACTCACCCACTCGGCCGTACCCTAGATCTTGGAACCGTCTCCCGATCGCAATCTACCCTTGTTACTATAAATTAAGTATGTCGTTCTCCATCTCTTATGTCCATCTCTCCGACTGTCCCCTCACGTCTTCAACAAAAAGATTATTTTTTAGTTCTGTGTACCTTCTTTCGTAAAATTTCAACCCGTTCAGGGTCTTTTAGATTCGACTACCGGTCGTACGGCTATAATCTATGTACGGTCGACCGATCAATCCTCACGGAAGATGGTCCCCCTTTTATTGAAGGGTACATTATGAGTGTTTTTAGTGTAAAATCAGAAGGACAGAATGTAAGGAAAAGGTGGAGAGTTTGTGTTATTTTGTTAATAAGTGACTTTAAGGATTCACTAAACTAGTTGTTTTCACCCTTAAATCAGTTCATTTTAAAAGTTCGACGGTTTTTATTTTTGTTGTTGTTGTTGTTTGGTAAGGTCAGGGAAAGACTCGAAGTGTCGGACGTTTTCTTCCGACAAAAGAGCCAATGAACCTATAGCTGATTCATCAGGACCGAGTGACCATGGTCGATTTGATCAGGGTTTAGGTCTTTATCGACCATCAATCCTTGACTCTTAGACGAACCTCTGTCACTTACTCCTTGGAATCGTCAAAACACAGTGACAATCTCCACTAGTCAAACCAAGTCTCTACCCTGCTGGACCTTTTAGGATTTAGACGGTAGTCAAAGTCTTAGAGACTAGAGTAGATTTCTTTCGTTTGAAACATCCATATTACGACAACCGACTAAAAAAAAAGATAAAATTCTATTAAGTGAAAAGTAATGGATAAATATACTAAATACTAAAATATAGGTTGTTGTCATCGGTAGAGGTCTTTTTATCCACCGAAAGTAGAAAGTTTTGTCCGTACAGGAACGAAAGAACAGTTCCCTTTATTACGAGGGATATCAAATGTTAAAGTAAAGAGGTTCGATGGTAAAGTCCATAGAAGACGTTATCATTAGTATGTAAGAGTTTTTTCTTAGGTACCCGTCCTTTATGTCTCCTATTGATGTCTATTATAATAGGTCAGTTCAATAATTTTTTGATACTACAGAGTTCTTATGATATATTTTCATTTTAGACAATAATTTATCGTCGGTTCTTTCAGGTCTAAGTCGGTAAGATGACTTTAATTTTACATGTTACATTGTGTTTATGTATCTGACACGGACACGTAAGTTTCTTTACTTTTCAATTGTTGAATAACTGACCTCTACATAATTATACAGAAAACAGTGAACTTGTAATAACTGGTCTCTGCAAATTATTTTAACGACCAGTGTCCGTGACTAAAGATTTTTTTTAGGGGACCAGTTATTACACAATTGTCTAGATTTGTTTCTGTTTGACGAAAATTTTTGACGAGTTCCTAATTTTTTGTAGTAAAATGAAACATTAGTTTAATCTTACTTTTATATTTTACTGTAATTACTGACTTACTGTTGATGTATGCACTTTGTGGTTTTTTTCGATATCAACTGTCCCGTGCCCCAGATGGAAGTTTCTCGAATATTAGTTCCTCTACCGTTTATGTATGACGAGTGATCCATATTTAGATGGTGAATTTCTATTAAGGTTATCCTCAGAGGGACAACCGAGTTACCATTTTTTTTAATTGGACGGTCACTTCCTCTGTACCCAAGTTAGGGAATACACTCTTCTAGGGTGCATGGTGTCACATTCAGGTGCACGGTGTTGATGACTCGGACACGGGATCTCGGACCCTCGACGTTGGTGACTCGGGTGCACGGTTTTGCTGACTTCGGGTTCACGGGATCTCAGGTAGGTTGCGCTGTTCTTCGGTGACGTTGTTCTTCCGGTTCGTGACGACGATCTCTCATCAGGTACGTCGTTCTTCTGGTTCGTGTTGGTTTTTACTTGTTGTTAAATCTTTTTTTTCCATTAAGACTATTTTTGATTTAATAGAAGTACGGGTTACCTTTGTCTTATTCGACTTTGTGGATCGTCGTCGTTGATAAGATTCGTTTGTTTTCCTTATGTTCACATATAAAGTACCCCGTTCGTGGTATTTTAGTAAATTTGAACATAGAGAAAGGGATGTTTCTTTACACATTATCGACAAGGAGTATACAGATCTAGTCGTGACAGGTTGTCCCTACATTACGTTCGGTGTGTCGATTGAATTTTAAAAGTTCGCCTGGGATTTTTCACTTTTCTTTCACTTTAATTACGATTATTATAAAATGAATTATATGGGTTTTATAATAGTCTAGTTATATATTACTTATTACATATATTACTTATATTTTAATTACTGTAAAATGTAAGTAAAAAATGATTCAGAACTTAGATCGCATATAAAATGTGATTGACATGTAGGGTTAAGTCAACGAGTAAAGTTAACGAGTAACAAACAGCAATAAAAGGTTTCAATTTCATTAAGTGTTTGTCATTAGTTAGAATTGACGTATTCCTTATATCACGTGAGGTTCGAAACAGTTATTGGGTATCGTCTTTAATTCTATTGTAAAGGTGACTTCTATCTCGTGTTGTCTTTTCGCATAAAATTGAAGGTTCCCGTCTTGCGTTGTTGTTTTACTCCTTCTCATGACACAGGTATAGAACCGTAGGACAAGACGACGAAACAGGTGACCTGGTAATCTTTTTCGACCCTCATCACCTTCCCGTTTGTGTTTAATGATACTTTTACGTTTAAGACTTGACTACACTTTTGTATTGGTATGGAAATTTTGGACGCTACCTGGAGTCTTATAGTATTTCAAGGATCGTTTCACATGGTCTTTCAATCGACACCTATGTTAAGAGTTCAGGGTTAAATGTAAAAACTCCATCGTAACCTTCGTTAAGTTTGAATATAAAACATTTTCTAATTTCGTATGGTACCTGTAACGGTCAAGTTCTTAAAAACTTTATGGATGACTCTATGACAGTTTTGGGATTTGGTAAAGAAACACAATTGGGGGTTTTTTCACCAGTTATTGTTGATTAGAAAATTTTGACTAGGGACCACTCCGACAGAGTTCAATTTTTTTTTTTTTTTTTCTATTACTCGTTGCAGAAAACTTTGAATGAAGAGTATAATTGTAGATATCCTAAATATGAACGTCGCACTTGAAACTATTACTGAAGTAAACCTATCACATAGTAACCATAGTAGTACAAGACCCATTTAGCTTCGTGAAGTAATGAGGGTATAGATAGATAGTGGGTTCGTCCGTACTGTCACGAAGAACCTCTCCATCATGATTAAAAAGCTTGACTTCCGAAAACATGTTGAACCGAAGAGGTCTTCGTTTGGCGTCACGTACGTAAAGAAGAATTGTGTGTCCAGAAGTCTTTAGGGTAACATTTGTTCACCAACTTAATGCACGGGATTAATTTTCCGTGAATTTGCCCTAGTTTGGACTTAAGGCAGTTTAAGAGGGGTTTGTGAGACCGGCCAAAGTTTCGACTCTTAAAATTTTACTTCTGTCTGATTACCTCGTTAGTTTCTTTCTTCTCATACCTAAATGAAACGAGAAGTGTAGACTTTATGAGGTTAATTGTAAGGTTAGTCATACGGTAAGTAAAAGGAGGAGGGAATGTGGTCGAGGGGAATTTTTGTTTTGGGGATTTTAGGACGGGACAGGGCCTTCGGGAGACGTCCTCTTCGGCTAAGGAGAGCGCTAGGTCTGCGGTGTCTTTAAGTGTTTTTAAGTGAAGGTCCGAAGGCGGCGCTGGGATCGGGCGTCAGAGGAACGGTGGCAAAGAGAAAGAGAAGCCTTGAGCGAATCGCCGCGGTCGGTTAGCACACGTTTCTAGTAAACGGGACCCGACGTTAAGCTGGTTAGCCTCTTGAGCCACGACTGTCCAAGACACTACTAGTTTCTACCGACGCGGGTACATTTTGGTCGTCGCCGTTGACTGGAAAGACAAAAGGAGGAGCAGTGGACCAGGAACACCACCGTCTGCCCCGTGCTCCTGGTACAACCCGGCCTGGGAGGCTCTTCACTCAGCTTAACAGACGACTCCCAGGTTCTCCAGCCCTTCTAAGCCCCTCAGAAACAAGAACACCTGCTCCCCAGGGGAGAAGGATTGGCGCAGAACCAGTCGGAGTGACGGAAGAAGGAATCTTGGACCCCCCCTAAGCCTGGCGGCTCAGGAATCCGACACGAGGAACATAGGAAGGCGTCAATATAAGAGTCGCCCCTTCCGAAGGCGTGGCGCCGCGAGACCCCACCTTCCGTCTCACCGAAGAGAGCTAATAAGCAAACGAGTCCGACGGAGGTCGGGAACTACCGGAGCTCCATCCGAGACGGTACATTGCCCCTAAATCGATCGGGAACAGGTGATGCGAGTAGACTACGTCAGGAGTAATTCCTGGGGCGTTTAGACAGGGAACATTTTCGGTTGATCACTAAGAATCGAGGGGTGGGGGTGGGGCGTCTATAAGCAAGAGGTTCGAAGTTGTTGGAGGTCCTATGTTTGGACACAGAGGTAAAGGAGGTGGAGTAAAAAACTTGAGATCCGAGATAAACACTTACAGAAGACGTGTAGAGAAGGTTTACAGGGTATTCGTGGGGTCTGAGTCAAATTGGTTTCAACTGAATTAGTAACATTGTCTTGGTGGAGAACGCAGAGTTGGATGTAGTATTTTTTGTTTTTGTACTAAAGACTATAAGAGAACAAGTCCTATGTTGACAATAAGGTCAACGGGAATCTATGAAGAAGTATACAGTACAGGTTATCCAGTGATTTGAGACAAGTAAGAAAAAACTTTAATACAGACCTCAGACAAGAGAGTAAAATAGGGACGAGAATCCCGAAATTAAGTCTAGAGGAACGAAAGACCGTGTCTAGAGGGTTGGACGTCTCGACAGACTATCGTCCGGGTGAAGATAGTGTTAGTGGAACCCGGGAGGACTCTTTGATGTCGACACAGGGGGAGTACGTCCAGTGATACCATTCCGGGTCTCCTATACCAAATTGGAATCGAGGGTCCACTAAGACGACTATCTAAATCGTTAACTCCTGGATGGGGTGGAAGGTAGAAGGTAAACATAGAAGTGAACCGTTCAGAAAAAGAAAAAGGTTGACCGTCGGAAAATCTTTTGATATTTAATACTCTTGAAATTTAGGTAGCCGAAATTTATTATTTGACGATAAGGGAGTTATGTAAAAACAAAATGGTATGATTTAACGTAGACGAATATGACAGTCACTTGTTAGATAAAACAAGAACTTTTTTTAAAAAAATATAAAAAATTGATGTTTGTATTACATTTTACTTTATGTTGGATTTTTTACCCCAATAAAAAAAAAAGACAGGAAAGGGGGTCGTAATGGAAAAAACACGGTGGGAAGGAGTGATTACAACAAGTCACTCGGTAACACTCTTGTTAAAAATGGAGTTCCCCCTTTTATATAAATCCCTTAGACTGGGTTCCCATCGGTCTTTCAACGGAACTGTACTAATGAAAGTGAATCAGTGAGGAACTTGTTTATCAATAACTATGGATAACACATTTTGTAATAAACCAATAAAAGGGTTTGAGATTATATGACAGGTGACAATAAAGGTGTAGTAACATGGTCACGGGGTTTAAGCTACTTAATCTCCAATTAAATCATGTATAAGGTAAAATTTCTACCTAGAAATGTGTAAGGTATATATTTCTACAGACCCTGTCAACTTACTAAATAGGTAACATTAATATAATTAGTCTAAAGAGAGGTAGTGTGAGACCGACTCTAATAATTAACTTCCTTCTCTTTTAAACATCCCCTCCCATAAACCCCTTCCTGACCTTTGATACCACAAAACTCTGTCGAACTCCCTGGACTCACCTCCGGATCCCGTCATTTCCTCGGGACCCTTCTTCGCGACGACACACACACTCAATGAGTCAGCACCGGCTGAGACGCTGGCGTACCTGACATCGGGTGGTCCGAAGAGACAGGTACGCTAAGAGGTCCGTTCTTATGACCTCACCTAACGGTAAGGGACGAGGTCTCCTAAAAGGGTTGGGTCCCTAACTTAGGACCAGAGGACGTAACGACCGTCTAAGAAATGGTAAACTGGTAAACTCGATATCTCTTCGTGATTTTTCTCCATTTTAGGGTTTACCCTCTATTTTGACGATGAACATTTAAAATGGGTCCATGTAAGTCCTTCCCCTTCTCAGAATGAAAGTCAGAAAGAAAAAATCACCGGACTAGGGTCACAAAGATCCTTGGTTTGTGGTGCGATCATAATGACCGGGATATCAATATAACTTACTAATAAGAATGTAATTTCTTTTAATTAAAATATAGGTTATCCAAAGAACCCCCAGATCGGATTCTTGTAAATTAATGACAAGATACCCTTTTATCTAAGGTTTAAAATTTGTTGAGTCAAGTAAATAAGTCAATTGTCAATAACTCGTGGAGACACAAGATCTGTGACTCCTGGTTGTACTTCTGTCTTTAAGGACGGGAATACTTTGGATGCAAACACACCCCTTCCTCCGTAATTCATTCAAATTATTATATTAAAGTTTATCATATCCACGATACTTCTTTCCAATTCGTCCGATAAAACAACAAGTCAGTGAGTCAGGACAGGCTGAGATGTCGGAGTACCTGACGTCGTGTGATCCGAAGGGATAGGAAGTGATGGAGGGTCTCAAACGAGTCTGAGTACAGGAAACACAGTCACTACGGTAGGTTGGTAGAGTAAGAGACAGCAGGGAAAAGGAGGACGGGAGTCAGAAAGGTCGTAGTCTCATATCGCACTCTTAATCAACCCCCTGTACCTAGTCCTTTCAAAGAGACTGACTCACCCACTATGTATTATCTCTGGACTTTCTATTCTTCCCACTTGGGACCCTTCTTGACCCTCTTCCAAGAAAGTCCGTTCTCCCTCTCATTCACCCTTCAGAGACTTCGTCCCCGTTTGGACTGTACAAGTTCCTTCGAGAGAAGAGTGGGCTCTCTTGATTTACTCCTCTCATGACCCTCCACTCCAATCTCTCTTCGTCCTTGGTCTAGTGGAAAGTCCGGTACTCTTCCTTATACCCAAAATAAGATTTACATTACGTTTAGCAGACCTTCCAACACTCAGAAACCTGTACTAGACTAAATTTTAAATTTTTCGAGGTCCGATGAGTCCTAACACCAGACCTCCTTCCGTTTACCTCTTCGTCCCTCCGGTCAATCTTCCAGCAACGGAACGGTTCTCGACTACGTCGTACCTGTCCCATCACCCTCGTCTTCATTATGTTTTATCCCCAAAGCAAAGAGTTCAAACCCGAAAGACTGTCCAACCTATATCTAAACTACCTTTCTCTGTTCAGTTCCTCCTACGAATCTAAACCCCGGACCCGTTCACCGTGTCACCACTTCTTAGGCGGACGGTCTCGTCCTCCGTGTTCTCTACGCCCAAGTTAGGGACCCAGTCCTTTTAGGGGACCTCTTCCTTTACCGTTGGGTGAGATCATAAGAGAGGACCTCTTAAGGTACCTGTCTCCACGGATCGGCCGATATCAACTACCCCAGTGTTTCTCAGTCTGTGTCGACTTGGGTCGTGTGTCGTAGTTCTACCCTTTCTGAGATGTCCCTCACACAACACTCCTCTTTTAATAGTTCTGTCCTATTAAAACTCTACGGAGGTGTCTATAGGTTCGCTTTTCCAACCAATTCGTCTACCTATATCCTTACACCTCTAGCTCTCTCTTCGATCCGTACTTCTATACTCAACCGGTCTCACCTCCTGTATTAACTTAAATTTACCAGTCTACTCTAGTGGACCCTTCGACTCTCATTTACATTCCGTATCTTGAAAGGTTGTAAAGCTCCAGTCGTCATCCTTCGTGTCGATCGTTCTCTCAGAACTTCCTTACCGGTCATTCCGTCCTCCTTTGGTCTTCCCGAACCCCAGGACTTTATGTTCACCTTTTCTTCATGAAGGTCCTCCCCCACTACAACTTAGGACTGGGTCTGACTCACACTGACGACCTAAATCCTTGCACTTCGACTGACCACTAGAACTCCACGATAAAGAACCTTATTACCTCTGTTTTCGTTTTTACAATTTACCCACACAATTTATCTCATGGTCAGTTGGTCTGTGAGTCGAAGGTTCCCGAGAAGATATGGAAGTCGTAAATAGTTCTGTCAAAAAAGAAAACTTTCTGTCAGGAAAAGGAGTCACTTAGAGACTACAATAATTATGGACACTTCAATTCTTTTACAAGAGATAACCAATGTCTCCTCATTTACGATAATATGAAACGTGTCTCTTCATCACCTCATATCACCAGGTTTCGTACCCGAAGTCTTTGTTCTAGTCCGGAACCAACTTAGGGTCGAGCCAACGAAAGATCGATACACTATCCTTGAAACCATTAAATAGACATCTAACCTTTATTACAGTCGGACAATCACACCTATATTTCCAATTTACTTTATATTTTACATATCCTATTGTGGACCTTGATTCTCGATAATAATCGTGACTAAAACAATGTCACTGTTTTAATGATCTAATAGACACAAATATCAAAAGGGAACAAGGGATTCTTCTCATCTCTAGAAACACGTCTTCTAAAGGAGTAAAAATATCCTTCCGCATAATGACAAGATAACAACGTGTTGTTTAAACAGAAATTGTGTCAGAATTTTGTGGGTCAGAATAGTAGAGTGTCAAAACACCCAGTCCCGGCCGCACCGACCCAAGAGATGAGTCAGAGTGTTCCGACCTGCATTCCACAGTTGGTCTCGACGTCTAAGAAACCTACGGAACCCTAGGAGAAAGGTGGAGTGACCACCCGTCTTAGGTAACGAAACTCCAACCTCCTGACTCCAGGGTCAAAAGAACGACCTACCATCTCATTTACTCGAGTCCTCTGTCCTCTACACCCTACTAATCTTGACTCCAAACCCTCTTATATGTTTACGACCATTACTGTATCAGACCCGAAACTGATATACTCACCCATTGACCTCACTTCACTTCTCAAACACAGTTCCCTCAAGTTCTTGACTCTCCGGGCCACAGTCACATGGACTGAACTCCAAACTTCAGTTGTTTTTATCGATGTCACTTGGTCGACGATTTTAGAAAGTATTTACTTTTCCTCGTGGTCCCTCTGACAATCTCATTATATTAGAAGAGGTTCTCGATACGAAGTCTACTCGACCCCCAAAACTCTTTTCTCCGTTCTTTTTCCGTAACTCCTGTTCCCATTGTGGACGGGTGTGTTAGAGGGGAGGGGTGACCTGAGACCATTCTTTCTTGATTTTGTCGGTAGGACAATCTTTTGACGTCCTCTTCGTCACGGACTTCTTTTCAGATCAAAGGTAAACTCTTTTCTTCACGATCCCTCTCTCTTAAACAAAAGAATTACTTTTGAAAAGGTGAACTAAAGTAGGATATAAGTCTATACTGCGAAAATCAAAACGAGGTCCCCTACAATGATAAATAAACAGTATTAGGAACACGGATCAGGTAAGATCGATTAATCGCAGAAACAAAAGTAAAGGGAAGAGGTTGTGGGAATAACTAAAAGAGTTTAGATCTAAAGGATTCATGCCAGGATTGTTTCTAGTGGTAAATTTTACTCATGAGGGTCTTGTCATACCTCGTCAGGGTGAGGACCCGTATATAGGTCTCTTTTGGTATTAAACTTTTCTACTTGTGGGGTCACAAGTAACGTTCTGATAAATGTATCGGTCTTGTACCTTTGTTGGACTTACAGGTTGTCTACTTTCCTATTTCTGGTACACGATATAAATGTGTTACCCTGTACTGAGTCGGTAGTTTTTTATTTTTAATTTAGTACGGTAAACGTCGTTATACCTACCTGGACCTCTAATAGTATGATTCACTTCATTCGGTCTCTGTCTTTATACTATAACGAATATGTACCTTAGAAGTTTTTATTACTATGTTGACTTGAATATACGTCTTATCTTTATCTGGGTGTCTGTATCTATAGTTTGAATACCAATGGTTGTCCTTTCTCCTCCCCTATTTAATCCTCAAACTCTACTTGTATATGTGTGATGATGCGTATTTTGTCTATTGTGTGTTCCTGGATGAAATATCGTGTCCCTTTATATGAGTTATAATAGATGATTGGATATTCCCATTTCTTTTAGACCCCCTTTTTTTCTGTATAAACATAAACATCGACTTAGTGAAACGACATGTGGACTTTGGTTGTGCTGTGACATCTAGTCTATGTGAAGTTATTTATTTACTTATGAGGTCTGTCAGACTAAAGAACGGAAACATTGGTGTCGACGTTGAGGAATGGAGAAGGACAGTATGATCACCCGCTCAGTCTTCCGTGGAACTCCTATTACCTGTAATCCTCTGAACTCCCCTCCGTGTTTCTCCTCTGTCATCGTCTGTATTAGAAGGAGCACGAATGTCAAAACGAGACCCCACCCGGACAAACGTATGGAGACACAGAGAGGTCGAAACACGAAGACGTTCAGGACTATGAACGTGGGCCGGATAAATGTAGTCGGGTGAGGTATAAATGTCATAGTCTTGTGTGACGACAGAAAGGAAAGAGAAGTCGAGGTGAGCAGAGTTCTCAGTATGTTTGGTAAGTCGTCATTATGGAGGAAACAATGTAAGTCAATAGAGGAAACTCAGTTCGGGTCGACGGGGAGCGGTTGGGGGGTGGGAGGGTCATAGGGGTGCCACCGGGAAAGGAGGGGGACACGTAGTCGTAATCCCCGGGAGAGTCACCGGACAAGCGTGACGAAAAGATCGAGTTGTGGGAGTCCGGATTCTTCTGGTGGAGAGACTACTAAATAAGTTGTCAAATCTCGTCTTGTGAACGTCTAAAAGGGGATTTACGTTTGAGGATAACGAACTATATATAATCCTGTGTACTTTTATGTCAGTTGTGTGTCCTGTCCGATTTGAAGGTGACCACGTCTCTCTTTAGTACTACCTCGTCCACAATTCTTCAATGGGAAATGATAAACACACTGAAACTCGTTTAGTAAATTGGAGAGACTCGAAGTCAATTAAATAGATATTTCACTCCAATTATTAATCAACCAACAAAATTCTCGATTTATTTCATTATTACGTACATTTCGTTGTCATCACGGACCAGAACCAAAACTTAGATTTGGAGTGGAGTTTAAAAATATAAATTGGTGAGATAGACGGACAGAATCATAATGTAAACTTTGAAGATGTCTGAGACGTCTTCAAAAAACCTTAACACATATAAGATCCAAAGACACCGTGACTTTGTTCCGGTTCAGTGCGGTTGACTCGAGACAGTTTCTACAGAGAGGGAATAGTTCTTCTGATTCAAAGATTTACGCATGTAATGACATAGTCTTCTTCACCGGAATTTCGTTCGACTTCTTCGTCTCTTTTCTATATTTTTTCCATTTAATGAAACTGGACATGAATTAACAATGTAGGACTCTCTTTCTCAAATTAAACTATATCGTCAGAGGTAGACCGTCTATCTCGAAATTTGTAATTTTTTTTTAAAGGGAATAAATTTCTGGACCCCTTAAGGGACTCTAAGTCACCAATCCTGAAGTGCGAAAATGACGACCCCCGAGCACAAGTCAGGGACCAACCCCTTGAGTCTGGGGTGTTTAGAGTACCATACCGGTTTATTTATTTTAATAAAAAATTTTCTTCTTGACCACACTCCATATTATTTTTACTCTGATTATCCATACACTACGAAATATTACAGGTGACGCATTAAAGATTGTGTTTAAACTAAAGACTTCTTCACAGAAATCGTTTTCGATCATCGACAGAATTATTGATCCTAATTACAGAGACATAAAACTTGATCTATAGAAAAGATAAGAAAACCAAAGAATTACGTCCAGTGAGTGACCCCCTAAATCTACCTTAAGGATAACGTCATTTTCTATTGAAGTCATGTAGGCCGTAACTCTGTTGGACGCGTAGTTTGTACGACTTTCCATTTCAAATTGATCGGTCTCGTAATAAAATATTTTTATTTACAAAAAGTCAAATTTAATTTCTATTCTATGATTACGTGGTTTTATAGAATCTGATCAATATAGACGTTTCCTTTATTGAATCCCACCTTATAATGGAAGAATGATAAACGAGAAAGAGTTACGTCTGAATAAGAAGTCCCCATCCGGACGAATTGTCGCCTTAGGATAAATCCTTCTATTGTAGTGACGTCTGTGTGACTCACTTGAGATTGAGGAGATTGAAGGTGAGCAACTGTCACATCTTTATTCATGTTTCACCGACAGTAATGGGGAGAAAACGTCTACCATATTCCTAAATAATAATTATTGTAGATGACAGACTAATACAAAATAGAGGACCGAGGAGGTGGAATATAGTGATATGAATTATATCACTACGAATCAAAATTAAAAATTTCAAGTCATCCAGTTTTTCCTTAGTATAAATAGTTATATACCAACCTAGGATCATCCTTTTTCTTTACCTTTTTCCTATCTTTTGAAGTGTGATTTTGATTATAAGACTCCACATACGGGGTTCAAGGAGACTATTTCATCTGACAACAAGTAACAAACGCTTATATGTGATCTATCTCCTTCAAAATTAACTGTTATTTCTAGATAAGGACGACCTTTATCTATTTTTAACGACACACTATATCGTGTAGACTCTTCTTTTTCAGTTACGTTACTCGTCTTATTACTAAACACTAATTAAAGTTTACTCAACCCATGGAGAGATAGTAAGTTATAAAACATCATGACAATTTCAGTTATAAAAATCTAAAATTTCTACCACTTATGTCTCTGAAAGAAATCTTTTATATCGTTCGTCAGTCGTCGTCTTTTTGTAATTGAAAGTCTTCTTTCATGTTGAATTTAATCCTTATTCATCGTAAACAGTTATACTTAACGAATTAACCTCAAATTTTACCAAAGAATGTATTTTAAATGTTCAAGTGACAAAAGAAAGGATACTATTTTTAACGACTTAAAAATCCTCCTGTCCCCGTTCCTTCCCCTCCCCTAATTCTCCATATTCACTGATACATATTTTATTTATTTGATATTCTCATATAACATGTCTTGTCCCTTATATCTGTTGTAAAATATTATTGAAATTTACCTTATATTAGACATTTTATAAACTTAGTGATACAAAATGTGGACATTATATTGTAAATTTAGTCGATATGGAGTCAAAACAAAACAAAACAAAAATTTCTTTTGACTTAAAAAACGTCCAATACATGGTGGAATGTTACGGTGTCATCAAGTCTTCAACAACCTAGTCCCTCGAGATGATTACCCTTTTTGTTTGAATCTACTCAAACGATACCCCATTCATTTTAATTTTCAAAGAAAAGGACGTAAAGAAAGTAGACATAGAAGTTAAAGTAATACACATCCATGGATTTTCGTCACACTAAAGCACTCCTGAGAGAACGGTTAAGGAACGGTCAATGAGTCAAGGAGGTACTCTCTAATGCAATCACTCCACTAAAGCACTCCTGACAAAAACGGTTAAAGAGTCAGGGAGGTACTCTCGAACACAAGACGACTATCTATAGAGTGAAACCAAAATTAAACGTAAAGGGACTACTGATTGTCACAACTAGTAGTACACAAATAAAACGATAGGTACATAGAAACCACTTCATAGATAAGTTTAGAAGAGTTACTCAACATTCTGACAAAAGGGTATATCAGACCTAAGTTCAGGTAATAGTCTGTCCACTAAACGTTTATCCAAGAGACTCAGAGACCGGACAAAAACGTAGGAGACTTATACGGAAAGTTTATCGTTTTCAAAAATCAAAACTACTTCAGGTCAAGTAACAAAAGAAGGAAATTACTGAGTACAAAAAAAACACAGAAAAGGTTCTTTCGAAATGGAAAAGGTTCCAGTAGTCCTGAAAAAAAGGTTACAAAAGGGGATCTTTAAAATATCAAAATCAAGAATTTAAATTTTAACACTAGGTCAATTAAAAAACATATAATAACTTCTTTCGTTTTCAAGTAAAAAGAAATGTATACAGATAGGATATATAGACCCTGGCATCCTTAAGTTTAATTTAATGAAACTAAGGAAACGGTTTTTTTGGTCAGGTTGGATACGTATCCAGGTAAAGACCTAAGACAAGACAACTAAACACATAGGGATTAGGTAATAGTCCTCTTCCGTTACCGTGGGGTGAGGTCATGAGAACGGACCTTTTAGGGTACCCACCTCCTCGGACCTTCCGACGTCAGGTACCCCAGCGACTCCCAGCCTGTGCTGACTCACTGAAGTGAAGGTGAAAAGTGAAAGTACGTAACCTCTTCCTTTACCGTTGGGTGAGACTACAAGAACGGACCTCTTAGGGTCCCTGCCCCCTCGGAGCACCCGACGGTAGATACCCCAGCGTGTCTCAGTCTGTGCTGACTTCGTTGAATCGTCGTCGTCGTCGTCGTCCAGGAAACGTAAAGGTATATTCAAAATCTTAACTTAATTATTAAAGTGACTCTTCGAACTACCCTAAAACTAACACCACCATAACTTAATATCTAATCCAAAATCTTTTAACTGTATAATTATACCCGGAAGACTACATACTGATATAGAAAGGTAAATAAATCTGAAATTAAAAAGAGTCGTTATAAATACTAAAAGATATATACTTAGAACGTGTATTAAACGGTATAGATAGAGGTTCATAAAGTACAAAGAAATGATAATGTCTTTTACAATAAAAGAAAAGTTAAAGATTAACAAATTGTAACAATCTTATGTATCTTTACATTAAATGAAAAGACACAATTGGATAATAAAAATAGGACACTGGAACGATTCGAGGGAATAATTAAGATCGACTAGAATATCTAATAAACCATATAAAATAAATGTACTAGAACATCAGATGTTATCTCTGTTAAAATAAATAAATAGAACGGAATAACGTAGTCAATCCTGGAATTCATGTTATAACTTATTTCTACTATTCTCGTCTATAGGAACGGAAAAAGGACTAGTACTCCTTTTGTAAATCAAAAAGTAGTCTTCGTGAAAAATAAAAGGGTAAACATTACAAACATTATAAACGAACCAGACACAAAGGATAAAGTATCTTCGTCTAAGGAACTAAGAGGTTTCGACCATGGATAATCTTGGATCATTTATACACAACTTATGTATTTAGACACCCTTATTTGAACTTGGATCCAAAACTCCTGTAACGGAACTTGCCGACCAGTCGTACTTGTAGTGGTTATTCCCACTTCACTATGACATATGGAGGAAGGGACTCTTCCTTATGGTAGTGGATACGTCACAAGGTCGACTTTTACACATTGGGCTTCGATTATTGTTCCTCTGTTTTCTGTTTAGACTTTACTCTATAGCAGATAATTTTACAGTCATAGTATTTTTTTTGTTTCCGACACTTTTACAAGGTCTGATTTTCTCCGATTTCTTCAATTTTGGATTTTGAGTATCTTCACATCCTCTTCTAGAAACACTGGAACTTAATATGTTTCTAAACAATCTACCTTGTGTATTTCATGTCAGACATTTCAATTTTTGACCATTTAACTTAAAGTAATTTTAATTCTTGAAAACATGAATTACGTGACAATTTTTACTTTTTTTTCGTTCGGTGTGTTGAATCGTTTTGATAAACGTTCTGTATACAGACTGGTTCTTGACCATAGGTCATATATAACTTTGAAAAGGTTGAGTTTTTATTCTTTTGGTTAAAAAATTTTTTACTCTACATCGCTCTATATTTTAGTATATAGTTTCTTCCATGTGTTAACTGTTTGTGTAGTTTGTACCAAACAGTAAATCCTTTACGTTTAATTTTGGTGTGACTTCATGTATGTGGATTAATCTTACCGAATTTTTTACTGTTATAGTTCACGACTGTCCCTACCTCTTGTTGACCTAAGAGTATGTTACGACCATCCCTTACGTTTTACCATATCGGTGAAACCTTTTATCAAATCGTCAAAGAATATTTCAATTCGTATGTGAATGGTTTTCTCAGTCGTTAGAGTTAGGATCCATAAATGGGTTCTACACTTCCGAATACAAATATGTCTTCGTGACCGACCGCGGAAAGTGACGTTATAAATAACATCGAAATAAGTTTAACGATTTTTGTCCTTTGTTGAGTCACAAGAACCAACCACTTTTTTCAATTTCTCCAATTTCTCTTTTCAAATTATATTAAGAATTGAGATCTGAACTAGGATATGACCTTTTTCCCTTTTACGATATTTCCTGTAATAACCTAGTTTACTGTTTTACCCTAATGTACACCATCTATACTATTTTCATAACGATAATTTAAATGACTCTATCGGTATGACACTGATACATTCTCTGATAAGAAACAGAATCTTTTTCGATTTCATAAACCCCATTACCCGGTATTACACATATTAAATGGGAATTCATCAAGTCCTTTTTATTCATGTCGGTGTGTGTGTCTCGTGTGTTTACTATTTTGTTTACACTTGTTATTTTATTTTACACTTGTTATCCACTTGGACCCATTTCCCATATGCAAAAAAGTATGACAAAAATAAAAACATTCAATAGATAATCCAACTTCAAAAAAGTTTTCATTTTTTCCAATAATCGTAAGTGATTCTTATAGAGGGACTCTTCAAGAAAAAAAAACCGACTCGGTGTGTCGAACACCCTAGAATCAAGAGGTTGTTCTCCACCCTTGACACGGGGACGTCACCTTCGCAGCTCAGGAGTGGTAACCTGACGGTCCCTTGACGGGAGAATTTTGAAGACTAATTTTCTCCTTAAGGAAGTTTTCTGATGAACAATTGACAAACCTACAAACTCTGTGCAATAACCTTCTGGAATTAAATACTTCTTTTAGTAGAATGCGACTTAACCTAATAGTCAACCCTATTTTTAAAGGAAAAGGATTGTCTGACAAAAAAAAGGCTGAAAGATGGTGTTTGCTAAAATGAAGAGTAGGAGTGGAGGAGTTGGTAGATTAATTTCTTTCGATGTTGAGTCGCCGGAAGGATTGAAAAGATTAAATTCAATGTCACCTAATATGTCACAATCTTCGTTTATTACATTAGTCCTCTAGTGTATTTTTCTCAAAATAATTCTATAGAACGAAGTGAAGAAGCAAAGTCTAGACCTTCGTGTCTACCGTATAAACCTGGTCAATTTTTGGGCACCTCAATAAGTTTTGTTATATCTCTTTTCTCCTTCGTCTTGAGCGTGTCACTCTTACTCCTAAGTTTAACCGAATATTGGCCTCCTTCGAGTCCTCCTTCACGCCGCCGGCACAGTCGCAAGTGCACGAAACGCATTCTATAAAAAAAGATAGACATGAAATCTTGGGTTGGGTTATGTCTATCAGTATTTGGTATATGTTTTAGGTTGTTATCTGAGTACGTATGGAACCATAAAAATAAAGAGGAATCACTCGTTAAACACGAATCATCACATAGTTTTAATATAGAATCTTTATGGGAGTTGATATATCATGTGTATACATATAAAATGTGTAATTGAAATTCTGTAAATTTGGGAAGGACATATCATAGACCAGAAGAAATTTTGTACTAAAATGTCTAGAAGATCTTATTCTTATTTAGTCAATCGAACGACGACGACGATGATTTACTGAAGTCAACACAGGTTCAGACACGCTGGGGTATCTGCCGTCGGACGGTCCGAGGGGGCAGGGACCCTAAGAGGTCCGTTCTTGTGACCTCACCCGACGGTGAAGGAACAGGTTACGTACTTTCACTTTTCACTTTCACTTCAACGAGTCAACACTTAAAGTAAAAATTTTAATAAATAAACCCATAGACGAGTGACTGACATGTATATAAATCTCTAATTGTATGGAACCGAAACCAACTCACGATAACTCGATTTAATCATAGACACTAAATAGGAAGTCGATTCGGGTTGAAACGGTTTTTTATTCCTTCCTTCCTTCCTTTCTTTTCCGATTATAAATAGTTATCTTATAAAATTCTTCACAAAAATATTTAGTCGTTGATTTTTATATATATTCATTTCCGAAAAAGTTTAAACATCCCTCTACTAAACAAGTCGACAGTATGAAACATAAGACTTAGGTAGTTAGTACGAAATACAGAATTCAGTACAAACATTTCGTAAAATGGTAGATTTTTTCTCATTTATTTATAACGACAATGATATAAATAAAATAACCAAAGTCAAATTGGTTTATCTTACAAAAGAAATCATCATGATATACATAAAAGAGAGAGGAATTAATAGGTGACTTTGATTCGACAAAGTGTCCGTAACGTTAGTTATTTAATAAATATAAAAAAATCTCGATACCTCTAAATCTAAGATGTCAAAAAACAAAAAAAAAAAATCAAAGGGACTTTAGAACAATTGTTCATTTTGGTAAAGTAAAATAGAGACACCTTAAAATCTCGTGGTGTAATTATAATTACTCTCAAGACTGTTCCCTCCTAACGTTCTAATCCACGAAAAAAGATAGGAGTAGTGGGGAGAATCACAAGTAGAATGACTTACACGAAACTCTTCCACCGTGAAACTGTGTATTAAGGATACCTTTACATTCAAAATGAAAATGTGTCGACAGTCCCTTAGGATTATTCTTTTACACAGGAAAATCTTTGGCACTTTCGTCGTTAGACTAAGACACCGAATTCTCCTGAACCATTCTTTCCGTTAATTAAACGTAAAAGACATCTCGTGTTCCTGATACACTTTCCAGGCACTCGGAACAAGTCGGGTTTCGAAGTCAGACTCACATGAGTTCTCCCCGGTCCTGGGTTTCACTAAGGTCTCACTTACCCGGGGTCTGACAGTCCACAAGACTAAACAAAGAAAATATTATCAAAAATTTTGTCCTTGTAAGATCCTCATGATACGTCGGTGATTTTTCTTACTCAATCTCGTGACACAGTACTGTACCTTTCTTTAGGTTTTATGTGACACTTCACCTTCTGTTCAACCTCTTGTTACACATAACATACTGGAATAAAGACAATTTGTATTAATGTATACAATTGTACAATCAACGTACCTTCATAGACCTATTTATATGTATTTTTCACCATTAAGACCCCTGCCTAATATTCTTTAAAGTGAAATATCTAGTATATCTTATAAAATTAAAAATGTCACCTGTAATGTTAAAAGATTAGTCTTTTTGGAAAAAAGGACTTTATCAATTTTAAAAATTTAACACTTTTTATATGTGTCACCTTTTATATGTATGTTAATTTTAGACAAGAGAATTAGGAAAATTTCATATGCTAAGTCAACACAATCCATGTAAGTGTAATAGTGAGTCGGTCAGAGATCTTGAACAAAGGAAACGTTTTGAATTGGACACATGAGGAATTTTCGGAGGGTAAACGGGGGGAGGGGTACAGGGGTCGGGAACCGTTCGTGAGAGAATGAAATACAGAGACGCTGAAACCGGTGAGGTCCGTGGAGTATGTCCATTTTAACACGTGACACACACGAAAGTGAATCGTATTACAGTTCACACAGAAAAAAAAAATTATTCTTTTTGTGTCTGACATATCTATTGACTCGTTTCTTTACTTGTCTGTGAAGTATCAACTCATTATGTTTATGTTTACACTTTTTAATGAGTTTTACGTGTAATTGTTTACAAAATAGTTTTATTAGTCTAAAATTCTTGACGATCATAAGTCACCACCACTTTCACTTTCACTTCAACGAGTCAACACAGGTCGACAAACATTGGGGTACCTGACACCGGGTGGTCCGAGGAGACAGGTACCCTAAAAGGTCCGTTCTTATGCCCTCACTCAACGGTAAAGGAAGAGGTCCCCTGGAAGGGCTGGGTCCCTAGTTTGACCCCAGAGGGTGTCACGCCATCAAC
Organism: Capra ibex; assembly: GCA_006410555.1. Lineage (NCBI taxonomy): Eukaryota > Metazoa > Chordata > Mammalia > Artiodactyla > Bovidae > Capra > Capra ibex. The sequence continues at coordinate 29,497,116 of SJYO01026388.1, read as the reverse complement.
GAAATGACAGACTCGGTGGTCTCTTACTTTCTATTTTGTTACACTAAGTGACGTTAACCCTTATATTTAACCGTATTGGAAAGACTGTTCATTAAATTGTTTTATATAAATCTTGAATATTACTGTCCATCTGGGAAAATGGGTAATTGAGAATCTTCGATCTCTATATGCCCGTTTCTAAATACAAATTTCCACGAATAATCTTTCACGAAATAAATAAATAAATAAAAACCGACGCGACGTGTCGAACACCCTAGAATTAAGAGACTGCCCCCTAACTTGAGTCTGGAAGCGGTCACTTTCGTGTCTTAAGATTGACGACCTGACGGTCCCTTGAGGGATGTTTCATGAGATGATACGTCGAGAAGATCAAGCGTTGTTATATCGTCAAATTTATTTAGTCTTATGTAAAGATCAGTACTAAGATTTACCCCATCGTCTTATCGACATAGACTTAAGGACCCTCCCCACACAAATCAAACATATTCGTATGATATTTTAACGATAATTTTCTTCTATATTCTAAACATACATATATTTAGTATGGTCACAAAAGTATCCAGAAGACTCCGTTGTCTTTGTTTTTGTTTTTATTTACCTTGGATTAGTTTGAATATTCGAAAACGTGTCGTCTCCTTTGGTATTTTACTTTTCTGTCGGATATCTTACCCTCTGTTATAAACGTTTGTCACACTGACTATCCCCGAATTAGAAGTTTTACATGTTTGTTGAATATGTTGAGTTGTCGTTTTTTTGTTTATTGGGTTAGTTTTTTACCTGTCTTCTGGATTTACCTATAAAGAGGTTTTTTATGTACTGGTCATCCGTGGACTTTTCTATAAGTTGTAGTGATTAATGATTCTTTACGTTTAGTCTTGATGTTACTCCATGGTGTGGTGGAGTGTGACCAGTTTTACCGGTAGTAATTTTTCATGTTTTTTGTTCACGGCCTCTCCCACACCTCTTTTCTCTTGGGAGGATGTGACAACTACCTTTACCTTCAACCACGTCGGTGACACCTTGTCATGCCTCCAAGGAGTCTTTTGATGTGTGTCTTAATGGTACACTAGGTCGCTAGGGTGAGAATCCGTACCGAATCAACGATTTAACATAGGCTGAGAATTTTGGGGTACCTGACATTGGACGGTCCGAGGAGGTAGACACCCTAAAAGGTTCGTTCTTATGACCTCACCTAACGGTAAAGGACGAGGACCCCTAGAAGAGCTGGGTCCCTAACTTGGACCCAGAGGACGTAACGTCTACTAAGAATGGCTGACTCGGTCGTCCCTTCGGGATGAGGATCCGCATATAGGTTTGTTTTGATATTAAGTCTCGTCATGTCCGTGGGGCACAAGTAAGTATCGTCGTGACAAGGGTCCTGGGTTCTGTATCTTTGTTAGATTTATTTACAGGTAGCTGTCTACTCACCTATTTCTTCCACACCACGTACATATGTTATCTTATGGTGAGTCGATATTTTGTCTTACTTCATTACGGAAAACGTCGTTGTGCTTACGTCGATCTCCACTAGCACGATTCACTTCATGCAGTCTCTTTCTGTTTATGGTATTATACAATAAATATACACTTTAGATTTTACACCGTGTTTAACTTAGATAGATACTTTGTGAATATCTGTCTCTTATCTGAACACTGACCCTCAAACCCCAATCATCTACGTATATCCTATCTATTTGTTCTTCCAAATAGATATCGTGTTCCTTGATATAGGACATTGGACCCTATTTGGTATTACCTTTTCTTATAAATTTTTTAGCATATATACATATATTGATTTAGTGAAACCACACATCGTCTTTAATTGTGTAGTATTTAGTTGATATGAAGTTAATTTTTCATTTCTTGACTTGCTAAACATATTCTAACATTTTAAGGACACTATCCTTAACCCTTAGTCAACCCTTAACGGTTAACTATCTTATAAAATGTATGAATTTTAAAAGTCATTAGAAATATTGTATCATTTTCAGAGTACTATTCGTTTTTTCTCTACCTTCGAATACTAATGTCTTACTGGACTTGACACTTTCTTTTTAAGTAATTTTTTTCTGAATTTCAAGTATACGGTTTTACAATCGTCACACACAAACGGAGTTTCACCATCTTATGAAACAATGTAAAAATGTGAAAAGATATAAAATTCTTAAGAGACGATACTCGTACAAAATAAAAACATATTAGTCCTCTTTTGTGGAAATTTTCAGATGTAAATTTTTTTTATCTAAAGTCTATATTAATCTTTCTACAATAGGACGATTTGTCTTAAGGTAAATTTAAAGTCCCGTAATCCTAGTCTATGCCCTCCTAGTTGGTCTTTAGGTCGACGGGTGACACCCCAACAACCAAATTTTGGTTCGATACCGGATCAAAGAGCAGTACCAGAGTAAGGGGACCACTTAAGTTACCTACACGGTCCTTAGAATTGGTCTACACACCTACTACGTCGGTGACACAACCCATAAATATACTAAGGTATATCAAAGTTTTCGTAATAGTCAAGTGACTGTTTGTTAGACAGACAGTGAGTATTTATGAAAATGAATGTCCATATGATCGACCCGTACTAGGGTTTCTAAGATGGTGTTAAGTTCTAGGACAATCTGGTAAATGCGAAGGGTCAAACTGTCTACACTCGTTTGATACATATCCTTAAGGTTTCCATTGAGAAATGCTTTCATGACACTTCAGTTTATGTCTGTCGTCTGAACCCTTTGTCTGACCAACTCAAACTTAGCGACGAGACGGTGAAAACAATCGATACACTGGACTCGTGCACTTTCCTCTATCCATTTTAGTGAGTGGAAAATTTACAAATTAAAACTCGAATCGTTATTCAAAAACAGGACCCTCTGACAGGAAACGTAACATTCTACAAATCGTTGCAGTGACCAGAGATGGGGATCTCCATCGTCGGGGCGGGGATGGGATGTGGTGGAGTTAGGGTGCAATGGTGTACAGGGGACCAACTCTCCTTCTCCTATTTTAACGGGGGTCAACTCTCGTGACGACATCTCTTTATGACCATTTTAAAAAAATTAAAAGTAAATTCCATTATCCACACGGATAAAAATTCCTAAATCTCACTTTGTCTGGATCAACCCTTAGGACCTAGGACATGAACGGATGACACATTGTAATCCTTTCAATGAATTGAAGAGATCAGAGTTATAAAAAGTAATTATTGTACTTCCTACTATTATGGATGTAGTATCCTGACAATTTTTGCAAGTTACTCTCTTGGAAACCTTTCGTAGATCGTCTTACGGACTATGTATTACTTGTAAATTATTTACATTCAAGAGGTTGGTCTAGAGGTCAGAAATTATAATAATATAGGTCAAGTGTTATAGATCATAACACGAACAGTAACGTTATTTACGAGAATTTAATCAAGTCAGAAAAATCGATGGATGATAGTCAAATTAGTCCAAAAGATTATATAACGGTCTCCAAGACCCCATGTGTAAAAACATTTTGGTAGATAATCTACAAGACTAAAGACATAAAACTGAAAAAGGTTAATCCTTATAGAATGTGGTCTTAACAGTTCACTTCATGTAAGAGAAACCAGGTTTCGACGATTAGAGAAACTCAGACTCCCCCGGTTTCATTAACTTCAGAGGGACGGGGTATGGTCAATGAGTTAACACACAATGGTGCACAACACATGTAGCCTTCACCGTAGCTTATACCGTTCTAAACTACCCGATCTTATACCATTTCACGGACACAAAACCTGAAAATCCCTTCAAAGGAGTTTGTAAAAGTGAATAATCACTGTTTTTTGTAACAACGGACCCTATTACAACTACTAAATCTCTTCATTTAATCACCTAGTAAAATGACAACAGTTGAATCGTAATATGAGTGAGCAGTAATAGTATTGAGTATTACTTACTTACTCCCTCACTTGTTTACTTTAAAGGGAGAAGTAATAAAAGAAGAGAAAGAACTAAGGACTGCCCAGTCAATCAGGGTTCCGCACATTTCTTCTCTTAGGCAATTCCAGTTAGAGGACTTTAAAATCATAACCGGTGTTTACACTGAGATCTGGACGAAAACTCGGTTTTGAAATGAAGGAAAAGTTCATTACAAGCAGAGAGAACAAAAGTCCAGTGTCTACACTGTCGTTACACAGATGACTTCGGTACATACGACGTTGGTCCGCTCTTCCCAAGTTACTACACCACTCTCCCTCCTAGGAGAGCCCTTTGAAAAAGAATAATTTTCTCATTCTAGTGGCCATATCCTCAAAGGGCGTAAGGACTTTCGAGGTCTCCCTTCACCATCGCACAGACAGTCCAGAATAGTCAAAACGATTCCTTCGTTTTAGGAATACTAAACTTAATCTTTAGTATTCATTTCCGGACAAAAACCATGAAAACCGAGGACCAATAATTTTTTTTTTTTTTGTGGGTGACAACGACATCGTTCGATTAATCCTTCCGACTTCCCAAAATCGGAGTAATTTACGGGGGACAATAACGATGTAACAGGAGGACGACACTCTCGGAATTCGTCCTTCAATGTAACCAGACAGAAATTTTCCAGTCACTTTAGTTGGATTGAAAGGGAACGTAGCACATAGACAAACGAGGTTCTTTCTTAAGATTTTAATGATACTGACCATATTCAAAAAGTAGTAGAACACTTATCCTAAGTAGAAGGTATGGTGGTTCCGACAGATTCTCCTGTCTATTCACACTTTTTCGCTCTTACAAGACTTGTCGAAGTACCTCAAAACGTATATATATTACCCGTATCTACCTATATATATACAAATACCTACCTTTCGTAAAATAAGTAGACACGTAGAGGAATCCCGGTCATCAATCGTAAGGAAAAAGGTTTTTATGATACTTGTCGATGAGACTTTTTGTCATACCTCTAAGGAGTTTTTTAATTTTTATCTTGATGGTATACTAGGTCTTTAGGGTGAACACCCATATATAGACTTCCTTTCTTTAGTGATGGAGTGTCGTAATAAGCGTTATCGGTTCTGTACCTTTGTTTGATCACAGGTAACCGTCTGTTTACCTTTTTCTTTTATACGGTACACACACATATGGGTGGGTGTGTGTGTGTTACCTTGTAAGTAATAATAAGTTTTCATAACTAATAATAAGCTTTCTTTCTTTAGGAAGTAAACACTGTCGTACGTACCTGGAACTCCCGTAATAGAATTCGCTTTATTCAGTCTCTTTCTGTTTATGACATACTAGAGTGAATATACACCTTATATCCCCTTTTTTTTGTGGTTTCGGTGTCTGGGTCACCTTACCATCAACGACCCCTTTCTCTCCACAACCAGTTTCCCATGTCTGAGGGCGTCTATTCAAGACCCCTACACTACATGTTGAATTAATGATATCCATTGTTGTGATATGATATATGAACTTTCGACGACTCTCATCCAGAATTTACAAGAGTGGTGTATGTGTTTTTTGAGAATCCACTACCTACACAAGTGATTAGAATGACGTCATTAGTAAAACGTTATATATGTATATAGTTTAGTACAACGTCTGGAATTTTGATGTCTTAAAATATGAGTTAACATAGAGTTTCGATCTTTTGTTTTTGATAATAAACCAATTACCCCTTTAGTTTCCTGAAACGACAAACGAAAGGAAGAGAAGACTTATGGACGACAGAGTACAGACTTTTACTAACAAGGTAAAACAGATCAAAAGGCTAACTTCGTATAATTTTCATCCTTCTTTAAATTATATTCATAAACAAGAAAATATTTTAAGCCAAAACCCCTTACGACAATTATGCAATAAATTCGGTAATCGACGACCCATTTAATATGCACTACGGACGTAAGTAGTGGGATATCTGGGACACCAGTTTACTATTATTTCTGTAGACCATAAAGATACCGTAAGAAAGTTCTATTTTTTCTAGAGGGTAAAAATATAGAAACATAAACCAGGTACGTTCCAACCTTAACAATATAGGTAAAAATGTCCGCTCCTTTGCCTTCAATAGTTAGTTTATCAAGTAGGAAAACGGTCGGAAGTAATTGTCGAAGTCCTCCTAGATTTCTCATAAAAAAAAGGGGGAAAGAAAGGTAGTAACTAAAAATCAGTGAGGACACAGACCGATTAAGGAATTAGAAAAGTCATTTCATTTACAGAAAAGAAAACCCCTCCCTCTCACACCCCTCATTGGTATAGGAAATAATGAAAAATAATGGTGTCATTGAAATCCCTTGTAGGTAGTAGAGTAAGTATATCTATGTTGTAATTTCTTTATCCGTCCTTTGTAAAAGAATGTTACTCTTGAGTCCTAAATGAGAACTGTCGTAAGTACATATTGTATACCGTCACAATTAATATAAATAGTACAAGATGTAACGTAGGGACCATGAATGAGTATTGGTCTTCAAACACGGAAATCTGGTAGAAGTAGGATAAGGGGGAAGGGGATGGAGGATGAAGACTATTGTTGTTTAGACTAGTGAAATACATACTCAAACAAAAACTTCATACTAACTGGATGTTGTGATCCAGTCAACGACCACGTGTGGTAGCACTAAACAGTAAAGATACGTAAGGTTTTGCTAGTGGTACTATCCAGATCTACAGTAGACAGTGGTATATTTCTATAACGTACTAATGACTGATATAAGGGGTGTGACATGGAAGTACGGACCTTCAAACATTGAGTCAGAGGAAAGGGATAAAGAGAGGAAGGGAGAGAGGTGGGAGGGGGAGACCGTTGGTGGACAAATAGATACTGAGCCAAAGACAATGCAAACAAGTAAACAAAAACCTAAGGTATCTATTCACTTTAGTATGTGATAAAAGAGAGTGAATTGAAGTGAACCGTATTATCGGAGATCTAGATAGGTACAACAGGGTGTCTTGTTTTAGAGTAAGAAGAAATACCGATTATGAGGTAACACATACATATGAGGTAGAAATAGGTAAGTAGACAGTCACCTGTAAAGTCACCGAAGGTATAGACCTGATAACATTTGTCACGACGTCACTTGTATCCCCACGCATATAGAAAAGTTTTCACAAACAAACGAAACCTATCTATGGGTCCTCACCTTGACGACGCAACAGACCAGCAAGACAAAAACTAAGAAACTCCTTAGAGGTATGACAAAAGATATCTCCGACGTGGGGAAATATAAGGGTGGTCGGCACGTACTTCCAAGGGGAAAGAGATGTAGGAACTGTTAGGAACAATAAACAACAGAAACTATTATCGGTAAGACTTTACACACTCCACTATAAAGTACCACCAAAACTTAACGTAAAGAGACTACTAATCACTACCACTCGTAGAAAAGTACACGAACAACCGGTAGGTATATAGAAGAAACCTTTTTGCAGACAAGACCAGAAGACGGTCAAAAAACTAACCAACAAACCAAAAACTACAACGCAACACACTCAAGAAACGTATAAAACATACAATTGTGGAATAGTCCATATAGTAAACGTTTACAGCAGAGGATAAGTCATCCGTCGGACTTCATAGAAAGGTCCTCAAAGTGTAAAGGTAAGGACCCGATGAGGACAGATATTTTATGTTTTAACGCTTGTGACGGAAGAAAGGAGTCAATGACAAAGGTAAGATCTCAATCTTAACAGGTTTTGAAGTCTTGAGAATATTATTAATATTGATATCTACTTTATCCTGTAATATTATCTTTCTCCTAGTCTTACGTTGAGGTCTCTAGATTCAAGACCAGGGAGGAGACGGTGACGATTAGAAACGTCGGAAACCTTTCAGTAATTAACGAGACGGGAACTAAAAGGAGTGGACTTTTACTTACAAGACCAAATTACTACAGGGACCTTCACAATTATTAAATACTAATATACACTTCTTAACATAGATGAAAATCTTATTGTCGTACCAACTTGTTTTAACTAAAAATACAAACCCCTTAGAATCACCATGGGCGAGGATGTCCGGTTCTTAGGTCACTAAGAAATTGTTCAGAATGCGTACTCTTAAGTAACTTTCTTTATTGTTTTTCGGGAATTTTACAGTTGAAAAAAAAAAAGGTGTCTTTAATACTCTTAATAAAACAGTTTCGTGTCTTTCACTCTGCCGAGTAACGATTACTAAAACACTTACAAAAATTGAGACCTCACCTACACGACGATTGAGGGTGCTGGAACTCACTCCGTCACGGTATGTGTCTTAAGTAGTTCCTTCTGTTGTCCTGTGCGTCACGGGTTCTGCTGTAGAAATGTGTCCGGCATTTATACCGTCCACTCCCAGGGAATTCTTGTAAGACCAAAAGAGGTCTAAAAATCCATCTGTCAGGACCAGGAGTTGAATTCAAGATCGATCTAACAAGGGATTTGTGTTATCGAACAGGAAGACTCTATGAATGCTCACACACAAACACAAGTACACCCACACACATGTACACACGTAAATATCCGTATGTGTACGAACGTAAGTGGTGTGTGTGTGCACAATTAAAAGTCTGGATGTCTTTCTAAAATTTCAGTATTCTACTTATGGGTAATACAGGAAACGGACCCAAGTAGGAACAAGTGTAAAACGGAGTAAACGAAAAAGGAAGAAGAGAGAGGGAAATGGGGGTCTGTCTGTCTGTGTGTATGTGTCGAAAATTAACTAATTAAACTTTCAAAGTCGTAGTACAATGAAATGGGGATTTATGAAAATCATACTTAGTAGATCTTATTTCTGTAGGAAGTAGTATGGACTCTTCCGATTGTGTTTATGTTATTATAAGGTTTATGTCAAGTATAAATTCAAAAGAGTCAACTTGGTTTTTACGGAAAATATCCCACAAAAAGGACGTATATAAACAAATACTATAGAGAATGATTTCAGATCTTGTTAGGGGGTCCAGAGATACAAGAAAATAATTCTTGGTGTAGTCTAACAATACGAAAAACAAAGTCAGTAGTTTGTATTACATCTTTTGAGTTCTCGTTTCCCTTTTCAGGTAACATAAATAGATATATGAAAACAAATGACACAAGTAAAGAGGGATTAGGTAATTCTAAGAAATAGTATAGGAAAGACAAGCCTCTTCACAAACGGTAAGAATATCCCATGTAGACGATCGTTGGTCAAGAGAATCGAAAGAAGACTCTTACAGAGCTAAAAGGAGAGTAAAAATATCAAATAAAAACGACCTATATACTAAAACCAAACTGTCAAGAAAAGAAATCGTAAATGTTTTACAGGACGATTAAAGAAGATCGGAAGTATCAATGACTATTCTTTAGGAGATGGAAAACTTAAAAAATTCACTGTAACAGAAAAGACTCCTTAGGGCAGGTATTAGACTTAAACAGTCTAACGAAGGAATACCAACCCAATTGAATTTGTAAAAACCGTGTTTATGACATACGTGAAGTCCAGTTCTTTGTCAATTATAGTCAAACATGGTGACACCTTTGATTCACTTAGGAAACCTATTCCTTCATTGATGGTGTACAAAAGGAATACTTCCGTGTAAAAGGAAAACAGTCAACATTCGTCAACCACTATACTATACAACCTTGGCATAAAGGGTTATTTGGACTTGGGTGAAAATCGTAGACAACTACTGGGAACGGACTTAATTCATAATGAATCTCTTAATGTTTCACGACTGAAAAGATAGTAAGAAAGAGGCATAGAATCGATCGTCAGAAGAGATATCTTGTCGAAAGGAAAAAATTTTTTTAGTTACATAATCTTCATTAAGAGTAATAAAAACTACGAGTTTAAATTGATTGTCCTTGGAGAGGTTCAACATACATTGGAAATTTGATCGGAGGTAATTAAAAAATTTTGAAAGAATAAAATACCGTATTGTTCTATGGGGTTTTGACTTTAATTTTGATGCGACTCGATGATAAACAGTGGATTATTTAACTGTTTTTTAATTCGTTGAGTCGTTGTATGACATACCGACATCCTTTTGAGAGTAAAACGACTATCTTCAAGTTTTCCATGTTGAGAAAACCTCCCATTAGACCGTTAAAGATTAATTATATATGTAAATAGAAAACTACTTCGTTAAGGAGAAGTAGACTCTTTGTAAGTTCTTATGACTTTTTTATGTGTTCCATTAAGAGACCCTGTACCGTACTTGAGCGATTTATGATTTTTGTCAGTTTTGAGGGGTTGGTATCCTCTTGCCAACTTATTTAATACCATTTTGGTGTCCCACCTTATGACACGTTGATATTTTTTCCTTACTTGGGTCAGAGACTTGTCTATATGTCACTAAAGGATCTATATAATTTACTTGTTTCCTTCTATGTTTTTATATGTACAGTATTAAAAACACTAAAAAAGAAAAATTGGGAATAGGACAGAACATGGATAACCGGGACCTTTCACCTTCTCCAGAGACACAGAATCCCACCTCTTAACCAGTTGTAAATTACCCAGAGAAAGGAAAGGAGTCCTAACGGTCGACACTCACAGGGATACCGGGAGAGTTGGGTTCCCAACGGCTATCCTGATGTCAAATAACCTGCACGTAAAACACTGGTCGTCGAAGAATGTCAACGGTTTACCAAACTTTTTGTTCAGGTCAAAGGACAATAAGTCGAAGTTCTTGATTACCTACTAACGAGTAGTCAGAAACTTTTACTTTTCAATCGAAGCCAAAGAGATTTTATCACTATTGATATAACACGTGTAATATTACTGAAAATTTCCAAAAATATAAGATCTCTTCAGTCCACAAGAACTTTAAACCGAGTAACAACTGTATCAGTGAGGAACCTCAGTAAAAAATTTTAAGAACACTAATGTTAATATTTACAGTCGCAAATAAGTCGTAGGTGAGCCATATTTGGTTTCATGTTCTCTGGACCCAAGTTAGGGATCCAGCCTTTCTAGGGGACCTCCTCCGGCACCGTTGGGTGAGGTCATAAGCACGGACCTCTTGAGGTACCTGTCTCCTCGGACGCCCGATGTCGGGTACCCCAACGTTTCTCCGTCTGTATAAGTGAGTTCATCTTTGGTTCATGTCCTAAAGATAATATTATGCTCTATGTACAACGATTTTTTACTACGGAAGATTTACAAGTAATTTTTCTTGTAACGAATGTCACGTTCATTCGAAGTCCCATTTGGACAGTTATGAACATACAGAAACGTTGGTTTCGTGTTTGTACTTGTCATTCAGCATGAAGGCCTCCCTCGGATCTGTCGGGTCGACTGTCCGTAAAGTTGTGCACCATCTCCGGCGACGTCTTCTCCAATTTTTACGTGTTTTATTTTACCCTTGTAGGTGGAGATCCAGACTCGTCTCGTCCACCTTCTCTTCGAGATTGTGTCCTCCTTCACGTTGAACGACCGGGTCTGTCCCCACACGGAGAGAGACCCCTCTCGGGTCCACCCGTGTGAGGAGATTCTTATCTGGACGTCACTCTTGAAAAGAAGAAAGGACGACTTTCAATTTTACAATGAAGATGAGAAGGTCGCGGGGTACGGTTCCTCGAGTCCTATTGAGGATCAATGTGGTTCAAGTAAGAGGATCAAATAGTCAGTGTTTGATCGAGTCACCACAGTCTGGAAACGACACTGGGTTGTTTGACCTAACTTGAGTTTTTAACCATCGATGACCTCGTACCGAAATCACTCTTTCAAAGTTATGTGTTCATTCTAAGTCATACTTTTTGAACATCTATTGAACCACCCCGACGTACCCGGGTACATCTCTTCTCCGGGTACCCGGAGGAAGGAATGAGGTCTAAGAGAAGGAATACCAAAAGAATGGGTGGGAGGACTGAAAGGAATGTTTCACGAGAGGAAAATCCGTGGACATCGTGTTTCTTTATTCTTATCCTTATATATAAGTCTTAAACCCCCTTTTTTTTCGAGATTACTTTTCGTAAGTAAATAGGTAATATTTCCCGAAGGAACCATCGAGTCTACCATTTCTTGGACGGACGTTACGTCCTCTGGATTCAAACTAGGGGATATTCCAAAGTAGCAACCTGAACAGAAACGGTCTTGTGTTAACAGTAGAGTACAAATAGTACTCAAGACTAAACTGTAAATAACAACTATTCAAATTCATCCCTCGGCTTAATAATAAATTATCTAAGTGAAACCATTCCTTTTGCAGAAAAGATTTATATTTTCTGTACTTCATTTTTGTATTCTCCATGTTGGAAGAGTCTTGATGACCTTTTGTCACGCTACCCTCAAATTTGACGGACCATGAAAAGTAATTATCAAAAGAGAGAGGGACCCGTTTACGAGTTAGACTATTTGCCGTATTTTCAAAAGACACGGTTCACGTGATCATAAGACTTTCTAAAACTGATACTTAGGGACTTTCCTTCTTTAAGTACTGTCTCTTAACGAAATAAAATATTGTTCTCTTTGGGGAATCAACCCTCTCTCTCATACTACGTTTACCGTTCGTTTATTTAGAAATGGGTAGAGAAAAAAATACACACATATCAAACTTTATTTTCTAAAAGTTTATTATACATCAAAGAGAATGAGGATACACAGATGAACTCAACGTGATTACTGAACTTTGTTCCTTCACTTCGTAAATGTAGCAAAAGTGTATTATTGTGGGTTGATCGCACTTTGCTATGGATTAGACAAGAAAGAAAAGGTAGAAATGGGATTTATACCATCTAGAGTAAAACGGTTTAGTGACAGACTCTTAAATTTTACCTTTTACCAAAGACACAGAGTCGATTAATTTGGGACTTTGATACTCGTTGTCCCGACAGTCTCGTCTCGTGCAGTCTTTCCACTTCTGCTGACGCTCACACTCTACTCACGGAACTATTCTGTCGCGTTGTCTCGCTTTCTGCCTAAGTTGTCGTCTTCCCAACGATCTCACTTTTTTACACTACGTAAGTGCTTTGAACCGTGGACTGTGGTGCGTCTCGGTTCAGATTCGGTTTAGGCACAACCGGGGGTGGATAGTAATAGTTCTTTCAGTGAATTTTGATCTCTCCGGCTTAAACTAACCGACATACTGTGGTCCGACAGTCCTTGTGTCCTGACACCTGGTCGATCTTTTCTATCTTACCATGTCTTCTCCTTGAATGCTTGTACTGTCCCTTGCCACTAAGGATACTCCTTTTGTGGCCGGGGAAGGTACGACAAATCAGTGATTCCGCACAGGCTGAGACGCTGGGGTCTCTGACACCGGACGGTCCGTGGAAGATAGTACCTGTTCTTTATAGAAATCCTAAAATCCTGTCCTAGACTTCTTGTCACTTCTCTAGACCAATCTCCCGTGGTCATTCATCTGGAGCTCTTAAGACCTTTGACAGTGTGGGACAAGGTCAGTTTCATCCCCTGGTTTCATTACTTTACAAGTGTTTTAATTACCAAAGACAATACTTGAAAGTAAATAATTGATGAAAATGAGAGGGAAATGAGTTCATAGACTAATATGGTGCCGATATATACAACGGACACGTTCGGAGTCCATTTTAAATGAGTAACCTGAATCTTCGCGGTCTCCTGTCAAATTTCATTTTCCGAAAGGAGTCAATAAAGTATCGAATTCGGTACACATGTGATCTTGTTTTTGGACTTTTAAATTATTTTCGTTTATTGTGGTCTTTTGGGGTCGTTTGTAATTTATTTTCATTAATGTCCTAAAGTCTCCCTGAAAAATAAGGAAAAAGAAATATGGTATCACCTTATATTTAGGTTTTCCTAAGATCCGTGAAATAATTTTTACATAATAATTTTACGATATTTTCATTTATCAACTCCTTTAGTGACTTAACTAAATTTTTTCCCCATTTTCAATTTTGGTCCTTATTCATTTTTAATTGCTACAAGCAGTTCCATGAATATGTCTACCAATTCCGATATATCACACTATGTCACCCTTTAAAAGGACAACGAAAAGATCACCCTTTCAAGTGGTCTAAATTTTTCTATTTGGACCCAAATTCAGGATAATTGACGGTAAACACTCAATACATTGGAGAGACTCGAAATCACAGAACTGGACACTTTGCCTCTATTATAAATAAGGTTCCCTACCAACCCTCCTAATTTAAATTTACTACGGGAATTTCGTGTATCGTATCGTACTGTTTTATTCATGAGTTTTCAAACCTTGATATTTATTTACGTTTGTTAGTACTTTAATGGTAAAAGGGTATATACGATGTTTATGTGTAATTTGATTATACCGGTTTGACATTAAATGATTTTTGAATACGATCTCTGGTCGATATTACCGAGACCACTAGACCGAAGGTGACTCCTATTTCAAATTTTGTAGACCTTCTTTACTACTTGATACACAAAGATTTCGTTAAAGGAACTCGGAAACTATTTCTTAACTGATTACGTCACAAGTTTCTGGACTTCCAAAAAATTTTCCGAGAAAACGGACGGTTGGTTCACTCTCCCCCTTTGTGAAAACTGTCTCGGTTCGAGAACGAGTATTTTGAGTCAAGGTCAGGGTGTATATGTATGTATCTACCAACTCTAGGACTTTATAATTTAGAATAGATGTTAATAAAATTGTATCCTTTTCAAATCCCAACGATAAGGGATGTCTCAGATCGGTAACCCCCTACCACCCCTGTCAATTACTTCGTGGGGACCCCGTAGAACCATTAATTGAAGTAAAGAACCACTTTAATCAGTATTTTATCTGGACGTCTTATCATACTATCTTACCACAACCCATAGACGATTCTACTTTTACCTGTTGAAGTCGTCTCAAGTATATCGTCCTGGTCAACAGAAGTCTCCGGTTAGTATCTTATCTTAAGAAAGACAAAAGACACTGTTCTCACAAACGTTCCGACTTTAAGTTTCAAAATACCGAATATTGGTCCATTTAAGGTTATGTCATATGACAATCTTGGTAAGATAGTGTTCGTACAGTTTTCTGTACCTCTTAGATTAATGTACACTTAATAAAAGAATAAATAGGATGAGAGCAAGAGGTACCTTTATCGATGATCCTACGTCTACATTGACCACGTCTTAATTCCATCACAAGCACCCTTTCTTTTCTCTATTTCACTTTTAGTCTTCTTAAACCTCAAATTAACCTAAATTCCCATACCCTCTTTCCTCCCTTTCTTTATACTGAAAATATGACTCTTCACGAGAGTTGATCTTTTTACTACAATTGGAATTATTTTTATCCTTTTCGTCCTTATTATACATCCCCGACTTCTACATAAGGTATTAGTTCCTCTTTATGGATTGTCCATTACCCGTTTTTCCGTCCACTCTTTTTATCTCGAACCCCTCAGTCTTCCTGTCTCTTACTTCAGGTGGGGAAGAAGGGACAAAGTAATACTTTTAAAAGTTTATATTTCGTGACTTGGGTGGTGGATGTAAGATGATGATTGTAAAATGACATAAAATAGTGTATAGTTAGGTAGATTATAGAGCAGTAGGAAATTAGACGGAATAAAAATTTTATATATAGAGTTTCATGTGAAATGGGATTTATGGATTCGTATAGACAGTGAACTCAAGTTATAAACAAATACCCAAAAAATTTCATTTTGAATTCATGCTACTTTAAGTGTTTAGAATTCACATACAAGGGACTCAAAACTGTTTACGTAAGTGGACACATTGGGTTTGGTGATAGTTGTGTATCTGGTAATGATATTAAAGACAGTGGGGTCTTTTAAAGGAGTACAGGAGAGGATCAATTAGGGACGAGGGTAGGGAGCTCTCCTTTGATAAGGAGACTAAAAAAAAGGGTTTTTTGTTAAATCAAAACGAATAAGATGTAAAGTATACTTACATTAGACGTGACCCAGTGGACTTTCCAACATGGTCCTTTACGTTCTAGAGTTAAAAATTTAAACTAAACTTAACTAAAATTCTCCAAAATAAAAAAGCGCAATGTTTCCATTACGAACACAAGACCGTCCTCTGTTGTCTTTTCGTGTGTGTGTTTTAGTGATAGAGAGGTAGATCTACATACATAGTCATAGTCAAGTCAGTGAGTCAGCACAGACTGAGAAACACTGGGGTACTTAGTGTCGTGCGGTCTGGAGGGACAGGTAGTGGTTGAGGGCCTCAAGTGAGTCTGAGTACAGGTAGCTCAGCCACTACGGTAGGTCGGTAGAGGAGGAGTCAGTAGGGGAAGAGGACGGGGGTTAGGGAGGGTTGTAGTCTCAGAAAAGGTTACTCAGTTGAGAAGAGTACTCCACCGGTTTCATGACCTCAAAGTCGAAATCGTAGTAAGGGAGGTTTCTTTAGGGTCCCGACTAGAGGAAGTCTTACCTGACCAACCTAGAGGAACGTCAGGTTCCCTGACAGTTCTCAGAAGAGGTTGTGGTGTCTAGTTTGCGTAGTTAAGAAACCGCGAGTCGAAAGAAGTGTCAGGTTGAGAGTGTAGGTATGTACTGGTGTCCTTTTTGGTATCGGAACTGATCTGCCAGTTCTACATACATATGTATACATAGATATATGTGTGTGTGTGTGCATTCAAAAAAATATGACTACAGTATGAAGTGTATCAACACTTTGGTAATGGTACTCTAAGGTCTTACAAAAATAATAGGGTGTTTCTTCGGGGTACCGGTAATCGTCAGTGAGGGGTAAGGTGAGATAGGGGTCGGGGACTGTGGTGTTTAAAGGACAGAAACACCTAAACGGAGAAGACCTGCGCTGTATATTT
The DNA here is from genome assembly GCA_006410555.1 of Capra ibex. NCBI lineage: Eukaryota > Metazoa > Chordata > Mammalia > Artiodactyla > Bovidae > Capra > Capra ibex. Next base: position 29,480,483 of record SJYO01026388.1, on the reverse strand, counting down.
ACGTCAGTATGTGATGTACTGGAAAACACAGATCGAAGAAAGTGAATCGTATCTCAAAAGTTCTAAGGAGGTACAACTTCGTATCCAATTATAGAGTAACAAAAATACTGACTTATTATAAGGTTGGACACAACGTACAACAATAAAATACATAACTACCTGTAAACTTAACAAGGGTGGAATCCTTACTTATTATGACGATACTTGTACGTACGTGTTCACATGCAAGAGTACATGTTACACGAAGACAAAACGGACTTAAATATAGATCCACACTTTAACCACCCAGTAGACCATTGTGACACAAACTGGAAAACTTTTTACCGATTTGTAAAGGTTTCACCGACGTGACAAAATGTAAGGATGGTCGTTATATACTCCCAAAGTCAAAAAGGTGTAAGAACGATTGGGAACAATAATAGAAAAAAAAAAGTAATAATATCCCTGAGTCCGACTATCTCGTCGGTGGTAAAACGTGTGACAACAAGTCAGTCTACTTCACCATAGGGTGACATCAAAGTCAAACTTTTTTAGTGACGTCTACCACTGACGTCGGTACTTTAATTTTCTGTGAATGAGGAACCTTCTTTTCAATACTGGTTGGATCTATCGTATAAGTTTTCGTCTTTGTAATGAAACGGTTGTTTCCAGGTAGATCAGTTCCGATACCAAAAAGGTCACCAGTACATACCTACACTCTCAACCTGACACTTCTTTCGACTCGCGACTTCTTAACTACGCAAACTTGACACCATAACCTCTTCTGAGAACTCTCAGGGAACCTGGCGTTCCTCTAGGTTGGTCAGGTAAGACTTCCTCTAGTCGGGACCCTAAAGAAACCTCCCTTACTACGATTTCGACTTGAGGTCATGAAACCGGTGGACTACGCTTCTCAACTGAGTAACCTTNACTCTCGGTTTCTTAACTACGTAAACTTGACACCATAACCTCTTCTGAGAACTCTCAGGGAACCTGGCGTTCCTCTAGGTTGGTCAGGTAAGACTTCCTCTAGTCGGGACCCTAAAGAAACCTCCCTTACTACGATTTCGACTTGAGGTCATGAAACCGGTGGACTACGCTTCTCAACTGAGTAACCTTTTCTGAGACTACGACCCTCCCTAACCCCCGTCCTCCCTTTCCCCTGCTGTCTTCTACTCTACCGACCTACCGTAGTGGCTGAGCTACCTTCACTCGAACTCACTTGAGGCCCTCTACCACTACCTGTCCCTCCGGACCGCACGACACTAAGTACCCAGCGTTTCTCAACCTGGGCTGACTCGCTGACTTGACTTGACTTACTGATTACTGACACCTTACTGACACAAGACTTTCTCTACCCTTACGGCCTGATGGACTGGACGAAGAACTCTTTAGACATACGTCCAGTCCTTCGTTGTCAATCTTGACCTGTACTTTGTTGTCTGACCAATGTTTATCCTTTTCCTCATGTAGTTCCGACATATAACAGTGGGACGAATAAATTGAATATACGTCTCATGTAGTACTCTTTACGACCCGACCTCCTTCGTGTTCGACCTTAGTTCTAACGGTCCTCTTTATAGTTATATTGGAGTCTATACGTCTACTGTGGTGGGAATACCGTCTTCCACTTCTCCTTGGTTTTTCGGAGAACTACTTTCACTTTCACCTCTCACCTTTTCAACCGAATTTCGAGTTGTAAGTCTTTTGACTCTAGTACCGTAGACCAGGGTAGTGAAGTACCCTTTATCTACCCCTTTGTCACCTTTGTCACAGTCTGAAATAAAACTCCCCGAGGTTTTAGTGACGTCTACCACTGACGTCGGTACTTTAATTTTCTGTGAATGAGAAACCTTCCTTTCAATACTGGTTGGATCCATCGTATAAGTTTTCGTCTCTGAAACGGTTGTTTTCAGGTAGATCAGTTTCGATACCAAAAAGGTCACCAGTACATACCTACACTCTCAACCTGACATTTCTTTCGACTCGAGGTTTCTTAACTACGCAAACTTGACACCACGACCTTTTCTGAGAATTCTCAGGGGACCTGACGTTCCTCTAGGTTGGTTACGTAAGATTTCCTCTAGTCAGGACCCACAAGTAACCTTCCTGACTACGATTTCGACTTTGAGGTTATGAAACCGGTGGAGTACGCTTCTCAACTGAGTAACCTTTTCTGAGACTACGACCCTCCCTAACCCCCGTCCTCCTCTTCCCCTGCTGTCTCCTACTCTACCGACCTACCGTAGTGACTGAGCTACCTGTACTCAAACCCACTTGAGACCCTCAACCACTACCTGTCCCTTCGGACCGTACGACGTTAAGTACCCCAGTGTTTCTCAACCTGTGTTGACTCGCTGACTTGACTTGACTTACTGATTACTATAACTCATAGAAGTGCACATCTGACCTGTTAATATATATATACACACATATATATATATGTGTGTATATATATATCCACCTACCTCTTTACACATAAATTTAGGAATTTCTAAGTAAAATTTTAACCCCAAAAAAATAACAACACAAATTCTCCAAAAAATTTTCTATATAAAACCTATGTTCAGAAAAAGTCTATACACTAAACGTTTGTAAAGGAGGACGCTTAACAGAAAAGTATGAAAACTATCAAAAGAATTTTCGTCATTCCAAAAGAAAAATAAGACTACTTCTGATTACATAGATAAAAACGAAAGACCGAAAACGGAAACCATAGTATACAGATTACATGGACATTATATAAAATTAGCTACCATACTTCTTCTCTAGTTCAATCTAGTTCAAAATTTTTTTAATTGAGTCATGGACAGATATGGTGAGAATATCAGATTTTCGAATATATATCAACCTAGACTAAACCCGAGTGACAGTTTCGAAACAATCAAAAAGAATTCCACTGGGGGTTTCATGGGACTCACACCGTAGGTTTTCTTATCGTAATGGATGTCAAAACGGAGTCGAGTGGAAACATATTTGTGTGAGATTCAGAAAACAATTTACAAATAACTCAATTTAAATTAACCTTTTGTCAAAATCCCTTCTCTTCACACTTGTTAAAACCTCGTCGGTTGTGACACTAGATCGTGACAAGTGTAACAAGGGTAAAGACGACTCCAGTAGAGACGAGAACAGTTTTGAGGAGAAAGTTGTGTAAAAGTTATCATAACTCCAGTAGTAATCACAACAAACAGTTTATAAAGGTCAAGAGAGGAGAGAGTCTGAGAGACATCGATCCACACTAGTGTACGGACCAAGGTCGGTTACGACACTCACTTTCGGAGGACACAGACCCGGACTCAAACGACCCAACCGACCGTGAGAGGTCTCAAGAGAAAATAGAGGTCGTCACACGTTTTACACCAAACCAATCTACCGTAGTGGTTGAGTTACCTGTACTTAAACTCTTTTGAGGTTCTCTCTCACTTCCTGTTCCTTCGGACCACACGACGTCAGGGATCCTAGTGTTTCTCAGTCTGTGCAGAATCACTGACTTGTTGTTTCACGTTTTGTCACCGACGAGATAGTCGGACCCAAGTACTCACCGATTCCAATCGTCTCGAAAGAAAATTTCAATTTTTTAAAAACAACAAACTTCGGTAATTTAAATCCCCTCTTTCAATTACTTCTTCGTGTCGGATTGGGTTGGTCATATGGATAATGATAGGAGGATGAGAATTGAGACCCAGACGGAAGAACACACCTCCCATTTCATACCGAAAGTCCGTCTCGTACTTCGTCGACCAGGACTTCACGAAAGTGTGTGTCCAGGGGTAAGTGAGAAGGGTTTACGTATTAACGTTGATGTAAAATCCCATTCGAGTGGTGGACCTATGTCCTGAACTCACAAGGTCTTCACGAGGTCCCAGGTTTTCACTTTACGGACCCTTTAATTGTAAAGGTATTTCTCACTTTCTTTATAAATACATTGACTAACTTATCCATTTTAAAATCTTCTTTTTTTTACGGTCAAAAGTCTCATCCCGTTTTGAAAGTTATGTAGGGCCTTTCTAGTGATATTTCTTTACACTAAAGATTTAGTGATATTTCCTTATGTAAGTGGGTTAAACTATGTATAAATGGTAAAAACTAGACGATGTTCAGGAAAGTACGAAATAATCACTTGTAAAAAAATACGGGTTAAATTACCTACAAATGTTTTGGGAACTATAAGTATAACACGGGTAAGAGGGTTTTGTGACTTGTGACTCCGGAGTCGTTTTATATTTAACTCTATTCGATACTTGTTAGCTGTATTTGTTTTATCCACATATATATTAAACTATTTGACTAGTAAAACGTACAACGACGGAACTAGATCTCGAAAATACTAGTGTTGGGTCTATTGTAATTCCTTTCTTTTCCCTCATCGTAACACGACACGTAACTCCTCAAAGCTGTGTGTGACCAAACCCCCAAAACACAACAAAAGGACCCACTACTAATTAATCTTAAAGTCACAAAGATCTTCTTTCTTAGATTCGATTCTCAAAGTTTCCTTTAAATCAAATAGGGGCACCGAGACATCCCTTGTATTTTGAAGAACCATATTCTCATGAAGTTAATCCTTTCCTAATATGTGAAACTCCAAATTACTTGACGGTTATACTTTATTAATAATCGTTTCTTTGATCCTGATGATATTTTGATTCAAACCTTAATCTGAATTGATATCATAAGGTGGTCGATTTAACATAACGGTAGTAATATCCGTCCGTTGAATTTGTAATTGACTTTATTATGTAAAAATAGTACGTAATAAAAATATTTTTGGGAGTGTGAAACGTCTGTGTTCACATCAAAGTTTTATACGGACTTAGTTATACAACATATTTGTAAACTAATTTACGGATATTGGTATAGACTTCTCATTTGTGAAAATTGTTCCGTTTTCTTTGTTGTAAATGAAATATCTATTCATTGATAGAAGCATCAGACTTTAGGTAATAGAGGAGAGGATTGAAGGTAGACCAATTAAAATTTAGTAAGAAATTGTGAACCCGATCCGAAGGGGAAAGGTTTTCAGAAGGGAACGGGGAGGTGGGGGTGTGTGTGGTGAATTCCACAAAGATACGAATGAGGAACCTTCCTTTCAATACTGGTTGGATCTATTGTATAAGTTTTCGTCTCTGTAATGAAACGGTTGTTTCCAGGTAGATCAGTTCCGATACCAAAAATGTCATCAGTACATACCTACACTCTCAACCTGACACTTCTTTCGACTCGCGGTTTCTTAACTACGAAAACTTGACACCACAACCTCTTCTGAGAACTCTCAGGGAACCTGAAGTTCCTCCAGGTTGGTCAGGGAGGATTTCCTCTAGTCAGGACCCACAAGTAACCTTCCTGACTTCGATTTCGACTTTGAGGTTATGAAACCGGTGGAGTACGCTTCTCAACTGAGTAACCTTTCTGAGACTACGACCCTCCCTAACCCCCGTCCTCCTCTTCCCCTGCTGTCTCCTACTCTACCGACCTACCGTAGTGGCTGAGCTACCTGTACTCAAACTCATTTGAGACCCTCAACCACTACGTGTCCCTCCGGACCGCACGACGCTAAGTACCCCAGCGTTTCTCAGTCCGTGCCGACTCATTGACTTGACTACGGTAGCAGGTGGAATTTGAGAACGTGTAGAGATAGTACTCAAAATGAGACGACGTACGATGAAGAGGTACTCTATGAGGATAACATAGGTGGTATGTTATTTAAGAATTTCTTTGCTTATACGGAATTAATAAAAAATAGGAGATTCTAGATTATAGTTCTACTATTTACAGACAACTTATTTAATTCTGGTACTTCAAAAGTTATATGTTTAAATGAAACAAAAAGACATTTTAAGTTTCAGTTTTACGCATCTTCAACATAATTAACCTTCCTTTCGTCATTTTCAGAGTGACAATCTAATATGATTAACGTGTGAACATTTTGAGTTCTCTTAGTATACTTTTTAACAAAATTTATTATCTTCTCAACTTATTGTACCAACCCGTGTTTTAATGACAAGTCTTTATTTAGTAGAAAAATATATGTCTCAGAGATCTTTGTGTCGTCGGTGATCGGTGTACATTGATAAAGTTAAAATTATTGTTAAAATTTTTAAAATTAAACCAAAGAATAATCATTGTAACAGGTATAGGGTTCAAGAGTTGTCAGTGAACTTTACACCCCCCTTTCTCGGTTAAACCTTAATAAAGGGTATCCGGACTCCTTTTTTATTTGTACATTATTTCCAGTCCTTTTAGGACTTTTTCTTGTCATTATTCTCCTTCTCAGAATATTCTGTAATTTTGTGTACAAATATTGTTAATTTTACAAACTTATCTGACTATGTTTAGTTTGTCTTTAAGATCTTTTGAATGAGGTTGTGGATATTTAAAACGTACACTGTTTCTTCAATAAAGTTTAGTTACCCTTTCTACTTAATAAGTTATTTCGTACAATCCTGATCGGTAGATCTTTTTTTTTATACATAGGGGTAAAGTGAAGAATGAGATTTTAAGGTTTACATCGTTTCTACATTTCTATTTTCTTTTGGTGTAATGTCTAAACGTTTCCTAACCGTTGTTGGACTTACGAGAAATTACTAATTTATTAGTACCATATATGTAAGTTAGATTATACCGGATGTACAGAGACTTTCCTCGTGTGTTCTTTAACTAAAGGAGACCTCTACCCTTGATCAACGAGACCAAGTCCCCCACTCTTCTCTAAACAAAAGTGACGACTCAGAAGACATGGCGACTTAAAACGTGTCAAACACAATAGATAAAAAAATTATTTAACTTATTAAATAATATTTTCGGTTTCGGATTTTAAATATTTTTATGACGTATAAGGGATGGAAAATAGGGACAGGCGTCAAATCAAAGAATATATTCTCGACGGTTTCCGGATGCCGTCGGCATTAAAGTCCGAAGTCATGTCATTTGGGAGTAGATCTTTCAATCTTAAACCGTTGGATGGGTCCTTCACCAGTCATCCTTACTCCTAAACTATAGTCACGTGAATCATCCAGGTACAAGTCCACCTTAAAGATAATTAATTTCTTCTGAAAAAAGTTCCCTCATGAAACTTAATATCGTTTACCCGATTACATCAGATCTCAGTAAGGTGTCACATTTTTATATTTACTTTGTCTATTATCCTTTGTAAGAGTTGTCTTCTTACGAAGTGTCTCACCTTGCTTCCAGAGGTCACGAGTGACAGGGTCGTATGTCCGGTGTAAGAACGTTATAGGGACGATTCTCGGATGATACAAAATCCTCGGAGGGGGTGGGTGGGTTTGTGAAGACAGAAGTGTCAAAGACTTGAATGCGAATTGCAAGAGGTTGTGTTTAATATAGAGTAAACGGAGATCCTTACCTTAAAAGACTAAGATGAAGACGACAAACTGTCGAGTCTGTTAATCTAGAAAATTTTCCGTCTCACTCAAAAAGACCCATGATTGTTATACACGAACTTCGGACTTCTTTAATAAGGTCTTGTCCGAATAGGCAGTTTCTGATAAGATCTTTTAGGGACCCATCCCTTTTTTTAATACAGTACATTGTGTTACATTGTGAATTGTTAAAGAAAAATAGTCATCGATAAAACTTTAAGTTCTGTTGGTTGGACTTCGTATTTTTTTAGATCGATATTAATTAAAATGACAGGTCATAAATATATATCGGGAAGGACCAAGTGTCGGAACAACACCTTTTCCCCGAAGACATTAAGTTACTTCGATACTCGGTACGGTACGTCCCGGTGGGTTCTACCTACCCAGTATCACTTCTCAACACTGTTTTACACCAGGTGACCTCCTCCCTTACCGTTTGGTGAGGTCATAAGAACGGTGTTCTTTGGGTACTTCTTATACTTTTCCGTTTTTCTATATTGTAGTCTTCTACTCAGGAGGTCTAGTCTTCCACAGATGGTACGATGACTCCTTCTCGTCTCCCGTTAATGATTATCGAGGTCTTCCTTACTTCGTCGACCCGGTTCCTCCTTTGTGACGAGTCGATACCGACACAGACCACCACTTTCAGACTACGACATTTCCTATTATAACGTATCCTTAGTCCTTATAATCCAGGTACTTAGTTCCATTTAACTTTCACCAGTTCGTCCTCGACCGTTCTCACTTGTAGTTACAGAACCCTTAGTCATTTGATTTTATCTACCCTTGCCCGTTTAAATCAAGTCTATTAGTAATATAGATGATGACACCCGTTCTTAGGGAATCTTCTTTACCTCATCGGAGTGTCAGTTGTTTTGTCGGGTTTCACGTCATGAATCCACGTTAGAGTTTTTACTGTCTTACTGGAGTCAAGTAAAGGTTCCGTTTGGTAAGTTGTAGTGTCATTAGGTTCAGGTACGGGTTGGTGACTACGGTTTCTTCAACATTAACTGGTCAAGATACTTCTGGATGTTCTGGAAGATCTTGAAGGTGGTTTTTTTCTACAAAAAGAGTAGTATCCCCTAACCTTACGTTTTCATCCTTCACTTCTCTATGGACCTCATTATCCAGTTCAAACCGGAACCTTATGTTTTACTTCGTGCCGTTTCCGATTGTCTCAAAACGGTTGTCTTGCGTAACCAGTATCGTTTGTGGAAAGGGGTTGTTGTGTTCTCCGTTGAGATGTGTGCTTGTAGTGGTTTCCAGTTATAGTTTTCATTTGACTAATGTAAGAAACATCGCTTTCTACGTCTTCAAGATAGTCGTTTTTGTTCTGGACCTCCACTGACACCGAGTCTAGTACTCGAGAAATAACGTTTTAAGTCCGAATACAACTTTTTTCCTCCCTTTTGGTGATTCGGTAAGTCCTTACTGGATTTAGTTTAGGGAATACTAATATGTCACCTCCACTGTTTATCTAAGTTTCCTAGTCTAGACCATCTGTCTCACGGACTTCTTGATGCCCTCCAAGCATTGTAACATGTCCTCCGTCTCTGGTTTTAGTAGGGTTTCCCCTTTTTTTGCACTTTTTCCTTTCACCAACAGATTCCTCCGAAATGTTTATCGACTCTTTTCTTCATTTTTCGTTTCTTCTTTCCCTTTCTTTATGGATTTACTTACGTCTCAAGTTTTCTTGTCTTCCCTCTCTTTCAGAAGAGTTGCGTTTCAGAGCGTTTCAGAAACTTGTTGCGTTTCTTTACGTCCTTTTGTTATCTTACCCTTTGTAATCTCTCGAGGAGTTCTTTATAACCTCTCTAGTCCCTTGAAAAGTACGTTCCTACCTGTGTGTTTTCTGTCTTTACCGTTCTAGGATTGTCTTTGTCTTCTCCACTTCTTCTCCACCGTTCTTATGTGTTTTCTTGATACGTTTTTTCCAGAATTACTGGGTCTATAGGTACTACCATACTAGTGAGTGGATCTCGGTCTGTAGGGTTTCACACCTCAGTTCACCCGGAATCCTTCGTAATGACGTTTGTTTCGATCACCTTCACTACTTAAGGTCGACTCGATCAGTTTCTGGATTTTCTATTACGACAACTTCACGACGTGAGTTATACGGTCGTTTAAACCTTTTAAGTCGTCACCGGTGTCCTGACCTTTTCCAGTCAAAAGTAAGGTTAGAGTTTCTTTTCATCACGGTTTCTTACAAGTTTGATGGCCTGTTGACACGAGTAAAGTGTACGATCATTGCAATACGACTTTTAGAAAGTTCGATCCGAGTCGTCATACACTTGACCCTTGAAGGTCTATATTTTCGATCCAAATCTTTTCCGTCACCTTGGTCTCTAGTTTGACGGTCATAGGTGACCGAGTATCTCTTTCGTTCTCTTAAGGTCTTTTTTAGATGAAGAGGAAGTAACTGATACACTTTCGGAAACTGACACACCTAGTGTTGTTTACTACCTTTTAAGAAGTTCACTACCCTTATGGTCTGGTGGAATGGACGGAGGACCCTTTGGACATACGTCCAGTTCTTCGTTGTCAATCTTGAAAGTACCTTGTTCACTGACCAAGTTGTAACCTTTTCCTCATACTGTTCCGACATGTAACAATAGGACAAATAAATTGAATATACGTCTTATGTAGTACGCCTTATGGTCCGACCTACTTAGTGTTCGACCCTAGTTCTAACGACCCTCTTTATAGTTGTTGGAGTCTATACGTCTACTGTGGTGGGATACCGTCTTTCACTTCTCCTTGATTTCTCGGAGAACTACTTCCACTTTCTCTTCTCACTTTTTGGACCGATTTTAGAGTTGTAAGTTTTTTGATTCTAGTACCGTAGTCCAGGGTAGTGAAGTTCCGTTTATCTACCCCCTTTTCACTTTTGTCACTGTCGGAAATAAAAGAACCGGAGGTTTTAGACGTCTACCACTGACGTCGGTACTTTAATTTTGTACGAACGAGGAACCTTACTTTCGATACTGTTTGGCTCTATCGTATAATATTTCGTGTCTGGGGAGAAACGACTGTTTCTAGGCATATCAGTTTCGATACCAAAAAGTTCATCGGTACATGCCTACAATCTCAACCTGGTATTTCTTCCGACTCTCGGTTTCTTAACTACGAAAACTTGGCACCACAACCTCTTCTGAGAACTCTCAGGGAACCTGTCATTCCTCTAGTTTGGTCAGTTAGGATTTCCTTTAGTTGGGACTTGTAAGTAACCTTTCTGACTACGACTTCGACTTCGAGGTTATTAAACCGGTGGACTACGTTTCTCAGTCGAATAACCTTTTCTGGGACTACCACCCTTTCTAACTCTCGTCCGTCTCTTTATCCGTTGTCTTCTACTCTACCGACACACCGCAGTGGTTGAGTTACTTGTACTTGCACTCGTCTGAGGCCCTCCATCATTTCTTGTCCTTTCGGACTGTACGACGTCAGGTACCCCAGCGTTTCAAAGTCTGTACTCAATCGCTGGCTTGTTGTTAAATATATGTCTAAAGTAGCTATTTTGTGTCGGGGAGACTCGGAGTCAAAAAGAGTAGGTGGTTTACCCTATTATTATAGATGAGATTACTGTGACCCACCTCCTAATGACACTATTGACTTCCACATTTTCGTTAAACTTTCTACAGTTTGTTAAAATTTAACGGATAATAATAAGGAACAATTCTTTCCCCGTTGGTTAGGGAAGATTTATATAGTCTAGATTAATAAAGACAGAAGTGGTGGCCATTCTAACGGTTCACAGGGTCGTGACTTAACACCAAATCAAAGACAGGTCGTTTTCCTTTTAAAATTTTGATCTACGTTTACTAAAAATAGTGATTTTTCAATAACCTTTATTTGAAATTTTTATTGTAATACGTCCACTCATCTGTTTCGTAAAAATGACTCTCCTTCTACCCTTATGGAGTCATTTACTGTGGTAAACACATCAGACGACATTGTCTAAAAAATAGAATTGAAAAATTTGTTTTAAACTTTATATTAGGTAACCGAAGGTTAGTACTTTTCTCTCCAAAAGTTTTAAATGACAGGAGTTAGAGTATGTGTGTGTGTGGTTTTGTGTACGTAAAAAAAGAGAGTTGATCTCGTATCAAAGACCAATCTGTTTTTACATCGTAAATATAATAATGTGTCATTCGACGTCACCTAAGACACTATTCCGGGGTCGAAGGAGGAACCCTATCTTCTTAAATGGGACGTCGACGGTCTCCGGGACGACCGTCTACGGAGAGATGACCGTCTACGAAACCTTAATTGAGTCGAAAACCTTCAGTAGAGGTGATATCGTTCTGGGGAAGACCCTCTTCGAAGTAAGTAAGTCACTGACGAGTCGTACTTCCATTTTCCACGAACGACGTTGAACCCTGTCAAGAATTGTCGGTCGGAGCGACATCTCGAGGGATACCCAAGTCGATTCCGGAAACAGTTCCGACTTGAAAGGGAAACGGGTTAGGATGTAGAGACGTAAAAAAAGGGAGGGTGTCCATAACTAGAGTTCTCAAGAGGGAGTATTTGGAGGACGGACGGACGGGTAGAGACTGAGGTTCAGAGGAAGGTTCCTTGTGTTGAATATTGTGACCATGGTCTTTACAAGACTCTTTCGTCTACGATCTTACCCTAAAACCTCGGTTTAGACGGTGGAACAAGTAACCCGGGGTGACGACCACTTCCCCTCGTGTCTATTGTGTTCCGTTGGTACACTGTCAATGTGCGACCATAGTTTACGTGGTCGTAACATAGCCCTAAACTTGTTATCTTCCCTTTACTATTGATTTCCCTGTCGTTTCCACCGATGACGATTTGAGTGAAGTACGACACCTTTTTCTATTGTCTACTTCTCACTAATTGACTGAAATTTTTCACACTTTTGCACTTTCGCGTCTTTCCTTTCACTCCAGTGAGTCTGCACAAGCTGAGAAATGTTGGGGTACCTGACATCGGATGGTCCGAAGAGACAGGTACCCTAAAAGGTCCGTTCTTATGACCTCACCCAACGGTAAAGGAAGAGGTCCTCTAGAAGAACTGGGTCCCTAACTTGGGCCCAGAGGACGTGACATCCGTCTGCGAAAGGGCAGACTCGGTGGTCCCTGGGTCTTCTGGAGGAATCTTTGTAGAAAAAAAAAAAAAGACGTCGTCTCTATGTCTCTTTCACCTCATGATCCGAGTCCTAAATTAGGATTCCCATGGTCTCGAGGTTTTATCAGTTAGAGAGACTGTTCCGTCCAAACGATACGGTTCCAGTCCAGAGACCAACTTTTAGTTATCCTCGAACTGTAATCCTGTCTCTGGAGACCCAAGGGGACGTCTTGACCGGGTCCGGAAGGATACTACCCGATCAGGAGGGGAGAGGATCTTCTCACCCTTTCCGGTGCGGGAAGACTTTGTCGTTCTGGGGCTGAGAACGGGTCGGAGGGACGGACCTGTGACCCGGGTAGTAATGTACTTCAGTATTGTGTTGAGTCGACTCCTTCTTTTCACGGTCTGTGGCTGTCCCACGTCTTGGGTCGGTTGTCCAGGGACGTCCCGACCCCCTCTGAGATGCGCTGTCCTAAGTCTCCCATAGCCTAGTTTCGTCCGTCGTCGTGAACCTATTCTTTCACAAATAACCCTTGTGACAGAACCTTATATCCTCTGTCACACTTATACGACAATCCTACTGGGGTCCTTCATTCCTTTTTCGTTACTAGGTGTACTTCACTCTAAATTTAAAGTCGTAACGGGACCGTCTACCACCTTCTCCCCATTCTCCGAGTCTCTTCACCCGAGTGATCTCATCTACATAAGATATTCCGGATCTACTGACACGAGACCCCTCCCCGGTCTCATATGTGTTAGGAGACTTCTTTATTCAGTCGTTCTCCCCACGGTGGCCGAGACTCTGAAGTCGTCATGGAGAGTAGATGTCTGGTCCCTACTTCTCGACAGAAAAGTCTTGACCCGAGTGACTGTCGTCATTCTCCGTGTCCTACTGAGGGTGGAAGGGGAGTTGGGGGAGGAGTGTCTCGGGTCCACCACCATGAAGTCTTCGGTCTATCTACGTTAATAACATTATTCGTTATCCCGACTTCACCGTCGGTTCACCAGAGTGGATGTGACTCAATACCTCTACCATTTATTTACAGTGCAAGGGTCCCAGTTTACGTACTCATCGGTTTTTTCATGATGAATTGGGTATGTTTTCTTTGTTCCTACGTCCTTTTTCCGTCAGTAGGGTCAATTTTCAGTACTGCGGGTAAAAGGTCTTGGTTGGAATCCTAGGTCTTACGTAGTTGACTTTCTCCGTTCCGGGCGTGAGATCTCGTACGAGTGACGTTGATCCCTCATCGGGGACGAGTGTCATTGACGTCTTTCGGGTACATGTCGTTGTTTCTTGTCCGTGTCAGTTTTTATTTATTTATTTTAAATTTAATTTTTGCCTTTCTTTCTCCGTACCCCGAGTCCTTCCGTGTTCATAAGTGTCATTACTAAAGGACTAGGGGATTCCCTTGGCACCGTTAAATTAACCCATAGAGATGTGTCCACCTCGTCGAGATATGTCAGTCGTTTTTGTTCTGGCCCTCGTCTGACACCGAGTCTAGTACTTGAGGAATAACGGTTTAAGTCTGAATTTAACTTCTTTCATCCCTTTTGGTGATCTGGTGAGTCCATACTGGATTTAGTTTGGGGAATACTAATACGTCACCTTCACTCTTTATCTAAATTCCCTGATCTAGACTATGTCACGGACTACTTGATACCTTACTTCAAACACTGTAACATGTCCTCTGTCCCTAGTTCTGGTAGGGGTACCTTTTCTTTACGTTTTTTCGTTTTACCGACAGACGCCTCCGGAATGTTTATCGACACTTTTCTTCTCTACGCTTTTTGGTTCCTCTTTTCCTTTCTATATTCGTAGACTTACGTCTCAAGGTTTCTTATCGTTCTTCTCTATTCTTTCGGAAGGAGTCACTAGTTACGTTTCTTTATCTCCTTTTCTTGTCTTACCCTTTCTCATCTCTAGAGAAGTTCTTTTAATCTCTATGGTTCCCTTGTAAAGGACGTTTCTACCCGAACTATTTCCTGTCTTTACCATACCTGGATTGTCTTCGTCTTCTATAATTCTTCTCCACCGTTCTTATGTATCTTCTTGACATGTTTTTTCTAGAAGTACTGGGTCTATTAGTGCTGTTACACTAGTGAGTAGATCTCGGTCTGTAGGACCTTACACTCCAGTTCACCCGGAATCTTTCGTAGTGATGTTTTTTTCGATCACCTCCACTACTTAAGGTCAACTCGATAAAGTTTAGGACTTTCTACTACGACACTTTCACGACGTGAGTTATACGGTCGTTTAAACCTTTTGAGTCGTCACCGGTGTCCTACCTTTTGCCGTCAAAAGTAAGGTTAGGGTTTCTTTCCTTTACGGTTTCTTACAAGTTTGATGGCGTGTTAACGTGAGTAGAGTGTACGATCATTTCATTACGAGTTTGAAGTGGTTCGGTCCGAAGTCGTTATGTACTTGGTACTTGAAGGTCTACAAGTTCGACCAAAATCTTTTCCGTCTCCTTGGTCTCTAGTTTAACGGTGGTAAGAGGCCTAGTACCTTTTTCGTTCTCTCAAGGTCTTTTTGTAGATAAAGACGAAATAACTGATATGGTTTCGGAAACTGACACACCTAGTGGTGTTTGACACCTTTTAAGACTTTCTCTACCCTTATGGTCTGGTGGACTGGACGGAAAACTCTTTGGATATACGTCCAGTCCTTCATTGTCAATCTTGACCTGTACTTTGTTGTCTTACCAAGGTTTATCCTTTTCCTCATGCAGTTCCGACATATAACAGTGGGACGAATAAATTGAATATACGTCTCATGTAATATTCTTTGCGACCCGACCTTCTTCATGTTCGACCTTAGTTCTAACGGTCCTCTTTATCGTTATTAGAGTCCATACGTCTACTATGGTGGGAATACCGTCTTTCACTTCTCCTCGATTTTCCGGAGCACTACTTTCACTTTCTCCTCTCACTTTTTCAACCGAATTTCGAGTTGTAAGTCTTTTGTTTCTAGTACCGTAGACCAGGGTAGTGAAGTACCGTTTATCTACCCTTTGTCACCTTTGTCACAGTCTGAAATAAAAACCCCCGAGGTTTTAGTGACGTCTACCACTGACGTCGGTACTTTAATTTTCTGTGAACGAGGAACCTTCCTTTCAATACTGGTTGGATCTACCGTGTAAGTTTCGTCTCTGTAGTGAAACGGTTGTTTTCGGGCAGATCAGTTCTGATACCAAAAAAGGTCACCAGTACATACCTACACTCTCAACCTGACACTTCTTTCGACTCGCGACTTCTTAACTACGAAAACTTGACACCACGACCTCTTCTGAGAACTCTCAGGGAACCTGACGTTCCTCTAGGTTAGTCGGGTAAGATTTCCTCTAGTCGGGACCCACAAGAAACCTTCCTTACTACGATTTCGACTTTGAGGTCATGAAGTCGGTGGAGTACGCTTCTCAACTGAGTAACCTTTTCTGAGACTACGACCCTCCCTAATCCCCGTCCTCCTCTTCCCCTGCTGTCTCCTACTCTACCGACCTACCGTAGTGACTGAGTTACCTGTACTCAAACTCACTTGAGGTCCTCAACCACTACCTGTCCCTCCGGACCACACGACGCTAAGTACCCCAGCGTTTCTCAGTCTGTACCGACTCACTGACTTGACTTGTGTCCACCTTTACCCCCCAGGTTAGTAATATTCCTGACAACCTGTGTCCCAGGTCCGACTGCAATTACGGGTCTCGGGACTTTATAGTCGTACCTCAGGGCAATCGCACCCTCAGTCCCGGTCACAGTGTCTGTACACACACTGGACACCTCCACCTTCACATCCACATTTACTGTTTATCTGAGCTTCCTAATCTAGACTATCTCACGGACTTCTTGATGTCAATCTCCAAGTACTTTGACATGTCCTCTACCACTGGTTTTAATAGGGTTTCTTTTTCTTTACGTTCTTCCGTTTACCAACAGACTCCTCCGGAATGTTTATCGGCTCTTTTCTTCTCTTCACTTTTCGTTTCCTCTTTTCCTTTCTATATGGGTTCACTTGCGTCTCAAGGTCTCTTATCGTTCCTCTCCATCCTTCGGCATAATTCACTTGTCACGTTTCTTTCTCTCCCTTTGTTATCTCATCCTTTCTGATCTCCAGAGAAGTTCTATTAATCTCTATGTTTCCCTTGTACAGTACGTTTCTACCCGTGTTATTTCCTGTCTTGTCATTCCTGAATTGTCTTCTCTTCTCTAATTCTTCTCCACCGTTCTTATGTGTCTTCTTGACATGTTTTTTTCTAGAATTACTGGACCTATTGGTGTTACCACACTAGTGTTTGGATGACGGTCTGTAGAACCTCACACTTCAGTTCACCCGGAATCCTTCGTATGATGTTTGTTTCGATAACCTCCACTACCTTAAGGTCGACTCGATAAAGTTTAGGATTTTCTACTACGACAATTTCACGACGATAGTTATGTAGTCGTTTTGACCTTTCAAGTCGTCACCGGTGTTCTGACCTTTTCAAGTCAAAAGTAAGGTCAAGGTTTCTTCCCGTTACGGTTTCTTGCAAGTTTGATGGTGTGTTAACTCGAGTAAAGTGTACGATCATTCCATTACGAGTTTTAAGAGGTTCGATCCGAAGTTATCAGACATTTAGTTCTTGAAGGTCTGTATGTTCGACCTAAATCTTTTCCGTCTCCTTGGTCTCTAGTTTAACGGTTGCAACTGACCTAGTATCTTTTTCGTTCTCTTAAGGTCTTTTTGTAGATGAAGACGAAGTAACTGATGCGATTTCGGAAACTGACACACCTAGTGTTGTTTACCACCTTTTAAAAATCTCTATCCTTATGGTCCGGTGGAATCGACAGAGGACCCTTTGGACATACGTCCAGTTCTTCGTTGTCAATCTTGAAATGTACCTTGTTCACTGACCAAGTTTTAACCTTTTCCTCATACTGTTCCGACATATAACAATAGGACAAATAAATTGAATATACGTCTCATGTAGTACACTTTATGATCCGACCTACTTGGTGTTCGACCCTAGTTCTGACGACCCTCTTTATGGTTGTTGGAGTCTATACGTCTACTGTGCTGTGAATACCGTCTATCACTTCTCCTCGATTTCTCTTTCACTTTCTCCTCTCACTTTTTGGACCGAATTTTGAGTTGTAAACTTTTTACTCCCAGTACCGTAGACCAGGGTAGTGAAGTACCGTTTATCTACCCCTTTGTTACCTTTGTCACTGTCTGAAATAAAAGAACCCAAGGTTTTAGTGACGTCTACCACTGACGTCGGTACTTTAATTTTGTGCGAACGAGGAACTTTCTTTTCGATACTGGTTGGATCTGTAATATTTAGTCTCTGTAAAGAATCGGTTGTTTCCAGATATATCAGTTTCAATACAAAAAGGTCATCAGTACATACCTACACTCTCGACCTAGTATTTCTTCCGACTCGTGACTTCTTGACTACGAAAACTTGACATCACAAAATCTTCTGAGAACTCTCAGGGAACCTGACGTTCCTCTAGTTTGGTCAGTTAGGGTTTCCTTTAGTTAGGACTTATAAGTAAGATCCCTGACTACGTCTTCGACTTCGAGGTTATGAAACAGGTCGACTACGTTTCTCCGCTGAGTAATCTTTTCTGGGACTACGACTCTTTATAACTTCCGTCTTCCTCTTCCCGTACTGTCTCCTACTCTACCAACCTACCGTAATGACTGAATCACCTGTACTCAAACTCGTTCGAGTCCCTCTAACGACGTCGGACCACACGACGTCAGGTGCCACAGTGTTTCTCCGTGTGTACTGAATCTCTGACATGTTGTTGATGTTCACACCAAAATATAAACAGGTTGTAGGGCTATAAAGTGAAAACTTTAAGAATTAAAATCTTGTTTCCCGAGACGCACAAATTGAACACGACCCAGGACGTTTCAAACAACAACCGGAACCATCCTAATACTCACCAGACCTTTACTTACCTCGAGGTCCGGTCTACACCAAACGACACGTAGATGGTTCGGACGTCTGGGTAGACATCATGAAAGGACTAGAGACTTACATATCAACCGCATCTGTAAGGGTCATTAGCTGTGTTGCGGTAAGACGGAGGAACCGGCCACCCTATTCTCTATAGTGTAACGTTACCGGTTCACCTCTCGAGACTTTGACGGTTGGGGAATGTGTGTGTGTGTGTGTGTGTGTGTGTGTGTGTGTGTGTGTGCGCGCGTGTGCGTGTGCGTGTGTGTGTGTGTGGGTAGCGGTTCTATCATTTAGTTTCTGTTATGAAGTAGTGTCTCCTAGACCGTCTTTAATCACGGTGAGAATTTTTACATTTCTTATGTCCCCACCATCCTCCTGGAGTATTATAGAGGTATATTGACTGGTAAGACGGGAGACGTTTTTGTTGTTATGAAAATTCCATTGTCACCTGACAAATTTGTGTTCGTTCTTCATCGGGACTATTGTCCCCGACACAGTCCACACCATGGAAACGATCTAGGGTAAATGATCTCTAAGGTGGTTGAGAGGTTTCTTAAGGAGAAAGTTCCAGATCTTAGGATATATCTTTGTATGTTACGTAAGTATATACCTAGATTTGTCAAGACGTTAGAAAGGGGGGAGAGTTCAGTAATTGTTAGAATTGTGTTCTATTCTGCTAGTAGTTGGAGTCACACAGGTTACGAAGGGTACTAGCCTGAACTCGGTATCTGAGACCCTTCCTTATGACTTTTTTACCACGGGAACCCCGAAGGGACTACCAAGTCACCATTTATTAGGTAGACGGATGAGTCCTCTGTTAGGGACCAGACTCTTCTAGGGTGTACGGTGTCTCCTCGATTCGGGTACGTCGTGCTGATAACTCGGACTGGAGAAACGGACTCTGGACGTTAATGACTCGAGTACACGGTGTTAATAACTTCGGGTTCACGGGCCCTTGGACACGATGTGTTCTCTTTGGTGACGTCACTCTTCGGACCCGTGGTGTAAACCTCTCATCAGGGATGAGTGACGTTGATCTCTTTTCGGACTCGTCGTTTCTGGGTCGTGTCGGTTTTTACTTGTTTATTTTAATAAAAATTTTACTACGACACAAGAATGAACTGCGGAGTATAGTCTACGTGTCACACCTGGGTAGGGGATAACCATTATAATTAGAACTAAAGGGTAGTAAACCACGGTCGGTCAAAAGAGGTGAGACTTCACTGGTGAAGGGGGAAACATAAACTAACCTTAAAACACGTCCCGATAACCTCTTCCGTGACCGTTGGGTGAGGTCATGAGAACGGACCTTTAGTGACCCTCAGTCTGCGCTAACTCCACTGAATCGTCGTCGTCGTCGTAAGACTCACGTACGGTCATAGACAAGGAGTGGTTTGGAGATGGGTGTTCTCAGAATCGCAGATAAATACTGGAACAGACAAACTCGATGGTGACTGATACAACGGTTTACCACTAATAGGTAAGGGTAAAAGAAAGATGTTAATAAGCGACTACAGGAAACTTTCCTTCCCAAAGGAAAGAAGGAGTAAACAGAAAGAGTCAGACCTGAGTGTCTAAGGATAAAATTAGTTCCCGATATTAGAATGCAAAAAAAATAAAAACATGAGGTTAACGGGGTAAAACCACTCCCTGTGGTAAGTTCTACCGAGGACCAAAAAACAAAAACACACCCCAAAAAAAACGTAGAAGAGAACAGTAAGAAACCGTAAAGAAATAGAAGACTTGTTCTACAAAGACACGTAGGTCGGGGTACCTTTTACCATAAATCTTTGGTTCTAGACCCTTCTCTTCGAAGTGAATATCACAAAAAATTCAGAAGTCAACGAGGGATATTATAAACAAAAAGGATTCAAGGAAGAACAAAAGAAAGAGAGAGAAAAAAATTATAAATAAATAAACCGACACGGTCCAGGACCGACACCGTACACTGAGGACAAACGTCGTACGTTTGGGAACCAACGTCGTACACCCTAGATCAAGGGACTAGTCCCTTGAGACATGACCCGGGAGACATAACCCTCGAGTCTTAGAATTGGTGACCTGGTGGTCCTTTCAGGGAGAAAAAGAGAAAGTGTAACCTCTACAAGAATTTTATGGCGTAAGGAACCGACAGAGAAAGTGCTCTCATTCCGTGACTTTTGGATCAAATCTTCGACACCCCTCCGTCTCCTTCCTCTCTGACATCCAGCATCCCACTGGAACGGTCCGAACCAGTCAAAGAGTATTCCTAAGAGATCAGAGGACAGACCTGTTACGTATACACCTACGGATACAAAAATCTCTACTCAACTCATTCTCCGATCTTAAGGTGAACACAATAATCTAAGAGTGCATTGTGGGTGTTGGTCATATTTTAGAAATCAAGTCGAAGAGTCTGAGTCCGAGAGACTCCTTACTTAAAGGTTACCAACCCCTTCCCCTTTCCTCTACCCTCCCCTATCTGACCCTAATAGATGGAAAATATGTCTAGAAGTCGATTAGGACAAAAGACCGACCACGGGGGTGGAAGTTCGGAAAACCCACAAGAGACCGGAACTGTTCGGACGAAAGACCTAAGAGGGATCTCTATGAAAATCAAAAAAGACTAAGAGATTTAGTTACCAATAGTCGGTCCCGGTAGACTGTTATTGACCTCTATGACTCAAACAGTGTTGGCCCCTCCTCTACGATGACCGTTGATCATCCGTCTTCCGTCCCTACGACAATTTGTAGGACCGAAAAATGTTGTTTGTCCATAGACCGGGGGTTTCCAGTTACTATGGTACAACTCTTTGGGACGGGATTTAGTAAGTCACGTTTATAGAGAAGACCGAAGGTCCAAAACCTACGGACGAGTAAAAAGGAAGGTGAGAATGAAAAACACCAAAATACGTAAATTTTCCGAAATTTTTAAGAAATGACTGTAAATTCTTAATCAAGATCGTCCTCACTATCATTTGTATTAACAAATTGACAGTGTAAATTGGTTTTGAGTATACCACCTTAAACTTTAATATAAACAGTTTTTATAAAGTTAAGGACAGAGTTTACGACCGAATCTACTTACCAATCACAATCCTTCCTACCCACTTGGTTTCTCACTTTGTCCTCCGAACACCTTAAGGTTCTTTTCCTGAAGCCCGGAATACCGTGTAGCGTATGTCAACAAGACTTCCGTTCGACAGGAAAACGATTGTCTATCGTTTTTGAGACGTAATAATGAACTTTACATATTTTTTTGAAAAATTAAAAGTGTCCCCAACTGGTCTTAAAAACACTGTCTGTGTATGAGACGGAGAGGTGTGTAATAGTAAATTTGAATGATACGAAAGGGTTTTCAATGACTGTAGAAGGTAGTTAACTAGACCAGTCACATCAAACGAATTTGACTTCGATCTAATGTGTCCTGAACGACATGAGAGACTGAGAAGTCTGTCCTCGGGTTCTTCGGTCGTTATTTCTCCAAAAACTCCTTGATTCAGATCCTTCTTTCCCCTGAGATGTGTCCCTACTGGGGATTTTCGAGGTACACGGTTACCCTTGAAACCCCGTATAACAACACAAAACCAGAAAATAAGACCAGAAAGTAAATTTCCACATTGCGAGTGTACTTCAAGAACTGTGTAATCATTTGGGGAAATAAATATACTTTAGTTTTAACAAAAACGTCTCATATTAATCTTTGACGAGACCTGATCTTTTATCCAAAAAAAAAATTTGTATAACAAAATAGTAACAATAAAAGGGTTACCTGAAACCCTTTAGTTAAGTAAGGATACTTCTTCTTTTTTGTTCTTTGTGACACCTTTGTTCCTAGCTATAACTTGTGGAGACGTTCCATTCTGACCGCCCCAAAACACCTTTGTTTATATACTTATATCCAATTTTACTTCGAAATTCCTCGTCAAAGATTTAAATAAGAAATTTTTATAAAAGGGATTAAAATTCGAAAGAGAATAAAAGTCAGTTCAAACACCAACACATATACACATACAGTTATACGTATACACATAACAACAAATCAGTGATTCAGTACAGGTTGAAAAAGTTGGGGCACTTAACGTCGTACGGTCCAAAGGGACGGGAAGTGAGAGAGGACTTCAAAGTCGTCTGTCAACCTAATTTCTAAATGACTCGTACCGGGTTTTGGGTCAAAAGGGGTGTCGGTGACGGAGGGTAGTCCTTTGAATGTGTTCGGAGAATATGAATAGGTAGTCTCCCGTCTGTCTTCTTTGTTCATATTAGGGTGTCGGAGGTCTTGCTTTTGGTGTTAGTGTCTTTCGATCGGTCTTACTAATGTACCTGGTGTTGGACCACATTGATCTACCTCGACACTCGGTATGGGACGTCCCGGTTGGTTATACATGCCCAGTACCACCTCTCAAGACTGTTTTACACCGGGTGACCTCTTCCCTTACCGTTTGGTAAAGTGATGAGCACGGAGCTCGTGGGGTACTTGTATGTACGTATATATAATTATTTTTGACGGGAAATACTCAATTCGGAAACTAACTTTTAGTATGTGTGTGGGGTGTATGTGTCTGAGGCTTACACAGAAAAAGGTACTTTTGGAGGTAACAAGAGTTTTTGTGTACTCTTTATGGAGTTATTTATTTAGGACTATTTAAAGATATAAGCGATGATTTATTAACGAAGTTAACGCATTGTTAAGGTAAGTAATAATAAACTTCTCTTTCCATAAAAACACCGGATATTTTTCCCTTCTGAGTCAGTAGTATCAGAAATCTATTTTATCGAGACTTTGTTTTAATAAAATCTATTCCGTTTTTGTATGGTATAGTAAAGAGAGAGTACGGTAAAAGGTAAGAATATTTCTTTTTTTGTTTTTGACGTGAAGTTCATTTCATACAACCAACGGATTCTAAACTAGTCAAAAATTTATTGGTCTTTTAAAGACGAAGAACTCTTTATTCTTCAGATCGATACTAGACCTCCACTTTATATCTCGAGAGTATTGGTGTCGTTATGGTTTTTAGGTAGAAGGTTTTTATGCACGGTTTCAGTCTACAAGGTCGGGGAGGGTGCACTCTGTATCCGTCAAGTAACTTAAAAAAAAAAATTTGACCTCGTATTAACGAAATGTTACAACACAATCAAAGACGATTTGTTATTGTACTTAGTCGGTATTCATATGTATATAAGGGAGGGAGAACTTGGAGGGAGGGTAGTCGGGGGTGGGGAGTGGGGGTAGGGTAGGGGCGGGGGTGGGGGTCCAGTAGTGTCGCACGGTTCGACCCTAGGGACGCGATATGTCGTCGAAGGGTGACACACACGGTTCAGCGAAGTCACCACAGGCTGAGACACGCTGCGGTACCTGACATCGGGCGGTCCGAGGAGACAGGTACCCTAAGAGGTCCGTTCTTATGACCTCCCCCAACGTTCCGGGAGGAGGTCCCCTAGAAGGATTAGGTCCCCAGAGAATGCAGAAGGCATAACCGTCCGTCCGAAAAATGGTGATCGCGGTGGACCCTTCGGGGTTTCGAAGGGTGACCGATAGACAAAATGTGTGTCATTATATATATATGCAGATAGGGTTTGTGTCAAACAGAGGATGGGGAGGGGGTGGGGCACAGGCATACAGGTAGGAAGTACGACGGAGAGACAGGGACGGGACACTTATCCGAGCAGACGTGGTAGATGACGTATCGTAACTCCTCGCTTCGGACAGTACCAAAGACGTAGAGTCAGTCCCGCCGGAAGGCCGACCTCCAGTAGGACCCTCCCCGAGGACCCGTCGTCCCGGTTCCGTCGGCCACCACTCTCTTGGTCAGCCGTCGCAGTCCACTGTCGAACCGGGGTGGAGAGGAAACGAACACTGAAACCGAAGATTACGGTGGGTCCTGTGGAGTTCTGTTTTTCGATCTTTACGATGCGTAGGACTCTGAACGTCCTTTCGACATCGATGTTCGGTTGAGGAACGGGATGTGAGTCACTTTTGTGACATTACGTTTAAGGGTGTCCCAAAGGTGTCTCCGTTTCATGTCTTGAAGGCTTTTATAGTAATCATTAGGTCAGTAATAAAAGGACGTGGAGAGGGTGAGGGTAGTTTTACTGAGACTTTAGATCAAACAAACGAGACGGTTTATCTCGTTCTTTTCTTGGTCTACTAGCGTTCCCTCTGTCTCCGGTTTCTGCCCCGGGTCCTAGAACACTTACACCCACAGGCGTAAGTGTGTCGAGGAGGACCTCAGTGGAGAGGGTAGGGGAGGGGACAAATGTTGGGTAAAAACAAAGTTATTACGATCCTTAACCGTTTTTCTACCCTCCGTTCCTTCCTACGACAAAAAGTAGGTTGTGTTTCATAAATCGTTCGGAGACGTCCGTCCATTTTGAAAAGGAGATGGGAGAATATCGGAGGTCGACCCGGACTCTCAATTTAACTATTTTCTGTCTAATTGTCCTCTCTTTTCGTACGTTTAAGATAAATTATAAAAATGTACATGTGTCCTCGGAAGTGACCTTTTTCTTCGGGGGTTTCGTCAATCCGGATTCACGAATATATGGTCCAACTTGTTTTTTATCAGTAACACCTTATCATTTCCCGAGGGGAGTATCGAGTCAACCATTTCTAAGACGAGCGTTACGTCCTCTGTGACCAAGTTAAGAACCCAACTCTTCTAGTCGACCTCTTCCCTATCCGATGGGTAAGGTCATAAGAACCTAAAGGGACCACCGAGTCGACCATTTCTTAGACCGACGTTCCGTTCTCTGGACCCAAACTAGGGACCCAACCCTTCTAGGGGACCTCTTCCCTTTCCGATGGGTGAGGTCATAACACCGGAGCTCTTAAGGTACCTGATATATCAGGTACTCCAGTGTTTCTCAACCTGTACTGACTTACTGAAAGTGAGTGAAGTGATTTTATAGACACTTCTGTTTTTCTTCTACTCCCAATAAAATTATTCGAGACAAACATGTCTAAAGAGAGTCGGAGTCGAAGGGTAGAGACGAGTAGTCATACAAGGAAAGGGGAACCATGTCCCTCCCTTAGAAAGTGTACCCTCTGAACAGAGGACGAAAATCCTTCTTTCCACTCAAGTCGTGTGGGAAGGACGTACGCGACAAAAAGTTCTCGGAAATTGAGTTTTATTAGGAATATTGTTTGACCATAGAAACTCCCATATACAAGACGATGAGTAGTGGAGGTGTTCACATGTTCCACTAAAACAACAAGAGACAAACAAGACCGACGTGGTCCGTCGAACGTCCTAGAAGAATCAGGGGACTGGTCCCTAACTTGGACCCGGGGTCTTCACTTTCGTGACTCGGAATTGGTGACCTGGTGGTCCCTTAAGGGTTGTTCCGCAATCTCTATCTTAACACAGGGGGTGGTTTAAGTATGCAATCAGAATTACGGATCATGGAATCTTACACTGACGCAAACCTCTATCCCGGTAAATTAATGTCAATTTACTCCAGTATACTTCACTTTACTTTCAGTGAGTCAGTACAGACTGAGAAACTGTGGGGCACCTGACATCGGACGGTCCGAGGAGACAAGTACCTTAAGAGGTCTGGTAATATGACCTCACCCAACTGTAAGGGAAGTCCCCTAGAAGGGTTGGTGTCCTAACTTGGGTCCAGATGGGGTAACGTCCACCTAAGAAATGGGAGACTCGGGGGTCCCTTCGAGTTTACTTCAGTATACCTACTCGAGATTAGACTGTGTTAAGTACAGGAATATTTTTCTTTCTTATGACCCCGTGTTCGTGTCTCCTTGTTGGTCCACTTCTGTGTCACGCTCGCGTCGGTAGACGGTCGGGTCCTCTCTGCGCGTCTTCTGGGATGGGGTGGTCGTGGAACTGGAGTCCAAAGACCGGAGGTCCTGTCACTCTTGTATGTAAAGACAACAAACTCTGTGAGTCAGTACTACGAAACAATTCCGTCGGACTCTTCTAAGCATATACTCCGTTTTCTTGTGGTGTTTTTTACAAAGGGACTCCTTGATAGATCTGAAAGGACAACTTTTTAGCATCAGGTCGTCAGATGTTTTGTGTTCTGCATACATTTCTTCAAGACATCGATGACTGACTAATTTGAATCTCGGACTGATAAATGTCAGTTGTGACAGAGGTTTTCCAACGTAGAATGTCCAAGAACAGACGACACACGAGAGGGAGGACCGAAGGACTACTGTGAGAGGACTCAGTAAACCGTCGAGGGATTAACCGAAAGACAAAAGGTTCACGGTCAGAGGACTTCTTTCGACAAATGTCGGAGTGGTGAAACCTGTCTCCTCCCCCGCCCTCCCCCTGGCTGACAACTGTCTTCGACAAAGATTCTTTGAGTAGAGAACAAAAGGGATCTATGTCAGACACTACCCTCTTCTCTGACTTCCCTGTTTGAACTTCTGTTTTATAGTCTAGTACTCGTCCCCGCACTAAGGGTCGTCCCACGATCAGTAAGTTGGTGACACCGACCTCGAGGTTAGGACTCGGGCCAAGACTCGGTCCGTGACTCCTACTTCCGTTCTTAGTCACTTCACAAGATCAATTCACACTACAGAATTAATTACTTGGGACTCTGATTACGACGAGATTCTACTTCAACACACGTAAATTTTGTTTGTTGAGTGTAAGACGTCCGTGGTATCTCTTCAAACCTTGAGTCGTACTTCTTTACCCTCCTCCCTTAGATTGAAGGTCTCTAGATTCACCTTCTTAGTCATTCCTCCTCCCCTGTTTCTTCTACCCATCTGTCCCCGATTCCTTCTCGGTCTAAACCACTTGCGTTCTTCGAAACGGGAAGAGAGTCGACATTGGACGTGAGTAAAGTGTGAGATCGTTTCATTACGAGTTTTAAGAGGTTCGCTCCGAAATCGTCATTCACTCGACTATTGAAGATCTACAAGTTCGACCTAAATCTTTTCCGTCTCCTTAGTCTCTAGTTTAACAGTTGTAGGTAACCTAGTACCTTTTTCATTCTCTTAAAGTCTTTTTGTAGACGAAGACGAAGTAACTTATACGTTTTTGGAAACTGAGACACCTATTGTTGTTTGACTTTAAAGAATTTCTCTACCTTATGGTCTGTTGTAATAGATGGAAGACTCTTTGGACATACATTACATCCATTTCTTCGTTATCAATCTTGACCTGTACCTTGTTACACACCAAGGTTTAACCCTTTCCTCATGCAGTTCCGATGTATAACAGTCGGACGAATAAATTGAATGTACGTCTCATGTAGTACACTTTATGGTCCGGCCTACTTCGTGTTCGGCCTTAGTTCTAATGACCTTCTTTATGGTCATTGGAGTCTATACGTCTACTGTGGTGGTACTACCGTCTTTCACTTCTCCTTGATTTCTTGGGGAACTACTTTCACTTTCTCCTCTCACTTTTTCGGCCGAATTTTGAGTCGTAAGCTTTTTGCTTCTAGTACCGTAGACCAGGGTAATGAAGTACCGTTTATCTACTCCTTTGTTACCTTTATCACTGGGTGAAAGCCCGAGGTTTTAGTGACGTCTACCACTGACCTCGGTACTTTAATTTTGTACAAACGAGAAACCTTCTCTTCGATACTGGTTGGATCTATGGTATAAGTTTTCGTCTCTGTAATGAAACGGTTGTTTCCAGGTAGATCAGTTTCAATACCAAAAAGGTTATCAGTACATGCTTACACTTTCAACTTAGTATTTCTTTCGACTCGTGGTTTCTTAACTACGAAAACTTGACACCACAACCTCTTCTCAGAACTCTCAGGGAACCTGACGTTCCTCTAGGTTACTTAGTTAGGATTTCCAATAGTCAGGACTTATAAATGACCTCCCTGACTACATCTTCGACTTCGAGGTTAACCTGTGATTACACTTTTCCGCTGAGTAATCTTTTCTGGGACTACGACCCTTTCTAACTTCCGTCCTATTCCCCTACTGTCTTCTACTCTACCAACCTACCGTAGTAGCTGAGTTACCTATACTCAAACTCGTTCAAGACCCTCAATTACGACGATTCAACGAAGTCAGCACAGGCTGAGACGTGTTGGGGTATCTGCCGTCGGGAGGTCCGAGGGGGCAGGGACCCTAAGAGGTCCGTTCTTGTGACCTCGCCCAACGGTAAAGGAAGAGGTTACGTACTTTCCTTTTTCACTTTCACTTCAGCGAGTCAACACGGGCTGAGAATCGCTGGGGTACCTGACGTCGGGTGGTCCGAGGAGGCAGGTACCCTAAAAGGTCCGTTCCCATGACCTCACCCCACGGTAACTGTCCCTTTGGACCGTACGACGTCAGGTGCCCCAGCGTTTCTCCGAACGGACTCACTGACTTGTTGTCGACATTGGACTCTCGTCAGGGGTGGGAGGTCGTCTTGACGACTGTGGAGAGACACGATCCTTGCGGAACGACAAGTGTCCTGAGGTGGACGAGAGATCCCTTCTCCCCCACTACTCCTCCTTCCGGACTCAAGTAGTAAAGACAACGTCCTCTCGTCGTGATCACGCACTGGACGTTCGAGGTCGATCTATTGGTGTGACTCTCGGTAGAGCCAGAGGGGGATGGTTGGAGTCTGAGAGGTAGTTGGGGTGGGGTGGGGTTGGCACCCCTGTCTTTCGTCTAGGGGTTTGTTGTGGATCCTAGTTGGTTTGGTTTTCGACCGAGAAACGAAATTCAGTGATTCAAAAGACTATCAAACAATTGTGTCAGTACTTTTTGGTTTTGTAAAGAGAAGTTCAGAAAAGTTAATGAAGAAAATTCTGGATGTAGTTTAGTAGAAGAGACCTTTGAATAGACTGTATGAGTCACGGTAGAAATAAAGGAAAATAAAATCTTGGACTATGTCAAAACTTAATACATCAAGATACGGACGAAAACCAGTCACATTATTTAATTGGAGAAAATTTGATCATTACAATTACCGACTATAACTCGTAGTGTCTGGTCCGTTATATCGACCTCTATGTATTATAATAAGGGTAAAATGTCTAATCCTTTGACTCCGTATTTCAGTAATTCATTAAACGGGTTTCCACCAAGACATTTTCATGTAAGGGTTTAGCCGAGCAATAAGATATCGAAACCACTGTACGTAAGACTCGAAATTTACGATTTTCCTTCGAATACACTTCTTTTATCGTAACGTAGATATAAGGTCCGTTCTTCTTCTTCTAATTTCTCTGGGTCTTCGAACATCATAGTTATGAACCAATAACCTGATTATTCCAGTATATGTGAACCCCCATAACCGACCCGGTGGAGACATTGCACACCCAGATATCACACATCTTCTCTTTTTATTCGGTGTTTTGGTAGCTCTTTGTCCTTTCATGACAATACTAAAACCTTCAAAGAGTTCGGATCACCGTACTTCTTTCCAAGACGAAACTGACCCTCGGTACATTCTACCAGACGACCACTAGACGCAAACAAAAGACGTTGTTCTAGAGAGAAACTCGATTGAACCTAAGTAAAGACAGAAGACGTTACTTTTCGAGAGACCGATTCTGAGACAGGTCTTCTAGTGTAGACCTACTGGTTTACTCTACCGGTATTTTATTTTGTGACATTTTAGATAAATGACCGATACGATAAAAGATGAGTTACTTGGTGTCCAAAGAACTGTTTAAAATATAATCCTCTCTTTACTTTTTAGTACGGTCCTTTGTGCTTCAAGAAGTCTTCATTAGACTAATATTTAGATAAAGGAATTATCCTATGTTAAATTAAGATTGAGAGTAATGGAAAACTGTTCTTGTATTCTGTGGCCAACAAATCATGTGTTAAGTACTTCGAAAGAGTTTACAAGTGTCGGGTCATCCCACGTGCCATCTACGGTCGTAGGTAGAAGTAAAATGACTACCTTGACTTGAGATGCCCCGACCTCTTATAGACTCTAGTGTTCCCGTCATTCATTCTTCGACCAGACAAAAACCCAAGAACCAGGTAAGAAAAATGGTGACACGTAATAAGATACCACCGTAAAACCGGGAACATTTGTAGTTCCTTTGTAAAAAGACTGGTATATCTATAGGTCCAAAGGAATCTCGAAGAGGTCTCGATTCACAATGTGTCTCCGACAATAAAATAGTACCAGTCAATCCTTTGAAGTTTTATGTTACAAATAGTGTTTCAGTAGAAGAACATCTACAAAGGAAGTCTCGGAGTTTTACAGTCACGAGACTCCTGTAGGGTCAAAACTTTATAAGATAACTTGGGTGAAGATATTTACGACACTTTTAGTGAGTTTACGGGTATGAAAGTTGTTTCACTGGTGTATTAGTTTAAAACCCCGTGACGAATGTTACCGTATCGTAGGTTTGTCCTATTGTCTCATTAGAAATAAGTGAAGGGCACCTATAAGACCTTACACTAAAACTTTCGAGTATGGGTGAAAGACGAGGATTTCCCCATTCAGTCACACGGGGTTTCACCAGTAGTGGGGGAGGGTTTAGTTCTCCGAATAAGATAAACACATAAGAAAACTTTACAAAAGTTAAAAGTTAACGGTATCCTCTTAGACCAATTCGAGGTTTTCTGTGAATTTATACTTTTTTTAAAGTCCTCCTAAAACCTTTTTCCTTATCTGATATTGTCGTCAAGTTCACCACGTGGATGGGTTCAAATTGTACCCTTCCAGTACGCGGTAAACCGTCCAAAACAAACTGAGAGGAAAGGACCAGTCCGTACGGTAGGACCTGAGAGGGAAGGTGAGCTGGATCCTAACCGGGAATACGTTGAAATCCGTTTCCAGTTTCTCTGACACCGGACTTCCTGAGGACCCGGACGGTTGGACGTGGAATCTTTAAGACGACAACGGACCGACAGAGGGATGATCTGTCCTCGTTCCTACCTGAGACACCAGGTGTCAAACGTAGAGAGTTTATGTCTTGTCAGGGGACGGGCGCCCGCACGAAGAGCACTCTACTGATCCTTCTTCCGAACGTGGGATTGTCAGTCCTTGTGATGTTTCGTGGTCAGGTTGAGAGTCGACAAAAAGACGAAACGGAATTATAAAAACACGGAGTACAAAACTAGTGTTTGACTCCTTCCATCCTCCAACAAATCTGTATTTCTATGTCGAGGGAGAAGCCCCGATAATGGTTCTTAAGGGAGAAACCCCAACAACAGTTTTTGTTAGATCTTATAAAAACCTAGACTAAACACGTTTAAACTCTCTTAGTGTGAGTTAAATCGTGTTAACAAGGAACTATATGTACCCCTTACCGAGGTCTTAGGGACGTCTATGGTTTTAGGACGCCTACGATTTCAGGGAATGCATTTTACCACATCATACACGTCTATTGGACACGTGTAGAAGAGCATGTGAAATTAAGTAGAAATCTAATGAAGATTATGGATTATGTTACATTTACAATACATTTATCAACGGTCTCGTACTGTCTAAGTTCAAAATGAAAAAACTTTGAAGGACCTTAAAAAAACGGTCTTATAAAAAAGAAAAAATAACACCATTTTATATGTATCATGTCTTAAATGGTAAAATTAGTAAAAAATGACATGTTAAATTACCGTGATTTATGTAAGTGTCACACCTCGTTGATAGTGGAAATAGATAAAGGTCTTGAAGCAGTAGTAAAGTTTGTTTAAGTCATGGGTAATGTGTTATTGAGGGGTAAGGGAGGAGGGGAGTTGGAGTCATTTGGAGATAAGATGAAATACCTAAACGGACAGGAGTTTATAAAAAATTATCTTCATGTCAACTTTTTTTTTTATCTTTATGTCAACTAAGTGTTATAACAATCATGGTCAACATATCGTCTCACTAAGTCGATATATATTAAGAAAAGGTCTAATAAAAGGTAACGTGTTATCCAATAATGTTCTATAATTTATATATAGACCACGACATGTCATTTAGAGACAACGAGTAGATAAAATACACATCATGAAATAGAGACAATTAGGGTATGAAGATCAAATAACAAGGGGATGGAGGGAAAGAGAAAACCATTAGTTTTCGAAACGAAAGACACAGACACTCAGACAAAGACAAAACATATATCTAAGTAAACATAATAAAAACTCTAAGGTGTATTGACTATGACTTACTATAAACAGAAACAGACTGAGTGAAGTGAATCACACAAATAGAGATCCAGGTAAGTATGTCATTTACGTTATAAATCATTATAAGGTAACATATATACTTGGTGTAAAAGAATTTGATTAGTATATAAACGTCCGTGAACCCAAAAAAGGGTACAGAATCGATAACATTTATGAGGACGATACTTGTCACTTCACTTACACACAAAAGTTTATTGTCCAAAGGAGAAAAGGTCTATATACGGGTCCTAGTCTGCCATCGAGATAAAAATTAAATTCATTGGAGGTATGACAAAAAGGTATCACAGACGTGGTTGAATGTAAGGGTGGTCGTCACGTGTTCCCAAGGAAAAGAGGTGTAGGAGAGGTTGTAAATGATAAAATCTGCAAAACTACCATCGGTAAGACTGGTCATACTACATTATGGAGTAACACCAAAAATAAACGTAAAGAGATTCTTAATCGTTACAGTTCGTAGAAAATACAACCGGGGACACACAGAAGAAACCTCTTTACAGATTAAATCCAGAAGACGGGTGAAAAATTAAAAATATGACTCAATATACTCGTTGTTTAACCTGTTGGAACTTCTTTACCTGTCCAAAGATCTTTGTATGTCGGACGGTTTTAATACAGTTCTTATTTATCTATTAAACTTGTCCGACTAGTGATCTTCATTCAGACAATTTTTTGTTTTGTTTTGTTATTGTTGAAGGACGTTTATTTTGGTCCTTCCTGGTCTACCGAAGTAACCCCTTAAGATGATGTGTATGTTTCCTCTTGAATATGGTTAGGAAGAGTCTGATAAGGTTTCCTGACTTCTCCTCCCTTGTAAGGGTTCAAGTAAGAGACTCTGGCGGTAATGGGACCATGGTTTTGGTCTATTTCTGTGATAATTTTTTTTTCTTCTACTACTGCTAATGTCCGTTTATAGAGACTACTTATATCTACATTTTAGGAGTTGTTTTATAATCGTTTGACTTAGGTTGTTATGTATTTTACGTAGTATGTGTTCCTAGTTCAATCTAAGTAGGGTCCCAGTGTTCCTACCAAGTTGTATACGTTTAGTTGGTCACACCGTGTGGTGTGATTGTTTTCCTTTCAGTTTCGTGTTAGTAGAGTTGTCTGTCTTTTTCGTAAACTATTTTAAGTTGTAGGTCCGTACTATTTTTCTTGAGAGTGGTTTCACCCATATCTCCCTCGTATAAAGTTGTATTTTCGGTAAATACTACTGTTTGGATGTCTGTTGTATTATGAGTTGTCACTTGTCGGTTTTCGGAGGGACGATTGAAGTCCTTGTTTTATTCCTACGGGTGAGAGTGGTGAAGATAAGTTACATAAAAAGGGGGTAAAAATTTTTTAGTAATTTATCAGTAAAAATAACTAATTTCTTAAACTCCTTAATCTTATTAATTTAACTATATTAGAATAACTTCGTATCATATATATGTTTTAATAGAATCAAAATCCATATATTGTATCTCTAAGTCACAAAAATGTCTAAAATTAAATAATTTGAATATTTTTATTACCGACATTAAGGGAGGTGTTACGTTATATCGGAACAAAGAATTGAGGGTTTATAAAAAATAGGGGTCAGTCAACTTAAGAACTTACGTCTTGGATGTCAATACCTCCCTGATAATATTTAAATAAATTCGGGTTTATTCATAAGGAATTTCCTAGATAGGACTAAATATATATATAAAAATTCGTCCAGACTCCTTACTTAATAGTTGGTTCTATGAGGGGAATCTAAATCGCATAGATACGAAATTAGAGTCCTGGGTCCAATTTTTGCGTTTAAGGAGAAGGGTGGTTTAATTTAAGGACTTTCATTCGGGTAGAAAAGTAACCAGATTGGAAGGAGGTATCCGGAGACACCAAGGTGGTCAAGTGAGATTTGGACCTTTGGACCTTGTTGACACTTATTTACGGTCACAAGGGGGAAACTGGGAATACGGAATGACAGAGTAAAGACGTCTGTCTTAAGTATTCCAAGTGTCGTGACCTGTTTTGACTTCGTCTGGAATATCCATATGAGTCTCAAAGACTTTTGAGAAGTTGAGACACACTTAGACAGAGGTAAATAAAGTACACAAAAATATTTGTGATCCCCTCGTTATTGGTAAACCTTTCAATTTAACTAAATTGTGTCACTTTAGGTGAAAAAAAAGTCAGAACTTTATTGTGACCTAAAACGATAAGACTGGTAAAACGATTGTGAAGAGGAGTCGGGGGTCGTGGGTGATCGGAGCGACGAGGAGTCCAGGGGTAATGGACGTGAAGAGAGAAAGATTAAAAGGTTTGTTGTTCTAAAAATCATGTCTATAATAAGGTTCCCTATTACGACCCCTTATGGCGTCGGTTTGCTAGTTCCTTTAGTTTACTTAACTCTTGTCTTCTCTCACCTTTTCCTTTTGACTCTTGTGTATAAGAGATCCGGGGAGGTTTAATTTCGAATTTTTTATCATGAAGTGTTTTACAGCGTAAGTTGGTAGTTAAAATTTTGTGAAAACAACCTGTGTGTGAAATTCGTGGTATCCCACCCCTCCTCCGGGACCCGACCGGACCCTTTGGTGTAGGACGTCCAGGTCCGACTGGGGACTCCGAGTCCGGAAAGATGATTCCATCAATCTCTTTGAATGTAGTGATTAGAAAGAATGGAAAGAGGTCCGTCGTCCTCCGGTAAACTCCAGACGTCAATCCAGTCCCACCAATCCAGGTGAGAAGGAGTCTGTGACTCGGACTAAACCACAGTTCCTTCACCGTAAGTCTGTGCTTAGTACTCCGTTTCCCTCCTTTCTCACAGAAGTCCATTCCGACGGGTACGATTCAGACGGGCACTCGGAGGACTACGGCGGCACGTCGGGCTCCGGAGTCGGAATCGGAATGGACCAAGAGTGGACACTAGGTTATCTTGATTAGCCCCTGTCGACACTCGTGAATCTTGTGTCTTAGTGTCAGTTTTAAATTTTCGAAGTAAAATTGTCGTCAAAATTAGTACCAAAAGGGACAAGAAAAGTTTTCGTCCCGGATCACTTCTAGAACATAACGTACTTCTTCCATAAACCATGATGGAAGAGACTTCCTTCCGAAGGGACCACTAAGTCTTCTTAGACGGGGGTCCTGTCCTCTGGTCCCAAACTAAGGACCCAGTCCTTCTAGGGGACTCCTTCTCTTACTGATGGGTGAAGTAATAAGAACTCACCTCTTAAGGTACCTGTCTCCTCGGAACCGCCCGATGTCAGGTACCCCAGTGTTTCTCAGTCCGTCCCAACTCGCTGATTATGAAAGTGAAAGTTAGGGACTTCCTTTTTGGGTGGGTTTCCGGAGGGACCGGGTGAAGTGTCGTACTCCACTAATCGTACCTTGACTCTCCAAATTCCGAAAATTACATGAATTCAAATGTATGTTAAACCATAAGTAGTTTAACGTTGGGGAATCTCTAACTATTTTAATTATATCATTTAGCGTTTATCGTAAAAATTTTAGGTGTTTTTTGAATGAGGGCATTGTCAAGACTAAACTTCGGAACTTACCACTCCGCATAGACCTTTTCCGGATCGGACTCAAGAGGGTATCCCCGTCCGTAGCAGAGGTCGAGTGACAAACAGGGTTTAGTCCAAATCTCCAAACTCCTTCTATCTACCCCTTTGTCACCTTTGTCACAGTCTGAAATAAAACCCCCCAAGGTTTTAGTGACGTCTACCACTAACGTCGGTACTTTAATTTTCTGTGAATGAGGAACCTTCCTTTCAACACAGGTTGGATCTATCGTATAACTTTTCACCTCTGTAATGAAACGGTTGTTTCCAGGCAGATCAGTTCCGATACCAAAAAGGTCATCAGTACATACCTACACTCTCAACCTACCACTTCTTTCGACTCGCGGCTTCTTAACTACGAAAACTTGACACCACAACCTCTTCTGAGAACTCTCAGGAAACCTGACGTTCCTCTAGGTTGGTCAGGTGGGATTTCCTCTAGTCAGGACCCACAAGTAACCTTCCTGACTACGACTTCGACTTTGAGGTTATGAAACCGGTGGAGTACGCTTCTCGACTGAGTAACCTTTTCTGAGACTACGACCCTCCCTAACTCCCGTCCTCTTCATCCCCTGCTGTCTCCTGCTCTACCGACCTACCGTAGTGGCTGAGCTACCTGTACTCAAACTTACTTGAGACCCTCAACCACTACCTGTCCCTCCGGAACGCATGACACTGAGTACCCCAACGTTTCTCAGCCTGTACTGACTCGGTGACTTGACTTGATTTAACTTGACTTATAGGTAAAGTTCCTGAGTGATTGTGTCACCATTGTTCAGAAAGGGGTGATCAGAGTATCTTAGACGAATATTTGTCCTGTGAATCGGGTAACGGACCCTCTTCCGTTACCGTGGGGTGAGGTCCTGAGAACGGACCTCTTAGGGTACCTCCCTCCTCGGACCATCCGACGTCAGGTACCCCAGTGATTCTCAGCCTGTGCTGACTCGCTGAAGTGAAAGCGAAAAGTGAAAGTACGTAACCTCTTCCTTTACCGTTGGGTGAGGTCACAAGAACGGACCTCTTAGAGTCCCTGCCCCCTCGGACCACCCGACGGCAGATACCCCAGCGTTTCTCAGCCTGTACTGACTTCGCTGAATCGTCGTCGTCGTCGTCGTCGGGTATCGGAGGAAGGGTTCGTGTCCATGTCTCCCTATGGATCCGAATCTCATCAAAAACAGATTATGTCCAAGAGACTTTTTTGTAAAGACCTCAGTTTATATACTCTTTGTGAGATATGACACCAGAAAAACATCTAAACGTCACGTGCAATCGGACATTTCTCTAGGTAAATTGACAAAGTGGATAACGTAAGGACTGGAACCGACGGGAAGTAATTTGTTGGAGATAGCTATCAATGTAAAGGGGTCTTATTCGGGAATCGGAGTGTCAAGGAGGGAGACGAATGGTGTAGAGCCGTAGTGGGAACCAGTACCCCCCTGGGTACGTCGTAAATGAGACACCAGGTGCCCTCCAGGAGGTGTAAGTGAATTACCTCTGGACTTCATTCTGAACGGTTTAGTAGAGGAGTTGTTAAGTTCCTGAAAAATTGGGATTAATCCCCTTCGACTAGTATCGATAGTGCGAAACCGAAAGTGACTTTCTGAAGGTGAGACTAAAGACGATACTGATACACACTTTAACTTGACTTGACGTAGATCAACAACCAATCGACTAGTGACACCCACTTCAGACAAAGAACCGAAAGTGTAATAACAATAATAATAAAGGAGAAAGAAGGGACCCCGTGACTCGGTACCTCGTACTAGACTCGTGGACGACCACACGTGTTGTGCCACTTGAGTTGGCAAGTCGTGGGGGGGGGTTGGAAAAAAAAAATAAGTTGTCCTCTGTTCGATATGACCGGACCTCAAGGAATTCCTTGACTTAAATATATAACAATGTTTCATTAGTTACGACGTCGGACAGGAAATCTCTGTCCCCAGTTCCCTCCTTTACAAAGTATAAAAGGTGTACCGGACCTACGATAGTCTCTCACAAAGGTTAGTCAGACAAATACGTCAATTTAGTATCTAGATCTAAGAAGGAAAACGGAGTCCACAGACCAACGACCGAGGGCCAGTTGGATAGGGACTGGGACACAGAAAGGTCGGCAACCCAACGACACGGTCGACGGTGAAGACCCACTTTTGGATCAAGACCAGGGTAGGTCATAGTCGACTGACCCGATAAACGTTCGATGAGAAAAGTTGCCTCAGGGAACCTTACTTTCCTCTAGGTTGGTCAGATAGGATTTCCTCTAGTCAGGACCCACAAATAACCTTCCTGACTACGACTTCGACTTTGAGGTTATGAAACCGGTGGATACGCTTCCCAACTGAGTGACCTTTTGTGGGACTACGACCCTCCCTAATCCCCGTCCTCCTCTTCCCCTACTGTCTCCTACTCTACCGACCTACCGTAGTGCTGAGCTACCTGTACTCAAACTCACTTGAGACCCTCAACCACTATCTGTCCCTCCGGACCGCACGACACTAAGTACCCCAGCGTTTCTCAGGCTGTGCTCACTCACTGACTTAACTTGACAAGTTGATTGGGACGAAACAGTGAAGTCTTTGGTTAGGACGAAAAGTCGTTGACCGAACCTGTCCCATAAGGTACGAACGACTGACGTCGTCGACAAAAGACGAGGTTAATTCTCGAGGCCTCTCTGTAGGTGGGTGAGTCTTGGGGAGACCCGTCCTCTGTATTCCCCGTCGAGGGGAGTCACGGTTTCACTCGTCATAGTGACGGGTACGAAGGTGAGACGGGTCGGTAGAGGGTAGGGATTGGACTCGGGGGCAGGAGAGAAACAAGATTAAAGATGAATAAAAGGAGAGAACGGAAATTTGTCGTGGTTACTTTATTACGGTCACACTTCCGAAACCCCCGAAACGTCCACCGCGATCACCATTTCTTGGACGACGGTTACGTCCTCTACAGTCTCTGTACCCAAGCTAGGGACCCAGTCCTTCTAGGGGACCTCCTCCCGTACCGTTAGGTGAGGTCATAAGAACGGACCTCTTAGAGTACCTGACTCCTCGGACCGCCCGAAGACCGGTATTCCAACATCTCAGTCTGTGCTGATTTCGTTAAGCCGTACGTGTTTTCGAAAAATTTACTGTCGGAGATTAGTAGTGTAATGGTTTAAGACGTGGAGGGATGTTTCATTCCACACCGGGAGACTTCCAAAGTAAACAAGTAAAATGTCCATACGTACCTGACAATTGATACAAGGTCTATCAAGACCGGGATTTCTTTGTTGTCCCTATGTTAGGGACGGGACCATGTATACACGATTACTCCCTTCGTCTATTATTTGTTTTGTTCGGTTGATATATCTTACAATCACTACTGACGAGTCCTCTCATTTGTTCCACCACTTCCCCCTCTACCTTCAACCCCCCGTCCCCACCCTCGACTCTAAGATCTCCGCCACCGGTCCCTTCCGGAGAGACTGTTCTACGACAAACATATTTCTGGACTTGTCTGTCTCCTCTTTCGATACACTCTCTTCGTGTAAAGTCCAGTTCCCTGGTCGGACACAGTTCCGGGACCCCGGGATCCTATACGGACCGTCCCAGTCACACCTCCCTCGGTATCCCGACGACACTTCTAATTTACAGATACCTCATGACCTCATTTCTATCACGAATTATTTACCATCGACATTAATGTTATCAGTGGGTAGTCTATAAACACCAAACTAACTACATTTATTCACGGATCCAGGTTCATCCGGGTTCAGAAAAGGAACCGGAGTTCTCCTCACAAAATAATGTCGGGGTGTCTGGAGACTCACACTGGGGTTGGACGTCGGGTAACTGTAGGTATCAAAAGGGAAAGTCATCCCCGTATACCAGTTTTATCCTTTTTTTTCCCAACGACTCGCCTAACTAAAACAGATGATGTCCCGTCAGTAAAGACTTAAGAGTCTTTGTGTACCCTTGAATAATCTCTACGGTTTAGAGGTCGACGAGGGTCTAGACGATTCAGTCTTTGAGTCTACCCCGAGTCCCTAGTCCCATATGGTTTGGAGGTCCAGTAAACTGTGTCCGATTCGAAGTCTTGGTGACAAATTTTATCAAAGGGTCCCGTCCCCTTCCGAAGTGATTCCAGGGAACCAGTAAAGGAAATGAGAGACACCTTGGTTTACTAGTCTCTCTGCCAAACAAAAGTGACAATAAAGTCAAAGGACTCTATGGGACACCGAGAGGTCCCAACCACGAGGGGTCTAGAGATCTCTGTCGGGTAAAGGATACGGTGGGTTAAGACTTACTTTTACCGACGTTGACTCGAGACTCTGGGTGGGACTCCTGAGGGAGACGGGACTACTGAGGAGATCGTGAACATTTTTACTATGACTGGTGGAGACTCTCGAGAAGGTCCAAAACGATAATACCCTAAAATTCTTTGTTTTGAAGGTTTTGGTTCTATCTGGTCGAGTCTAAACGTCTGTGTTGAGTGGTAAAAAAAAGAAAGGGACAGGATCCTTCTACAATAGAACGACAAATGACATTTAATCTACTTCTAACTACGAGATCCTTGGTTCCGGTGACGGTCATTGAAAAGACCGTAACTTACCGTTACACTGGGTCGAAAAGGTATCCTTTTCACACCACACCAACTGAATCTCACGACTGACTCTGGGGCGACATTGTTGTACCCCTCCCCACCCGACCGACCCTCTTCTCCTTCTTCCTCCAGAAACTTTTAGCCTAAAACAACGAAGAGTCAAACTTGGGAGACCATGGAAGACACCAGGATTCATCGTCAAGAGGTTCTACTAGATACCGGAGTCTTCACACGAGTCACTTTCTTCGGTCTGTGTTTTACTGTGGATAACATACAGATAAATATACTTTATAGGATTTTCCGTTTATATACCCCTTTCCTTTCAATCATCGACGGATCCCGATCTCCACCCTTATCCCTCACTAATTACCTGTGTCTAAAGAAAAAAATTTTCATGAATTATCAAAATAAATGTAATTGTCACAAAATTTATATGTCGGAAATAGTTTAAATCTTTCAAAAAATTTTAAGAGTTAACTACCTGTCAAAAATAGTACTTATTCACAACTTAGATCTTTTTATCATTAACACATACACACAAGTCAGTACAGATTGAGAAACACTGAGGTACCTGATATCGGATGGTCCGAAGAGACAGGTATCTTAAAAGGTCCATTCTTATGACCACACCCATCGGTAAGGGAAGAGGCCCTTAGAAGGGTTGGGCCCCTAGGTTGGGTGTAGAGGAAGTAGAGGATGGAACCGTCCACCTAAAAAATGAAGACCACGATGGACCCTTTGGGTACTTTTCATCATATCTAATAGAATAAACGTTTTGTCTTTATCTCTGTGTCTACATCTCTTGTTTACTTATCAATCAATGGTTTCCCCCTTTCCCCATCCCACCCTACTTAACTCTCTAACACTAACTGTTTAAATAAAATCCTCACTACCTTTACAAGATTGTAATCTAATGTCATCTACTAATACATTGAAACATTTACATGATTTCAAGTAACTTAACATGTGAAATTTACCCGTTTAAGATACTATACATTTTATAGAGTTATTTTGAATAAAATTTCGTTTTTTTTTAATTAGGGTTTTTCTGAATGGACCCCGAGAACAAACTTTACATCTGAGGACCCTACGATTTTGTTAACGAAGATTACGTCTATCAGGAAGTATAAGACCCCTAAGATCCTTTATGTATCAAATTTTAAGAATTAAAGTGTCCGTTCATTATCAAGAAATAATACGTCCTCGACGAGTTCTGGTTCGACGATGGAGAGTTCTGGTCTAGAGGATGGCAAGAGGAAAACAGTAATTCCTACTGTAAACAAGAATGTAAGACCCTCAGAAACTATGTAAAATAGTGAGAATACTTAGAACAGTAAAAACAAGAAAGATTAAATTAAATAATCCTTACAGACAATTTAAAATAAAATTTTATAAACATCCTGAATTTACAGGTAGTTATCTACTTACCTATTTCTTCTACACTATATGTATGTTACATATATGTATGTAACCATATGTATGTTACCGTATCATGAGTCGGTATTTTTCTTACTTTATTACGGTAAACGTCGTTGTACCTACCTGGATCTCTAATAGTGTGATTCACTCATTCAGTCTGTCTCTTTCTGTTTATATAGTGAATATCCGCCTAGGGGGTTTTTTACGATAATTGCTTGATAAAATGTTTTATTTTTATCTGAGTGTCTATATCTTTTTGTTTGAATACCAATGGTTTCCTCTTTCCTCCCCTGTCCCTAATTAATCCTCTAAACCCTAATCGTCTACGTTTGGTGATATATATTTTATCTCTTTGGTGTTCCTGGATGTCATCTCGTGTGTCTTG
The DNA here is from genome assembly GCA_006410555.1 of Capra ibex. Classification (NCBI taxonomy): domain Eukaryota; kingdom Metazoa; phylum Chordata; class Mammalia; order Artiodactyla; family Bovidae; genus Capra; species Capra ibex. Next base: position 29,438,142 of record SJYO01026388.1, on the reverse strand, counting down.
ATATCAGTTATAGAATATTATTGATATTCTGATATTACTGAATTCTAATATTAGATTATTAGATGACTGATATTCTATATCAGTTATAGAATATTGTCTTTTCTTAGACTTTTTCTTATATATATATATATTTAGATACAAGTCGATAGAAGGATTCCAATCGGAGAAAATAACAAAATCCCTAACGGACGGGGAGAGAGGACCCCAGAAGTCAAAGAAAGAACGAATTGAGAGTGTAAAACTACCTCGTGCAGGAGGTTACCGAAATATACAGATAATCTCTTCCCTATGTATCTTCAATTCGACAAAAATTTCTAAGGTCTTTTTTTTTAGCATAAGACAGAAGTTTTAACTACCAGATAAACCGACCCCACATCTTAATATCTGGGCTCTATTCAAAAGAGACTCTTAAATCTTCCGTAATGAGGTAACAAAAGACATCTTTTAAAAACGGTAAAAGTAAGGACTAAGAGATATACACCGAACTAGAAAAAGTGACGAAATAGGATTCGCGATACGTTAAAGTATTACTACGTAAAGCAGCCTCTAAAAAGTAAGAACACGAACCGGGACCCATCTGAAGAGAGTCAGTCAAGTCACTTGAAGGAACCTATTAAATAAACGAGACAAAGGTAAGAGATAAATACCGTGAAGGAATAGTAAGTTTATAACCTATAGGAGTTGACTAGAACTCAGATAATAGAGGAGAGAGAGACCAATATAAAAGAACCTTTAAAGTAGTTTAAACGGAAGGTTGACCCCATTTATCTATTTCATATTCTATGCGTCCATTTAAAATTAAAGTCTGTTTGATTCGTAACGTACTCTGTATAAATATGATTTTTTTTTTACAACAAACTTAGACTTTAAGTTTAATTGGACTCTTAGGACATAAAGACAAACGATTATAACTGTAAAGGAGATTAAGAAGAGAACTTAATAAGGGAAAACGATAGGATAAAAATTAGAGGTTAATTTTGATATAGAGATAATCTTGTCTGAACACTAACGGTTCCCTCTCCCTACCCCACCTAGTAACTTCAATCGTCTACATTCGATAATAAATACCTTACCTATTTGTTGTTCCAGGATGACATATCGAGTCTCCTGATAAAAGTCGTAAGATACTATTTGGTATTACCTTTTCTTATAAATTCTTTTTCTTACTTGGTGAAACGATATCTCGTCTTTCTTTGTGTTATAATATTTAGTTGATATGAAGTTGTTTTTCTATACATAAATATTTAACAAGAGATTTACAATGAAAAATTAACGAAGAAAGCAAAGACCTTATATTATGGAAAAGAGAGGTCTCTATGACTCCCGAAAAATTCAAAAGAAGACAACGGATATGAAAAAAGGGAAAAAAAGGTTTAAAGAAAGAAAAACCAGAGACGGAAAGTATAATCTAAAAGAGTGTCTAGACCACTGGGAACTAACAGACGAACATAAATTTTCACTCCGTGATATATGTAATTTTTTTTTTTTTAAATACCAATGGTTTCCCTCGTTTCCCCCTCCCTACTTAATCCTTAGACTCTAATTGCCTATATGGGATAATATGTATTTTGTATATTTGTTGTCATAAATGACATGTCGTGTCCTTTGATATAAGTTATAGAACATTGTTGATATTACCTCTTCTTAGAATTTTTATATATAGATATGGATGGGTGTATGTGTGTATATACTCTCCCTATTCGTACCTACGATCACAAGACTCTCAATACCGTGTCTTCCACTGGACCCGGTTCCCTAGGATGACGAACGCCCTCCGTTCTCTCCTCTGGACCTTTGGATTGACGAAGTATATATTTAAAAACAAATAAGCAAAAAATACTTTTGTTCCATAATAAAAGGAGTGGTTAAACCGTGGTAAAGGGGTGTTGTTGTTGTTGTTCACTTCAACGAGTCAGTACAGGCTGAGAAACACTGGGGTACCCTCCTCTGGTGGTCCGAGGAGGTAGATACCTTAAAAGATCCGTCCCCATGACCTCACCCAACGGTAAAGGAAGAGGTCCCCTAGAAGGACTGGGTCCCTAGCTTGGACCCAGAGGACGTACCGCCCGTCTACGAAATGTGGACTCGGTGGTCCTTTAGGGTAAAGGGCTCTCTACGAAGTATAGAGAAAACTAGGGGGGAGTGAGACGATTTCTACTCGTCAAATTAAAGGTAGAAGGAAGAAATCCGAAAACTTCAGAATGAAAAAAGAGGGAGAGACAGGTGGGTGGTTTTCAACGATAAAACAGTACCTTCGAGTATAGAGACGAGAAGGGACTGAGTTTGTGAGGAGATTGTCTCAACGGAACGACCCACACATAAAGCGAAAAAGAGAGACGGACGACCGGGGAAAATCTACCACAAAAGACGCACCCAAGAAATGTAGAATCTGTACCACCAAATACTCAGGGTTACTACTCTCGGGGCGCCTACTGTCTTCCACTTCGGTAGAGTCAGCGTGTCCGACTGAATATCTTCGAAGCCCTTTAGGGGAGAGACGTCTGAGGAGTGTGTCGAGATTGACGTCCCATCTCCTGGGTCAGGGGTAAGTCGAGGAAGAGTCGGAGAACCCCATCCTTCGGGTTGCGTCAGTGTGAACCGGACACAACTGAACTAGGGGTCGTCGGGTTGAGAAGAGTCATAAACGACGGAAGGTAAGGAGGGAGAACCGGAAACTGTAGTAAGAGTCCGTGGACGGATCGGGTGACCCTCTTCCTTGGAGTGTTAAGAGAGCTGAACCTTGGGTGGTTTCGGGTTCCGGAGTGGGCGTGGGTCGGTTGGTGTCCTCAATCGTCGACAAACCGAGGGTTCTCCTTCTTTAAATACCAAACTCTCATCCTTTCTACTTTCAACGTAGGTCGACCAGTATAAGGGTCCTGAGGGGAAGTCGGGAGTATGAAATAAAAGTATCGGCAATTAGTGGATCCCCCTCGGGACTAATTTTCTTGTCTCAACCTTACTTATCGAGATCAGGACCAAGTTATGGACTTATGTTCGAATAGGGTGAGGACTTAAAGGAAGACCCTTTGTTTGTGTGGGACTAAACTGGTCGTGACGTAAGTCTCTATTCTCTCTTGATGACGTGAAGGTGATACTTTTTTCGTTAGTTTTACTGAGTCTTGTTTTGGTGACAAGGGTCGGGAAGAAATAGACTACTCTATGGATAGACGTTACTCCTGAGTGACGGTCAGAGGGGAGTCTTTCAAATTTCTAGTCCGACCAAGACCTTTCCTTCTCATTCACCCGTATAATAATTGGATTTACCGTAATCCAAAGACAAAGTTATTTCCAAGGGTAATTTCGACTTTCGTTATGTCGAAGTCGTCACGCCGGTATTGGTGGGTGGCGGACATCCTTCTACTCGAATTTAATGTGTACCGACACGTGGGGTAATAGTGAAACGCTTTCCGTCATTGAACTCCACCTGGAGACACCAGTGTCACAGGAAGTCCACTGTCGGAGTTTCCTTAAGATCGAACCTACGTTAGTTATGAGGCTTGTATTAAATGAGTACATAGTCGTGTGCTGTTCTCCGACTGTTACTAATTAGTTGATTAATACTATCAGAGAGGAAGGGTAATATGTATTGAATAACTTACAAACCGTAAAACAAAGATCAACGGTACTTTTCCCATGCTGTCGGTATAAAGTAAGTTTGACACAGGTGGACCTTTCCATCTAGTCGTAGGAGTCGGAGTACCCCGTCCATAGTGGTCCCGGATGGTGTGACCCGTCCGTCGTTAAGTTCTCAGACAGAGGAAGCGGATAAAGGTCAGACCACTTTTAAAGTTAAGAGGAGGGAATTTTCTGAGTCCTTCCTACACCACGTCACCGTCGGACCCTCAACGTAGATCGGGAGTCTACAGAAAACATACTCGTCGTCCCAAATCTTTTTACTTAAGTGACAGTTGGAAATTTTAGCTTCCAAAATTGTACTTTCAGACCTGAAGGATCGAAAAGAACCTTATTTCTAAGACCGGTGAGACCCGGGACTGTCGGCCACCCAGACTCATCTCGACGGGGACAAAACTACCCCCTCCATGAGAGGACAACCGGGGTCTGCGTTGTGAAAAAATATAGGTCGTTGAAGAGAGGAAAAAGTAGTCGACGGACCGACGACTGAACCGTCACCACTCCCCACACGCACAGGGCCTCGCCCACCCCCGTCACCGTTGTGTTACAGTGGTCTTTCAGTATCAGTTCTGGGGTGGCGTGACCCTTTGGGACCCGGGGATTGTAGTGTCATACTTCCGAAATACTATACAGTCCCTTGTCCCTTCACCGACAGGGTCCCGTACTCAGGTCGACAGGGTCCGTGGACGCTACTTCTGTGAGATACGTCCCGTGTCTGTCTTCACGAAGGCAACGAGTCTCCGTTCCTTCCCTTCGTCCTTCCCCGTCCACCGTCGTACGGCTAGCACGTCCGACAATTGGCAAGGTGAAGGACCAAGGAGGCGTGGCCAACGAGACCTAGGTCTACTCTCAAACTTCTTGGGGACCCTTGGAGGTCGGACTGAGACCGCACCTCGTGAAGACGGGTCTCGTCTCACGGTTCCCTTCGCAGTGTAGGACCTAGGGTGGGTAGACTACCCCTGTAGAAGGACCATTTAAGTCTCTAGTGTGTCTCGGGGTCCTGGAAGGACCACTAAACTTAGACGAAATGGAAGTCGTCTACTTGTGTGATAGTTGTCTAAATCACCTGTGACCCTAGAACTTTGCACTTAAGACTTAGTCTTCCAGACACCTCCCCGGACTTTGAGGCGTAAAGATTGTTCGAGGGGCCACTCCGGGTACGACGTCCAGGATCTTGTCAAAGTCATAGTCCCGATATTTTTGTGGAAGCCATGGACGAGTACCTGTAGAAAATGATAAAAAGGACCCCGAGAACAGACAAAAGAGATGGAATAGGGAGAAAAAAGAATAGGAAGAAAAGGAGAGAGGTAGGTAGGAAGAAGAACAGTTGAGTAATAAGGATGGTCCGTAGGGTTGGTAGAGGGTTGGGGTGAGGAAAATTTTCTAGAGGACGGTAAAGGACGGGTGACGGGGTCTGTAAGTAGAGGGAGAACGGAGAGGAGTCATCACGGTCTCTTTATTTTCAGTGGTGAGTACTGTTGGCCCACGGTTCGTGACAGAGTCACACAATGACACTTGACGTGGGGTGTCCGGACGTTCGGGACATTAACGGGTCGACGTTCTGGGTTCTTTCTCGGGTCTCTATCTCTGTAGTTGTTACATGACCAATCCCCCAGAATGTTTAGACTTCTTTTCAGGACCTCACTGTGGGGTAGTAATACCGATGTTCTTCTTTAGAAACGGTGATTCTCTTCCTCCTCCGACTGTAAATATCCCCTTTAACTATAGTTCAACCGAGTAATCAATGGTCCCTTTGATCACCGACCGTGTCCCCCGTTCGTGTGTCCATCCACGACTAATTCGGAATACTAATTCTCCTACCCTGTCAGTACACTCAACCCATATCCACTTCATCCCTTACACGCGTCTCGTTCTCTTGTCGGTAGCACTCACCGGACCGGTACACGACACGACACGACACGACTCGCCGAGTCAGTGTAGGCTGACAAACACTGAGGTACCTGACATCGGAAGGTCCGAGGAGACAGGTACCCCTAAGAGATCCGTTCTTATGACCTCACCGAACGGTACGGAAGGAGGTCCCCTAGAATTGGGTCTCTAGCTTGGGTCTAGAGGGAGTAACGTCCACCTAAGAAATGGCAGACTCGGTCATGTCAATGGATATAATAAATTAAGAGTGTTGTTGAGATGTTTCATATGTAGTTATGACAGTGAAACCTTTATTCTTTTAACTCTAAACCCATTAATTTCTTTGAAACAGAAGTTGATCCTTTATTACTCTAATCTTAAACCTGGACAGATTTCGGTTTCCGATCTCTTCCGTTACCGTGGGGTGAGGTCATGAGAATTGACCTTTTAGGGTACCTACCTCTTCGGACCATCCGACGTCAGGTACTCCAGTGATTCTCAGCCTGTGTTGACTCGCTGAAGTGAAAGTGAAAAGTGAAAGTACGTAACCTCTTCCTTTACCGTTAGGTGAGGTCACAAGAACGGACCTCTTAGGGTCCCTACCCCCTCGGACCACCCGACGGGAGATACCCCAGTGTATCTCAGCCTGTGCTGACTTCGCTGAATCGTCGTTTCGGTTTCCGATATTGGAAAGATGATGTAATACGAGTATATTCTACTTTACCAGATCTTCAGTCGTCCATCCCCACCCAACTCTTTTTTTCTTTAATTTACAGAGTTCGTAGTGAGATCAACACATAGGACATGTCAAGAGGTGAGGGAGGAATCCGTCTACGGGATACCTTGTCGAACTGTGTCGCCATTATTCTCGATAAAATCCTTTCGCGTCTAATCGACCTCACCCTGTCCTAAGGTTTACCGTCTCATCACAATAATTTTGGGTCGGAACTATTATACGGACGTAAAAGTGACTCAAGTATTGACATATGTATCTCGGGTGGTGGTTTTACCCCCAGGATGGTAACCGTCTAGTGGGTTATTGTGTCTTAGATTTCCCACCACAGTCTGGAGAGGCTAGTCAGGTGTGTCCCAGGAGGAACCTACACATCGGTTGTGGGAAGATAGACAGGTCAAAAGAGGGTATTGAGGTGGAGATCGTAGGGGAAAAGAGGGACTGGAGTTCTAGGATGGACTCACAGGACCAAAGGTTGGACCCTTGAAATCGACTAGACTTTTAGAAACAAAGAGAGTTGTCTTTGTCTTAGTGTATCTCTAGTCTGACCACCAACGGTTCCCTCTCCCCAAACCACCTCCCCACCTCACCCTCAAACCCTCATGGTCTATATTCGAAAATATATATCTTACCTATTTGTTCCAAAATGACAAATCTTGTCTCTTAATATAAGTTATAGGATACTATTTGGTATTACCTTTTTTGTATTTGTTTCTTTGATATATATATATACATATATATCGACTTAGTGAAACGACATGTCGTCAATTGTGTTGTAACGTTTAGTTAATATGAAGTTAAATTTATTTAATTAATTCGTTTATTTATTTAGGGAAACACGGAAAGTCTAAAAAGTTTGACGTCGTAGATGTTTTGTTTGTTTAGAACGAATTCAACCGATAGAGTGAGGGGACTGAAAAAAATTCCATATTGTTTTAAAGAATTTTAGAGGAAAATTTCAGAGGGTTTCTAGGATGTTCTATACTGTCCTCTTTTCCGTTCCCCATCCCTACTTCTTTTAAGGTAGAACTGTGTTTTTAACAACTCTTCAGATTTAAGGGAGCTTACTGTTCTCACTCTTAAAAAATTTTTGCTTACCTGTCCCTCTGACCCTCATCATACGCCTTCCTCGGGGTCGGGCTCAGTACCCTAAATCCAAGATTTATGCAGAAACGGGGATTGGTCGACACGTTGGAACCTATTCGACATAGTCAAAAAAACTATGGTCAAAGAAGTAGAAACTTCACTCCCCTAACCTAACTTACTACCGGTTCTAAGGAAACTAGAGACGAAAAGTCACATCGTAGATTTTATTTTACTTGGTCTTTCGACAACACTTTATTACAACGTAAAGTGGTCTTTCAATCTGTGTTTGATCCAACTCAATTACGTACTTTTGTTCTTTCATTTTTTTGGTTACCAATTATTACTATTATTACTATTGACTTATTATTATTATTTTATTTTCTGGTTCTTTAATTTCTGGTTTTTTACCGACTAAGATATGATAAGAAGAATTTTTCTAAAATTAAGAGATGTTTCACCGGTACGTGATAGGTTTTAATAGTCAATGATCATTTTATCCATTAACCCTGTTCCGTACAAGGTAAGACATTATATAATAGTAAATTTTTTAACAAAAGATTATTTTCATAAGTTAATATTCCAGTTAGTGGTTGTAAAAATAAGATGTGTTACCGTCCATCTAGACTTTATTTTAATCCGGTTACACTTATTAAAGGAAGGACCGTCCAATACCTTAAATCGCATGTACCATAAAAGGTAGAAACTTCAATTGTACATTAATACAAACAAAATACAGTTGAGTAGACGGGGGTCACAAGGTTTGACTTTTTCTCTGTTTCGACGGACATCGTTGGTGAGGGAGGTACGGAAATGGTCCGGTCTTCTCTCTTAGCGACCCCGTGTTGTCGTGACCTGAGAAAACCCTTCACACGAAGCCCCTCCGGGTGGGTTGTTATTATATTACCGTTTCTATTGTAGGGAGACACAAAATCTTAGTAGACCTAGTCATCTTTACAAAGTGAGCCAGACGTACCTGTGATGGGGAGAGTCAGACATTAATTCCTACGGGAAGACGTAGACCAGGAACTTCTGGACTGGAGAAGACTTCCTGGTAGTGAACAGAAGACCCTTAGTGGGAAGTAGATGGGTTTGGTACACACGTCTTCTTACGGAGCCCCCTCACGGAACCGGTCCTCCTGGTAAAAGACACTCCTACGATGTCAAACTTCCAAGTAGAGTAATAGAAGGAAGCCATCGAGAGAGGATCAGAGTCCATGGTTACCGGATAGACGGTTTTTAGTGTAAATTTTTATTATAAAACTAGGAAACAGGACTTGAGGGGTTCGGACTGAATAAATGGTAACTTATTGAGTGGAGGTAATTTATCGTAAGTAATGGAACCTCCTGGGTTCAGGGTAGTAAAACACAGGTGGTACAGGGTCTACTCCCTGTACTTTCCGTAGTTCTTCAGGTTTCACAGTCTTAGGAATTCATCTAGTTGTCTGTTTAGACTCCCTCTTAGAAAGGAGGGCGACAAGTGATCAGTCATCCTGAACAAATAAAAATGGAAGTAGTTCTTGTTGACATTTTGTACCGGCTTCTACACCCAACGTTTATCTGGGTTCGGTAAACTGGTGAACCTTTAATAGTGTAGGGACACCATTTATAACGATTCATGGACCCCAATCTCCTCCCATAGGAAAGAGGGTGGTAGAGTGGAGGTTCGTCCAGTAGTACCACTTTCAGTAAGAATCCGGTCAAAGACGGTGTGTACGTTTGGAAGTAATTATGTGTTTTTAGCTTGGTACTACAATATGTGGATTCTTGAATGTTTTACAGTTAATGCAGAGTTAAAAATTTTAATGAAATGTTTACTTCCTGATTTATGAATTTAAATAATTTTTGTTTTTGTTGGAAGTAATAGTTCGTCCGTGTTTCACTTCTTCCACTTTCGCAATCAGTGAATCGGTTGACAACCACTGGGGCACCTGATATTCGGCGGTCCGAAGAGACAGGTACCTTAAGAGGTCCGTTCTTATAACCTCACCCATCGATAATGGAAGAGGTCCCTTAGAAGGACTGGACCCCTAGTTTGGGCCCAGAGGACGTAACCGTCCGTCTGAGAAATGACAGACTCGGTGGTCTCTTCGGGTTAGTCCGTGTTTTTGGTGGTAGTATAGGAAGGAAATTAGAACCAGTTCAGGGGTGTGAATCTATAATTATTCGTGGAATGTACTCTTCTTCCTTCGTCTGTAGGGTTCCAAGACTGTCGACGAGTCGACTCGAAGACCCCGTAGTCCGTCGTCTCGGATGTCCGTCACCTTTCTCCGTCTCGGTCTACCTAAAGACCTGACCTCATGACGGGGTTGTACATTCCGGGCACCCGAACAACCTTTTTATGGGAGAACGGTACCTTCCTACCACCCTGGATAACCAGAAGATAGGTCGGAGTTTCGGACTTGAGAGAAGTAAATCGGTTAAATTTTTCGGATAAAATGTAATGTATCCGATCAACTGTATGAGAGACCTTATCTAAAAATATTGTTATAAATGTCTCGAATGTATTGGTGAAGACCTACCACTAAAGGACTAATCAAAGGAAGTGTACGATAGCTATTAGGGATCGCACTTTTAATCTCGATTAAATATGTGTATACGTAGTGTCACAAATATTACTTAATAAAATTTAATGGTTTCTCTACTGAAAGACTGTGTAGGATAGACGTTTAAACTGTAGACTTTCGGGAGGAGATGAGAGTAGGTAGCATGACGACCTCTTTAATACCTTTATACGTTTATTTTATAGTGGTACGAAAAACTCAAACGTAGGGTCGAGGTACAAATCGGTAATATCTTTTACATAAACTTACCTCATGTCTCCTTTTTTCCGGGCACGTTTGTGCTACCCCTTTCTTTGCCGGGTCCCTGGATCCTTCAACAAAATCGAATTAATTTAACAGAATCGTTTCGTCTGAAACGATGTTTCCTACCACTCCCTACCTTGTCTCTTTCCCTAACCTCTGCCCACCCACATCCCACCTGTTTTGTCAGAAGAGGTGTCCGCAGGAGAGCCGTTTTCCTCGGGTTCGGTGAGGTATCTCCCCGTTAAGGGAAAGACTCGAAACATACCATCTGTGACTCGTATAATTGTCGTCAAATATGTCGGTGACGAGTCCATTTCTTGACACATTTTCCTCGGTAACTCGTCTAGGAAGGCAGTGGACAAGTAGTTCCCTTGTTTAGTTCAAGAAAGGGTCTCAGTAAAAGGAAACGTCTGTTGAGTCTGGTAACAAGGGACCGCGTCCTGTCACTGAGTGAACTAGTCATTGGACGACAAAAAAATAGTTAATATCATTAAGTACGGAGTGGGGGAAGATGAGTAACGACTGTAAACAAAACCTGCTATTCAAGTCAAGTCAAGTCAGCGAGTCAGCACAGGCTGAGAAACGCTGGGGCACTTAGCGTCGTGCGGTCCGGAGGGACAGGTAGTGGTTGAGGGCCTCAAGTGAGTCTGAGTGCAGGTAGTTCAGTCACTACGGTAGGTCCTACTATTCAGTCATCTAATTTTCTCATCGTATCAAAATAAACCGGTTTGTGAGTCTTTGTACAAGTCATGATAAGGGATAATAGAATGAATTAATAGTTTATAGTCAGAACTCGCAGGTACCTACACATCTTTCAACACCTTTCCCTTCTCGTTACTTTTTCTCTGGACCTAAGAATAGGGTCGAAAGGGTGAGTGATTTACACACCGTCGGATCAGGGGAAAGACTTAACTCTGGTCTGTTGTTGGAGGTTTCAGGATCGTAAGAAAGGGAATTGGTAAATAACTTGTAGAGGACGTACCCTTTGTAACAAGAGTCAACACAGATCTCCTAGGTTATCACTTGTTTTTTCTGTTTCAGGAATTGGATTACCTTGCCTGTGAAATTACCTCCTACTTTTTCTTTATGTATACTTTTGTTTATATGTAGTATAAGACACTATTGACGATACCTCTCTTTACTTCGCCATATTCCCCCTGTCCCACGACAGAATGTGGTTCGCTGTCCTCTTCCGGAGTAAGCGGAAATTCGTCGTTGTGACAGAGACACAAATGGCTCCACTCCTCACAAGATCATCTTCCTTATCGTCCATGTTTCGGGGACTCCATCCCTACACGAGTCACACTAGTTTCTTGTCGTTCCGTCAGTCACACCGACTCGTCTCACTTCTCTCCTCCCACCACCTTTTGTCCGACCGCTGACCTCACTCCCCCGTCCTCCCATACATCCGTACATTCCAGAAACCGAATATGAGACCCTTTGAACCCACTGGAGACCCCCTGAAAACTGTACTTTTGACAGTACAAGACTGCATGCGACCTTATCCTAGGTAGATCAGTGACTGATGTCCCCACTTTCGGGTCTGTGTCCGGTCTCTACGACCACCGAACCCGGTACAACCTTCGACATCTCCACCACTTTTCACCAATCCAAGACCTATGTCCAACTCTTACCCGGTTGTAAATATCCTCTTTCTTTTTTTAGTTTCTGTAGTGATTCTAAAAACGTTTACCTTCTTGTTCCAAAACAAAAAAAAAAAAAGATAAACAACTATATTTTTACATCTTTATTCAAACCGAACCCTACACCTTACCTGTTCTACGGATAATCTACAGATTCTCCTCTATAATTAATTGGACAAAATATGCAGACTTCCAAATCCTAAGTCTATATCTCATTCGGGACTCTCACAGAACGGTCATAGATAAACCGTGTGGGACCTCCAACGGAAGTCGAATCATCTACCAACAGTATGGAGGACACCGTCTACGATTCCACCGGAGTACGAAGGACGGGGAACGACAAGGGAGAGAACAACCTACGGGAAGGGATGCGCACACCCTAGACACTAAACTTGCCTCGTTTGCACCGTCCTATGTACACTAATACACAGGTGCCAATACAGTAATACAAGGTATCTTTTCGTCACGGGTAGAATGACCTCAGAAAGAAAGGGACACTTCTTCATTTACCGAGACAATCTCTTAGGGTTCATGACTTCGTGGTACCCGTAGGAAATTCTCGACTCCTGCGGGAGACCTGTCGTCGATTGGGTTCTGATTTCGAGAATCAAGATATGTTCCTTGATTTACGATAGTGGTACACTCACTCCTTCACCTAGGATTCCCGCAAGGGGCCTCGGCCCGTCTTCACTATCTCACAGTCACCGGGGTCCTCGTTGGTCCTTCGTCACTCATTATCCTCACTCTCTTATTTATGGAGTCAAGGAATCCTGAACCACCCTGTTTGGACCTCACACTTCAGTTCTGGATTCCTGTTTATTTAGTTTCCTCGTCCTCCCTCTCTTATGTTTTTGTCTACAAGTGAACCTACTTGCGAACTAACACCGTTTTCACGGTGCCTTCTCATCCTTTTCTCATGAAGTTATGTGCCGCGATCCAGTCATTCAACCCTTTCTAACTTTGAACTGGGGACAGAGTACGGCCCATCTAAAATACATATTTAAATTTTCCATTTTGTTAATTCTAAGATCTGTTACTGTATTTTCTTATTAAAAAATAGGAAACTCCGTCCGTTTCTAAAGAATTAGTCCTTAACATTTCGTGATTGATATTTCCTTTTCTAACTGTTTAACTTGTTAGTTTTAATCCTTGCAGACCAGGAAAAGAAATTATTAATTCCGTATACATGTTACATACAAACTATCCGGTAATTGTCCGACAAGATCAATCGTACTTTAAGTTCAATTGAGTATGTATTCGGTCTTACTGGTTGGAGGGTGTGACGGGAATGGGGAGTCAAGCATTTTTAAAGATCCAATTAAAGTCCACCACGATCTCCATGTCTTTGACGGACGATTACCTCCTCTGTATTCTCTGTACCCAATCTAGGGGCCCAGTCCTTCTAAGGGACCTCCTCCCGTACCGTTGGGTGAGGTCATAAGAACGGACCTCTTAGGGTACCTGTCTCCTCTGACCGACCGATGTCAGGTATCCCAGCGTTTCAACCTATACTGACTTTGTTGTGTGTGTGTCGTTTTTAGTATGTGAATCATTAATAGATCCGACACCCCACACCCAACCCCTTCGTGAACGTTCAACTGACGGTGTATTTTATCTTAAATTTCTTGTCTTATGTCTCTCTTCTTTAGACCCTCAAAGGGAAATCGAGAAGACTTGGTTATGAACGTATGTTGCTGGAAGGTCAGACGACCCGTCAAGGTCTAGGTATAAAGTTGGAGCACTGGAAGTCACCGAGGATGAACGGGAGTCACTCGGTGAGTCCCATTCACGTTAAGGAGACGTTCGGTCGGGGTGACGGTCGGGGAGGAGTACGGTTATGTGGTCGGTGTGTATCGATCGGGGAGAGTCAAGGGGTCTCCGGGGCACGAGAACCCCCGAGGACACGGAGGTGAGTACGGAGGACGGCCCTGACGAGAGATGAGTCAGAAGGACAGACGACCGAGTGAAGCCTAGTCGGAGGTCGAGTACGGAGGAGAGAAAAATTGTAAGGACTGGAGGGACGAGTCCCTGCACGTACAGACCGGTGGTGTCAGGGGTACCGAAACAGACTACTAACTAATATAACCAGACAAAAGAGTAGAGAAGATGTGACTCAAATTACCTCTAGACCCGGAAAGTAGGAACAAGGGGTCGACTCCAGGGCCCATGGAGAGGGTCCTTGTAGATGACAAGAACGACGAAGGTAAGTTAAGAGGGGAGGGGAACGAGGGAGAAGGTCTCAGTATCAAGATTTTGTGATTTAAGGGGGAAAGAAAAGATAGTTTTAGAAGGTAACGAAGAATAACGAGTTTGAGACATCGGGTGTTCTTAAGTTCCTGGAGTGGTTGGGCTGGGGTGTAAGGAGAAGGTACAAGAACGTGGTAAAACCGTTACGTCAAGTACGGTGTCGGTCCTTAAGGGGTTTCCCCAGTGTTTTATCGAGAGAGGGCGAAACCGAGGACCCCAAAGAGGATAAGGCATACACTATCCGTTGAAGGCCCACTTCGCAATGGTCAATTACGGGAGTCGAGGATTCGGTCTCGGGTAGGGAAGAGACCCGGGACCATTGAGTCCGGTCGAGACGAGTCGAAGAGGAACCGTCTGATTCGAGGACTGACCTGTGAAGTCGACATGGTCGTCTACCGTCGACCCGAACCAACAGACTGGAACACGAGACTCGGACTCCACTCACGTCCCTCGACTTCGTCGTCACTGATGAAGGGTCGCGCGTGTGTGTACATGTGTGTGGTATCTGAGTGTTATGTGGTATTGTCGGGAAGTTGTTCTCACCTGGTCGACAGGACTCGTGGTTGGTCCGTGGTGTAAGGAGGCACAGTCACCCAGGGACAGGACTTGGGGTAGGTCCTACCGGTCCCGACGGAGGAGTCCCGAGACACTGTACGAGGTCGTTAGGGATAATCGGGGTCCCGTACCTACGGGTGACCCAGGTGACGTCCGACGACAGTCCCTCCTTTTTAAAAGGAGATGGGAAGGTTCAAGATGACCGACCAGATTCTCAATTTGACTGTACTCTGTCTACTTGTCTTTCAGTGTACTTTAAAATTACCGGACGTAGGTACTCCCTCTGGGTCCTTTTGACTCAATAAACGGTGTTACCGACTTCGACGTGGAATATATGTATGGTGAGAGACGATTTCTATTTTCTCTTTCAACTCCCATCACTAAACCCTGAAGGGTTCCTCCTGTTAAGTGGACCTCTACCATATCGTGTCCAAACCATTTGTCTTCAAAGAACCCGGCCCGTCTCCGTTACCCTGTGTCTGTCTTTAAAATTATTTGTCTGAAACGATCTAAGGAACGAGAGACGTATGGATCGAGTATTACGTTGATAGATGTAACGACAACAAATCAGTGATTCAACACAGACTGAAAAACGTTGGGGTACCTGACATCAGGTGGTCTACGGAGACAAGTACCCTAAAGAGTCCGTCCTTACGACCTCACCCAACGGTAAAGGAAGAGGTCTTCTAGAAGGTCTGGGTCCCTAGCTTAAGTGTGGAATACGTAACCGTCCGTCTAAGAAATGGTAACTCGATGGTCCCTTCGGGGTTAATAGATGTAATGTTACATCAATCTCCCGGTCCAGGAACCAGATGTATGTAAGAAAATACGTCAATTCCCTTTCTCGTTTCCAAGAAAGACTCAGAAAATTTTGTAAAGTCGAACTTTGTTAGACGTATGGTTTCGAAAAACCCGCCGTTCAACATACAGGGGGGATGGGAGTGGGGACGTGTCGGAAGTACTTACGGGGAGCGATGTCATCACAGAAGTAGGTAGGCCCGACGACAGTGTTTCACGGTATCTGCCCCACCGAATATACGTCGTCTTTGTGTGACGACCATCGTCAAGGCCCCCGACCTTCAGGGTCGAGTCGACGGCCTTCCTGACCCAAGGCTACCCTCGGGAGAAAATCAGACGTCTGCCGACAGAGGAACAACACAAAGTGTACCCGTTCCCCCGGGATTAGGATAGGTACTCCCGAGAGAGGAGTACTGGATTAGTGGAGGGTCGCCGGAGTAGAGGATTATTGAAATCTTATGGTTGTATACTTAAAACTCCCCTGTGTTTGTAAGTTTGGGATTGTTCACCTTAGGTGAATTTAGGAAGACTTCTCCGTTTCTTCTTCGAGATTTTTGGAGGTAGATGGGAAAGTGGTTGAGAACTGTTCTAGACCACGAGCCAAAAGAGTCCGTCGGGGACCTCTCACCTATTCATACCCCTACACATGAAAGGTGAGGACGGTTACCCGGAGAGGTCTGTGTGGAAGGGTTCGGGGCCTGACCTGTCCAATCTTCCTGTCACGTCACGGACGGAAACTTCACTCATGCCTGTTTTGACCTGGACAAGACCCACAATTTATCCGGTTCACGTGTGGTTAGTGTCGGTGTCTTTGCATCGGACCAGGGACGGCCTAGTACGTCAGAATAGAACCAACAGGGGGAGACATCAATGAGAATGAGTATGTGGACGTGGTAGAGGAGGAGTGAGAACTAAACACACACCCAGTATATCCGTTGCCTCTTCCGTTACCGTGGGGTGAGGTCATGAGAACGGACCCTTTAGGGTACCGGTCTCCTCGGACCGACCGATGTCTGGTACCCTAGCATTTCTCAACCTGTGCTGAACCACCGCTTTTTTGTTGTTCACATCCGTTCCTTTTTCGAAAAAGGAGATAGGATCTACAGGTAGACCCCGGGACTTTTGATCTGACTGTTTTCTACTTAATTGTTCCCTTTTTGTTTGTCTTAAGTAGTGGAATACGTAGTGTGTGACCTCTCCCTCTAAGTCACTTCTTATTGAGTTTCCCTACCAGTCTTGAACCCGAATATATCGTAGAATTGTTTCTTGTTATTTAAACATCTCTTTCTGTTCTTTTATCTACCATCCAAAGGTTTCCGTCGTTTGAACACCCTTCCACTTATGTGGCCCCTTTGATTGTCTTCTATACAACAAAATCATCCAGTTAAGGAGAGGACAACAGTGTCGACTAGACTATGCTCAGGGACGACCATTTCTTAGATTCGGACGAAAGTCCGTTTATCTTCCTTTCCCTCCCGTCTCTCGAAACAAAATCGTAGACGATAAAGAGTTAACAGAAGTCGAGTTCTATTAGGAATACGGTGTCACCGCATGAAACCTCACCGCGTAGGTCTGAGGTGAATCCCTTCGGGTACGGGAGGTCGAAGAAGGACAGACGACCCATGACACGAAGAGTCTCCTGGGGACCCAAAGGTCGAAGGTGACGGGAAGGTTTTTTTGACCCCGTCTGCTTGAATCGTCCGATGGATTCCGGTGCAGGTGCTGGGAGTCGGATACCTACCTGACTCGGAGTCGTGTGGGACCCCTTAGAGTCTCGGAGAAGAAGGAATGAATCTTTCCGTAAAGATTTTTCTTTAATCGACCTTTCATAACTTTTTATAAGAGACATGTTCATACTGACTGATAAGGACGGTACGGTCCCGGTACCCCTGAAGGACTGGGATACCCAGACAAATGTATAAATGTGGGTCACCACGAGTCGGAATTCACTATCCTCTAATAGACTCGGAAAGACCCCTAGTCCTAAGAGTATTGACCTCTTTACGTAAGAAAAAAAAAAATTCAAATCCATCTACAGAAACACAATTCCTCTTACGACTCTATTGTGGGGGTAATAAATGGGGGTTTCTCGGACATCTACACTATTGTTTTAACCGGTTCTTCGAAGGTTGAGGGGTGAAACGGGTGTCGTAACACCACTTGGACAGACACATGTCTCTTTTTAAGTGTCTCCCCGACTAGTTCGGGTTCCTAACACTGGAGAGTGTACGTGTTTCGGAGAAGTTTCGAGACATGGGTTAAAGTGTAAGTATTAAACATGAAAAAGAATTTATCCCAAGGGGTTTAACATAATCGAAGTTCGGTGGGTTTAGGACTGACTGAGGACGGAGATGTACAAGGAGAATTACCCGTACACACTCTTAAAGATTTTCTGGAGACAGTTCTCCCCTTGACGACCAAATATTCCGTAGGTACGTGAATTAATCGATGATGGTCTATTAAGAGGTTGGACAAGAGGGTGGTCGTCGTTCTCCTTAGAGACAGGGGTGGGGAACGGTTGTGAACAGTAATGGGTCGAAAGATTGATACGATCCGATCATCGATATACGGAATGTCGAATTTAAGGAAAGTTTATGGTATTTCATTACTAGAAAGTAGTAATGAAATTAAACGTAATTAAATGTAACCAGACCAATGATTGTTCGTCAAAGAAAGTATATGAACATGTCGGAAACCCAAAGGAGACAACATTCAACGGATAAATATATAAATTGGGTAAAAAGAAAACCACACGAGAGAAAAGATTACCTTAACACCCTCAAGAAAAACACAAGGTGTACATATAGGAAACAGTGAAGATCTGTAGTACTTGGAATATTTAGAGAAGAGGGTTAGACAGTGGATAGAGAATTTAAGTTAAGTTGACTCCACGGAACAATTTTCTTTGAGAATTAAAACTACATTAACCTAGTTAGTAAAACGGAACACCAAACGTGAAAGTTTTGGACTAAATTCTTCAACAATAGGTAAGATCCAATGTTGTGAAAAGTGGACAATCGAAATATCAGAATAGACAACATAAATCCAAAGATTAGGAAACTTTTAGAGGAAACATACACCGCAATCTCTCTCTCGGTTTAAAAAAAGGTAAGAAAGAAAGTGACGGACAAAAGGGTAGTGGCTGATTTGTTAGGTAGGAAGGTAACAACTAGACACCACTGTTGAGATACAATCTACTTTAAGTGTCCATTTGTGTCCCGATGGTCGTCCGAAAGTTAAGGTGAGGTGACGGGGCAATTTTTGCTGAAACGTTCACAGATTTATAACCCATCCGTTAAAGGGGAGGAAGACAAAGTACAATTAAAACGATAGACACTTTGAGTGAAAAGGGAGATGTGAAATCCTATTTATATAGTTCAAAGGATTTTTTTTAATGTTGACCTTAAAAATAACCCTAACGTAACTTAAATATTAAATATTTAATTAATCTTTTATAAACTATAGAAAATTTAAATTCAACATGTTAGGTTCTATACAGACTCCATTCTCTTAACACTCTTCTTTAATTTTGTCGGTACGTACTTACAGAAACTCTCCCGGGACTTGGGACAAGAGTGGTACGGAGGAATAAATCTAGATCCCTCCACAATCAACGAGTCAACACGGGCTGAGAAACTCTGGGATACCTGACGTCGGGTGGTCCGAGGAGACAGGTACTCCAAAAGGTCCGTTCCCATGACCTCACCCAACGGTATAGGAAGAGGTCCCCTAGAAGGGTTGATTCCTAGTTTGGACCCAGAGGACGTGACGTCCGTCTAAGAAATGGTTGACTCGATGTTCCCTCCACCCCGTTATTTTTTAGGGTACAACCAGTTCCTCCTTGACCCTCCTCTCTCTTGACACGAAAGGGTCCACACCCGACCCTCGAGACGTTCATATATCCTCTACGGGACTGACCGTACCACGGTCGTCACTGACCCACTCCCCGGTTCCCTTACAGAGTCTCTACGGGTGAGGGGTAGTTCCCCTTCTCCTTCGTCGGTTCATACGGGTTCCCTGGTTCATGTCGGTCGAACGTCTCGGTTTCCTCGGACTCTACCCTTAGTCCTCCTTCACGTGAACCTCCGGACGACTGGCCTTCGGTACCACCCTGACCCCCGTACTTACCACCTACGGTCAGGTGCCAATATTCCTGGTCTGTACTGTGTAAGACCGACTTATCTACGATCACCCCCCCCCCCCCCCCCCCCCCCCGCCCCCCNCCACCACCTGTCTCCTACCGCTACTAGGTCTTCGAAGGAGGGTGGTCACGATCCCCTGATGCCACGGGAGAGAGGGAGACGTGTCCTTGACCCTACCGGAGGTTCCTCTTCCTCCGTTTTTTAGGTCTTTAACTGATAAATAAGTCTTCGTAGACTCAAAATTTTGTCTTCAATAGAACTTAACCATTCAAGTTAAGATATCTTTATTTACGAACGAAAAAAAAAAAAAAATTCATAGACTCTACGGTCTGATGTCACCAAGACATTTAAAGTATAGATGAGATGTTACAAATCAAAGATGTCTGACCTAAAGTCGTCGTCCTTTTTGAGACCTATACCTCTCCGACCCTCTTAATTTATTTACGTTATATTGGTATTCCGTCCATTTCCTTGAACGATTCAGTGAAGTCAGTACAGGTTGAGACACACTGGGGCCCCTGACGTCGGATGGTCCGAGGAGGCAGGTACCCTAAAAGGTCCGTTCTCACGATCTCACCCGACGGTAACGGAAGAGGACTTTCCTTGAATCAGTATTTCTTTCGTTGTCGGAACGAAAAGTAGTCTTATTTGTTTATCGTCCGTCGACGTAACAAAGGTTACGAGTAAGACCGAGACTCAAAGTTGTCCATGGGACCGTCCTAAGACCTTATTGGGGGAACTCTAGTGTCGGGACGAGTGTCCTCGAGACGAACCGGATCCTACGATTTGACGTCTCACTCCGCGAAAAGGGGTTCCGTCGGACAGAGGTCCCACTACAGTCACGGGGCGTCCCTCGTAGGGCGTGTGGTCCCGACCACTCAAAGGACAGTGACGGGTCACTGGGGAGAGAGTCTGCCTTACATGTCGGGGAACTTACGGGTCCGGAAGACGTCGACTGGACCCTTCGGGAGGAACAGGACACCATTCCGTACCGAAACCAAAGTCACGACGAGGAACATGTACCTAAATCTTACAAGAGACTCCTTTCCGTCCACCACGACGATTCTTCTGGGTGATCAGGGTCCAGAGAAAGTCAAGACCGGAACCCCTCGAGTCTCGTACGTCCAGGGGCCAGGAAGGTCGTGTTCATCTACTTCTCCGGGGGGTGGGGGTCTATATCGGGGGGTACCGGGAGTAGTCGAGGTCCCGGGGCCTCCTCACCTTCTTCCGGCGAAGGGGAGACCCCTGTGGGAGTGGGTGTCCCGGAGACCCGTAGTCGGCACGGAGACGTCAGGAACGACTTCAGGGGACAGGACGGTAGCGGAGACCGACCCCCAGACCCGCCCAGAGAGAAGAGTCAGGTCGGAAGAGACTTGGACGACCGACGTCAGTCGGAAGGGTTGTGAGAGAAGTTTTGTTTAGGTTGTGACATTTCGTTAATAGGAAGTTAATGTTTATCTACTTAACAAAAACTTTCTACTTTTTTTTTCGTCAGGAGGTTCAGGACCAAACTTCTCTGACAACCCCTCCGACTGACGTCGGTCGTCAAGTCTCTTCCGACCCGACTCTTCTCTCTGGGCGGTGACGACGAGACTACGAGGACTTGGTACCCCCTGTACTTCGAGGCCATCCTCCGAGTGTCGGAGGGGTCCTGAGTGTAACCACCTACCCCCCTCTCGGGTTCTGAACAGATAGGACTCCGGGGGGTGTAAATAAACTCCGTAGATAAAGTATGGAACTTGGGTTCATGAGTACTTCCCGCCCTTCTTCCCTGGAGTTTGGACGTAGGACAAAACCATGTCGGGTGTTCCATTCCTACCGAGAATGTAAAGATTTACCGACTTTTATATAGTTTTCTTCTTCTTCTAAAACACTATATACTTTTAATGTATTTTAAGTTTAGATCACTGGTATTTATTTCAAAATAACCTTGTGTCGTCATGGGCAAGTAAATGTATAACAGACACCGACGAAAGCACGAGGTTCCCGTCTACCTTCACCGACACTACCTCTGGTATTCTGAGCGTCTTGGATTTTATAGACCATGAAATGTCATTTGTAAGCAACTCGGAACAGTCCGTACTGAAGGGAGAGGGCTAAGGACGGTTGGTCACTTTCGATAGTGACCAGAGACTTATCACCCCGTTTCGTCTGTCTTTTCAGGGGTGGTTATCCGACTATCTGCGGTCTCCCCTGGTACCGAAAGTAGCGACATAACCCCTAGTTATGTATAAGGAGGATGTCATTTATTAAAAGGTATCGAGATCAATATTCAAGAGGAATATTCGATTGATTAAAAATAAAGAAACCCCTTTTTTCAAAGGACGAAAGAATATTATTCAATTGACAAGAAGTTTTAATGGTGTCTCACTTAACTATTTATTGAAGGTTTATCCTTCTACTAGAGTTTGGTCAAGACCAATTAAAAATCCACTTAGTCAACCTTGGTGTTCGAACCCATGATTTTTATACCTCATGGTAGGTTTTAGTGTTGTGAAATTAAGGAGACGTGCGCACACAAATATACACAGATAAAGGTACAGACACACACAACCAATCAAGTTGTTTGATCTGACTCTTATCCTACCCTCTTAAATGGAAGAACTCCCACTAAAATTTTAGACTAATTCCTAACTATAAAATTTTTTAATCGTCACACAGAGATTGGAGTACCTTATCCTTCCCGAACCCCTTCTCCACCCACCCACGATCCTTTGCACCGTAGTAAACAAGTTGAAACTCTCTCGGTTTGACTTCTATAACGTTGGATTCTGTCATTAACGTCCTTGGACAAACAAGTAACCCGAAAGTTTTCAAGAGAATAAGTCATAAGTAAAGGGCTCTTGGCTAATAAATGATATGTATCGTAATCCTCATTTTTCGATGTCCGGGGGTAGAAAGGTGTGTCTTTCTTATACCATTTCATGTGTCCTCCCCTCAGTATTCCTCGTCTAATTCCGTGCGATCGAGTCCTCCTTTTTTTTTAAACACACACACCCAAAAAAAAAAAAAAAAAACCATTTTGATTTACACCTCGTAATTACCCCAACCAGAAAGTGGTTGTCGGTCCCTGACCGTGGTCTCCCCGTAGGACCGGGACCGGGACCCTTCGACGAGACCAAAGTCCTCTGGTACCCGAGGTACCGTCCTCCACCTCCCAGTACGGGTGTACGTCGAGTCAGAGACGACCCGAACTTTGAGAAGAGAGGAGGTAATGAAGACGAACGAGTATCGAAGTTATAAAACATGAAACCCGAGTAATACTGAGTAACACCGGAGTTAAGAATGAAAGAACAAAGATTCGTAGGATGGTTAGAAGAAGATAACTGTAAAGGGACAAATTTAAAGGTTCTTTCTTTGTCCCTAATTGGGTCGAAAATATGTGTAAGCACACAGACGGTCCAATACATTACTCAACGACTGGTCTGACAACTAACCGACGCACAACCAACTCACAGGTGGGATTTGACTGGTCGACGTCTCCACCCCAGTATGTCCTGTTTCGAAGTGTTGAATTTCTAAGAAGAAACCCAAAGGGGAACGTCCCAATCACCCTTACTGTGTATTTACGCTTATTAAACAAATGGGGTCTCTCTCTCTGTATACTTTGATTGAGATAGGACACTATTGTGATACTCGGTTTAAGTGATCCGTTTGAACCGTTGTGTCCACACCCTTTTTCTTGGGGTTTAATCCATCCTAACCCCCACCCCCTTGGAGATACAGTCGTCCCGAGGTGGGGATCCCTGTCGGTCCTCCCGTTATTCGTCTCCTCAATCGGCGAAGTCGGACACATAACATAGGTCTCCCCAAGTACCATCGGTCAGTCCGTCCTACCATACCAAGACCCACTACCCAGGTGACTCTTAGTCGCTCTCCAAAATAGTATTGGTCCTATCCAAGATCAGGAAGTCCCTCCTAGTGGTTTTCATCCTGTCCTAGAGGTACAGCAGCTTCAAGTCTCTTTTGGTGATTTGGGTCACTCCTTGACCTCACGATTCGTCTGTGGGTACTATCTCCGAGTGAGAAGACTTTGTACGTACTCCGTGTGTACACATGTACATCTCCTCGTGTACCTATGTTGAGACTCCTATCGACGACGACGATTCAACGACGTCAGGTGGTCCGAGGAGGTAGGTACCCTAAAAGGTCCGTTCTCATGACCTCACCCCACGGTAACGGAAGAGGTCCTATAGTCGACGGTATTGTGTTTCTCAGTCATCATTGTGTTTATTTAACCCTGGAGGTGGGCACTGTATTGAACCCGAGGGCCGGCCACACCTCCCCAGTCGTCCCGTAGGTACAGGTGTCGAATCCCCGATCTCTTCCACCCTCGTCTGTCCTCAAACATGTCTTAACCCCATCGGTACTGTCTACTGAAAAGTCGACTGGAAACGAGATTCATAGTCCTTTTTTTCCTCTTTACACTTCTTGGAAGGTACTAGTCATCTTGTTTTTCTAAGACTCCCGGGAAGACTATAGTGGGGGACCCGAGTTTTAACGGATGAGTAGATTCCTCTAGCATTTCCTTTAGTCTTCCATTTAATGAGGGTCAATGTTGGAGGTCTGGCTCCAGGTGGGTCCCTTCGGTCGCTCATCTGGTTTAGCGGGACTCACAACCGTCCGTGTGATTCTGATCACTCCTCCTCTCCCCCGGGACGATGAGAAGAGAAGTAAAAGTTTCTCGTCCCAGAGTCCCCGGAAAAGTTAACGAGAAATTTTCAGAGTCGACGAAGACGACGTAAGTAATCTAGTGGTATTTTTGTATGAGTCCACCAACGGGGTTCTCAAAATTGGTAGAAATAGACCTTAGTTGTCGTTTCGAACCGATTAATCGTTTTATTTATTCTCGTTACCGAAGACAACCGTTTTTATCACTAGACAATTAATTGTATTTCCTATAATATTTACCCGAAAATGACAACTTAGAGTGACCACAAGTTCTGTACTCGAAACCGATTTTGTAGTCCCTATATGAGAGATGATGTATCGACTCTTATTCTAAGATCGGTCTGGAAATGGTGAGTGGAAAGTCTTACCGTAGTCTCCGTACGAAACCTTGAACAGGACACGAGTAGGTGTTAAAGTCTTTTAAGACGAACGGACTACGATTGATTTTAGACCAGAAATCTTATAACAGGACAGTGAGAGTTCTCTTGAAAAGTACATTTCACACCTGTCTCGTGGATTTTCCAGTCCGTCGACGCTGAAGAGACGAATGTCTTGGTCGACAAACTTGTAAAAATCTAGAAGAATGACTCTCTTCCGTTACCGTGGGGTGAAGTCATGAGAACGGACCTTTTAGGGTACCTGCCTCCTCGGACCACCCGACGTCAGGTACCCCAGCGACTCCCAGCTGTACTGACTCGCTGAAGTGAAAGTGAAAAGTGAAAGTACGTAACCTCTTCCTCTACCGTTGGGTGAGGTCACAAGAACGGACCTCTTAGGGTCCCTGCCCCCTCGGACCACCCGACGGCAGATACCCCAGTGTGTCTCAGCCTGTGCTGACTTCGCTGAATCGTCGTCGTCGTCTAGAAGAATGATTACTTATGTATACACAGTATCGTGAACCAGACTCTGGAAAGTAACAATGTAGATCCACCCCGACACCTCTCTACCCCAACTAGTCTAGGGTGGTGTGGAACCGATCCTTATACGGTGGAGTCACTTCGTCTTCACCCCATAAGAGACACCGACATAAGTAGGTAAGTCGTTTATAATGACCGTACTGAAGACAAACGGTCCGTACACGAACTATGACTCCCATGTTACAACGTACCCCGTCTGTCCTAGGGGAAGGAGTTCATCGAGGGTCAGGTCCTCCGTTCACTAGTTCGCTTATCGTTGTTACTCACCACTCATAGTGCCGTCCCCTTCATGTCTCCACACCCCTGTGCCTCGTCTCTCTTATGTTTGACCCTCCAATGACGTCAAGGAAGAAAAGAGACCTTTTTAAGTTCATGATCTTAGCTGGGGTGCCCGGTGACCTGTTTACGGGTTCCCGTTGCTACTTAGGACTGAGACAATCTCAAACGTCCAGTTCCTGTAAAAACTCAAGGGTACCAGTAAGAGGAGGGTAGTCAAACTCGGGTGCACCTGTGGACCGAGGGAGGATAAAAATAGGGTCTCCGGTGATTCCAAGTTTGAGTGTACTACGTCAACCGTCTAAAGTAGGGGTCTCTGGCGTCGTGCTTCTCCGAGTCACTGAACGGGTTCCCGTACGTAACTCAGTTCGCGTCTTGACCCTTGTTTTGAGTCAGTGGACTGCGGTCCCGGTCGAAGGAAAGGGAACTGTGTAGTGGATTGTCCCTTTTATTAGAAGACTTCATAGTTTATCGTGACCAGAAAACTACTCACTCGTTTGTTACTCTTTTCACCCATAACTTAAAGGAAACTGTATTGGGGAAACCTTTTCCGTCGTTACCTACGCTCTTCTCACACTGAATATGTGGTTTCGTCTTTATAAAATTTTATCGGGGTCTGCCGACTAATTGTCAGTGTTCCTGATCGACACTCACAGTCACGTTTCTTCTCACCTCTCCTTCCTGCTTTGTGCATTCTGTGACCTCAAGAGTACGTCCGTTCTCTTGACGAGCCCTCAATGTCACAAACGAATCCCTGACTCCCTCGGAAAGAGTAGAAGAATCGCTCTCTCCTCTGTGTCTAGTAAATTCCATCGAAACGAAAATAAAGAAAAAGGAGACCCTTGACTAGATTCTTTTGTCACGATGTTAAATACATTTTCTCACAAAACGGATACAAGAGAAGATCGTTGAATTACAACAGTGCAGAGTGTAAATCCAGTAATTTGGTAGACCTCAAAGGAAAACATATACCACACTCCTGTACAAGATTAAAGTAACCAAATGTACATCGACAAGTCGAAAGGATCGTGGTAAACAACTTCCCGACAAAAAAAGAAAAAAGGTAACATACAAGAACGGAGGAAAAACATCTAATTGACTGGTATTCTTTATTTTCGTTTTAATTGGTTTATCTAGGATTACTTTGAATTTTCATAAACGTGTCGTTTTTGTTGGTAGTTGTTTTGTTTTTCTGTTGGATACCTTACGCTCTTTTATAAACGTTTACTACGCTGGTAGTCCCCTAATTATAGGTTTTTTATGTTTGTCGAGTACGTTGAGTTTTAGTTCTTTTGTTTGTTGACCTAGTTTTTTACCCGTCTTCTGGACTTATCTGTAAAAAGGTTTCTTCTGTATTTCTACCGATTGTCCATGTATTTTTCTACGAGTTGTAGTGATTAATAATCTCTTAACATTTAGTTTTGGTATTACTCCATAGTGGAGTGAGGTCAGTCTTACTGGTAGTAGTTTTTGAGATATTTATCATTTACGATCTCTCCTATACCTCTTTTCCGTTGGAAACGTGTCACAACCATCTTTACATTTAACCACTTTGGTGACACATTTTATCATACCTCCAAGGAGTTTTTCGATCTTTATTCTTGATGGGGTCGTTAGGGTGAGGACCCATATATCGGTTTCTCTTGTTTTTGTGATTAAATGTTTCTATGTACAGGGGGTTATAGGTATCGTCGTAATAAATGTTATTAGTTCTGTACTTCCGTTGAGCTCACGAGTAGTTGTCTGTTGACCGAATTCTTATATATATATATATATACATATATGTGTGTTTCATACGTGATTCATATGTGTATATACATATAAGGTAACACATATATACATATGTGTGTGAGTGTAAGCTTATGATGAGTCGGTATTTTTAACTTTATGACGGTAAAAGTCGTTGTATCTATCTAGATCTCTTATAATACGAATCACTTTATTCAGTCTCTTTGTACTTATGATTTACTATAGTTAATGTACACCTCAGATTTTTTTATTATTTTTTACTTATATATATATATATGTTTTTTGTCTTTGTCCGAGTGTCTCTATCTTTTGTTTGTATCAACAGTTTCCCCTCTCTGTCCCTCCCTGTGTAATCCTCATACTTTAATTATCAATGTTTGATGATATGTATTTTATCTCTTCATTGTCCTAAATGACATATCGTGTCTCTTAATATGGGTTATAGAATATTATTTGATATTACTTTATATTAGATGTTTTTTCGACTTAGTGATACAACATATTGATTTTGATTGTGTTTTAACATTTAATTGATATGAAGTCAATTTTATAAATTTTTTTTGACTTAGTGATACAACATATTGATTTTGATCGTATTATAACATTTAATTGATATGAAGTCAATTTAAAAAAATTTACGTAGTTTAAAATGTGAATTTTACCCACTTAAATAACATATCTTTAATGCGGAGTTAATTCGACCAAAATTCTCTTTATTTACATAGGGGGATCTACCCGTACTATGAACCTTATCACGAACTGTGTATCATTCACGGATGTTACAGTGACAATTTACTTACCTACCTACTTACTTACTTATAATAAGGGAAAGGGATCACAAAATATGTTAACCCTATTTTAAAAAATTTAACCACACATTTTTTTAACAATACTAAACGGGACTGTAGGGTACTTACCCTAAGTTTAAAGAGAGTTACTACGTACATTTGTATTCTGCACACGTACAGGAAACCTCTTTTCACCAAGACCTTCTTGAGTCCTCTTCTTCCGTAGTCTCTCTGTGTTCTGTCGTCAAAGACGAGTGGAACACATACCTCTCACTCTTGTTTCTCGACGACCTATCGTCCCCGCCCCCAACGTCCCCCTCTCACCCTACCCACCCTCGCCCATCAATGACCGTCAAGATTCAAGACGGACGGGGTTTCACAGGAAGGACCTCGGGGTCCGACTGGACCGGAGACTTCCGTGGCTGTCGTGAACGAAGGTAAGGAATCGACGTTTGTGGTAGAAACAAGGGTGTCTGGTTCGCCGAGTCCTCTTCACCCGTCCTCGATGACAGGTCTGGTGGTGCATTTGCGGGTCTGAGTGACGTCTCTAATCTGTGTGGGACCGGACTCTAGGGGAACTGGAGTCCTCCGTACCGAAAAGGAACCAAGTGTCATTGGATCTGGGTCTCAATTGGGAACGAGTCAACAGGTTCCAATCCTCGGGGAAAAGAAATCTCTGGATGTGAATGTTAGGGATGGTTCTTGTTTTCTTTTAAATCTCGACCTTTGTTAGTCGAACGAGGAACGAAGTAAAAGACTACTCATCTGACTCCAGAACCGACTTGAGACTGGTCTGTCGATCCGATCTAGAAACAAAGGTCTGTATTCCTGGTCGATGGCCGTTGGAGAAGTCTAGGGGTCCAGCTGAACAGGCAGAGCTTCACGACGTCGCCCGTGGCACGACGAGGAAATACTGAGTCGTCCCTAATTGGGTCAAACGAAGAGACCAAAATCTCTCATGAACCAAGTAGTTTTATTGCCTAGAGTCTTTAGTTTAAAAGAAAGTCTAAAATAGTAACTTACTTGCTTCTCTTGTTTTTCTCTTTTTGTTTACCTGACTAAAAGCCTAGTGTGTTGAGGGAACCGACCCACTGCTCTCTGAGGGGTGGACCGAAGTTTAAATAGTAGAGGGACCCTCCCACGGGTGAAGAGAGGGTGGACAGGGTCGTATGTGTCTGATGTAGTCCAAGTGAGAGACATAGTAAGTTGTGGAGGAGAAAGGGAGAGTGTGTGGACCACCTCTGACAACTTACTTATTTGTCTGTTCGAGTAACCTTTCATCCACCGTACCTTAGGTCTTATGTAAAAGGTTTCCTTTACTACAGTACTCTCCCAAACCCAAAGGACTCGGACGGGTGTCTCGACTTAATTAGATAGTGGGGTGACTTTCCGATATATAAGATCATCCTTTATTCCCCCTTTCTTCATGTCAATGGTATGATTAGTATTTTATTTGTTTTTCTGGACTTGTTCTTTACAAACGACACCCGTCTAGAATAGGTGTGACGTGTCGCGGTGAATCTTCTACTTCCTCCCGACAGAGAGAAAGACTTTACTCCCTAATACGGAGCTTTAATCACTGAAGGAAACGATCGTCGGCTTAGAGAGAGACTGTCGACGAGCCTAGTCGGTCCGTATGTAATGAAAGTAGAAATTATTTGTCGGTGAGACTTCAGTCACCGACCAGAGGTACTGTTGGTCTAGTTCAAAAAGGTGACTACGACCCCCGTCTTTCCTTCTTTCTTATCTAGTGAAAAACGACTCCGTGACGTGGGACTCTCCCGTCTCCTTCCGCCCACACCCCATGTACATGGGTTGTACCTGGAGGCGCAGAAATATATAGGGTCCTCTTACCCTTCACTGACATGGAAAAATGGCGTATGCCTCCTTCTCCTCAGGACTGGTCGTTATATTCTGTGTCTCCTTTCCCAAGGAAACCTCTCGTATCGTGTGTAGTTTCGGACTTGACGGTTCGTGGATTTACGTTAAACTAGACTAACTTAAGCTTAAACGACACACACGGACCGGGAGACGATGTAGGACGTCCCCAATGAGTGTCATGCTCCGAAATCTTTTTCACTCCTCTCCGCGGTAGTTGATACCACTCCCCACTCTCCACCCACCCCGTCCAAGGGTCTCTTCCGAGTCGGGGACGGGGAGGGTCGGGTCCTACCGACGTCGAATGTCATGGATGGGGAGGTATGGGGGTGGGGGCGGTAGTTCGAATCGGAATGGATCAGGAACTTGAGATCGGTCCTACTGACCGTCGACCAGTCCGACCTTACATGTCAAACAACTACCAAGAGACTCCGTCGTGGGTACCTAGAAATACTGGACCCCGGGTGTCTTAAAGGTGGAAGAGACTCGAGAGGGACCACCCAGGTAAACCAGACGTCCTGATCCGGGACTCAGTGGAACGATTGGGTCCGACTTCGGGACTGTAGAACGGACCAAGAACGGACGGAGGAACGAGTCCGTGGTCTGAGTAGCGAAGTATAGGGGACCACCGAAGACGAGATCCACTCGACCAATGGACCTCGGTGTGACTGCTCTGAAGAGGGAATTGAAGTCGACAGACACAGAGACGGGGTCCTCCCCTGACCTGGGAGTCAATGACTATCTACGAATGTCCTTGATTCGACTCAGACGGCACCCGGGGACCTTTGACCTGGGACTGATGATCGAGAGTAAAAATGGTGGGGTTCCGGATAGGCAAAGGTCAGGGTTTAAGAAGGGAAAGAGGTGTTTGGTCCACGACACGAACCAATGAGTCAGCACAAGTTGAGAAACACTGGGGTACCTGACGTCGGGAGGTCCGAGGAGATAGGTACCCCTAAGAGGTCCGTTCTTATGACCTCACCCAACGGTACGGGGGGAGGTCCCTAGAAGGGTTGGGTCCCTAGGGATTAATATCCGTTTAAGAAATGACAGACTCGGTGGTCCCTTCGGGTTCTTATGACCTCACCCATCGGATAGGGAAGAGGTCCTAGAAGGGCTAGGTCTTTAGCTTGGTCCCAGAGGACGGAACGTCCTTCTAAGAAAGGGACGACTCAATGGTCCCTTCGGGGGTGTTTGGTCCCGACGACGGTGTTATAGTCTTTCGGAGTAAAAACTCGGACTCCCCCGACATGACTTCCACCAAAAACTCTACTCAGAACTTCCGGTCGGTCCTGAGTCTACCATCCTCCCTCCTGAAAGCCAGTCCTGTTCCCAGGAACTACTCTCAGCCTCCTGACCCTACGTATTGAAGTCACTCCGGTAGGGTTGAAGGACGGGTGAGTCGTCCCTTCCCACGTCCGTCAGTTCCCCAGTTCAGGGTGTCCCGTAGACAAAACCCTCAAAAGAGTGTTACAAGAGGACCTCAACCCATTCATGTCAGGAATAAGAGGGTCCTAAGAATTTCGTCTTTATCTGTCGGTCTAAGACACTGGTACCCAACATTGATTTTAAACGATTTGTATAAATGTATAATAAAGCGTAATAAGTAAGTGTTTTATCTACCCCGACCTCCTCGTTCATCCCCGTCCAGTACCTTCCGAGAACACTCGACGTAACTCCTGAACCTGAAAAATTTCTCTATTACGGTTCGATATTTTGTTAAAGTTAGACCTCCAATTACACTAGAGTCTACGTCAAAATGTAACATCCGTGTCACCTCCCTCCCCGCTCGAGTCTCGGACTCTCCTTCCTCGGTCCTGTGGTGAACGGAGAGGTCGACGAGGGGCTCCCTGTTCTTCTGAGTGTCCGACGTCCACGGTTCCGATGTCACCGGGACCGAAATCCCAGACCAGGTGACTGTGGTAGACGCGAAAGTGCCGCGAGAAACGACCCAGGCGACGGGTGAGGGGTGGGGACGTCACAGAAGACAGACGAGGGGAACCACAACGGGATATGAGCGAAAGGGCCACTAAAAGGTGAAGGTGGGAGGGAAATCGTACGCGATACGACCGGAGAGAAAAAGGACGAAAGACAAGGACGAACGGTTCACCTCCCTTTCGACGGGTTCTCTGGGTGGGAGAGGTGGTCGAAATCTCCTTTTCTGACCGGGGTCCTCTGTTTGTGAAGGAGAGACGGCGACCTTTGTTCGTCCGACCAAAAAGGTAGTGTCTTCGTCTTGTGGTTTCCGACAACTGATGTGGTCACCCAGTCGTCTTTACAGATAATCCTCGAATAACGAGTAAAGATGGGTAAGTCTCACCTTATAAGACCCTCGAAGGAAACTGGGAGGGAACTGGACTTACTTTATGGAGGAGAAGACTGCGGACTTTCGGGTGGTAACGTAAGGACTCACAATTAGTAATGAAAAAGGGTTACCGAAAAGATACTTGTATATTTAGGAGGACCTTCCCCTTTGTGTAATCGAAGGATTGCGGAACTACATTGTTTCGTGTCTCCCCTTTTTATGTTTTCCAAAGGTCAGAGAGTACTTATAGTATATACCCTGGCTACTATTTAGATTAAGTTGATCTACATCTTAATTGTTCTGTGAATTTAATATCTTGACAACTATAGGTATATTAGTAAAAGAAGAAAATGGAAAAGAAAAATAGAAGAAGTGATTTCATGTTGTGTGTGTTATTTCATATGTTCAGAATTCACATGTCGAATCACTTAAAAATGTGTCCATATGTGGGTACATTGATGGTGGATCTAATTTATATAAGGTCATGAGATCTTCTGTGAGACACGGAGAAGGATCAATTATAAGGACGTTTCTATCGGTGGTAAGACTGAAGATAATAGTATCCAATCAAGACGGACAGGAGTTCGAAAGACGCTTACCTTAGTACGCCTAAGGATCGGAAAGCTAGTTATGTTAAATATGTGTGACAATATACATACTCAGTAGACAGAAAGGGTAACCACAAGTCATAAGACAACATACTTATATGATGTTAAAGAATAAAAAGACAACTACTTGTGAACCCCCCCATAAAGATCCCAAACCCGATAATACTTATTTCGTCGACACTTGTAAGAATATGTCCAAAAACAGCACTTGTGTACGTGATTAAAAAGAAACTATATATAAATCTCCACCCTAACAATCCAATTTCTTATCCGTATGTAAATTGAAATAATCTTTGAAAGTTGTTTAAAGGCCTCACTGACACAGTAAAACGTAAGAGTGGTCGTTCACATACTCTCAACGGCAACGAGACGTAGGAACACTTGTGACATAACAGCCAGAAAAATTAAAATCGATGGGACCATCTCTTTGTAGATACTATACGAACGGACTCTCTCCACCCAAGGACTCGACTCTCGAGGTTCGTCTTCTTACCTCGGGAGTATAGTCACTGTCGATACGCTCACCTCAGGACTACTCAAAGACACAAACAAAATTATTACTTATCTAAATTCCCGGATCTAGACTATCTATCTCACGGACTACTTGATACCTTACTTCAAGCACTGTAACATGTCCTCTGTCCCTAGTTCTGGTAGGGGTACCTTTTTACGTTTTTTCGTTTTATCGACAGACCCCTCCGGAATGTTTATCGACACTTTTCTTCTCTCCGCTTTTCGTTTCCTCTTTTCCTTTCTATTTTCGTAGATTTACGTCTCAAGGTTTCTTATCGTTCTTCTCTATTCTTTCGGAAGAAGTCGTTAGTTACGTTTCTTTATCTCCTTTTGTTGTCTTACCCTTTCTGGTCTCTAGAGAAGTTCTTTTAATCTCTATAGTTCCCTTGTAAAGTACGTTTCTACCCGAGCTATTTCCTGTCTTTACCATACCTGGATTGTCTTCGTCTTCTATAATTCTTCTCCACCGTTCTTATGTGCCTTCTTGACATGTTTTTTCTAGAAGTGCTGGTTCTATCAGTACTACTCCACTAGTGATTAGATCTTGGTCTGTAGAACCTTACACTTCAGTTTACCCGGAATCTTTCGTAGTGATACTTGTTTCGATCACCTCCACTATCTTAAGGTCAACTCGACAAAGTTTAGGACTTTCTACTACGACACTTTCACGACGTGAGTTATACAGTCGTTTAAACCTTTTGAGTCGTCACCGGTGTCCTGACCTTTTCCAGTCAAAAGTAAGGTTAAGGTTTCTTTCCTTTACGGTTTCTTACGAGTTTGATGACGTGTTAACGTGAGAAGAGTAGAGTGTACGATCTTTTCGTTACGATTTTTAAGAGGTTCGGTCCGAAGTCGTTATGCACTTGGCACTTGAGGGACTGCAAGTTCGACCAAAATCTTTTCCGTCTCCTTGGTCTCTAGTTTAACGGTTGTAGGCGACCTAGTACCTTTTTCGTTCTCTCAAGGTCTTTTTGTAGATAAAGACGGAATAACTGATACGGTTTCGGAAACTGACACACCTAGTGTTATTTGACACCTTTTAAGACTTTCTCTACCCTTATGGTTTGGTGGACTGGACGGAGAACTCTTTAGACATGCGTCCAGTCCTCCGTTGTCAATCTTGACCTGTACCTTGTTGTCTGACCAAGGTTTATCCTTTTCCTCTTGCAGTTCCGACATATAACAGTGGGACGAATAAATTGAAGATACGTCTCATGTAGTACTCTTTGCGACCTGACCTTCTTTGTGTTCGACCTTAGTTCTAACGGCCCTCTTTATAGTTATTAGAGTCTATACGTCTACTGTGGTGGGAATACCGTCTTTCACTTCTCCTCGATCTTTCGGAGAACTACTTTCACTTTCTCCTCTCGTTTTTTCAACCGGATTTAGAGTTGTAAGTCTTTTACTTCTAGTACCGTAGGCCAGGGTAGTGAAGTACCCTTTATCTACCCCTTTGTCACCTTTGTCACAGTCTGTAAAAAACCCCCTGAGGTTTTAGTGACGTCTACCACTGACGTCAGTACTTTAATTTTCTGAGAATGAGGAACCTTCTTTTCAATACTGGTTGGATCTATCGTATAAGTTTTCGTCTCTGTAATGAAACAGCTGATTCCAGACAGATTAGTTCTGATACCAAAAAGGACACCAGTACATACCTACGCTCTCAACCTGACACTTCTTCCGACTCGTGGCTTCTTAACTACGAAAACTTGACACCACAACCTCTTCTGAGAACTATCAGGGAACCTGACGTTCCTCTAGGTCGGTCAGGTAAGACTTCCTCTAGTCGGGACCCTAAAGAAACCTTCCTTACTACGATTTCGACTTCGAGGTCATGAAACCGGTGGAGGACTCTTCTCAACTGAGTAACTTTTTCTGAGACTACGACCCTCCCTAACCCCCGTCCTCTTCCCCTGCTGGTTCCTACTCTACCGACCTACCGTAATGCCTGAGCTACCTGCACTCAGACTCACTTGAGGCCCTCTACACTACTTGTCCCTCCGGACCGTACGACGCTAAGTACCCCAGCGTTTCTCAGCCTGTGCTGACTCGTTGACTTGACTGACTTCCCACTCCGAAGAACCCATCCAGTCAACCATTTCTTAGGAGGACGTTACGTCCTCTGAGACCAAGTTGAGGACCTAACCCTTCTAGGGGACCTCCTCCCGTTCCGTTGGGTGAGATCATAGAATGGAACTCTTAGAGTACCTGTCTCCGCGGACCACCCGATATCAATGCCCCCGCGTTTCTCAGCCTGTACTGAACCGTTGATTCGTGTCATGTATTCCCACTCTTTTGGTCTCCTTACAGCAGGTAATCATGGTCGAAATTTTTCGGTTTGAACCTCCGACACAGTGGTCATCTCCTTTCTCGATCAAATCCGATTAAGATCCTCTTGTAAGGTCTGTCCTATCTAAACTTCTATTGTGATGTCTGGGTGGACACTAACAGGTCGGTCTCTTCCTAGAACACGGTCTTAAGAGTCGACGTTCGTTGCCTTTGGTCGAGTCCGATTCTATCGGTTCTCCCTTACATAATTTTCGACAGACACATGAGTGTCCTACCTATCCTCGTAGTCCGCGGTCCGGATCTCTACCCGTTCTTAGTTCCTCTGAAATTCTCCAGTCCTCGTCTGTTGAGTCAGACAAGTCGTACCGAAGGACGTTTGACAAGACTCTAGGAACACAGTCAACAAGTTCCCATTTCAAAGTCTTCTCGAATAGTCTATCCAACGAATCTGACGTACAGGTGGGAGTCCCGACTCTCTCCGTCTTAGTCCAGAGAGGTTCTCGAAGGCACCAAGACTCGTCTGAGGACCCAAATATAGGGTGATGTTGACGTATGCACCCCTTCTCCATTAAGGGATTTTCTTTAGTCTGTGGTTGTCCTTCCCCCTTACCTACAACTCGTCGGTTTCTTTATGACAATTATGTATAAATGATGTCAGGACGGAAGGTGTCGTAAGGAAAGTGTGGTCCTACCATTAATACCATCTTCACCACTTACTTGTGACCGGACCCGGATGTCCCACCCGTCCCTTTCCCTTAAACTGTCCTGTTCTTTCGTAGTGACTGACCGATTGGACAAAAGGTTTCCTGAACTTATTCTATTCTAGTACACTGAGTTGTAAAAAATTGAACAGACAGTAAAAAGTCGTTCAGACTCAGTGAGGGACTAGAGGAATTCCACAGCAGTTGGGACTGACTCCCTCAGGACCCATCTACACTTCCCACCCCTGACGGCTTTCGTTCCCTTCTAATGTCATGGGCCTGCCGCGAGGGAAGGTTCAGGAGTGGGGTGTCCGAGATGTTCGATCATGGATCCCGGGCACTCGAAGAGTCTCTGATTCCTTAATAGACTCAGTCCCCCTTCAATGTCCAAGGTTTTATGTGTTTCTTTTAACGTTTAATTTTTGTAAAAATTACGAATTAATCGCGAATCGATAAAAAATCGATAGGAAAAGGGGAAAAGACACTGTGAGGATGGGGGTCGAGTCTCAAGGGGTTGTAAGTCGGATACCACGTAACAAAGTTTAATGTTTCGGTCGTTTACTCTCGTTCGGTCTCTCTCGTCCCCGTCACTGGACCGAAGAAGTGTTGTCCACTGCTGTATGACTAGTAGTAGACTTTACTTCTCAGGTTCAGTCGGGACCTTTCTTTCTTACTCCTGAGTTCGAAATTGGAATCCAAGTCTCTGGATCAAAGACTTAGGGAAGAAGTAAGGAGGTCGTCAAATTGAACTGTACCAGGAAGGTAGGTCCTTTCTAACACTTTTACAGACTCAATGGACTTTAACCCGGTCTCCAGGGTAGGCCAGACCTGTAAGTCTCACACGTAAAAGAATATTACAAATTCATGTGTCCTGACCCACAGTCTTCTGGGTTTATAGTAGGTCCGACAGTACTTGAGTGATACACTGGAGTCTGTTCAATGGTGGAGAGGAGAGGAGAAAGGAGAAAACATTTTACCTCAACTGACTTACTCGTGACTTCACACAAGTCCAGGATACTAGTGAATTTGAGAATTCGTCTAAGGATTTTGTTCTTTCTTTGGTGTAATCGGAACGACTGTGCAGAAGGGAATGCGAGGTGTCTTCTGGTTTACGATATTATTTTTCGTAGAGACAGGGGTTTGGTATGAATTAGAGGTTCAATACGTTGGACACTAATCATCTTGGATAAAACGACATTAACTCGTCCCATCAAGATCCTTTTTTAATATGACTTAAAGTGATTTACGCGTAAGTAAACCAATTGGTCTGGTGATTCCGACTGTATGACATGGCTAATGGATTATACTCATGGTAGTTGTAGGAAGGTAAAAGCCACTTAACCGAAAAATCGGTAGTCCGATCTCGGGTGATATTAAATAAAAGAAACACCATCACCGTTTGTACAGATTTAATCAATTTAATGAAATTATGCACCAACGAAATTCCGAGTTCTTAAGGACTGGTGAAGAAGGTTCCTTTGTAGTTAGGTGTTGTACACCTTATTTAGAGGTAAAAGTACAGAAACAAAGTAAACCCCAAGAAAAGACTTACTGAAGTAAAAAACTACAACGATTTAGTTGAATTTAAACCCTAGACTGATTTATGAGTCTCAACACGAGTAGAAAACTGGTTTGTAAAGGGAAGTAAAACAAGGAGGTTGGGGGTGACCCCTTGTATTAACACTAGTTAATGTTTAACGACCTACTGTTCGAGAAGTAAGACAGGTGTCGTTCTATTTACTGAAGGAACGGATTTGTTGGAGAACACCTTATTATAAGACTGGAGGAGAGCAAGAGGTAGGAAGAGTCTCCTCCGGTCAGGTTCGGTACGACAAATCGGTGCACTTACATTAACCTCGTCAAACTTTTTACACGTTTGTGTAATAATCGTTGCACAAATTTGTCGTGGCAAGGGAATCCACAAGTATTAGGAAATTTCGATACTATATTAATGAGGAAGGCCGTAGTGAGCTTGTACATATGTCGTGTCGTTCTTAATATAAAAAGTTCTTTGTACTGTCAAAACTTATTTATTTTTAATAAAGGGTCCAACGTGTGTCGTAAAAAGAAATAAATACCCTAGATGACAGAAAAGAAATAAGTATCATAGGGACAGAGAAAGTTTTCCTAAACTCAGTAGAATGTTTACGATTGTAATGTCGTATTGAGATTATTTTATTCGTATTTTGGTGTTACCCTCCATCCACTCGAGAGGGGTTTGTTCTGTTCTTTGTAATCTCCTTTCACACTGTCTAGACTAGAGTGTCTTTAGGTTTTCGAAATCAACTATTTCCAATTCATCGTCCGGTTGTCCATTCACCAATTGTGGGTTTTATACTGGACATATTTTTACGGATTTTGAGTTATTTTCTTGTTAATGAGTTCGTACATAAAATACGTTTCTTACACTTCTAATCCGGTCTTCTTCTTTATTTTTACTAGTTTACACAGTCCCCTTTTTTTTTCCGAAGTAGAGATCAAGGATGTCTTCCTCAAAGTTTAATATTGTTCTATTGGTCGTTCTTGGATGATATATCGTGATGATATATCGTGACATATAGTTGTTCCTAGGGACATATCGTGTCCCTTGAGACAAGTTACAATACACCATCGGACCTACCCCCACCCCCCACCTCAAACCCTCTCTTACCTATTCACACATACATACCGACTCAAGGGAAACGACAAGTGGGCTTTGATAGTGTTGTAACAATTAGACGATAAGCAACAATAAGTCAGCGATTCAACACAGGATGAGAAACGTTGGGGTACTTGACGTCGTGTGGTCCGAAAGGACAGGAAGTGAGAGAGGGTCTCAACTCAGTCACTAACTCAGTCACTACGATAGGTTAGTAGAGTAGGAGATATTGGGGACAGAGGAGGACGGGAGTTAGAAAGGGTCGTAGTCCCAGAAACAGTTACTCAGTCAAGAAGCGTAGTCCACCGGTTTCATAACCTTGAAGTCGAAGCCATAGTCAGAGTCAGGAAGGTTACTTATAAGTCTCAACTAAAGGAAATCCTAACTGACCAAACTTGAACGTCACGTTCCCTGAGAGTTCACAGAAGAGGTCGACGACGACGACGACGACGATTCAGCGAAGTCAGCACAGGCTGAGATAACTGGGGTATCTGTCGTCGTGGTGTCAAGTTTTCGTAGTCAAGAAGTCGTGATTCCGAAGAAATACCAGGTTGAGAGTGTAGGTATGTATTGATGACCTTTTTGGCATCGAAACTGATCTACCTGGAAACAATTGGTTCATTACAGAGACGAAAAATTATGTGACATCCAAACATTATCGAAAAGAAGGTTCCTCGTTCGCAGAAAATTAAAGTACCGATGTCAGTGGTAGGTGTCACTAAAACCTCGGGTTCTTTTATTTCAGATAGTAACAAAGGTAAAAAGGGGGTAGATAAAAGACACTTCACTATCCTGGTCTCCGGTACTAGGATCAAAAAACTTACAACCCAAAATTCCGTCGAAAAAGCGAGAGAAGAAAGTGGAAGTCGTTCTTCGAGAAGTCAAGGAGAAACGAAAGACGGTAATCCCACCATAGTAGACGTATGGACTTCAACAACTATAAAGAGGGTCGTTAGAACTAAGACGATAGGAGTTTACATTTTGTTTTTCAATTTTTTTTTATTTGGTTTTTTTGGGGGTCCAAACGTGGGTGAGTTACAGACTTTCTTTTTCTCAATATGTCATAACATGCCGGAAAAACCAACAAAATGTAAAATAGGGTCACGTTTGTAACGATGTCACCTACAGGACCATGTATATAGAAAATCGTTTATATGTCCATAAAGACTTCTATCCAAAGATTTTCGTTTTAACTCAATCTTACATATGCGTAAAACTTGTTTCTATTTATACCGGGTAGATGAGAGGATTTTATGACAAGATGAATTGTGAATGTAAGTATCGTATACTCACACAACTAAAGGAGATTTGTACGTTAATGGTGTCTTGGGTCATTAATATGAGTACCCGTAAATAGGGTGTCTTTATATTTGAGTACAAGTGTGTTTTTAACAGTACTTACAAGTTTTGTTGAAATAAGTAGTGTCAGTAAGTATTTGTAAGTATTTGACCTTTGTAAAGTCGACAGGAAATCGCCGACTCTCCAATTTGGTTGACCATGTAGGTGTGGTACCTATGATGAGTCGTTCTTCGACTATATGTCTTGTTGAACCAACTTAGGGGTCCCACAATATGACTTACCTTTTCGGTTAAGGTTTTCCGTCACTTGATATACTAAGGTAAATATATTGTAAAGACTTGACTGGTTTCCTATCTTTACCTCTTGTCCACTCACCAATAGACCTTACTATTCGTTCCCTTCCACGTTCTCCCGTCTGCCCACCCATATTTTCCCGTTGTGGTCCCTAGGAGTACCACTACCTCGACGAGATACAGAACTAGCACTACCAAGTGTGTCCTTGGATGTGTACACATTCTAACTACCTAACACAGTGATAGCTATAGGATCAACACTCCGGCATGATGTTAAAAAGTTCTTCAATGGTGACCTTCTTTGAACGATCTCCCATGGACCCTAGAGGGACATAATAAAGAATATCGAGGGACACTTAGATGGTGATAGAGTTTTGTTTCAAATTAAATTTTTTATATACTATCTAGATAAATTGTATTGTACTCTAGATTCTCTATGACGACGTACCCTTGTCGTACAGTGTTTTATTATCCCTGTCATAATAAGATAAACACTAGTTGTTTCAGTATATAATCGAATATACACATTCGTTTTTATTTTTAAATTATGACGAATGGAGACTCTTCTCCTTTCTTTTTCTCTCAGGAAAAAGTCAGACATAAATCACACAGGACAACGTCGCGAAATGTGGGTCGTACAGACTGAATACTAAATCCGTAAACAAAAAGTAACATTTCTCCCTAATTGATACGTTATTACTCCCAATTGGTTGACGAGGTCTCCTGTCCGTCATAGAGGAGTTCGTTTGACCCGACTTTCTCCACATGTCCCCTCTCCGTTGAAAGTCACTTCCACTGCTTCGGGTCTTCGGACTCTCTCCGTGTCTCCTACATCTTTTCCTAACCAAACGTTGTCTTGTCCGTGACTCCCTTCCCTTCTTCCCTCTCATAGGACTCTTCTTTACGTCTGTGCATTCTCCAGAGGGTCACCCCTGTCCTTATTTTCTACCGAAACCGCACGATAAACCCCATCCCGTAAATAATAAATGGTCCTCCACCACCGTGACGGTAGTCCCGGGAGTCCCTGTTACACCCCTCGTAAGGTCAATGACCCCTGTAGAGGAGGTCGTTACATAGGACTTTGCCGCCCCAGGGTAGTCGGACACCAGAGTGACCTGGAGAACTGTCGAGTGTAGTTCCGAGGTGGTGGACTAGAGTTGTCGGTGAGGAGATCACTTGGGTCTACCGTAAAGACTAGTCCCCGAATCGTATTCGAGTCATTGTTAGGGGGTGCCTCGGTCTGTCACAAGAAAGGAGTCATGAGTGGGACTATTTACCAAGGAACAGGGAGATCCGAACTCCATTCAACGTCTCAGGAAAGGGTTTTCCAGGACCAGACACTTGACCGAAACCAGACCCCTGACCTAAACAATCGGGGAGTCAGTACAGACTGAGAAACGGTGGGATACCTGAAACGTTGGGGTCCGAGGAGACAGGTACCCTAAGAGGTCCGTTCTTATGACCTCACCCGACGATGAGGGAAGAGGTCCCCTAGAAGAACTGGGTTCCTAGTTTGGACCTAGAGAACGTAACGTTCGTCTGAGAAATGGTAGACTCGGTGGTCCTTTGACTTATTCTCCGATACACAAGGGCGATACCACTATGTTCAAACCAGGGACGGGTCGTCTCGATCCTAAAAAGAGGGATGCAAACATTCGTTCATTGAATCATTTGGAGGGTAGGTCAAGTAAAATCCTTAGACCACTAGTCAATCGGTAACTAACGGTGTCTAGGGACGTATATTTTGAGAATGAAGAAACAGGGAGACCGAATAATTTCATTAACGTAAATACAACAGAGACTACCCTTGGTCTCTGGTCCCTTCGGTTAAAGTGACGGTGTAGCCGTAACAGTAAAGACTAGAAGTCTCTCAGGGCAGGCTCGAGAAGTCACTAAGACCACGGAGGAAATGACCGCATAAAAGAGAACGGAACCAACCGGGAGGGTCCCGTAAACCTCTCCACTACCAAATTGCCCAACCTCATTAATTGGGGAGGGTTGTAAGGGTAAAGGGGGTCGGAGACCTGAGGAAGGGGAGAGTG
This sequence comes from Capra ibex, assembly GCA_006410555.1. Lineage (NCBI taxonomy): Eukaryota > Metazoa > Chordata > Mammalia > Artiodactyla > Bovidae > Capra > Capra ibex. The sequence goes on along the minus strand of SJYO01026388.1, from coordinate 29,395,664 downwards.
TCAGAACGAAGAGATTCACGTCAAGTGCCTGATCGTCGTAGTACCGTAGTGGAATCTCGTGTAATTTTTGGTCCAGTCAGGATCTGGACGGTTTCGTGTTAGACGTAGAATTGTTTTAGGGGTCCACTAAGTATGTGTGTAATTGTAAACAAAATGTCGTCACAAAGAATTTGACATTAACGTTGACTAAGTTAAAACTTTCACGTTTACGGGTCCGGGGTAGAGGTCTCAAAGGTTAAGACATTTAGATACCACTCTAAGTTCTTAAAGGTAAAGATTGTACAAGTTTCGACTACAACTACAAGGGTCCACTACATCAGTGGTGATGTAAACTTGGTGACAAGATATAATACGGTCTCTTAAATGTCTTAAAACTGGATTTCTTGGTGTCCAGTAGTATCTGAGGTCCGAGAACAACCGGTTAGGTCGTCTGTTAAGTGTGGTCAGGAATCGTGAACTCGGTTGGGACTCAGGACCCTCTGTAAGGTACAGTCATATAAGTCGACTACCTAGGAATGATAGAAGGAGGTTATCGGAATGTTAGAGAAGGGTGTATGCTAGAAGGACGAGGAGGTCTATGGTGCACAATTCTAGAGTATTGAGAAACCCACTTATCCGATAAAATCGACTCTTACCGTTAAAAGATAAAGAGGAAGACCTGGTATAACTCTAGATTGAGAACAATGTCTCGACCTCCGTTTGTCTCCTCTGTCACACCCAGACTCTTTTCCGTCGAGATCTCCGTTGAAGGGACCCACATCAGTGACTTTTATGACAAGACGTCTTTCTCCCGAGTCCTTTTAAATCTGGAGTTTCAAGAGTCGGAATAGGTACAGGGTGGACACGCCATAATCTCTGGATCTTTCCGACTTGAAACTTAACCGTGAAATTGAAACGTTGGAACGTTACTCCGGGTCCCGAACCCACAAGTACCATTCCTGAGGTCTAGTTCTCTAAAGAAGTTCAAAAGGTACCTCCGAACTAAGACTTGATGTCCACAAGAATTTATATATATAATATATATATAAGTATGAGTAGTAAAACGGATATATACATGAAACCTCGACATTTTTCTGTTTGTTTGTTTGTTTGTTTGTTTTTTTGGATCCACTGCGACGTTGGAAATTTTAGTGAAGGAAACTGTCTCGTTGATTTCCTCGGTGTCGGAGGAAAGGGGTGTAGAACGGGAGGTGAATGAGAAGTAGGGAACGATACTGGTGTCTAGTAGACTTAGGAATACTATGAATGATACGTACGTAACTACTACTCACAGGTAAAGATGGGAAACTTTGAGGCACAGGGGCGCTCCAAGTCAAGGAGTTTATACTAGTCGGGTTAGGGTTTTCGTGTAATACTTCTAGATAACGGACCCTGTTGAAGATCATAGTTAATGAGATAGTCAGTCTTATGGTTTGTCTTTGTAGTCCACGAGTATATTTCTATTAAAGTTCTCCCTTGATAAATACTATCGTGTCTGTCTTATGTGCCTTTGGTGTTTTCTCTTCTGTTATTGATCCTCGACCATCGGGACTCGTCTTGACGGGATCTGAACTTCTCCTCCCAGTACACATCTGCGGAGTAATTCTCTTCGTCGCTGGAAGTCAGTTCCCTGGGTCAGTCGAACACCGTTGGAGTGTCTGTCCCTCGATACCCTCACTTGTGGAACTGGAGTGAGAGAGGGACCAAAGGTCAGAGAAAGGTCCCTAGGGGTCACCGGTTTGGGTTCCCCTTCGGTCTCAGTTCCTTCGGTCACCTATATCAGTTGATTTAGGCGGAGGACCCACCTCTCACCTAAGTCTCCCCTTTTACTTTCCAGAGACCGTACTACCCTTGTCCGGTACTGAAATCAAGATTTGTTTACCCGACCACCGTAGAGTCGTCTCTACATTTCGTCCATTAACTCTTCGAGACCTCTGATCTCTTTTCAGACCCGACACCATGTCTAAAGTCCCGTATCTTGACTTCAGTACTTTCACCCACTCTGCTGAATCACGTCTCATTCTTTTCCTCTCCTAGATCCCAACTTGTGCTCGTCAGAGTTGTAAATTTCTAGTCAATCTTCTTCTCTTAGACGGTGCTCTGCCTCTTTAACTCGTTATCTCCGCCTTCTTTTTGGTCCCCTCATACCGTCGAATCTATGGTCACCTTTTATCCTCCCAATTTAGTCAAGTCGAGACGACTCTCCAGTGTATGTTCCTTCTGACTCCACACAGGGATTCTAAATCCCCACACCTCCAGTGACCTGTGAAGTTATTTTTGTCAAAATTTTTTCTTCATCCCCTTCTACGGTCAATCTACTCCAACTACTCATTTGTCCACGACTTACTCCCGTTTGTTACTGATGCATGTTGAGAGGGTTGGTCAAACCCACACTTCTCCTTGTCTCTTTTTCTCACCTTGGTGCTTCCTTTAAACCCCAGGTCCTCACCCTAAGAACTTTTATCCTCACTAATCTCGTACAAGTCTACGACTGGTTTTTTAGGGAATTCTTCCCTTGTCTTGCTCCGATCTTTTCCCCCCTATAAACCACTGTATGGAAAAGACTCTACCAACCTTAGGTACCGGACCCCTTCTCCTGACTGGAAAGTTCCTCCTTGTAGTAAAAGTAAAACAGTCCTCCCTTCACGTCTCTTATCCACGTCCACGACCATGTCTATGTCCAACCTAATACCCACGTCCACCGTCCTTAAGGGTGGACTCCCGGAAACAAAGAAGACACTTCATATTTGTCTGTGGACGGTGACCTCTCCCTACTCTGTTCCCGATTTCTGAACCTTTCAGACTTTACCGACAAGTTTCTGACTTTCTACTCACCTGTTCTCCTGTCGCCCTAAGGGGCCCCTCCCCCCACTACTACCTCTTTTGAAAAGATCCGACCCCACCGCCCCCTCAGGAAGAGGTCAATACGGAACGACGACTCCATCTCTGCACTACTTTTCATATGATTACTCAAGAAGGTCTTAACTAAAAAAGGAGGTCCACTTTCTCATTATTTTCCTACTCGGTCTAGTCATTCAAATCCCACGACCGCTCTATCACCGACTGTATTACCTGGTACACAGACTACGCCGAAGTTTCCCTTCGTTTATATCCCATCCAACTACCCATTCCTTTTCATCTCCCCGGACCTCTAATTCCCGGAGTCATTTCAACCCCGTGTCCGAAGGATCCATTGTGATCACCATTTATTAGACGGACGGTTACGTCCTCTACGTTCTCTACTCCCAAACTAGGGGCCCAGTCTTTCTCAGGTACCTCCTCCCGTTCTGTTGGGTGAGGACATAAGAACGGACTTCTTGGGGAACCTGTCTCCTCGGATCACCCGATGCCAGGTACCCCAGTGTCTCAGTTTGTGTTGACTTCGTTGAATCGTGCGTACATACGTTCCAAAACAGAAGGGACCACCGAGTCTGCCACTTCGCAGACGGACGTTATGTCCCCTGGGCCCAAGCTGGGGACCCAACCCTAGGGACCTCTTCCGTTACCGTGGGGTGAGGTCATGAGAACGGATCTTTTAACGTACGACTCCTCGGACCATCCGATGTCAGGTACCGTAACGTTTCTCAGTCTGTACTGACTTGCTGAAGTAAAAGTGAAAGTACGTTCCAAACCCGTGTCTCATCCACTCTCCCGTCTGATCGGATGTTGCTCTACCCTAATACCTGTCTCCCCTCTAACCTGTCTACTGTTTTAGGTACCACACTGTCTCTTCATCCATGGCCTTCTCTACCCCAACTAATTTCCTGACTCTCCGGTCTTACGACTAACGCAGTAGATACCCACAGCAGGGTAGATGATCTCCCTACCGTCCAACGTCACACTCCCGTACACCACTCGATCTTCTTCTTCAAGAGTCCCTTCCTCTTACTCACAAGACCACCGGTCACCTACAGTTGTTGTGGTCTTGAAGACTCTTGTCGGTAAAAATGTCCTTACAAACCTAAGACGTGGTCCCTTACTCCTGTCCAATAAGGGTGGGGAGCAGGACCCCCACATTCACCACCTTCTTATGAACTCTCTCGACTTTTTCTTAACGATGAGAGACCCATCTCGACTCAAAGTTAAGTCCGTTCCTCTCTCTCCAAAAGGTCGTCGACTGCACTCGTCTCCGTCGTCCTTACTGGTCCTTACTTCTTCCTCCGAAGTTGAACTCATACAAACCTAGTGTCGAATATTTTTCTCAACGGTAATCCTTCTAAGTTTTATTCATAGACACAGGTCTTTCGTAATATGACGAAAAGTTTCTGTCTGTGTATACGGTTCAGTTTAGTAGGAAATGAAAGTTCCCACTGGGAGACACATACCAGACCGAGACCTCTTGTTATACATTGGTCTTCATAAAAGAGGTACGAGTCCCAACAGGAACCCAAAGAGACCAAGGTCGACGACAAACGACTCAAACCATACTCAAAATGGAAGTAGAGGATAAAAGGATCAAACGGTTTGAGACACCAAATTTTTCTGAGGGTGGTTCCTGTCAAACCCGAAGGGTCCGTTACGATCACCCTTTCTTGGGTGGACGGTTACGTCCTCTGTATTCTCTGAACCCAACCTAGGGACCCAACCCTTCTAGGGGCCTGCTCCCGTAGCGTTGGGCGAGGTCATAAGAACGGACCTCTTAGGGTACCTGTCTCCTCGGACCCCCCGATGTCAGGTATCCCAGTGTCTGTCAGTCCGAGCTGAGTTCGTCCTGTGCGAATCCAGCGACAAGAACTCCAAAACATATAGACGAAGAATGTAGTAGAAAACCGGAACATGAAGGAGAACAGGAGATTGGGGAGAAGTGAAGACACACCCATAGGTGGGAGACGAAGTTGGGTAAGAGTCGTGTAGATCCCGTTACTTACCTTAATGACCCGTCGGTCCCACGAAGTTTCTAGTGAACCATCTATACACTGACGACAGACAAGAGGTATTTTCTCTACCGTACTTTCATTTGAAACTCCTGAAAGATTAACGTGGTATCCACCGACTTGTTTGAGACGTCCATGACGATTCATTTTGCTTTCAGGTGCACCTTTGTCACTTTGACTCTAATGGTTAAAAGGGAAACCGAGAGGGTTAGTCGAAAAAAGGAAAGGAAGACTGAACTAACAGTTATGATTAAGAATCCGACTCTCGACACTGGGTTAGAACTGTTTGTCTAGTGTTCACAAACAGGAACAAAAAAGAGTAAGGATCCTCCCTATGAGTACGTGGTATTTATTTATCTGGTTCAATCTGGCGTATAGACCAATGTACACTTTTATGTGAATTGTTTGACAAAGAGATACGGTGTCCTACTGAATCTTATCAGTGTATTGTTTAATAACGGGAAACCCACGAAAGTGAGTTTTGAGAAGTGCATTAAAAGTTAGTCACGACAAGTCAAAGTACAACAGAACACTAATGACGAACCCTAGAACGACAAAAACGCTCTCAGGAGTTATGAAATACCCACTACGACACTCGTCTGACCGAGATAATGACCATGATACCAATAATAGTAGAGAGTGGATTTTGCGAATAAACAACGACAACAAGTCAACGATTCAGTACAGACTGAGAAAGACTGGGGTACCTGTCGTTGTACGGTCCGAAGGGGTAAAAAGTGAGAGAGTCTCAAACGAGTTTGAGTACAGATAACTCAGTACTATGGTAGGTTGGTAGAGTAGGAGACAGTAGAGCACGGGAGCTAGGAAGGGTCGTAGTCCCAGAAAAGGTTATCCATTCAGGAAATGTGATTCACCGGTTTCATGACCTCGAGTCCAAGTCGTGGTCTGGAAGATTGCTTGTGAGTCCCAACTAAAGGAAATCCTAACTGACCAAACTAGAGGAATGTCAGGTCCCCTGAGAGCGTTCAGAAGAGGTCGTGGTGTTAAACTTTCGTAGTTAAGAAGACGTCAGTCGGAAAAAAATACTAGGTTGAGAGTGTAGGCATTTTACGAATATTTACCAGAGTTTGTCGCACGGGAACGACCGATAGTCTCGAACAGAACTCCCTGACCTCTCTACTGAATAGGATCTCTTTAGTGGCGTCACGTCCACTAGTGTCCGTACAGTCAAACGAGGAATCGTTGTATTTTATTCGCTCTTACATTAAAAGAGAACGATGTCCTCTAAATGAAGATTTACTAGTTCTAGCCATCGAAGTCTTGGAGGAACTATAGTCTCCGGGCAGGATACTTTGACTCGTCTTTGAGTTCGAATTTAAATGGGATGTGTAGAGTCAAACTTTTGGAATAAAGTCATTTGTGAAAAGGGGAATAGTCGTGTTGAATTCCCCCGACTTAGTCTGATTTTCCTTCCTAAATATAAGGAACAAACTTCCTCCTCAAAAGAACGAAAAAGAAAGAAGACGATCTACATTTGTTCAGATGTGTATATTGGAGTGCACGGTCGTCTAAAGAATTTTGGACTTCTCTGAGTCAGAATTTTACTTCTGAAACACCTCTTCTCACCTTGTCCCTTCTTTTTTGTGTCTAAGAATGACTGTAACGATTCAACGACTTAGTTGGTCGGGACCTCGGATGGGATGAACACCTTAAAGTCAAAACATTCCACTGATCAAAAAAGTATCCATTCAGTCAAACGGTATCAAACGAAGAATTAAAAATTTTTAACGATAATAAACGGTATTTTTCGGAGGATCCACCGGACACATTGTCTCGTCCTGGATCGTCCTTACACTCAATAACCCCCATTAAGGACAGTTAGTAAAAAAAAAATATTTTCTTAAAAACTACACCTGGTAAAAAATTCTGAAATAACTTCAACAATGGTATAACGAAGACAAAACACAAAATCAAAAGACCGAGACTCCGTACTACACCCTATAACCGAGGGGTCGGTCCCTAACTTGAGTGTGGGGTACATGACCTTCCACTTTAGAATTGACGGACGGGTGAGCTCTTCAGGGGTTAGAAAAGAAATAAAGGGAGGAAGTTGGACTAAGGATTATACTCCGATAAACACGAAACTCAATCGAAAGGAAACAAAGATGGGATGGGGTAGGGTAAAAAAGGTCGAGAGTCTTTAGAGACAATTAGAGGTATATTTATATTGTACTGGAAGTTCAACTTAAATTCGACCTTAGTTTAGTTCCATTTTACAAACCTCTGGGGTAGACAACCGGAGTTTCTCCTTGTTGTCTAATAATAACCCATCCTTTTCACAGGAGATTTTAACGAAGGACTTCAGTCGGTCTAAGACCCTGTTCTAGACGTTTAAAGCAGTCGTAGTGACGACGAAGAGTTATAAATATCGGACGGGGTCCGAGATAATGTGAATGTCTTAAAGAGGATATAGAGCAACCACTCTTCCACTCCGACCCACAACTTAGTTACTGTAGATTTACCGACTTTAGTAAGGTAAACCTCAGACGACTTTAATGAAAAATAGTTTAAAAATTTTAAATATTATAAAGAAGTTTATGGAAAAGAAGAAGTAGATGACAGAGGAGAAAGACCCTAAGACTAACGTGTGTACGATCTGACGAACTATGATAGGATGTCGGATCCCTGGACAAGAAAAAGAAAGAGGAAAAGGGGAGAAACAAATCTATTATAGTCAACTGAGTAGACGTTCAAACGACTATTAAAGTACACGACGTAGAAAAATAACACGGATTGGTTTCTCAGAAGTTAAAGTATGTGACATAAACAAACTTTCGTAGTTAAGAAGACGTGAGTCGGAAGAAATACCAGGTCGAAAGTGTAGGCATGTGCTGACGACCTTTTTGGTATCGAACAGATATGTCTGGAAACGGTCGTTTCACTACAGAGACGAAAATTATACGACAGATCCAAACAGTATCGAAAAGAAGGTTCCTCATTCTCAGAAAATTAAAGTACCGACGTCAGTGGTAGGTGTCACTAAAACCTTGGGTTCTTTTATTTTAGACAGTGACAAAGGTAAAAACAAGGTAGATAAACGATACTTCTCTACCCTGGTCTACGGTACTAGAATCAAAAGTCTTACAACTCAAAATTCTGTCAAAAAAAGTTCTAGTCATCGAAGTCTTGGAGGAACTATAGTCTCCGGGGAGGATACTTTGACTCGTCTTTGAGTTCGAATTTCAATGGGATGTGTAGAGTTAAACTTTTGGAATAAAGTCATTTGTGGAGAAGGGAATAGAGAATCCGAGAAATCAAACACCCAGACACAATTAACTGACGACAAAGAGAAATGATACCTAATGTAAAAGGACGGAGAAACGTGTAATTAGAAAAATAACACATGACTCAGAACACCGGTTATTTAACTTCTCTTAGATCTAAGACGATAGAGAGAAATTTCTTTCAACTCTAAACAACGTTCGTCAATCAATTTAATGATCGCATAATAGAACTTGGAGACCTCGACGTCGTAAGTTATCTTGAAAACACTATCTTTACAAGATATGTGTCAGGTTATGTTACCTGTAGTTGGTGTTCACCGATTTTCGTAAATTTTACACTGGTCACTGACTACCTGACGTAAAACTCAAAATAAATTAAAATTAGTTCAACGATTCCGGTACATATACATCTCCAATAATATAATTTATTACGTCGATACTTCTCGACCAAAATTCGAGACAAGGCCCCCACCCCCCGTCAGACAAACACAAAACGGAAATAAAGATCCCGTTCCGAGATCAGGACCCTTCACCAGGAATGGGGATTCCACACGGGAGACCAGGGACTCCTTTCAGAATCCACAAACGGCACGGGGGGATTGACGCGTCCTCAACTCGAGATTTGAGGTAGAGGGTCGTATTTCGTCGGCATCTAATCGGAAGGTCGGCAGCGAGAAGGGACCCGAGGACGTGGAGTCAGACGTGTACACGACAGGTCCTCAGTCGACCCCTAACCTCCCTTCAGACAGGGATCTAAACCCGTGAGGGGAAGACTCCGTGGGAGGAAAGACCCTGAGGAAGGAAGGGTTGAAAGGCGACGAACACCTTCGGGGTTTCGGGTGGAAGACGGGGAGTCGGGGTTTCCGACGGTCAAAGGTCGACTCGAGACAGAGGACGGTGCCCTCCTCCACTCACGGTCGTCTCCTTTACGGACTAACCGTATCTGGAGTGGGTCACCCGAAGGGAAAAGAGTTCCAGTATAGAAGACGTCGAAAACAGAAGTCTTGTTTTGGTGAAACCAACGAGAGGTCCTGGAATCTTGTCCAAAACAAAAACAGTACAAAATCCAGGTCTTAAATAGTAACAAAAACCGTCTTCCTAATCAGTCTACGAATCAACGATTCCGCCTTGATTAGACTTACCGGTTTAGGTCTGTGATTTTGTCACTCAAGCCACCCGTTCAATCGGACAGGGAAGGAGGATCGTATGAGAGGGAGCAGAGAAACGTTGTCTTCCCCGAGTCATAAACGACTTACTTGTAAACGACTTTTGATTTTTAAGAGAACTTCCTCGGTATGAAACTCCGTAATCGTCTCAAGTATTAAATGTTTCCGGTTAGGAAAGGGCTTTCATCTAAAACTATACCCAGTTACTCTTTCTTGTTCTCCAAGGACGCACATAGACAGAAGACTAATGTTCACCGTCTTTTGTACGGAGTTAAAACCGAATTCGTCTTCCTCTTGTACAATTCGGATCAAATTATGAGGTTCCATAATTTCCGTATCGACCTAAATCCCGAATATATCATAGTAGTCTTCCGTCCCCAAAACCAAACCAAAAACAAGGGTCGAGAGTCTGGGCGGATAGTGTAACTGTCTTAATTAAAGTCGAAGGACACAGACGTTCTTCTACCATTGTCCAAGGTGACACGTAGGAGAGTTCGCAGGTCAGGTCTCCTCTTTCACGTTCGGATAAAAAGTCTTTATGAGTGCTTTTAGAGGGACGGAAAGTGTCCCAGATGGACCCAATGTACGGGTAGGTCCTGGTTAGTGTGCCGGTACTTTGTCCTACTTTACTAACCGGATTCGCACCGAGTAGACGAGGTGGAGTATCAGTCTCCCGACAGTCAAGGTGGTCTGGATGTATCCGACTCTCACCCCTTGCCCGTCAAGAGGGCTGTTTAAGACGACGACGACAATCCAGTCCTTCAGTATAGGTTGAGAAATACTGGGGTACCTGACATCGGACAGTCCGAAGAGACAGGTACCCTAAAGGGTCTGTTCCCTTACCCAACGGTAAAGAAAGAGGTCCCCTAGAAGGACTGGGTCCCTAACTTCGGAACGGAGGACGAACTTCCGTCTAAGAAATGGTCACTCGGTGGATCCTTTGGGTAGGAGACTATTTATAGACCTAAGAATAAGTGATCTTCCCGTCTGTGTTGTCTTCGGGGTCAATATTGTTTCGGGGAGGTTATGGTTTCCAATAACCTCCTCTGACCTTGGTTCCATGGACCTTCCCCAATTTTCCAATGTTTTACTCTTCGTCCCTTGGATTTCCTCTTTGGGACGGGGGAACAGGTGAAACGGGGAGTCGACCTCCGTCCACGACACGACAGAGTAACGAAGCACCACTATCACGAATGCCTGGACCCTACTCACTTTAGGTACGTCAAATCTATGGTGTCGTCATAGAAATTTTCCATAGTCCACCTCTTACCGTAAATTACACCTTAGGTCCGAAGGTTAATCTCCGAACAAGGTGAACGATTTGAACCGAACTCAATTTACGGGTGGCTGGCGAACAGGGATATCGTAAAGTAGTGACGCTACTTAAGAGTGTTTGTTTGGGAGAGGGGCTGGGAAGGATTACCATGTGCGAGAGATATGGTAATCTCCAGACTTAAGAAACGGGTCTGTTTAACGGTCCTGGAGGAAAGGTAGAGAAGGTGTCATTCCTACGTTAGGTTCCTTTTTTCTGTTGTCGCGGTTTACGTCGTTACGAAGACTTACGAGTGAACTGAACCGGTCACGGACTGGTCGTTGAGGACGTCAAGGTTTGGTAGGTCGTCGTAACCGACCTCCCCCCACCCCCACCCCACCCCTCCACCCCTCACCTCCAAAGGGGAAGAGAGGGACGAAGGTCCTTTCGTCTCGTTTATATCGTCTGGGGTCTCTGGTCACTTTTTTATGGAAACCCTCGGAGAGTTAGATGAGTCAGGGGTGACTGACGAGGATTCGTGTAAGACTGAACTTGGACAACCAGGATTCTCTCGGGTCACTTTCCGAAGGGATTTCGGTAATTTTCTTGAGAGGGGCTAAAGAGTTTTTTACAGACGTTAAAATCCTAGAGTGTAAAAAGACGTTATTCGTACGGAGTGAAAACGGTGTTTTTTAATTTTATTAATGCCTATAAGTTTCAAAGTCCTAAAGGTGTTACGGAACGGGTGAGACTGCAAGGGAGACATTGGTCACTGACTGAGTGTCAACGACGAGTGTCATAAAGTCCGAAAAAGACAGTGACGCCAACGTAGATTAGTATTTTTCTTTATGTGAAGACTGTTTAAAATCTTACGTTGTACCTTCTCTAGAGACCTTTTTACGGATAGTCGAGAAACTATGGGTCCACGGGAGCCACTATTTTACGATCAGAAAAGTCCTTTAGTCAACTAAGGAACGAACAAAGTAGTTTGTCGAGTGAGGGGCGATCAGAGTAGAAGGACTACTCTACCAGGAAAAGTCCCGTCTCTATGAGACTAAGGGAGGAGAAAGGACGGGAGGGTTGTGGGTGCGTTGAAGAAGTGAACGAGACGTAGGGTGGTACGTCTGACTGGAGTAAGAGTCGAAACAAACAAAGGGGCTACTCTAATGACCCATCCACGGCATCAGAAACCAAACGACCCGTTAACCGATGCGCGTCAAGGACACTGGGTGCGGGACCTACCTCCCTGTAGAAGTAATAAGTGCTATTTGATCTCCATGTCAATGGTCGTTCCAAGTGGAGGCTTTGAACAAATCGGTCAAAGGAAGAAAGTGACTCGACAAGGTTCTGTCTAACTGTTTTTGTGGCTCTCAAAGACACAAGGGTCCTTGGTCATGGTGGTCTTGTTCGGTTCCAGAGAACGACTTGATACTAAGAGCTAAGGAGAGGGGTGTGAGGGAAAGGATGTTTCGATACCTGGTAGTGCAAAATTACGCCACGACTCAACGATTGTTTTTACCACACACAAAAAAAAGAGAAGGACTTACAGTTTGTTGTATACTAGTTCTTCGTCCGTGTTTTATAGTCTTTTTTTCATATGTGACAAGGACGGACCGTACGTTTGCGTGTTCACCGACCCGAAATTTTCGAAGGCACAAGTGTTCTTCAGGACCTCGTAATTTTAACTACGACCCCTAATCCAACGGAAAGTCTCGTCGTCGTAGACATATTCGCTTAGGAGGACCCGACTCGGTAAAAGTCGGGTCCGTATAATTCAACCGACCGGTACTCAGCCGGAAACATGTGTGTGCGTGTCATAAATTGACGAGCACGTCACCCGGGGTTTACTTTTGGTATAAAACAATCGCGGTGTACAAGGTCCGAACTGTCATAAATAGTTTCCCCTTCGACGACCCAAATGACTTTCCTTACTTAAAGTAGTCCCAGACCGTCTGGGTTGGGACTTGTCAAGTCAAGTCAAGTCAACGAGTCAACACAGGCTGAGAAACGCTGGGGTACTCAGCGTCGTGTGGCCCGGAGGGACAGGTAGTGGTTGAGGACCTCAAGTGAGTCTGAGTGCAGGTAGCTCAGTCACTACGGTAGGTCGGTAGAGTAGGAGCCAGCAGGGGAAGAGGACGGGGATTAGAGAGGGTCGTAGTCTCAGAAAAGGTTACTCAGTTGAGAAGCGTACTCCACCGGTTTCATGAACTCAAAGTCGAAGTCGTAGTAAGGGAGGTTTCTTTAGGGTCCCGATTAGAGGAAATCTTACCTGACCAACCTAGAGGAACGTCAGGTTCCCTGAGAGTTCTCAGAAGAGGTTGTGGTGTCAAGTTTTCGTAGTTAAGAAGTCGCGAGTCGAAAGAAGTGTCAGGTTGAGAGTGTAGGTATGTACTGGTGTCCTTTTTGGTATCGGAACTGATCTGTCTGGAAATAACCGTTTCATTACAGAGACGAAAAGTTATATCCCTCAAGAAAAAGGGACGGACCGTTCACCATGTCACCGACATCCGTGTTCCGAGAGCTGGTCGAAACCCGTGGGAAAAGATGGTCTACAGAGATCCCGGACGGAGGGGTGTCGGACCCGGAGTACCTTGTAGTAGTCGAGGTGTCGAGAAACAAGAAGTCCGGGGTCAAACATAAGGAAAGAGAACTTTCCTTCCAGTAAAGAAGGAGGGGACTAGAGAGGTCGTAGTGAACCCCGACCCTACCTTTACGTCTCAGGGTCCGAGGTGGGATCTGGAGACGTAGACGTGGCTATCCACAGAACATTTATTTGACCCCCCCTCCCAACAGTGTCACCACCCACGTTACCCCTCCCTAGGAATGACCGGAGACACCCACCCTCCTTCGACCCGTCAGACGTCACGTGTCGTGTCGGGGTGTATTCTTTCTGAACCGAGTATGTAGTACACTGAGAGATTTCACGGTGGTCCTCCAGTCCTTCGACTTTTTGGAAATAAATTAATAGATTGGATTAAGGGGAAAAGGTGTTTCTGTGTTTCACAACAAATGTGTCAAAGTCATCGGCTTCTTAAAAGATCCTTAAGTTGAAGACACTTAACTCCCTTCTGACACAAAGTAAAACAAGTCTTAAAATGGAAACAAGAAGTAAAACCTCTGTGTAGTAACTGTCCTTACGACGAGTATCGTGAAGTTAGAGGTCCTGTTATATAGACATAGTTATACGAAACCATTGACAGGGGTCTTGTCACTAAAATATAGACTACTGAAGTAACCAAAAGCCACATTTACACGGACTCGTAAATATATAACTTAACAACAAAGTAACATTTAACTAAAATAAAGAAGTATAGTCTTAATTCGTTAAGTAATATGTCTAAAACTCAATCAAAATAATAAGTACCTAAGATAAAATTCTTTTATTTCAGTAAAATTTAATAATCTCTTATAACCCTAGAGTATCCCAATTCTTAGAACCACGATATAGGAAGTCAGCCGGGAATAATGTACGATAGACTAGTAGAATCAACGTAAAAGAGGGGACGACGACGACGACGATTCAGCGAAGTCAGCACCGGCTGAGACACTCTGGGGTCTCTGTCGTCGGGTGGTCCGAGGAGACAGGGAACCTAAGAGGTCCGTTCTTGTGACCTCACCCAACGGTAACGGAAGAGGTCACGTACTTTCACTTTTCACTTTCACTTCAGCGAGTCGGCACAGGCTGAGAATCACTGGGTACCTGACGTCGGGTGGTCCAAGACGGCAGGGGCCCTAAGAGGTCCGCTCTCATGACCTCACCCGACGGTAACGTAAAAGAGGGGATGATCTAAGATTTATAAGTCCATCTTGACTGTCAAATATTTAAACTGCAAGATCTGTGGCGAATCAAGTCGCATTGCGTGGATGACTCGTAATTCATTGACTAGTGTCCTAATGAAACTCTCAGGGAGTGGGAAGTGGGGTAGGAAGATTATGATACCTCAGGGATGACACACGTCTCGTGGTCGTCGGACCGATGTTATCAGTAATTCTTTCTCAAACCGTGTACCCTACTCGTCTTTCGAATTGTGTTTCTGAAGACTTTTTTTCACCTCTAATCTTTACCAGGTGTCCCCTTTGTTTGTTTTACGATACTCCAATACCTCTTCCTCTGTTAAGGTTGCACATGTATACGTGTATATATCGGATCTCACTGTTCACATACATATTCAAGGAAACACACAAAATTGTCAACTGGTGGTGGTAGAAACGGGGTAACTTAATCTTCAAAAAAACGCTCGGTACGAGTTCAGGAGATTGAGGAAACATAATGACGGTTCGAAGTCACAACGTAGTCTGTTTTTAGGGAAGACAAAGACCTGTTTCAGGTGTCTGTATGTCAGAAAAGTTAGAGCACACTATTATACTAACACACACACACATACACATCCGATCTAACCGGGGTACCCGTCGTAGACCTAAAATTAGACAACTATTAAACCTTTCCAGTAAAATGGTGAGACCACCAGTAAAAGGAGTAGTCTTTCCTACCTAGTCTAACTGCCAAGGGTTTGAACTGACAAGGACCCCTCTAAAAAAATTTATATCTTTAGTGACCCGAGATGAGGGTTGTGTAACTTTTCTGAATCTTAGGTTCATCGATATTTAAAAATTTCTATAGTCTATTAAGATCATTCACTGGTCCAAAGGAAAGAAAGAAATCGGTGCACCGTACGCTCTCGAATTAAGGGATTGGTCTCCAGGGTGGGTGTGGCGGACGTCGTCATCGAGTCTTAGAATTGGTGACCTGGTGGTCCCTTCAGGAACCGGTACAAAAGAAAAGTTTGAAGTTACACATATGTCTAGTGGACCCTCTGGAATTCTACATCTAAACTAAGAAGTCGAGTCCTTACCCCGAACCCTCAGACGTAGGATCGTTCGAGGGTCCACTGTGTCTACGACGAGCAGGTACTTAGGATAAGGTCACCGGTTCCTATTTTCCGAACATTCATAAAAAGTCAACTTATGAGAGGTAAATGTAGTTCCACCAAGTTTGACATTTGTTAGATGGATGTTACACCCTCTGGATCCTAGCTAGGGACCCAGTCCTTCTGGGGGACCTCTTCCTTTACCGATGGGTGAGGTCGTAAGAATGAACCTCTTAAGAAACCTGTTTCCTCGGACCTCCCGATGTCAGGTATCCCAACTTTTTTCAACCCGTACTGACTCGCTGATTGTGAAAGTGAAGTGAAAGTTACAATATGTTGTCCTAAGAAGTAGGAGGCCCAAGATTATGAACTAAACCTAAACTACACCTAGGTTACATTATTTTTATCTTTATTTCACGTGATATTTACATTACACGAACTTAGTAGGGGTTTGGTAGGGGTGGGATGGGGGTCGGACACCTTTTTAACAGACGGTGATTTGGTCAGCGACCACGGTATTTCCAAGCTCAGGTGACAGTATGTTCCGCCGGTGATTTTTAGTAGAAAAATCAGATACAAAATCACATTCTACTGGATCGGTTCGATTTAGTAGTACCATCTCATACCTTAGTAAAGCAAGTAAATATTTAAAATTGACTATGAAAATTCATTAGAGACCTCCTAAAAAAGGGATAATTCAGTCATACGGTATCATGTTGTAACTTTCTCAAAAGTTTTTAGGAGTCTGATCTTTGTTAAAAAGTTGGTTAGTCGTCTGAAACTTGACTGGAAGACACCGTGTACCTCAAGTTTCAGCCACACTAGACTTACAGTATCTTCCATGAGAGAGAAGGGCTTAGGAGGGTACCCGACCGTATACGGACTTTAAGGAAATTGTCTCCTGTCTCAGAGAGTGAGTGAGACATTAATCACTACTCCGAATTTTATAGGGGCTCCTCCCATTTCGTGACTGAAACGTACAATCGTCTTATTTCTTTACTACGGCCTCTAAAAAGTCCCTTTCTCCAAAAATGTCCTTTCTCAACCTAACCCCCTCCGTCCGACCTCGTCTCTCACTTTTTACACACAGTCTTTCCCTTCGGTCCCCGGACTTCAAATGAACTGGAAGAAGTATTAAAACAGTTTTCCTTTGACTTGATTCCCAAAAGTCTTTTGTCGTCGTTCGGTCCTCTGGGTAGTGTAAGAAACCCCTCCGTCGGCCTCCGTCCCACCTCTCACCAGAGGAGGATTCCTTTTCTGTAGGGCGATCAAGGAAACGAGTAGAGGACGTGAGGACCCTCTTCGAGAGTCCGTAGAAAGACGACTCAAGTCAAGTTAGTGAGTCAGCACAGGCTGAGAAACATTGGAGTGTCTGACGCCGTGCGATCCGAAGGGACTGGTAGTGGTTGAGGGCCTCGAACGAGTTTGAGTACCGTAGAAAGACGATCAGTCGAGAGACGATGTCAGTCGAGAGACGATGTACGATGTTTGAGTACAGTAGAAAGACGAAGTCAGGACGTTTGTTCATCTCCTCACCCAGGGTTCGTCCTCTTCCCAGTCTTACTCCTTGTAGGTACCCTGGACTTGACTGGTTCACCCAACGTCCTCCCTCTCCCAGGTGTCCTCTTGACTCCACCGGTGATCCTTCTCCCTCCACCTACACTGGATCTTCTCTTCCCCGGGGTATTTCGGTCCAAACAGAGGTTGTGACGTATCTCTCAGAGTCTGAGTTCAAGAACCGTTGTGTTGGAGAAGGGTTAGAGGACGTTGACTAGAGCTCCAGTGCTGACGGTCAAATTCTGTACATATGTTCTGGTTCCTTTAACTGGAGAGAAGGATATTAATTCTGTGAGTCAGAGGGGATGTATGAACACTGTGAGAGTTCCATCGTCACTCCGTCGACCTTCTAGAAACTCAGACCGACTACGGGTCCGACCTAAACGGAGACCCGTATCACCGGTTCGTAGATGCTCGACCTTGGTGGAGATTCTCGTCCTCTGTCTGACCCGTGGACTACCCGACAATTCGACACTTCTCGAACGAGGTCGTTGGAGGGAGAGTTCTTCGTAAGAAAATTAGTGGAAAGAGCATTTCCCTCCCTAGACTTCTCTTCGTATGTCTAGTGTACCCGATGACTCCACCTCTCCTTTCCGTAAGATCTAAGTTTACTATCGAGATGTAGGTATTTGACGTACTAAGTGACTTATTGGTGACTGTGCACCTGTGACTTAAGTTGATTTTACTAGCCTCTCTTTGACAGGTCACTTCGGACATCCTCGTACCGAACTGACTCGTCCCGGTAGGTTCGGACGGTGTCTCTCCACTCACGTCCCAGTGACCAAGAACGACTGAGTACCGTTTACCTGTTCCAGGGAAGAGTCCCGGGGGTCCTGTGTCCAACGGTAACGTTGAGGTCTTACTTCGGGTAAAAACTTCCTGACTTTTCTCTTCCTATTCTCTCCTCACAATGGAAGTGATCGTAAGTCAAGTCAACGAGTCAGCACAGGTTGAGACGCTGGGGTACTTAACGTGGTACGGTTCGGAGGGACAAGTAGTGGTTAAGGGCCTCAAGTGGGTTTGAGTACAGGTAGCTCAGTCACTACGGTAGGTCGGTAGAGTAGGAGACAGCAGGGGAAGAGGAGGACGGGGGTTAGAGAGGGTCGTAGTCTCAGAAAAGGTTACTCAGTTGAGAAGCGTACTCTACCGGTTTCATAACCTCAAAGTCGAAGTCGTAGTCAGGAAGGTCACTTGCGGGTCCTGACTAGAAATTGCCCAATCTAGAGGAACGTCAGGTTCCCTGAGAGTTCTCAGAAGAGGTTGTGGTGTCAAGTTTTCGTAGTTAAGAAACCACGAGTCGAAAGAAGTGTCCGGTTGAGAGTGTAGGTATGTACTGGTGACCTTTTTGGTATCGGAACCGATCTGTCTGGAAACAACCGTTTCATTATAGAGACGAAAAGTTATACGATAGATCCAACCAGTATTGAAAGGAAGGTTCCTCATTCGCAGAAAATTTAAGTACCGACGTCAGTAGTAGACGTCACTAAGACCTCGGGGGAGTTTTATTTCAGACTGTGACAAGGGTGACAAAGGGGTAGATAAAGGGTACTTCACTACCCTGGTCTACGGTACTAGAAGCAAAAGACTTACAACTCTAAATTCGGTTGGAAAAGTGAGAGGAGAAAGTGAAAGTAGTTCTCCGAGAAATCAAGGAGAAGTGAAAGACGGTATTCCCACCACAGTAGACGTATAGACTCCAATAACTATAAAGAGGGCCGTTAGAACTAAGGTCGAACACGAAGAAGGTCGGGTCGCAAAGAGTACTACATGAGACGTATCTTCAATTTATTCGTCCACTGTTTTACGTCGGAACTGCACGAGGAAAAGGATAGACCTCGGTCAGACAACAAGGTACAGGTCAAGATTGACAACGAAGGACTGGACACGTATACAAAGAGTTCTCCGTCCAGTCCACCAAACCATAAGGGTAGAGAAAGTCTTAAAAGGTGGCAAATAACACTTGGTGTGTCAGTTTCCGAAACCGTATCAGTTATTTCGTCTTAAACCTGTACATATAAACCTGTGTGCCATATACCTAGAGGTGAACATGAGAACAGGGTAAGACGTTTGGAGACAACCTCCGTCTGAAAAACTTCACTTGTGTTTCTGACCCGAGGAGACCAATTACCCACCCCAACCCCCTCCCACTCTCGGTAGGACAAGAGCCTCTGTGGTGTGGACACCCGAGGTTGGGGACCGGGATGTACTTCTGTATGATCACTCGAACGACTAAATTTTGTAAAAGTAAATAAGTAAGAAAATAAAGACCGACATAACGCAGAAACAACGGTGTACCCGAAAAGAGATCTACGTAGTTCGTCCCCGATGAGACATCAACGACACGCGACCGAAGAGAACACCTCGTACCCGAGTCACCGACGTCAAGGCCCGAGGTCTCGTGTCTGAGCTATCAACACCACGTTCCTGAATCGACGAGACGTCGTACACCCTAACAGGGGACGTAACTGTCCGTTTAAGTAGTGGTTACTTGGTGGTCGCTTAGACCCCGAACCACTAAAAATTGGGAATAAGTGTGTTTCGTTCAGTACAATAATATATTTGTGTATATGGTTTGTGTATGGCTTTTTAGACACCCAAGATGATTTACTTCTTAACGAAGATTGTAAAAATACGTTTATTACGTTGGATTTAACAAGTGTCTCTGATCTTGACTGAACGAATAAAATGGATGATTAATTGGGTGGGACGGACCTCTTCCTTTATCGTTGTGTGAGGTCGCAAGAACGGACCTCTTAGGGTGCCTGTCTCCTCGGACCGATTCCACCTACCCCAATGTCTCTCAGCCTGTACTGACTCATTGACTCGTGTGTGTGTGGTTCTCAATTTTCCTAATCCTAAACGAACAAGTGTATGTATAGTGTAATGAGTACGGTCCCATAAATTTTTATTTATGTTCACGGAGTGTTGTCGGTCGGAGGGTCCCTGGGGGAAACAAGGAGTCGACCTGTATGGATCCTACCACAACACCCAGTGTCGGGGGTCCCACTCCTCACCTGGCCGGGATCCTCGGGTTCTGATTCCCCGTGGGACCGAAAAGGGCGGGCCTTCTCGGTACAGTCGGAGGTCTCCACTAAATATAGTGACTAGTCCGTTGTCAAGAGGGTGAGTTGTTCGGGGTACGGGGTCCAGATACAGGTCCTGACCTTAATATTTTATAAGAGGGTACATCAGAGAGAAAAGAGGTTACGGTCACAAGGTACATTCATTGAAGGGAAATAGACGTGACTAAAATGTCCTTGGATTCTTAAAAGATAAATGTAGGTAAATCCCTAAATACCACCTCTTCCGTTACCGTGGGGTGAGGTCATGAGAACGGACCTTTTAGGGTACCTGCCTCCTCGGACCATCCGACGTCAGGTACTCCAGCGATTCTCAGTCTTTGGTGACTCGCTGAAGTGAAAGTGAAAAGTGAAAGTACGTAACCTCTTCCTTTACCGTTGGGTGAGGTCACAAGAACGGACCTCTTAGGGTCCCTACCCCCTCGGACTACCCGACGGCAGATACCCCAACGTGTCTCAGCCTATGCTGACTTCGCTGAATCGTCGTCGTCGTCCCTAAATACCCCGAAGGGACTACCTAGTTACCATTTCTTAGACGGATGTCCGTCTTCTGGGTCAAAGTTACGGATCTAACCCTTCTAAGAGAACCTCCTCCAGTACCATTGGGAGAAGTCATAAGAACGGACTTCTTAGGGTACCTGTCTCCTGGGACCACCCGACACCAGGTACACCAGTGTTTCTTAGTCTGTGTTGACTCGTACGGACGTTCGGTCCCGAATACTCGACCGGACCGGTCCTGGATGATGTACGACTAAAAGGATGGGAAACGACGCCAATGAGAAGTGTATTTGAACCCGATGAGATCGTTAACAAAAAGTCGTAGGAGACCTGAATACTCTTCCGTTGTGACTCGGGTTTTGTGTCCTAGTCTCCATTTTCGACACCGTAAATTTTTAAGGTCTCAAGAGAGGTTTTAAGACATCTTTCAGTTCATCTTGGGGTCCAATTAATTGACCTTTTTTTTAGACATAGTAAATTGTTGTCTGTCATCGTCTATGTTTCGAATCAGACGACGACGACGACGATTCAACGAAGTCAGTACAGACTGAGACACGCTGGGGTATCTCCCGTCGTGTGGTCCGAGGGGGTAGGGACCCTAAGAGGTCCGTTCTTGTGACCTCACTCAACGGTAAAGGAAGAGGTTACACACTTTCACTTTTCACTTTCACTTCAGTGAGTCAACACAGGCAGAGAATCACTGGGGTACCTGACGTCGGATGGTCCGAGGAGGTAGGTACCCTAAGAGGTCCGTTCTCAGGACCTCGTCCCACGGTAACGGAAGAGGATGTCTATACATTTATAAATAAAAAGATACGTACGATGTACGATTCAACGAAGTCAGTACAGGTTAAGGAACGCTGGAATATCTAATATCGGACGGTCCGAGGTGGTAGGTACCCTAAGAGGTCGTTCTTGTGACCTCACCCAACGGTAAAGGAAGAAGTCCCCTATAAGGGGTGGGTCCCTAACTTGGACGTAAAGAATACAGAGGACGAAACCGTCCACACAAGAAATGGTGATTACGGTGGACCTTTCAAGGAAATAAAAGAGATATTAGGTTGAATTAAAGATAAAATCGGGAGTAGAGTACTCTCCTCAGTTTGGAAATGGTTAGACTCCAATATAGAAACAAGATCCCGTGTTTCCCGATATGACATCACCCCCACCCCTCCTAACCCCTTCTGTGGATCAGAAACAGTAGACAGGTGTACACGTAGACGACTCTGGTAGTAGTAGAGTAGACGGGAACTGGTAGCAGGTACGTCTACCGTCGACTCGACGGGAGTGAGGATGGGTGATTAGGGAAAGTTTCGGTCGGTGAGACGAACCGGGGAGGGTCGTCGTACCCCCATTAAGGGAACGAGAGTTAGGTACGACGCCGTACCCCTTCAAACACCCCGACAAAGTGTCGGGACAGACGGTTCTGTACGGGGTTTAGGTGAAGAAATCCCAGAACGGTGAAAAGATCCCGAGGTGGGATCTTCATTCCCCGTCCAAGGAGAGGGGGGTCAGAGTGTTGGATTAACCACCAAGATCGTGTCCCAAGGTAAAGGTCGGCGGACCCTGTGTGTTGGGACGGAAGTTCTTAGGGAATTACTGATATGTCGAGAACGAAAGGGAGACGTGGGGAAGTAGGGGGTTTAAGGGGGTCTATGACCTATGTCCCTGGAAATTCACTCGGTAGTGCAGAAGAGGGTTTAGAGACCACCTACAGTCTCAGGAAGGAAGTGTGTCCCCGAATCTGAACTCTTTGAGTTTTCGGTCGTCTTGTCCGTGGATATCCGGACAATAGACAACTCATAGGTAGTGACTCCACTACTTGTGTGTGATTGGAACGAACTTCCTCGTTCCTCTACTCTCCAATCACTCTCCACTTATTTCTCTATGACCCTCTTCTTTCTGATGACCATAAAGTTTTAATATCGGATCTTATTATGATTGTCTACTATCTTACCAGAAACATTTTATGTCTATACTACTAGATTGACGAGACGAAGTTTAGGAGGTCACCATGGTATAACGGGTGTTTCCGTCAGGTTTTAGAAGTGGAAGTCTCTACACTTCCGTTCCGAGTGACTCGATAAGCGGACCCTCTAGATGGTAAACGTAGTTGTCTCTTTCGTTTATAAGTGCACCGGATGGAATGGTGATTTCGTAGTCCAGGACCCTGGTCATGATTGTTAAAGGGTTTGTCAAGACTTTGGACCGAGACTGGAGAGGAACCCGTTTATAAGACTGGATTAAAATCTTCTAGGACAAACTGAAGAATTTAGTTTATAAGAATAGGAAGTACGTGATACCGACTAGACTTAGTTGGTTATTCTTGTTCTCGTTGTAATTTTTTTATGGGGTTCCAGTTAAAGTCCCAACAGGAAGAGAGGAGGAAAGAGGAACGGTCTGAGACCGAAGAGAAAAGGTTTTGTGTCGACCACCTGGAGGAAGAGGACTTCGGAAAGAGAGGTAGGGACTGAGTTAAGATTAATGTGGTACCGACACACTCGTCGTATCTAGGACAGACAACGTCAATACACAGTGCGACAAAAAGGATAGAAGAAAGAAACTAATCGGACATTTGAGAGGACCAACTCTGGACGTAGGGGTGTAGAAAACGTCGTGGGGTTGGAGAATCGTGTTACCAGACGTGTGTCTCCTTTGCATTATTTAAAACGTCACACTATAGACCCAGGGATGGAGTCGACGACGACCCATTAGTAATAGTCATTTGTTTAATCAATAGTCATTTTGTCGGTTCAAAAGGTCTCCCTTATTACACATAATCCAACCACGTTTTCATTAATACCAAAATGTGACAACTTGAAACGGTAAACTATAACCTTATGAAAGGATTTGTTTTCACCAGTACAACATATAGTAAAATTACGTGTGAAGAACGAAATATAAAAAAAACGATTACTGAACAATGAACGACAAATAAAATATAAATAAAATCTGATATCTTTACTACAATCTGTTTTTCGTTTGAGTTCACTATAAAAATAAGTTCAAGTTTTATCCAGTATTTCGTCACCTCTGTGGAGCGTTGTAGTTGTTGCGTAAACCGAGTCCTTGACGATTACTTACATGTTACGTCGCCACCAAGTTCCTCAAAACGTTTCACCACTAAGTTCTACTCTCGAACTTCTACTCCTCGCATCACCCTCCGGTAACCTTTAACTGTCGTTGGTTAACTCTCGTTAGTAGCTTCGACTAGGAGAATGGTGATGTGTTCTTCAACGACTTCTTGAGTCACAACTGGTAAGATACCAGGAAGCCGTAAACTTCCTTTCCACTTTTTCGAGGTATTCACCCACAGAGTACTCGACTGACGGTTAGTTTTTTTAGTGATAAAACTTCACAACAGAAGAGAATAAAATGTGCTGTCCCTTTGTAAAGAGTTAATCTAACACTGTACCCTGCTTTTCACCTAACATATGTTGTTGACCGTGAAGGGTTTCGGTTTGAACGTGGGTTTTTCTCAGTACCAGTGACAAACCACCGGAGGACGGGCAGACTAGGTGATATCGAAGGACTTAGAACCGTTTTGATAATGTAGACTTTTCAAGCGAGTCGTGCAGCTAATCCGTTTGACTTTCGACGTTGTGGACGTCGGCCGTAACCAGTCGTCTTACCCGGGTTAAGAAGAGGTTTTGTTACGGGTCGGGTTACAAAGTTTTTGACTTACTTAACCCGACCATTCAAAACAGAACAGACGGCATAAGGGGACTGGAGAGTGGTTGACTGATGGTGAAGAAGTTCGTAGAACTGTTGAAAAACGTCCGTTTTACGATGGTGTTGGTCGTCGTCCATCTTTTACGAAAGGTTCTCAAGTAGCTTAGGACTTCGTACCTAAAAATGTGATGTCCTTATTCGTTTGAATAAAGAGTAACCATTTTTACACAACTAACATTAACAAGGATAAAACTAATTATTTCTATACAGACTCGGATCAATATTAGGTTTTAAGTGTCAGACTTTAGTGTTAATGAAAACGTGGTTGGATTGCAAAGATGACGACCTTTTTTTGTTGTGTACGGTGAGAGGAACGTTTCTCCTTAAAGTTTTCTCCTTACACCAGTACTACGGTTCTCACCTAGAGTGGACTCTCAAGACTACGAACATTGAGAACCGGTGCCTTTCTACTTAGTTGAAAACTCAGTACACCAGGAGACCCAAGAAAATCGGATTTCCACATTTTCAGTCTCTTCCGCTTAGAGCAGTATAGCCGTTGTTGTACATTCACGTGCATACCAGAACGGACTCTTGGACGATTGTTTTGAGGACCCTCGGTTCGTGGCGGAGTCGGGGACTTCGTGGGTTCTGCCCTAGTCTCTACCGAGTCTCCGACGGAACCATTGATGGTCCGTACCGGGGTCGGTCCACGGTTCCGACGAAGAGATAATTGTCACCGACTACGAGGACGACTACGGGTCTCGGACGGACGTCGAGATTCGGACAGGTCCTCTCCTTTCAGGACAGGGACCGGAGAGAACCAGGAAATGAGGACCACCCGTCGAAGTGCTCCGTCGGGTCACGGCCCCCCTCGAAAAGGTCTTCCTCAAGAAAGGGAGGTGGAGGCCAGGGGTGGAGGGAGAAAAGGTGGACGATGAGAGAGGGGAGTGACACAGAAATGGTTGTGGTCGACATCGGAACGGTGCGAGAGGGATGATGTCCCAGGACCTCAAACCTCAGTCTGTTTGACGACAATTTAAAACTGAGGTGGAAGGGTTAGTGAAGAGAAAGGACTTGAAGTAAAAACAGTAGACATGTTATATCCATTATTGTGGAGGGACACCGCAACACTCCTACTCGTCGTTACAGTTATTGTGACAGTCGTAGATTACGGGCTCCCAGAAGGCACACGACCACGACGCCTGTAAAGGAACCTCGGGTCGTACCGCTGACCAGGTCTAGTCGAAGGAAGTGTAGAAGGAAGAAAAGAGGGAGGAGGGAAGGTTTCACCCACAGAATACTCGACTGACGTTTAGTTTCAGTTCATCCCGGACTTCTGTCGCAGACCAGGGCTTACCCTCGAAACAGGAGGGACGTTGCAGAAAGGAAGAAGGTGGTCGTCACACCCTTAGGAGTCTTGAGGGTCTGAGAGGTGGGTGGTCTTTTCCCCTAAAGAAGAGAGAGGACAGGTTCAGGGACGGGTGGCACCGCGAAGGGATCGGTCCAAAGGTTCGAGGTGAGGGTGTACCCCCGCCGGAGGTCTGGTACGTGGAACAGGGAAGGCCCCTGCGTCACCGACGGTCGATGTCGGTCCGACCGAGGTATAAGAGGACCTCGTGTCTCGACGGGGACTCTCGGGAAAGGAAGGTGGTCCCGTGTGTCCGTCGGGAGACACGGTCCGTGTGACGTTTTGTCCGGGTCTATTGGTTACGGAAGGGTGTTTGTTGAAGGTGGACGGAACTCGAGGTGGGTAGGAGTCACCGGAGACAGTCTCGGGAAGAAGTACTTTTTAAGTATAGGATAGAATGAGAGGTGCGGTCACATCGGATTTGGAGAAAGGAACTCCTGACGACACAACCTCAGGACTGAGAATTCAGTCTGTTAGATTGACACACTGAAACTGAAGTGACTCTGAATCAAAGGAAAAGACATTTTATCTATTACGTACACACACACGAGGCAGCGCAGTCTGAGAGTCGTTGGGGTACCTGTCATCGTACGGTCCGAGGTGACAGGTACCTTATGAGGTCCGTTCTTATGACCTCACCCAACGGTAAAGGATGAGGTTCTTACTTATTATTATTATAGATAAGGTCTCCTGACCACAATCCTAATTTATCCGTTTTGTCTTTCTGGGATCGTATATCAACGACGACGACGACGATTCAACGAAGTCAACACAGGCTGAGACACACTGGGGTATCTACCGTCGGATGGTCCGAGCGGGTAGGGACCCTAAGAGGTCCGTTCTTGTGACCTCACCCAACGGTAAAGGAAGAGGTTCGTATATCAATCGCACGTCATTTTTAATTAATAAAATGATATTACCAAACGAAGTCGATTACCTGAGTCTAATAAAGGGAATTCAAAATCTTTATCTTTTATTTTTGAAGTTTAATTCAACATGAGACGTTGTGTACACATAATTTCGACAGTGTTCTTTTTATGGACCTAAAACCTTCCTGATTATTTAGGACTAACCAAAAAAGAGATAACTATAGTAAAGTTACATCTAAATGTATTTCATCATAAAGGGTCTTGAAAATATTAGGTAATTAATTTATGAAACTAATCGGAGTTCCGTCTTGAGATCTTCGAGTGGTTGACGTTAAATCGATAAACGTATAAACCTATGTGATTGTATAGAATCGTATGTTAATTATCGTCTGCTAATTATCGTCTGTTAATTATTGTAAATAAAGGTTGCTACTTTCAGTTGAACAAATAATATCTTGTAATTTTTTACTTTTCATATTTCTTTATTTTAAACAGACATATGAATGGTAGATCTTTGTGAGTCACAATTATGACTGAATAACGATAGAACAGACGAATTTTTAATGTGAATAGTTTTATTTGGACAAAAACGACTTATAAGTTACTCCTAAAGGGTATGGTAACAAGAAAATTTCGTGTCAGGAATATGAACATATTATAAGGTGTTATTTAGATAGTATATTAAATACATTAGTAAAAGTACATCAACTTATGAATCCAACGAAGAGTAACGAGGGTCAAAATTACACCTGTCTATAGAGACATGTATCTAGACATTCACTAAGACTGATCAAGGACATAAAGTAGTCCAGAGTATTGTTGGACACCCAGTTTATTTTAGTTTATTGTTAAAACGGGTTTAATGTCATCATGTCGAAAAAACGAAAGGAGGGAGAGTAGTGGGCGAGTGGGGGAGTTGTATTTCCCTTCTTGACCTGTGAACGATGTTTCAGAGATGGTCAAAGACAACAAGAATAAATAGAGTGAACCACACCTATCCCGAGGAGAACACCGAGTCGACCATTTATTAGGCGGACGTTGCCTCCTCTAGACTCAAGTTAAGGACCCAACCCTTCTAGGGGACCTCTTCCCTTTCCGATGGGTGAGGTCATAAGACCGGACCTCTTAAGGTACCTGACATATCAGGTACCCCAGCGTTTCTCAGTCTGTGCTGACTCGCTGAAAGTGAAGTGAAGTGACCACACCTATCAGTGTGTAAATCTACTTCTCATAATCATACGAACTAATGTCTCATGACGGGGTCTTAGTGGGTCTCTATAATATATTATATACCATGTACGTGGTATACAGGAATGATTTTGGCTCTCAGACTGGGTGTCCCAAAGGTGCCATTCACTGTTAAGAGTTAGAACGAAATCAACCTTATTAGCCCATCCGAAATTTTTATATATATATAACTACGGGTCTGGATTGATAAAACTATGTTAATAAAGAGGATCAAAACAAAAAATTATAGAAAGTAAAACTTTGTTAATGACTAAGTATCCCACAACGTTTTTATCAAGTCTTTCTAAGACACATGGGAGTCAAAAGGAGTCACCATTATAGAACTTGTTTTGGTCCTGTAACCGTAACGATGTTAGGTGTGTAAAGTAGTCAAAATGTACATACACCCACACACGTAAACACACTCACGCATATCAAGGTACGTCAAAATAGGGTACACATCTAAGTACATTGTTGGTGGTGTTAATTCTATGTATAAAGGTGTTTCTAGGAACACGATGGGGTGGAGGGAGGAACGGGGTAGGAATCGGAGACCGGGGTAAATAAACACTCAGGACTCCTCTATACAATGTCTCTTTGGAGTCTGCACGAAGGGGGGACGTTCGTACGGACTACGACAGTGAAGGATGTCCGGGCCACGACAGGGAGGACGGTAGTGACAGGGATCCAGATACGGGAGGTCGAAGGTACTGAAGGGGTTTGGATGTTTGGAATCTATACGACCTACCTCGGTACTATACACATCAAATGAGTCCTACTAGAGTAACCGTCCTGACTACGACTTCGACTTCGAGGTTATGGAACCGATGGACTACGCTTCTTGACTGAGTAATCTTTTCTGGGACTACGACCCTTTCTGACTCCCGTCCTCCTCTTCCCCTGCTGTCTCCTACTTTACCAACCTACCGTAGTGGCTGACTTACCTGTACTCAAACTCGTTCGAGGTCCTCAACCACTACCTGTCCCTTCGGACCGTACGACGTGAGGTATCCCAACGTTTCTCAGTCTGTGTTGACTCACTGATTTGACTACTGACTAAAGATTCTTTACCTTTCTGACGGGTGAGAGGTAGACATAGTGTGAAACGGTAGACCCATGGTCTCGTCCTAACGGAGACGGTCTTACTATATGGGAGATTGGGAACAGAAACGACAAGGGAACAGAAACCTCCAGTCGAGATTAAGGGACCACCGAGTCTGTCATTTCTCAGAGGGACGTTACGTCTTCTGGACCCATACTGTGGACCCAGCCCTTCTAGGGGACCTCTTCCCTTACCGTTGGGCGAGTCCATAAGAACGGACCTCTTAGGGTACCTGTCTCCTCAGACCACCCGATGTCAGGTACCCCCAGCGTTTCTCGACCTGTGGTGCTGGTTCGTTGTGAATTGTGAAGATTCTGGATCACGACCCGACCCGTCCGTGACGGGAAGGAGGGATACTGAGGTGGAGACAGTGGGTCCTGGGAGAAAAGTTTCGAAGAAGTAGTGTCACAAGTCTAGGAAATCCATTTCTATGCGGATCCCCAAAGTGACGTATGTTCAAGTAGTCTATCGTGGTCCGATTTGACGTCTTAGTGATTCGATCCGAACCGACACTCGGGGTGAGTAAAATCCTGTTTAAGTTGTCGTAGTTTTTCTCTCTTTATTGGTTGAATTCGAGTCCTTGATACAGTAGTCAAATCGTGTAGTTATTAGAGTAAATTTTATATATCCAAAATGACTCAGATCGAAACCAAATTTTACAAACTAACAGATTTCTTCCAAGAGAGAGTGAGGGGAGGGTAGATTGTATTCTGTAAAAGTACTATTAATTGACATATGAAGTCATAAATTCAATGTCTTACCGTTGTCCCCTCACACTGTAAACGATCCTGTCCTTAATAGTAGTGGGTTCACTGTATACTCCCTGAGACTTGGAGAAATGTCCTCTCTCTTCGTACAAAATCCACTATGTTCTTATTGACGGAGTACAATCCGTTTTTATGTTACAACGATAACATAAATAAACCTTCAATTTGTCTTCAACTTTTTTTTTTTTCCCATACTCTTTCCGTCCAACTGTTTCGTATCTGACATCACCGAAACATGGAACACTTGACTCGACTTTACCTTGACACAAAGGTTCTTAAGGGAAGGGACATCCCAAGGTCCAAACGTAACCGGTGTCCGCTACAAAACGTAGTCTAGACCTTCCGTCTTCACTTCCTCGTCGGTACAAGAGTGAAGGACCTCCTTGGACGTCTCGGCGACCACTTATAACAGTGGACTGGACGGCCGAACCGAACGATCACTCTCCGTCGTGGGTCTGGGACTAAGGAGGACGGTCTAGAGGGGACAGACGAAGGGATTCAGGGTCCGGTCCACACTCACGTCGAGACAGTGTTTCCCGTGGTCGAAGAGGACGTCCAGTGGAGCGTTACTTCCTCTCTGTCTACCTCCAGGGTCCTACAGAAACGAGACAGACAGAAAGGACACGGATAAGTGAAGAGTTGTCAGGTAGACGGACTGGTATCGTTGAAGTCCGAGCTGGGACCTGCGACCCGGCTTCTATGTGTGTCCCTCGAGGGAGTGGAGTAGGTCCACATTTTTGTCCAGGGATAAGATATAGGGAGGTCACAAAGACGTAGAAATTAGTTGGGGACTGACTGTGTCTTAATGTATAGCTAATGGAGAGTCTCTTCTCTATTGACTGTCTTGAACTTTAAACAACTAATTTGTCTTCTAGTTCACAATTGACACATAACTAACGTCAACACCTTTTACTCGTTCTTTATTTTTGTGGGAGACCTCTACGTACTTTTATGTATAGGAGATAGGATTCGTTCTTTGGGACATACTGGGACCCGGGAAGATGAGACTGTGAGTTTATAGGACGGACAAGGAGTCTGTCCTTCGTAGAAATCTGTCCTTCGTAGAAATGTCCATGAGTTAGTAAATAAATGAACTGTTCCATTACATTATTCTCGTACTTTATATCAACAACAATACGATTTAAACATGGTCAGAGAAACATGTATGACAAATGGAGAGTGCATACAGACGGGGTATACGATACGGAGTGGACCTGAGTTCCTACATATTCGATACCAAGGTTTGTAAAACCGTCTCTTACCTACACACATATATGTACTGACTCAGGGAAGGGACATGTACACCTCGATGGTGTTGTAAAAACTAACCGATACGACAAGAGTCAACGAGTCGGTGCAGACTGAGAAACATTGGGGTACCTGATGTCGGGGGATCCGAGGAGACAGGTGCCCCTAAGAGGTCCGTTCTTAGGACCTCACCGAACGGTACGAGAGGAAGTCCCCTAGAAGGGTTGGGTCCCTAACTAGGGTCCAGAGGGCGTCATGTCCGCCCAAGAAATGGTCGACTCGATGGTCCCTTCGGGGATTAGTCGATATGTTTGTGTTTTATGTTTTATTTTCAAAATTTTTTTTTCAAACGGACATTAAGAGGAAAGAGGGTGTAATCGGAACTGGGGATAGAAGAAAGTGAAATTAAAACAGAGAGTTTGACCTCCGGGACTGAGTCTAGGGACGGAATCCTGGGGATCCACAGTGTAAGTAGACACGTGGGACCATAGACCTGGAGTTAGACGGATACCTGAGACCGAACTCAACCAAGACATCTAGGACCGTGGAGACACCTAGAACCGTCCTTGGGTGTCGGGGTCGACGATCGTTTCAGTCGAAGATGAAATCTACTAAACCTACCACGAAGGGTCACCCGGGGTTTACGTCCGGGGTCATAGGACTTTCACCTCAATTCGGTGTATGTCTTTATATTACATTCGTAGATTTGTCAAAACGTCTTTCGTGTGAGGTGAGGTAGGTTGGGTTCCATTAGTTCTTTCAGGAGAACCCAATCCCCTGGAAACGTCCTGACCATGTTTAAATCGTTTTGTTGTCGATATAAAGTACGAGGTCCTCTACTCGAACCTTCCATCCTGTCCTTTTTTTTACGAAACCTATTATCCCCTTCAGTCTCTTAATCTCGTGCTCCGGAACACACCTATTTTTAGTCAATTTACTAATTTCACCATATCTCTTTTTCTATCACTTATGTCTACTTGAGGTTAAAAGACAAGATTTTTCCTGGTTCCTTTGAGATCGGTGGATTTTATTCGAAAATCAAACAACTAGTGAATTTTGAACAGAAAGTGTTTGAAGAAGGACCCCCATTGTTTGTGGACTTGTCACTTTTTCTCCTTTTTGGTCTATTTATATTTTATAATCAGATAACAGAGGTCTAATTTTCACGTGGTAAAGTATTCCTACTCTCTGTTCTTGGTTGAGACTTTAAAACCCGTCAAGTCCCTTCGTGTACGAAGAGGACCTGGGGTACTAACGAGAACTGTCCGACTTGACCACTTGTACTGGATTCTTACGTAAAAACTTGGACTATTTCGTATATTTGTTGAAGAGATCATTTTGTATATCCTATTTTTTTAATGACTTCTATAAAGACAATATTTATTTGTGTCATGATGTAGAAAGACTGTCGAATGCCGTCATCTTTAAAAAGATTATTATTAAAAAAAAATTAACGTTCCCGTAGTCGTCTTAGTAACGAAGGAGTGATAAATTATTTGAGACTAATCTTTCAAAGAATGGTCCCTAAGGGACCGACAGGTCAGTAATTCTAAGGTACGAAGGTTACGTCCCCCAGGTCCAAGTTAGGGACCAACTTGGGTGTTCGGTACGGACTGTCGGTTTTTTTCAAGAAAAGATTTTTTCTTTTAAAGAGTAGATACCATTATTGTGTCCAGAAGAGTCTAAGTAGTCTAATCAATTTCACCTCTACTTGATACAGTTGTGAATGACATCTGGGTAAGTTTCCTAACACTGGTTAGAGTCCTATAGGTTTAGTACTTCGACACACTAGTATTATAATACGGAGACTTAACCTCGATTCACCATCTTTTGGGAATCTTTTCCTCCTTTGTGACTTTATAAAAAGTACCTATCGGACATATCTTGACCTTAGGTGTACCGAATCAGAGACTCAACACACCACCAGTTTCTTGATGTCAAGTGATCTCTAGTGGTATAAGTCAAGTCATTCGGTCTGTCTTTCTATTTGTAGTGTACTATAGTAAATATACGTCTTAGATTTTGTTTTGTTTGTTTTTGTTTCCTTGAACAAGTGTTTTGTCTTTATCTGGGTCTCTGTGTCTTTTGTTTAAATATCAATAATTTCCCCTTTCCTCCCGTCCCTATTTAATCCTCAAACCCTAGTTATACATATATATTTTTATCTATTAGTTGTTCCTAGATGATATATCGTGCCCCTTGAGATGAGTTATGAAACATTATTAGACAATCCTTTTTCTTAGACTTTTTCTTTACACCCAACGGTAAAGGAAGAGGTCCTTTTCCTTTATATATATGTATAATATATGCATATTGACTTAGTGACACGATATGTAGACTTTGATTGTGTTGTAACGTTTAGTTGATGTGAAGTTATTTTTTAGGAAAAAAACGTATTGTCTTTCCTTGTGAAGTAGAGTTGTGTAACCAAACAACCACCACTACTGCACCTTGTCTGTGAGATTCTGTGACGACTACCGACACAAACAATCGTGTTGAAAAAACCCTTCGTTAAACGTTATACATAGTGCTCAATAATCGTATAAGTGTGAGACTCGGACATTAAGTTGAACATCTTTGATTTCTTTTTAAATTTTGTGTCTTTTACGAAATATTACTATATATAATACCTAAGTAATTACGGTAGTTTTAATATTTGTTTATCTTTATACTAATTATATAAAACCATTAGAGGGCTTACTTTTTGATGGGGAAGTAATTTTACACAAAAATTTTTTTCTTTCTTTCCTTATATCAAATCGTGTTTTTCTTTAAAGTTTCTGAGTGTAAGAAATCGACTCCAAGAATTTTTGGTACTTCCAGTTATACCACGTGTCGTTGTAAATACTTAAGAGGAAAGAAGAGACGGGTAAAGGTGAGTCTCGACGACGTAAATAAGACTTCGTAGAGAGAGGTGTTAAAGGAGTACGGAAACAGGGTCGGATTGGGGTGTGAACAGAAAAGAAAGAAAGAGAGGAAAAGATAGAGAACTAACACATGTAATTATGTCGGGAAGAGGGTCTTTAATTTTTTTCCTTATGTTAGTGAGGGAGAAATCCCCCCATACCCACCCCATCTTTAACCCGTCCGGTCCTATCGTAATAAAAAACAATAGACCCTTTCACGCCCTTCCGACCTCTATAAGGGTGTATTATTACAAATAGGATCACTTGTGGGAGGGACGATCTCTCTCTATTCTCTTGAAGTAAATATGACTCTAGTCCCATCCCTTAGGTTAAGTCTCTGTCTTTACTTTGGTCCCGGTGTGTAAGTATTGTTCGTATGAAAAGTTGGTAGAAACAACAAACTACGTAATAAAGAAATAACATTCTCTCATTTTAAATTCTATGATTTATCGAGTACTAAACCTTTAGTACTCCTCCGTTGTATTTTGGACTGAATTACATTGTTTATTTTTATTGTTGTTATTTAATCCGTACGACAATAGAGAGAATGGAAATTGTCACACTGATTGTCTCTGGATTATAATCTAGTGAGCTTCCCGCACCCCAGTCTATTTTTCGTTCCAAGAAGAAGTGTATTTCCGATGTAGGATTGAGGTCGTACTCTTTTGTAGTGTCTTAAGTGGGGAGTATTTAGAGTCCAAGATACAGTCGGGAATCTTGGTGTGGTCACAAGGTTACAGGCACTTCGGTCAAAATAGTAAATAATGTCGTTTTAAATTTCATTTTAGGCTAATAACATATATACAAGGTCCCGTCCTAAAATGGAGGGACTGGTTCAGTCCCGACCCCACCCCACCTCGGGAACTCGTTACTACCAACGACTCGAACTAACGTCCTCGTACCTTAGACCGTCTCTTCTCTCCGGACCCTCCCTTGACCCCCAACCTCGAGGACGTTTAATGAGCTTCGGTTTTTCCACACCTCTCTTTCTTGTCGTCCTTGGACTGTCGGACTTCGTGTAAAGACCACACGTAGATCCGTTGGACGAAATAGACTCAAAACCATTTCAGGAGAGTATGTGTCTTAAGTTCGTAGGGAGACACTGGACGAATTTGGTCCTGTTCAATGTGTCGGATGTCCTCGTTTGTTCTACGGGGAGAGTTGGACGGGCATTTTGTTAAGTCGTGTCGTAGCACGAAGTTCCTGGGTGTCGAGACGGTACGTTTGTTTAATCACTCGGGACGTCGGGTGTCAGTCGCTGAAATGGGAATTTGGTTGTTCCTTAAGTGGGACCGTCCTTTTACGACTACTAAATGTGATGTCCAATGCAGACGAACCCAACGATATTGTTTAATGGTATCTGATGTATAGATTTGTTATCTTTGTAAATAAAGAGTGTCAGGATCTTCGAGCTTCAAGTTCTAGTTCTACGGTCGTGCTAGTCCAAGACTACTTTTGGAGAGAAGAACGAGTGTCGGTGGAAGGAGGACGCAGAGTGGTACCGTTTCTCTCTCTTTTGTCTTTCGAGGGAGCACGGAGAAGAATGTTCACGTGACTAACGAAAGTACTCCCTAGGTGGGAGTACTGGGTTTGTGGGATGTTTCCAGGATGGAGGATTATAGTAATGCAACCTCAATCCTAAAATCGTATACCTAGACCCCTCCATGTGTTTGTAAACCAGGTATGTGTGTGTACACGCGCGTGTGTATGTGCTAAATATCCGTGTCCTGAGGTTTTAGTGTATCGTACTTAAGAGAATCGTCAGTTGTTGTAAGAGACTAGTAGACAGTTTCGTCTCAAGACACAATTCCAGCTCAAAACCCCCAAATAAAAATTAATGTCCTATGACGTGAAACAATTGCCTCTTCCGTTACCGTGGGGTGAGGTCATGAGAACGGACCTTTTAGGGTACCTGCCTCCTCGGAACATCCGACGTCAGGTACCCCAGCGATCCTCAGTCTGTGCTGACTTACTGAAGTGAAAGTGCGTAACCTCTTCCTTTACCGTTGGGTGAGGTCACAAGAACGGACCTCTTAGGGTCCTACCCCCTCGGACCACCCGACGGTAGAGACCCCAGTGTGTCTCAACCTGTACTGACTTCGTTGAATCGTCGTCGTGAAACAATTTCTTATTTCCGTCTGTGTTACTATGATGATAAATAAATGAACTCCTTCAATGAACAGACGAGTCTCCGAGTCAAAGGAGTAAACTTTTAAAACCCTACTATTTTGGGTGTAATATCTTCAACGTACTTATGATTTGCTTATGATGAGATACTTTTCGTCGACCAGTCTTCATCATTGTTCGCTGTCTTCTTAAATCTTTTTCCTAAACAAACCGAGAATTGTCTACAAGAGGTTTCCCCGTTTTTACTCCAACCACTCTTTCCGCCAATGACCAACTATTCCTCCGTAACTCTTGACGGACGGACGATGGAAACTAAAACTTTAGAGTCCGAGAAGCTTGTCAGTGTTACGATATAGAACATCGCCCAACGTTCCTACGAACATTTTGTGAGTTTCGGATAATTTTTAAGGGTCGTCTAGAGAAGAGGGTCTAGGAAGCGGTGAGGGGTGGTTACTCGGCCATATGTAAGTTGCCTTTGTTTCTTCGTTAAGATTTCGTGTTTCCTCGACGGGTTGATAAAGTCCTCAAAGGGGTCCGTCCCCTTTACACGCAGGACTGTACGAACCGACCTTGACTAACCCTTGGTCTGACACAAGTGACTCGTTCAACTCTTTCTAAACGGAGTTCGAAGCCGTGTAATACTACAGTAGAAAACCGTAAAATTTATAAGTTCACACATAGGACTTTTCGGAGAACGAAAGTAAAGAACAGATCCAATTTATTTTATCCGGACGAAGGTCGAACACGATTAAATTTGAGAATTCCGCTCGAATCAACGAGTCAGTACGAACTGAGAAACCTTGACATCGTTCGATCCAAGGAGACAGGTACCCTAAAAATTCTTTTCTTATGACCTTACCCGACGGTAAAGGAAAGAGGTCCCCTAGAAGGACTGGGTCCCTAACTTGGGTGCAGAGGACACAGAGGACACTAACGTCCGTCTAAGAAATGGACGACTCGGTGACCCCTTTGTGTTTCGACAATTCCTTTACCCAGAATAGATTAGGTAAACTCTCTTTGTCAAGGACCAGACTACCCTTCTTTCTTGACTTTACCTTCTGACGTCTTGACCCAAGACCCAGT
The DNA here is from genome assembly GCA_006410555.1 of Capra ibex. NCBI lineage: Eukaryota > Metazoa > Chordata > Mammalia > Artiodactyla > Bovidae > Capra > Capra ibex. The sequence continues at coordinate 29,358,736 of SJYO01026388.1, read as the reverse complement.
GACGGAGTGCCACGGGTCTTTGCTGGGTCCCTGTGCAAGGTCGGAGGTAAAGGAGCGGACATTCTACCTGATTCTGTAGAGATGTCAAGGCAAGTCGAGACTCTCATGTGCTGAACTCCTGTTTGTTTGGTCTATCGATTTCCGAACTGACAGAGAACACCAAAGACGAGGAACTTTCTTCACCCCTAATCGACGGTAAATCTGTGTCCTTACGTCACGAAACTAATAAATCCACAGACAAAAGTGTCCGTAACTTCGACTTGGGTGACGGTCGGCACTCTGGACTGGCCTGGAGAAGAGAGGAAACTTTGATTCGTCCGACCCGACTATACACTGTGGTATCTCCACACCGGGGGGTGGTCGGGGTAATCTAATTTGGGGTGGAACAACGAATGAACCACACACCGGAACCAATTGGTGTTTGGGCGGAGTTGCGGGGTGACCGTCCGGTCGGTTTATGACAACGAAGAATTGGTCGGAGAATCCCTATACTAATCTTTTGACTGAATGTTACAATTCTACAATGAAAGGATTTCGGGACCAACGTTGAGGTCCGTTCTACTGACAGAGTCGGTGAAATGAGGATCTACTTTGACTTGAGTGGACCCTAGGAACCCCACGTGCCGTATTTCTTATCACTCACTTTGATTTCGAAAAAAACCGTCAATTGATTCTAAGAGACTCGTCCACCGTTTCCTTCTTTCAAAGCCGAAATGAATTTTCCCGTTAATTTCAAGTCCCTCCCTTCCTTCACAACAAGAGGAATTAAAAAGTGTGAGAGGTACTGGGGTTGGAGGTAGGGTGTTTATCGGGTCCCATGGCAAAGGACGGTCGTCTTCGTATACCTATGGAGACCTTTCGATACTTACTAAATGTTCGACCCAGTTATTAATTCAACGACCCCTTACACATGTCCTGTATTGTTTGGAATTGAGGAATTTAAGGTCCTCTTTACGACGGTCACAACGGTTCTCTTATTACCAGTCCTTGTCTTGTTTTAGGTGTGTCTACACTTTCCAAGACTCCACTATTTTATACAGTCAGACAATGAATCCTGGGCTTGAGTGTTGAAGACAGATTCTAGACGAGTCCCTCCGACCCACTCGAACTCACCTGGAAAAGGACCTAGGTCGACCTCGAGGGAGTTCCGGGAGGAGTTACTTCTGAAAATTAGTGTCGCCTCGATCTAGTAAGGGTTCCCTTTTAGTGGGGGTAAATGTAAAATCCCTTCTCTCAGACAAAATCTAGACACAGTACCTGTCTACTCGGACCACCCGATGTCAGGTACCCTAACGTTTCCTGTACTGACTTATTGATTGTGTAGAGACGGACTAGGTACCTTCCATGGCGGGCAGTGGGTGAGACTTTCCCCAGTTCCTCTTTTGGGGGCTTTCGTAGTCGTTGTCTTCGGAACGTGTCACGTCTCTTCAAGTCTCTTCAGTCGGAGAGTCCACCCCGTCCCGACCTCGGGTCGGAGCTCACTACACACCTACTTCCTGCCCTGTGATGTCCCAGTCTGTCCTCGAAGAAAGCATGTTGGTAGGTCGGCATTCGGATACGACTCACGGTGGAAGGTACCCGGTCTGGACCCCGACCCACGACCCGTGTGTGCTCGCTGTCTCTTCCTCTCACGGACTATGTCCGACTCGACACAATGGGGATTAAGGATACAACTTCGGGATTGGGGGTCATGGATCTTGTACTGACCTAAACGTCTGTCTTGGAAATTTCTCCGTTAATGGAATTTTGCTCCGGTGACCCGTCCAGGATTCGGTTGGACTGACCGTAGGAATATTCTTCTCCTTTGCACCTGTGTGTCCCTCCGCCGCCCCTATGTCTACGTGTGCCTTCTGGCACACTCGTCTACTCGTCCACGGTAGGTGTTCGGTTCCCCTCTCTGGAGACGACGACGATTCAGCGAAGTCAGTACAGACTGAGACACGTCGGGGTGTCTGCCGTCGGGTGGTCCGAGGGGGTAGGGACCCTAGGAGGTCCGTTCTTGTGACCTCACCCAACGGTAAAGGAAGAGGTCACGTACTTTCACTTTTCACTTTCCCTTCAGCGAGTCAGCACAGGTTGAGAATCGCTGGGGTACCTGACGTCGGGTGGTCCGAGGAGGTAGGTACCCTAAAAGATCCGTTCTCATGACCTCATCTTCGGTTTGCCCGGTGTTGGAACCAGACTCTGAACGTCGGTCGTCTTCACACTTTTTTATGTGTCGACACTTTCGGGCGGTCAGACACCGTGAAATAATACCGTCGGGACCACCTGATTGTACCACGGGGTCGGGAGCGTCTCGGACTCTCTCTGTGTTATCTGTGTTTGAATGTAATGTACCAGTTATGTACTTACTGGTGACACGGTCCATGATCCTTACTCTCCGCAAACTTTCGTAGGTTTATTGTTTTAACCCGTCTCCCTCAGGGTTTCGGACCGGAGTCTCCCCGTCCCTCGTACCCCTCCTCGACCTGGACTAGTTGGTGACACCCATCGCCTCTCTGTCCGACTGTTCAGTCCCTGAAGTCTCGTGTTTCTGGGAACTGTACTAGTCTTCCTAAGCCCGAGGTAGAGGTTCCGTTACACGTCGATAAAGTTCAAAAGGTTCGTCTCTTTGTCCTCTCATTCTGAAACCCCTCTAAACAGAAGACCGTATACGACTCACCGACGGTCGTATCCCTTCCCCGAGGTCCTCCTCCCGACTTGGTTCCACCTCCTCCTCCACCCCTACCTCCCCTCTCCGACGTGAGCCTTTCGTAAAACTTCTTCACCGTCTAGAACCACTAACTGCCTTTTGAGAAAAAATTAATAGAACAAGGACGTCACCGGGTAGTAACTACGATGGCTAAGTCCTTCCGGGAGATATTTGGGTAGAGGTCCCACCAACGGTACCCTGTCCGTAACACGTTCCCTGACTTTCTGGTTTATCTCTCAAATGGACTATGAAAGGAAGAGGCGGGGGAGGAACGGGGGGTGTGGTCCGACACGCGAGGACTCTGGGTGTCTCGAAGAGTTTAGACGTGTTACCCAGAGTAGTCCTGTCACAGACTTTCCGTAAACTAATGGCGAAACTTTGAGTTATTCTTTCATCATTATGGACCAATTACAGGTATTTCGTCACAACGTCTAAAGAAAGACTCCAGAAGGTCGAAGAACGACGTAAAAGTCGATAAGTGTCGATCTTATCTTACCGTTACCTCCCCTACACCCATTTTGTTTAATAACTTTATTGACTTGAAGGATACGCGGGGGTGGGGTTTCCCTACAAGTACAGACTGACTGTCTTCGTCCGGTCGTCAATGAATCTAGACGACCTTTCCTCTACTTTTTTACTTTGTATGACGCCGATTGTAAGGTCTCACGAACAACTGTCGACTTCTGGTAATTGAACGTCTTTGTCGGTTCGTCTCTTTCGACATTCTTTCGCCTAGGACCCGACAGTTCCCGACCTACTTCGAGCACTGGTCACAGTTCCTCTACCCTACGGTTCGCCTACCAGTCCTTTGGTACCAAGATACTTGGTTTGAAGTGTTGACGTCTGTCGACGGTTCCGGTCACAAGTTCGTGTCTGTCCTCTTGCAGTCGGAGTAGACGGTAGGTAGTCGGCGGGCTCCAATTGAGTCTCCAGTTTAGTCTCCGTGACGAGAGACGTTCTGGACGTATACTTCATGTATCCATTTTCGATTATGTACACCTACACCTATTTCGTGTCCCGTTCTCTCAGGTCGTTTTTTAGAACCGTCCTGTCGGCAGAGATTTACGTAAGAGCCCCATGACCCCGCTCCCCCGTCTCCCTGATAAAAATTTCTCGTCTAGGAAATTATTTGATAAACATGTACCAACCGTCGTAAGCAATAAAACGACAATAATTATGAAGATTTTTAGAGAATCTTGATACACTGAAATTCTGTAAGGGAAACGGAACCGCTCTTTTCGACCATTTACAATAAACATTAAACCAAGACTTCTGACGGACGTGATCGTGATCGGTCCTTGGACTCCGTTAATCTCTTAGAGTTTGGGGTCGGGTCTGGACGGCTTGGTCTTAGACGTATATTTGTCTGGGGATTTTCGAAGCACATGTGGAATTTTTACAATTTTCGTGACGAAATCTCGTTCAATCCGTTTTTCTTCCCGACTCTGTCCAACTATCGATTCGTGACCTGTCCAACTATCGATTCAGGACCGACCGAAATTTGTTCTCCATTACGACATCTGGGACCTCCTCCCACACCGTTGGGTGAGGTCATAAGACTGGACCTCTTAATGTGCCTGTCAACTCGGATCGCCCGATATATCCCAGCGATTCTCAGTCTGTACTGACTCACTGACTCGTGCGTCCTACGAGATCGGTCCAGTCACGGACGAAGGTGAGAGAACCGTCTTGATAACTATCGTTGTGGGGGTCCCGGTGTCACTCTCCGTCTGCGTTCTTTCGGGACGAAACCGAAGAGGTAACTCTCCTGTCGTTTCCACAGGGAGTGAGATGTATAACAGTATGCAGTAGTCGGAATTTGGTGTCTTCTGGTTCCGGGGATCCCTATATGTATCAAGTACGTTCCTTTGGACAAGTCAAGTCAGCGAGTCAGCACAGGTCGAGAAACACTGGGGTACCTGACGTCGTACGGTCCGGAGGGACAGGTAACGGTTGAGGGCCTCAAATGAGTTTGAGTACAGGTAACTCAACCCCTACGGTAGGTTGGTAGACTAAGAGACGATAGGGGAAGAGGAGGACGGAAGTTAGAAAGGGTCGTAGTTCCAGAAAAGTTTATTCAGTCAAGAAACGTAGTCCACCGGTTTCATAATCTCAAAGTCAAAGCCGTAGTGAGGAAGATTACTTGTAAGTCCTGACTAAAGGAAGTCCTATCTGACCAACCTAGAGGAACGTCGAGTTCCCTGAGAGTTCTCAGAAGAGGTTGTGGTGTCAATTTTTCGTAGTCAAGAAGTCACGAGTCGAAAGAAATATCAAGTCGAAAGTGTATGTACTGGTGACCTTTTTGGTAGTGAAACTGATCTACCTAGAAACAACCGTTTCATTACAGAAACAAAAAATTATGCGACAGATCCAACCAACCACTTCTTCCGACTCACGACTTCTTAACTACGAAAACTTGACACCACAACCTCTTCTGAGAACTCTCAGGGAACCTGACGTTCCTCTAGGTTGGTTAGGTAAGACTTCCTCTAGTCGGGACCCTAAAGAAACCTTCCTTACTACGATTTCGACTTTGAGGTCATGAAACCGGTGGAGTACGCTTCTCAACTGAGTAACCTTTTCTGAGACTACGACCCTCCCTAACCCCCGTCCTCCTCTTCCCCTACTGTCTTTTACTCTACCGACCTACCGTAGTGACTGAGTTACCTGCACTCAGACTCACTTGAGGCCCTCAACCATTACCTGTCCCTCCGGGCCGCACGACGCTAAGTACCCCAGTGTTTGTCAGTCTGTGCTGACTCGCTGATTTGACTTGACTTGATCCAACCGGTATCGAAAAGAAGGTTCCTCGTTCCCAGAAGATTAAAATACCGCCGTCAGTGGTAGATGTCACTAAAACTTCAGGGTTTTTTATTTCAGACAGTGACAAAGGTGACAAACGGTACTTCACTACCCTGACCTACGGTACTAGAATCAAAAGACTTACAACTCGAAATTCGGTTGAAAAAGTGAGAAGAGAAAGTGAAAGTAGTTCTCCGAGAAATCAAGAAGGAGTGAAAGACGGTATTCCCACCACAGTATACGTATAGACTCCAATAACTATAAAACGGGTCGTTAGAACTAAGGTCGAGCACGAAGGAGGTCGGGTCGTAATTCATCCCACTGTTATATGTCGGGACTACATGAAGAAAGGACTAAACCTTGGTCAGACAACAAGGTACAGGTCCAGATTGACAACGAAGGACTGGACGTATCTTTAAAGAGTTCTCCGTCCAGTCCACCAGACCTTAAGGGTAGAGAACTTATTAAAAGGTCTCAAACAACACCAGGTGTATGAGTTTCCGAAACCGTATCAGTTATTTCGTCTTCATCTACAAAAAGACCTTGAGAGAACGAAAAAACTACTAGGTCACCTACAACCGTTAAACTAGAGACCAAGGAGACGGAAAAGATTTAGGTCTAACTTGTAGACCTTCGGATTCGTTACATTTTCTTTTCTAAACAAAAAAACTAATTGTTTCCCGTTACATGGAGAGGATTTTTGACACGATCTACCGTTTTCGGTGTATTCATTAAAAGGAGAACGAATGAAAAGGTTTCTCCGATATGGTCCTACTCCGAACTATTAACGAAAGTCAGACCAACTCGTCATCGATAAGTACCATGGGTATGAAGAGTGGACATTCTAGTCACTCTTTCCCTACGTCAAGTAAGTCTCAACACGAACGTAGGACCGATAAGATCGATGGTGTACTGGGACCTGTTCTGAAAATAAAGGACTTTATCTCTATCATCTGTTATTTTATGATTCACAAGTACTGTTGAGTATTGAGTAATCACTCACCTTCGCAATCGTCGTGTCAAATCGGACGGATTATTGTCAGTTATAATAGAGACACAATGTCGACTCCTCTGATTTCGAAACTCTTCATACCAGGTTACAAGAGGTCGACCTTTCACTGTCCCGGGGCTTGACCATCTACGGTCCTGACAGAGAAGGTTCTCGGGTCTCCTACCAATTTGGATCATGGTGTCAGAGCTACATGTCTTCTGCGCGAAAGAGAGGGTCAGGGAAGATGGGACGGGGCATTGACTACGACCGTGTGAAATTCTATTTTGATATTCTCTTGGTCCAAATGTTTCCCCGAGTATCTGTTAAAGACGATCCTTTCATTAGTTATGAGTGTGGTAAATAGAGTGATGCGAAGACTGACGTTTTCAGTAATAACTACAAAATTTGTCACTGAACAAGTTAGAACCGAGAGGAAACGAAGACTTAGTAAACTAAGGAGTGGGGTCTTTTGAGATTGAGAAGTACAGTTGTTCTTTTTAGAGTCTTGTTCTACCATTTTGTTTGTAGGATAACTGAGAGTCTGATATTTTTTATTGGATGAGGGAGAAAGAGGGGTGAGGAGGAAGGGGGAGGAGGGTCCAAAAAAAAAAAAAAAAAAAGAAAATCTCGTTTACTTTGAATCGAAACTCGAGGGAGGGTCCGACTTCTCATTCATATGGGAATCGAGCTCACTTTGTCTCTTCCAACTTTGACTTTCTGACTTATCCGAACTTAATTTTGTTGAAAGAGAGTTTGTTATCGTAAATTCTCTTAAGTCGTTTCCAATTCGTACGACTCTTACGCCATAAAGGACCATAGTAGACTAATCGAAAATTCTATTAATCACCTCTAATCTCATAATGAACTCGTTGTTGGTGTAAGGACCTCTCTTTGTCCTTCCCCCTCGACTCTTAGGACTCGACATCGGGGTGACCAAGTGCCGAAGAAGACGTAGACACTTAAGAGAGGAACCGAAGTCGCTGTTCAACCACTGGTGTCCCGTTCTGAAACTACACACACAAACCACCGTAAGTGTGAGGGTCGTGAGACGCACGTAATAGGAATCGATAAGTAGTGTAGTGAAAAGACCCCCTTTATAAACGGTAGGGGTAGAGTTCTTCTTCCTTTATCGACGTGCGTGTGAGTATCAGGAGTATTGTTAGGAAACACCGGGGATAATAATAAGGGTAAAACGTCTACTCCGTTGACTCCAGATGTGTTTAAATCATTGAAAGGGGTATATTAGATCATTCATAACTTCGACCTTAATTTGAGTTGAGAGACTGCGGTCTCGGATTCGGTGTTGTTCTTCATTGTAAAGACGGAATAGAACGAAGGGACAAAATGTAGATGTAAAGGTGTTGACGTTCTATTGTCTCTCTTTGTTTTTTAGTAATGTTGTTTTTACAGTACTTACAAGGGTTATTGGTTACCCACATAAAAAATGGTAGACCCGTCGGTCCGTCGGTTCGTCCACGACGGTCTTATCTATAAGTTGGTTGAGACCAAAGAAAGACAGAGAAAAGGCTATACTTGATGAAGACTCATTACCAGTATCAAAAAGAAAAAACTGACGTGTCTTACGTCCTATAATCTAGGGGTTGGTGCCTAGCTTGAGTACGGGGGAAGTCATCTCCATGTCCCAAGAATTGGTGACCTGACAGTCCCTTCAGGGATATCACAAAGTAAAAACTTTTTAGAGAGGGTCTTAACGGTGTAAGATTCTCCTTTTTTTTTTTTTTCCGTTAACGACTATGAAGCACACCCGATACAATCGTGTGTCTGACGGTGTGTTGAGGAGGGTGTGAAGTTGTCTGTAGTAAGTAGTTAGTGTGATGAGAAAGGATCATTCCGACTTTCCTCGAAGTCTTGAGAAGAGTTGTGTTTCGAAATCTGTTGATAATTATGATCGTTAGTTGATCTCAACCGTGTGTCCCGCTGTGGACAAGAAGGAACAGATTCATGCACCGACCTATGAAATGGTGTCAGGAACAATTTGATACGTCAAAGTCTACGTTCGAACGTGCCTCTTTCGTTTTCAGTAGTATTTTGTTTTTATAAGCGATTCCCTTGACTGGTGAGAAGATACAGTCTGGACGAGTCGGTAGGGATGTGTTCGGTCAAGGGGTCTTCATTCCTACAATACGAGAAACATCTGACGAAACGTCCCTATATAGGTTTTTACGTTTCTCTACCGTTTACAATCCTTTATCTTTGAAAGATACTTCACCCTCTCTCACTATATCCGTTTGACGAGTTTAGTCTGTGTACTTCTGTAACTGCTTGCTCTTAGACCTTTTTGATATGGTCGATTGTTTACTTTTTTCTCTTTTAGACTCCCACTACTGTTCTGTCCACGAAGTTTTCCCTAGTAAATTTATAGTTTTCTAACCCGCCTTCGAGAACCCTTTTTGTGTATTTCGGAACCTTATAAAAACGTTTTTTTTCACTGGAACAAATACGTACATGATACTTTAGGTTTGTATTTTACCTCCTAACACAGTTTTGGCACGTGTTCAAACAGTTTTTGGTTAATGCGACTCTTTTTTTTAGTGATGATCAGTGACTTAAGAATTACTTCATAAAAATCACCTATTAAGATATGTTTTCCTTAGTATAGGACAGAGTGGTAAATATAATTAAACCTTAAATTATACCTCGAATCTCAATCGACCCCCCTTAAACACCAACAACAAAACAAATTTTTCTTTTTTTGGGAATCAGGTTTGGAAAAATGTTTACTCAACTGATTTCCAGTGTTTCTCTTAGTCACTAAGCGATTTCAGTGTGTCTTTGGATCCCGGATCTGCATCAGGGTCTCCGGGACGTCTAGGTGACTAACCTGTAAAAGAGTCAGTACAGAGACTGGACTTGAATTTAAGGAGTCAAGGGGTCTCCACTATTAGTCACCACTCTGACCCAGACTAAGTAAACATATCTTAATGGACGTTTATTTTAAAGTAGTTCTAAAGTTTCTTTCTGTGTACAGGGAAGAGGGTGGGGTAGTTTAAAAAGTGGGCAGTATAGAGAGTTCTCTATTTCCCAAAGACCAACCAAGGAGAGTCTTAGCCATCCCGTTTCTGTGTTTTGAGTTTCCCTTGGAAGATCCGCTCCCGGGGACCTTTTACACTAGTCACCAATTTCGGTATCTGCAACTCAGACTGCAACTCACATCTCACACCGAGGTGTTACATGATCGACCCACAGGTACTCGTCCACTTGATTAGAGAGACTCGGAGTCAATCTGGAAAAGACATTTCCTCTATTACTATCGGTGGAGTATCACGCAAACATTCCAAATTCAGTCGTTTTCGGACGGTGCATGGGCCTCATTCTAAGTCAGTTTCTGTCTGAAGAAGTAAAGAGGGAAGGGGAAGGATAGGACAGGATAGAGCCAGAATCAGATCTGGAAATTCTCACGGAGGGAGAGGCGACAACGTTACAACGGTCGAGCTCCGTCTTTGGACGTTACGACTTCCGTACATTCTCCGTTCTCCGTCTTCCTCGGACCGTCGAGGGCGACTGGTATAGCGAACTCAGGTAGGACAGATATCACAGTAAATTCCGGTCACAAAGGAATAACTTAAAGACAGACCTACTAGACAGGTCACTACATTCACGTCACAGTTTCAGGAGACGAAAAGAACGCGATGACATTTGCAAAGGGAAATACAGACAATTATAACACAAGTCCACGAACTACATGAATCCACGAGGATACACGCACGATGGTAACCTCTTCCTTTACCGTTGGGTGAGGTCACAAGAACGGACCTCTTAGGGTCCCTACCCCCTCGGACCACCCGACGGTAGATACCCCAGCGTACCCCAGCCTGTGCTGACTTCGCTGAATCGTCGTCGTCGTCGTCGTACACTCACGATGTTCCTATATAACATGTCGTCTCCTTTGTATCGCATAAAATTATTATTGATATTTAACTTATGTTGGAAATTTGTAACACTCATGTTGGAAATTTGTCACAGTTAGAGATACAGTATATGGACTTGTATATTATAACATGTAGTTGATATGAAGTCAAGACTTTTTTTTTCCTTATGATTCTATACTGAACCCAAAAAAAAAAAATTGAAGATTAAAGAGTGGTTACTTGTCACCTCAAGAGGTCGTCGATGAGTTACGAGTGTGTAGTAGTCATGAGGTCACCTACTACCTTACACAAACACAAAAGAAGACAAAATGTCTAAAAAATCGAAGTCAAAAATTATACCATTTATAGTTATTTCCCTCGGGTGATTTCAAGAAACTTTAGTCGTTATTAAAAATACTGGCATTATATACCCAGGACCCATGTTTACGTATCTGTTACCTTTCATGTAAGAGGAAGAGATGGTGCCAGGAGAGGGGTCTCCGTCCGTGTGGTAGTGGGAGGACACTAATTCAGGACTCTACTAGTTTCGTGTACGTTTGTGTGTACACAGGGACGCTAGTGGTGTGATTATCGTACCCTGAAGTGTGAACGAGAGTAGACAGAGGGTTCAGTAGAACTACTACCGAAGGGTAGTGACGTCCAGACACGGTGCTAGATGAGTTGGTCCGGGAACGACTTCCTGTGGACCCAAAAGGAGAGGGAGAAGACGTTGATTGTTTGTTACGACTCTACTGATAAGACGATGTTTACAGGAGGGTGTATACCCCGTCACACGTTGAAATAGGAAATAAGGTAGGGCCCTTCTGTGTATTAAATAAATCAGTTGAGTGATAACTTTTAGTAAATCCACTCAAAGTTAAAAAACACACTGTTTGTCAAGACATTACTTGTAGAAACATATCTTGAGAGAATTTTATTGAGGAATTTTTCTTTAACGATCCAGTTTTACACAAACTTAAAATTTATAAACAGTTATAACGGGTAAAAGGGAGGTTTCTCCAACATGGGTCGGACGGGTAGGGGGTGGACACAAACTCACGGGGAGAGAGACTTCGGAGGGGATTTGGCAAACAATATTTTTGTAAAATTCAAAACTGTTAGACTATCTACTTTTTACAGTAGAATGATAACAAAAACAATCGTAAATAAATTGACAAGTACTTAAACGTAAGAGGAAATACAGCTATTTCGTAAACATAAAGTAAACAGACGGAGACCGACTAGAAACGAGTAAAAAGATGACTCAAACATCCAGGAAAAGAATGACTCAATATTGTGAAAACTTTATACATAATTCACTTAATCAAGAAACGGAGGATGTATATGTTTATTTACATACAGAGTACATAAAAGGATTCAAAAATAAACATAAAACTTACAGAAATATCATTGAGAAACGATACATCTTTAAACTTTAAAACAACGTTAGTTGAACGATCAGAAAAGAAAATATCGAAGATCAAAGACATGGAATCGGAGTCTTTCAGACCGGAGTAAATTTTAAGAAAGTACAAACAAAGATTGCAGAAATACTAAAGTCAAAGAATGTGAAGTCAAACACTGGTGGACCTTAAATAAAACCATATTCCATATTCCCCGCAGGGTGGGGGAGGAGGACCCCAGACATCGTTTTCGGATTTCGTAGGGTCCATGATAAACGTTGGTGTTTATTTTGGGGATTACTTTTGTAGTGCAATTTTTCCTCATGTCACTTACTGCATCGTTTTCGTCATATGTGTTGAAGCAACTGTTGAGACTTCGTTTTTGAATCTCCTTTTCCTTAAACCTCTATGGTAGTCGTCTCCCCGTCGGCCTGTCTTATTTTTCCCGGGTCCCACTTTTCGGTCCGGAACCGGAGAATAAGGGTAGTACCCCGGAACGGTTCAGAGGAGGGAAGGAGTAGATATTTTATACCTCGGTCTTTTCGGACTCAAAGGGAGTCGTCAGTGTGAACTCTAAGGTCTTCACGGAACCTCTGAGAAAGGTTCCGAAAAGGAGGTAAGGGTGACTGACGAACCACCCTAAGGGGACTTCGTTGAGTGTACGACATTTCATAGGAACTGGAAGATCAGAGTCTAGTACTGGGAGTACTGGGGTCTTCCTTCGGGGAGAACACACGACAATAATAAAAGTTTTTAAAGAGTACTTTGGTCGTCTCAGAGGGACGAAGGACCCAGAGTGAGAAACTTTCTTTGTCATTTAATCCTACCAGTGGGGTTCAAATTGTTCGAAGAGAAAAGTCGATTCTATGATCTTGACTCTCTGTGTCGCACATACCAGGAACCTTTTCTCCTTTACGATTCAGGTAGAGAACTATTCCTCTTTTCCGGTGAGGACCCCCTGGAAGTAAGTTACATCCGACGTACACACGCACTGGGTGGTTTCCACGTCTTGGGTCCAATAACAGTGAAGGTGGGACTTCGTTGGTTTGGTCCTTCAAGAGTTGTGTCAATAACGTGTTCTTCAAAACCCCTAAACCTCGCACCCTTTCTAACGATGGAAAATTATTATATGTATTCAATCCTAACAAAACATCCGTGTGTCTTCATATGTACAGTGTATATTCCGTCCGACTTTGATCTTCGGACCTCCGAAGGAACTTGTTCAGATCGATTCACAAGTAAAGTTGACGCCCGAGGTGTCTGGGTCTACCCTACCACCTTCTCCTTACCCTTCATAATTTATGATACTTAAAACTACACATACGTTAAGGCCCACTCGTTTCGAAGAGAAATCTGTATAAGTAATACTGAAATGTAAAGATTTATCCTATCTCTTCATGTTTTTCCTTTTCTTGACTCGGAGGTTGTAGCTCTCCGGAACCCTAACTATTACGTTACCGTATAAGACCACCAGATTCGAAGATTTAAGGTGTAGACACCTATGTCACTAAGTCGTGAGTTCCGGATTTACTAGAAATGAGTATGACGTCTCCTTTTCCGGACTTTCCTGAATAAAGGTTACAGTCGTCACAGATATAACTTCAGGTCCTACCCCCATTCCCTTCCACTTACCTTTGAAAGTGAAAAATGAAATAGACGAAGACACGAAAAATAAAAAATATTATCTATACACAAGGTAACTGACACCGTTTGTGTGACAAATTTCTGGGGTCACTGTAATAATTTAGGGTACTTCTTTTATCCACGGACCTGTAACGTGACCACTCCTCCCAAAGCGGTCTTGACTACCAGAGGTTAAGGGGTCGGTCTCGAAGGCCACACTCGACTTCAGAGGGACCCGTAAAACCCAGCAGGGGAGAGGGTGTCTCTACAAACGGCTACTCCAAGGAAACAGTTGGACAGGAACCCCAATTCCGTACTCACCCTCCGGTCTTCCGGTCACACCTTCCACCCGGATCGTCAGACACGGCCCTTGGACCTTTGCTCCCTCAGTTCCAGTCGGTCGTTCTAGTCGCAACCTCTGAGGTGCACAAACGACCCTAAGAGGCGAACGTAGAAACGGTCTGAGAGTAGATCGTAAAAGTTCCGTCTCTGAGCGTGGACGGCTTGTTTCGTTTAGGACTCGAAAAATTAGACCTTCCTCCCCTTACCCCCCGTTAACCCTCCCGAAGGGGACGGTTCTCAGACTTCTTCGACTTTCCACGTTGTCTAAAGAAAAGAAAAAAAAAAAAAATTAAAATTAACCTCCGATTAATGAAATGTTATAACACCACCAAAAACGGTATGTAAGTGTACTTAGTCGGTTCCCACATGTACACAAGGGGTAGGACTTGGAGGGAGGGTGGAGGGAGGGGTAGGGTAGGGTCACGTGGTCCGGACTCGTGGGACAGAGTACGTAGATTGGACCTGTCTAAAGAACGATTCTCTTTACTCTCTGATCAGGACTGGGGTCTTGATCGTGTCTCGTGACTCTGTCCGAGTCCTACTTCTCTTGTTCTATTTGGAGACTGAGATCGGGGATCCCTGATCCACTGACTGACCAAAGAGTCCCCGGGACGAAGGGTCGATTACCGAAAAAAAGGGGGGTCAAGTAATTTAGAGAATAGTTTTAAGACCCAATTTCACACGGGAGATGCATTAAAAAGTGGACCACCCCCCTCTCTCCACCCTGGCCTCTCCTGACTCTAAATACATCAAATTTAAGGTACCTTAATTAAACACGGAAAGAAGGGAGGGGGATTATTTTCAATGTAGTAGAAACCTATAAAAGACGTACATATGAAACGTATATGTTTATGTGTATTCAGAGGAGATCCACTCTCGAAGGATATAAAGATATCGTAACTGCTAGGACGAGGAATGGACACAAGTAAAGACTGTGGAAAGATGACGAAGGTATTAGAAATCGGAGTTTAGGACCTAGGTTTATAGCTCGGATTAATGAAACCTCTCAAGATATTGAACTATATTAGAGAGTCATAGTGAAAAAAATAAAAATAAACCAATAAACGACATCAAAAACCGAGACGACCCAGAAGCCACGACGTACTCGAAAGAGATCAGCTCCACGTACCCGAAGATCAGCGGCACCGAGGAGAACGACGCCTCGTGCCCGAGGTCCCGGGAGCCCGAAGCCATCAACATCGTGTGCCCGAGTCGTCAGTGTCGAGTGTCCGAGTTGTCAACACCATGTACTCGATTTACCGAGGTACCTTACACTCTAGAAGGGTCTAGTGTTGACTTGGACACAGAGGACTTAAACGTCCTCCTAAGAAGTAGTGACTCGGTGGTCCCTTCGGGGAAGTCATAGTAAAAACTCGAACTTAGGTTCCAATATTGGAAAATGAAATTGTTAGACAAGACTTTGTCTGATCTCGTCACTCGTCCACCGTCCACCGGAGTACTCTCCGTAGTCTAACCACCGTAACTCGCAGGCAAAAATATTCAAACCCACCAGAACCTAAAAATCTGTTAGAGACTATATCTGTGTACCTCAGGATGGTATCTTACGGTTAGAGACTGAATACGGAGAAAGTCTTCTTTTTGTCTTCGAGTTGATCACAAAGTGTAGACCGTAGTGGGACCTTCTTGGTAGTGCCCTGATCCCCTAGGACTCCTGGTTCCGAGAGTGGTCTGTCTGAGGGTCGAGTTCCTCCATTCCTCCCTAAATTGGAACTATTTTTCGGATTCTCAACGACGAGTTGAGATAGGGTCAGACAGTTCAAAGGTCCGGGTAAAGACGAGACGAAAGATGGTGTCGGGTATGTTCGTTATTAAATTGACCTTCGTCTGAACTTTTAATTGATGTTTTGTAGTCTTAGTTGTTCCAGAAGTCGTCGGGGGTTGAGTCGTAGTGACATCACAGAATGGGACCTGTTTATCCATTATTTCTGAAAAAAAAACCATGGAGAGAATCCTTTCGACTGTATTAATTTTTTATCTTCATTTGTCGACCATCTCTAGAACCTAGACACGAAACTTCGGTTCCATTATTCGGAAAACTTGTTTGACGTTTTATTTCCTGTTCCCCTTTTAAGTCTCCCTGAAGACGCGTCTAAGAAGGAATAGTAAAGTACTGTACCGAAAGTGTAGTCTATAAATTGTCAGGTAGTTAGACTAATACCATGTTAATCAGGGTGAAGGTTTGGACTAATCGGTGAGACCAGAACAAAGAATGTTTCTAATTAAAATCTGAAAAGAGTTAATCCTAATTTACAGTTGGTTTTACATCATGTACTTTTCACAATAATTTTAATAGTATTATTGTTGAATACGAGGGAGGTGTAATTTCGTACATTGTGTAAACGGATGCTACACACCAACTTTGAGAAAAGAAGAGTCTGTATTTTCTTTTCGTTTTCTATGACCTTAACTTACACTTACTTTGTAAGACAGTTCTTGAAACACTTGCGACGGGATTAAGTACGTTTTAGTTTAAATAGAGACAACCTAATTTAAATTGACCAAGTCTAGGTGTACCAACGGTTTCTATCCCACAATTTGAGGAAATTCTTTGTTATTGAATCCTTTATAGGTAACCTAAGAATATGAAAAGATAAACTTGTGAGTTTACGGGAAATCGTTACTCTAACCTGTCGTGACTAAAAGGAACCCTTAATATAATCTATAAGATAAAAATTGGTCTTCGAATTTTTCACACTACTTTAGTTACCAAATTTAATTCAGACGTATTTTGGAGTTCTTTTTGAAGAGTAGTTTCCTTGGTTACTCTAACGTTTTTGACTCCTTGTCTAACTTCTTTAGGACCGATATTAAGAACTATCTGTTATCGACAATAAGGAAGAACGGTGTCTTCAGACCACAGACTTACTACCAAATTCTTTTCTTTACTTTACTCTTTATGTTGAACGTGTACTATCGGTCTTTGATCGTCTTTAGGGGTCAACGACCGTGACTTCGATTGGAACCGTAACTATAAGTCTTGGTCAAGATCTCTGCTTTAACGTTTCCGTTCCGGACCCCCACTCCGACTGTCTTTTTACTTAATCTTTGTAGAAGTTAAATGTAAAACCTCTTACTTCCGTTCATAGTTTTTTTTTTTTTTTTTATGTTCGGTGCGAAATAAGTTGTTGGGACCTTACATCTATATTATTGATGATAAAGATTATAAAGTCCCCAGAGGTTGGTTATAAAAACTCTTTCTTTTGATCTAGTCAACACACCCACACACTCACACACACACATCAGAAAATGTTTGTTTTAACCTTAAGGTGATGTACGTTTAAAATGATGACTATAAGTAGTTTATCAATTGGGATGTCCGGTTCGACACTCTCCGACAAGGACGAAAAAATTGTGACTACCTACGACCGTTGGTGGTGTTATTACTTCCATATTTTTACCAGAGATACAAAGAGGAATCCACCGTGATAATTCCTCGGGCGGGCCCTTACGTCCTCTACATTCTCTAAGCCCAAACTAGGGACCCAGCTCTTCTAGGGGACCTCTTCCCGTACCGTTGAGTGAGATCATAAGAACGGACCGCTCAGGGTACTTGTCTCTTGGACCTCCCGATATCAGGTACCTCAATGGTTCTCAGTCTGTGCTGACTTCGAGGACTCGTACGAACAAAGAGGAACGTCGTGTTTTCGACCATCTTACTTCACCCACAATTCTCAATTACAGGTTTCCACCTTTAGTTCCACTATACCTCGGGTAGTAAAGTATTGTTAGTAGTCCAAACGATACAAGTTAATTCCGTTAGGATCGGAATTTTTCGAACCGTTCCGGATCAGGATCCTCCTACGCTATACAAGTCCTTGGGTACACTGACTACGTTCCCCTTTGCCTGTGTGTTTCCTTTCGGAAGGACGGAGATGACACTCAGAATCTTGGTGTTTGTCCTTCTTTTCCCGTGGTATGACTCGTGGTGAGTAGTCCACGGGTCGGTCAGCGAGATACGTACAGTAAGGGACGTCGGGAATGTCGTTGGAACATTCTTGAATGAAACGATAATTGTCATTACTCCAAGTATCGGGTTTCAGGGTCGATCATTCACCGTCTCGATACTGGACTTAGGTCTAGAAAGGTAGTGACTTGGAGGGGTGATAAGTTGAGGTACAGTGGCCTTGACCCTAGGAAGACAGTGAGCCAATGTGTCTCCTACTTTCTCATGATTATTGAGGTACACAGACGTCTCGGAGTCTTAGGTTTTACGGTAGGTAGGTAAGTGAGTCGTTGGTGATTCGTAGAAGACACACGACCCGTGACAGGATCTACGACCGCTGTATCGTCACTTGTCTCTGTTTCGGAAACCAAACGTAAGTTCTATTTCTTATTTGTTAGAATCTCTCTGTCTGACTGTCTCTATCTCTCTATATATTGTACAGACCACGACCATTCTCGTAGGACACAGTTTCTACTTCCTACTTCCCCTGTCACACAGTCCCCACTCCGACACATAATTAAAGGACACTGACGGTATTTTTTAGTGGTGTTTGAACTACCGAATTTTATTGTCTGCGAATAAGAGAGGGTCAAGACGTCCGGTCTTCAAGTTGTAGTAGCAATAGTCATTCCGGGACGAAGGAGGTCTTCCAGAGTCCCTCTCAGGGAAGAAACGTAAAAGTCGGAGATGTCCGACAGTCGTAAGGACACCGACGTCGTGAGGCGAGAGACGGAGATAGTCGTACACCGGAAGAATGACATACAGACAGAGTTTGGAGGGAAACTGAAAGAGATTGTTCCTGTGAACCTTAATACCGGGTGGGTTTGTCCCTCCCTCACTAGTTCTGGTAAGGGTTCTTTTTCTTTACGTTTTTCCGTTTTATCAACAGACTCCTCCGGAATTTTTATCGACTCTTTTCTTCTCTTCGATTTCCGTTTCCTCTTTTTCTTTCGATATGGGTAAACTTACGTCTCATGGTTTCTTATCGTTCCTCTCTACTCTTTCGGAAGAGTCACCTAGTCACGTTTCTTTATCTCCCTTTGTTATCTTACCCCTTCAGGTCTCTAGAGAAGTTCTTTTAGTCTCTATGGTTCCCTTGTAAAGTACGTTTCTACCCGAGTTATTTCCTGTCTTAACCATACCTGGCTTATCTTCGTCTTCTGTAATTCTTCTCCATCGTTCTTATGTGTCTTCTTGACATGTTTTTTCTAGAAGTACTAGGTCTATTGGTACTACCATACTAGTGGGTGGATCTCGGTCTGTAGGACCTTACACTTCAGTTCACCCGGAATTCTTCGTAGTGATGTTTGTTTCGATCACCACTACCTTAAGGTCAACTCGATAAAGTTTACGATTTTCTACTACGACACTTTCACGACGTGAGATATATGATCGTTTAAACCTTTTGAGTCGTCACTGGTGTTCTTACCTTTTCCAGTCAAAAGTAAGGTTAGGGTTTCTTTCCGTTACGGTTTTTTACAAGTTAGATGGCGTGTTGACGTGAGTAGAGTGTGTGAACGTTTCATTATGAGTTTTAGGAGGTTCGGTCCGAAGTTGTCATGTACTTGGTACTTGAAGGTCTACAAGTTCGACCTAAATCTTTTCCGTCTCCTTGGTCTCTAGTTTAACGGTTGTAGACAACTTAGTAGTTTTTTCGTTCTCTTAAGGTCTATTTGTAGACAAAGACGAAATAACTGATACGGTTTCGGAAACTAATACACCTGGTGTTGTTTGACGCCTTTTAATAAGTTCTCTACCCTTATGGTCTGGTGCACTGGACGGAGGACTCTATAGACATACGTCCAGTCCTTCGTACCTTGTTGTCTGACCAAGGTTTAGTCCCTTCCTCATGTAGTTCCGATATATAACAGTGGGACAAATAAATTGAATATACGTCTCATGTAGTACTCTTTACGACCCGACCTACTTCGTGTTCGACCTTAGTTCTAACGGCCCTCTTTATAGTTATTGGAGTCTATCCGTCCACTATAGAGAGAATACCGTTTTTTCACTTCTTGATTTCTCGGAGAACTATTTTCACTTTCTCCTCTTACTTTTTTAACCGAATTTCGAGTTGTAAGTCTTTTAATTCTACTACCGTAGCCCAGAGTAGTGTAGTACGGCTTATCTACCCCTTTGATACCTTTGTCACTGTCTGACAAGAAAACCCGAGGTTTTAGTGACATCTGCCACTGACGTCGGTACTTTAATTTTCTGCGAACGAGGAACCTTCTTCTCGATACTGGTTGGATCTGTCGTGTAAGTTTTCGTCTCTGTAATGAAACGGTTGTTTCTAAGTAGATCAGTTTCGCTACCAAAAAAGTCATCAGGTACATACCTACACTCTCAACCTGATATTTCTTTCGACTCGTGGCTTCTTAACTACGAAAACTTGACACCATAACCTCTTCTGAGAACTCTCAGGGAACCTGACGTTCCTCTAGGTTGGTCAGGTAGGATTTCCTTTAGTCAGGACTTATAAGTAACCTTCCTGACTACGACTTCGACTTTCAGGTTATGAAACCGGTGGACTACACTTCTTGACTGAGTAAACTTTTCTGGGACTACGAACCTTTCTAACTTCCGTCCGCCTCTTCCCCTACTGTCTCCTACTCTACCAACCTACCGTAGTGGCTGAGTTACCTGTACTGAAACTCGTTCGAGGTTCTTAATCATTACCTGTCCCTTCGGACCGGACGACGTCATGTACTCCAGTGTCTCAGTCTGTACTTACTCGTTGACTTGACTGGACTTGTTACATAGACCAATAAATTTTTTATTATATAGAAAAGACAGTTGGAAAACTCCTCTTAGAAACGTGTCTTCACAAGACGTCTCACCCTACCGGGAAAGAATGACCTAACAAAAAGTCTTTAATTCCTTAAAGAATCCTTAATCTTTTTCTGACGAAGAAAACCACGGGTGTTGGGGTCGTTTCTGAGAAAGGGAGGACAACGACCTTCACGAGGATCCCGTCCGGACCAAAGATGAGGTCAAAGGTGTAGTCGGTGTCCGGAATCCGTCCAGTGTTTTTTATGAACTTCCGAGACCCCCAGTCCCGGGAAGGGACCACGGAGACTTCGAGGGGGTGAACTGTTCCTGTCGACAGAAGAGACGGTGGATATCGTCCCGAATAAGACCCCGTCAGGTATCTACTAAACCCCCAAAGAGAGGAACAATGTTTTGAAAGATGACGCTTTCTATTGAAGAAAAAACAAAACAACCAACAAAAAAAAGTATAAATAAAAATGAGTAAGTAAATAAACCGACACGACCCAGAACCAACGGTGTACACTCTATAAGAGTAACGTCGTACACTCTAGATTGAGAGACTGGTCCCTAGCTTGGACTCGGGGGAAGGGACCCTCCCGTCTCCGAATCGGTGACCTGGTGGTCCGTGGACGGACCGACAGAAATCAGGACGGGAATTTCAGTCGAATGAAAATGAACGAAGTGAAAAGTGTACAACCGTCTTTTACGAAAAGAGTGAATAGAACTGAGTTCAGGAAATAGGAGAGTGACAAGGGGAAAATAAGAAAAGAAGGATCTTTGAAGAACAGAGAACGGTAGGGTGTCCCGGGGGAGGTTCCTCTCTTTACGAAAACGAAAAACCGTAAATGGGTGTCAGAAGATCAGACCGCCGAACCATCCCCCCACCAGGGAAGCCCGTCCACACGTCCGGAAAAGGACCCGTTTCCAGGGTTCCTTCCGGTTGGTTCCCATTGACCTAAAGGCCCCTTTCGGGTCTCGGAGATCTTTCGGGAAGATCTGTCAAGATCGGTGACAACGGTATCTATAGTCTTTGTTAAAGAAATCGTGACTAGACGTATTCTGAGACAGTTTATGACAAAACTTAATGTTTAGTTCTAACAAGGATATGTGGAATGGTTTGTGTGTACAATTTTTACCGTTTCTCATATTATCTCTAGTAAATCTTTAATACCACTGTTAAAACGCTTGTTAAATAATCGTGTCCAACCTTCTCCCCCCTCCACATCTTTCCCAAGGTCTTACGTGACACCACCGTCTTTTTAATAAGACTCGTCTTCTGTAAACTCAAGGACTTTAACGAATAGACAGAGTTTCGTCTCGGTTTCTTCGTTTCTTTGAGTCAACAGTATTTAGGGAAGGGGGTCCTCGCTGACCTCTGCTGTTCAGAGGTGTGTGACAGTATCTGTGACAGTGTCTTGCTAGTGTAGAAGATAGAAGAGGGGATTCCGGAAGGAGCGACCGACTCATCCATTTCGTAGGTGGGCGTTACGTCCTCTGTGTCCTCTGGACCCAAACTAGGGACCCAACCCTTCTTTATCGTTGAGTGAGGTCTTAAGAACGGACTTCTTAGGGTAACTGTCTCCTCGGACCGCCCGATGTCAGGTGCCCCGAAGTTTCTCAGTTTGAGTTGACTCACTGATTCTTGTTCCCGAGGAAATAGAAAGGTCTCTCAGTACAGAAGGACATTTACAACGAGGGAAGGGGAAGAGGATGATTCTACCCTATTTGCAGGGCGAAAAAAATTGACATGGAAACTCAGCGTAAAAAGACACCTAAGAACATCTATGTAATTATTATTATACGCTAATTGTCCCTTGACATAAGTTGTAAGACACTATTTGGCATCATCTTTTCTTATACTTTTGGATAAAATACCATTTGGTGTTATCTTTTCTAGTACTTTTTCTTACGTATATATACATATTCGCTTAGTGAAACGACATGTCAACTTTAATTGTGTTGTAACATTTGTTGATATGAAGTTATTTTTGTTCAAATTTTTGTTTTTATCCCCCGAAGGGACTACCGAGTCATCATTTCTTAGACGGACGTTACGTCCTCTGTGTCAAAGTTGGGGACCCAACTCTTCTAGGGGGTCTCTTCTTTGACCGTTGAGTAAGGTCACACGAACGGATCTCTTAAGGTACTTGTCTCCTCGGACCACCCGATGTCAGGTACCCCAGCTTTTCTCAACCTGTGTTGACTCACTGACTCGTGCGTGTTGGTGCATAAAAAATTTTTCCGTCACCCCTTCGGGACTTCCTCCTCGAGAGTCTGTATGCAGTGAGTGGAGTCGAATGTCTGTGTTCGTCCTTCTAAAGGAAGGGTGGGTGGGGGGGTAGTTGATGTTCGACGGATGATGGACGTCGAAACTTTTTTGATTGTTTACTTTTATTACACACTAATTTAAAACGGAACAGAGAGTGATTATACAGAAAAAAGTCAAATCAAACGTCTTGAAGTTCTTGATATGGATTCTCAAATCTCCTTTTCATATTGGAGGGACTGTTCCCAAATCCCATCCAATTCCCCTCTCTTTACGACGGACGAATCAATGAGGTTCTGTCTATTATAAAACGTTTCGTATTCGTTCACCTCAACTTTCTAAGGAACCATAGAAATTTTACATGTGAAATATGTTTAGTAAGTTTAGTACTGCGAAAATATGACGGGAAGTTCAACAAAGACCATACGATGTAAAGCGTACGACGACGACGACGATTCAGTGAAGTCAGCATAGGCTGAGACACGCTGGGGTATCTGCCGTCGGGTGGTCCGAGGGGGCAGGGGCCCTAAGAGGTCCGTTCTTGTGACCTCACCCAACGGTAAAGGAAGAGGTTACGTACTTTCACTTTTCACTTTCCCTTCAGCGAGCCAGCACAGACTGAGAAGTGCTGGGGTACCTGGTGTCGGATGATGGAGGAGACAGGTACCCTAAAAGGTCCGTTCTCATGACCTCACCCCACGGTAACGGAAGAGGCTGTAAAACGTATTATGGAGGTAATTGGAACTGACGAACTAATCTTTCGTCTTACCGTCTTTTTCCTGATATAATTCCATAATTGTGACCTGGAGTTCATAGGTCCTAAGATCTAACCTTCTCTTCTTGTTATAATGAAGGGTAAACAGTCCTTCTAGGGGACCTCTTCTCGTACCGTTGGGTGAACCCATAAGCACGGACCTCTTAGGGTACCTGTCTCCTCCGACCACCTGATGTCAGGTACCCCAGTGTCTCTCAGTCTGTACTGACTCACTGAATCGTGTCGTGTCGTGTCTTAACAGATTAGAAGATTATTTGTATCATGAAGAAAACTATTAATATTTGAAAAATTTTTAAATTTGATCAACGATTTTTACATGTTTTATGAGAACCATTTTGTAAATCTGACGTTTGTTTTACTTACTTGGTTTGTCCACTTAAAGTTGTCAAATCAATTTATGGGTAATCGTTTGAGTTCACGGTTTTAAATGTACTTTGTAATGAGGAGAAAGTATTTTAGATTCTGTTACCATCATTTCTATGTATTGAAAATCCTTAAATAAACGACGTTATTTTGAGATATGTTTCCTTTCGTTCTTATACATACCGACTCAGAGAAACGACAAATGGACTTTCATGGTGTTGCAACAATTAGTTGATATGGGGTTATGTTTTAATTTTCAAAAATTTTTTTTTAATCTTTCGTTCTCTTGCTAATTAAGTCCTACTTCTACTAGACCGAGTCCACCACTGCCCTACTCTACCTTCACTCCTTTTGTACACCGAAGTACATTTAAGAATCTTTCTAGAATCGAAAAAACAAACGGTACTGTAAATGACGTCATAAATTATTATTTCCCCTCTTTTCTTTAGTTTCAAGTGTTTGTCTATTTCGTATAACCTAGAGGTCAGGTTATAGGCGTGGGGAGGTGTGCGTGTGTGGTCTATAGGTGACATAGTCAAAGAGTATATAGGAAGATTTTAAAAAGTAGAATCATAAACATAAGATTAGGGGATAAAATTTTCGTTGTTCATCGGACGTCCGATGATCTAACCTTCTCTTCTTGTTATGATGAAGGGTAACCAGTCCTTCTAGGGGACCTCTTCTCGTGCCACTGGGTGAACCCATAAGCACGGACCTCTTAGGGTACCTGTCTCCGTCCTTG
This sequence comes from Capra ibex, assembly GCA_006410555.1. Classification (NCBI taxonomy): domain Eukaryota; kingdom Metazoa; phylum Chordata; class Mammalia; order Artiodactyla; family Bovidae; genus Capra; species Capra ibex. The sequence goes on along the minus strand of SJYO01026388.1, from coordinate 29,334,132 downwards.
AGGAGACCTGTGAGTACCTGAGAGGCTCCCCTTTTTCACTCCAGCACTTACTTCAACGACAACAATTGTCACTAACGTTCTTCTCTGAGATGTCATTGAAACTTTGAAATGTCATTTCCGAAACTTTTTCGTTATTTTAGAATTCGTTTCTCGGACTTTTGATCGTTGTCTTTGGTTGTCGAAGGAGGATCGAGTTGGGTTCGATAAAAGGGGAGTCTCAGCGACCTGTCTGTTCACAACTTTACAAAAAACAGACGGGACTTAAGGATACTAATAGATCTCGTTAGTCTCCCCGACCACTCCCGTCTCCCGACACTTGTTTCAGGAGGTACAGAGGTGGGTGATCCTTTGGTGTCTGAAGAGTCCCGAACGAGGGGTTTTGTAGGTGAAGGAGTCAGAGTGGTGAGTCGAGTGTGGGGATGAACTGAACGCACACGTCTTTCTTCCGTCCTTCATCTCTACTTTCTCCTTTAATGTAGGGAGTGTCAACTTAGCTCCCTGAATCTACAGCAACGGACCAAATCCTACCACCTTAAGACGTGGTCAGGGAGACGGGGATTGATGGTTGACTCGGCGGTAGTGAAGAAGTTACTCGTCAATCTAAAGTAATTGTAAAGTGGGGTGTTAACCTGACATTGGTCGTCCCACAACCATTTATGAATTTTCGACCGAGGTATTACAAACAAATAAGGGTACCACATATATGACATATATGAGGGTGGTACCGGTTAAAACCCGATGGTCACACTATAGTGTCTTACGTGTCAACCCTTTACTAGCCACGTTGTCCGAGAGTACTCGACCAGACTCGTCCACAGGAAGATAGTGATTCAGATTATGAAAGTAATATCAAATAATAAAACCCCCGTTCAGGAGATGTTGACAGACTGTAAAATGTCGGGTCGGGGACAAAGAAGTAAAAATTTATGAATAATTAAATAAATTAAAACTGACACAGTCCCGAATCAACCTCGTGCACCCTAAAAACCACGTAGTACGTCCTAAAAGACAACGACCGTGTGTCTGGGGAACCAACGTCGCGTGTCCGACTCGGTGAGGTGTCGTGTACCCAGCAATCAAGGGGTAGGTCCTCAGTTTGACCATAAGGGACGTAACGTTCCATCTAAGAATTGGGGACTTGATGGTCCCTTCCCGAAGTAAAAATTTGCACCCTTTTATTCTGGATGAAGAGGTCTCATAACCCTCTCAGGTTTACTGTCCGTGTACTCCAAAAGCTGAGTACAGTCAAGAGGAAGGGAGTAGAGGAAAGGAAGAGTGTAACGTGAAAGTCAGGAGAAGGAGTAACACTTCTGTGTAAGGGTGGTCCCTAGATTCAGGTCCCTTCCCGGTCGACCTCGGGTCCTCTATCTCCTCCAGAGGGTGACTACCGGTCGACCCTACGGTTCTCCTTAAAAGGAGGATCTTTTTACGATCGCCTGAGATGTGTTTTAACTCCAGATACGGTACTCACCTAGAGGAACGCTTTCCAAGACAAACATAAACCGTAAGAGGGATCACCACGGGAACCCCTAGGAACACCTTTATTTGTTATCCAGGACGAACCACGTTTGAGACCCTCTAACACTTCCTGTTCCTTCGGACTACACGACGTCAGGTACCTATACTGCATCGTTGACTTGTTGTTGTTGGATGCACCACTGTCCAGGATGTGTTGTCACTCAAAGTGTACCACCACCTACGATGTTATCGTGTCCGTGGTATGACATGGTATCTATACTGTCCCCAATTCGTCCACTTAACCCCCAACGGGGTAAAGGATACCTTCCGAAAAGAGATCCTTTCACGTAATGATCGAGGTTTGAATGTATTGGATCTAACTTAAGTTGGGTAATGATAAACCCCCCATATTTATATATCTGTGGTGTGATTGTTTACCTATGATGTCCTCCAAATTTTTTAAAAGGAGGAGATTAATACTCCAATGTGGAGAAAAAGAAATCTCAATTCAAAGATCTTTCTCGTCCTAATGGAAGGGGAACCAGTTACCGGGTGTACCAGTCCAAAGAGAAGTAGAGTAAAGGACTGTGGAGACCCTCTTTAGTGGGTACCGAAGACTTCACAAAACCTTTTATATAGGTGTTTAAGAACCCATGAAGAGGGGATTTCTCTACCTTACACTAAGGGTAGGGGAACTCTCACCTGACACGTATCTCTGAACGAAGTTCACTTCTCTTTTACCGTGTCTACCACCCAATAATGAAGATTCTAATACGACATTTTTCTGATGTCAAGACAGAACCTAGTGAACAGTACCTCTTTCGATGTCTATGTGGAACCTCTATGATACCCAAAACAAAGTCTGGTGGTGTTATTTCGTTTACGATTTATTTCGTTCAACATACTTAAAAAGGTCACGTATATTTTCAATACAAATATAATATGACATCAGATAATTCATACTTTACCGTACTTCAGAAATTTTTCATGAATGGAATGAAATTTTTATGAAATAATGATTTTTGACGATTGGTAGTAGATTCGGAAGTCACTTAGTGTCAGAAAAACGACCACCTCCCAGAACGGAACTACGACTACCGACGATTGACTAGTCTCTCCACCCACTATTTCCGACTCCACCGACACTGTTAAAGAATTTTATTCTGTTATTACTTAAAACGGAGTAATAATCTGAGAAGGAAAGTACTTACTAAAGAGACATCATACATTACGACAAACCGCTGTAAAACGGGTGTCATCTTAAAGAAAGTTTTAACCTTAGTAAGGTAAGTTTGGGACGGTATTGAAATACACTATAAGAGTTGGGAAACAGTAAAGTTGTTAGGAGTGTCATAGAAGTGATCTTTATCTAAGGTAAAGTTCCTAGGTGAAACGAGTACACGTCCTTCGTTGAGGAGGAGTAGACACTTTCAAAATAGGACTCCAGTGTCGTTAAGTTACTGTAGAAGTCCGAGGTGAAGATTAAGATCAAAAGAACGATACCGTCAATAAAGGAGGTGACTCCAGAACTTGAGGAGTTTCAGTAGGTACTTCCAACCTTAGTTGAAGAAGGTTGAGGTCACTTACAACTGTAAAATTGAGAGGGGTACTTAGTACTTACAAGAATTACCGTAGATCTTATCACTTGGGAAAGGTCTTCAGAAAGTTAAATGAAACGTGTCTAGGTAGTCTCCTTAGTAGTGGATACCGTTGATGTCTGAATACTTTACATAAAGAATTTGGTATTCTGAACTTTTAGTCTTAATGAAGAACTAGGGATCCGACGTTTTATCTACAACACAATCGTCCGTACTTCTGTTGTTAGTAGAGTAACATGTCGTGTAGAGGTAGTCTCAAAAACACACAGGTCCATATAACAGGTACTCGTCATTATAAAAGGTTCCTTAGAAAAAAAAGACTCTTCGTCCAGAGTTGTTACCGAATTTTATAAATTGGTACAACATTTGTTTACACGACCAGTAGATCCGAAACAACAAGGTAAATATCTCGTGTCCGTCTCATCTAAATCGTATTAAGAATTCCTGACATCTGTAAAACCTTATTATTTACTCGTAGTGGAAGTTGAATTTCAGTGATCGATGTAATCGGGAATTATTTTCTCAGTCTGATAGGGACCTTAGAAAGTTTGGTCCGTAACTGAAGAGGAGAGATCGATAGTTTCACGATAGTTTCAGGAATTCAGACAAAACAACTGTAACTTTTAGATCACAAATCATATTGGTGAAAATAATTAATAGAATTGATCTAGAAGACCTGTTGAGCGACGTCGAAGATGTAGTCGTGAACGACGAAGTAGAACGTGAAAATACAGTACCTCTACCGAAGAAAGGAATTTTGAGTACTTGGTTACAGACGATCAGTATATTCAAAAAAACGAAAAGGTCACGTATATTTTCAATGCAAATATAATATGATATCAGATAATTCATACTTTATCGTACTTCAGAAATTTTTCATGAAGTCAGTGAAGTCAAGTCAGGGAGTCAGTACAGGCTGAGAAACGTTGGGGTACTTGGTGTCGTACGGTCCGAAGGGACAGGTAGTGGTTGAGGACCTCAAACGGGTTTGAGTACAGGTAGTTCAGCCACTACGGTAGGTCGATAAAGTAGGAGACAGCAGGGGAAGAAGAGGACGGGGGTTAGGGAGGGTCGTAGTCCCAGAAAAGGTTACTCAGTTGAGAAGAGTACTCCACCGAGTTCATAATCGGTTTCATAAAGTCGAGGTCGTAGTCAGGAAGGTTACTTGTGGGTCCTGACTAGAGGAAATCCTACCTGACCAACCTAGAGGAACGTCAAGTTCCCTGAGAGTTCTCAGAAGAGGTTGTGGTGTCAAGTTTTCGTAGTTAAGAAGGGAATGAAATTTTTATGAAATAATGATTTTTGACGATTGGTGTTGGAAAAGAAGACGTCTAAGGAGTGAAGAAGGTCAGAAGTATCTTAACTTATCTTAATCCTGACTCGAAACCTACTCCGAAACCAAATTCCCTTATAACACCGACCAAACTAGAAGATAAGTCTGGATATTTTGAAAGAGATATAGTCGTTATTCCAACAAACGAAAGAAATAGTAAGTACACAAATGACTTTATCGTGAAAATTAAAGGAAGTTCTTGAAAAGGAAACGTAAGTGTTGAATCGATTGTCTAACCAAGTTCCGGTTTCAGGATAGAGTCGAAAACTGTACGGAAGGAGTGATTCGAATTAGTAAAGATCACGAACCAAATTCCACTCTCTCTACACTGTGAATGAACTTGTGGAATTTCCAGTAACATCGGATTAAAGTTAAAAATAACGTAGAGTCCCTTATCCCTCCGGGGTTTTCTCCCTCTCTCTACCCCCCTACCAGTCACCCACCTCTCAGTCTTACGTGTGTCATAACTACCTCGAACGACAGGATGTACCCGTGTCGAACGCCGTGAAGGCACCGACCCTCCTCGGTGGGTGTGGGCTCCGGTCCCGGCCGTCGGCCCTCCTCGTTGGACTCCTCGCCCCAGACCCGCCCGTGTCCTCCCGGATCTCCTCGATAGGGTGTAGCTTCCAGTCCTTACCGCCGTCATTCCTCTATGGGGAACAGGTCCCATTCCTCGTCGTCGACACGAAACGACCTCCTCGACACTTCTCTATGGGGTTCGGGTTCCATTCTCTTTGGGTTCATTCTACCATCCACACCGTTCTCCCGTAGTCTCCCGTCTGTGTGACTTTGGTATGAGTGTCTTTTGATCAGTTAGATTAGTGTGATCCTGGTGTCGGAACAGATTGAGTTACTTTGGTTCGGTACGGACGTCCCGTTGGGTTCTACCCACCCAGTACAACCTCTCCAGACTGTCTTACACCAGGCGACCTCTTCCCTTGCCGTTCGGTGAAGTCATAAGAACGGAACTCTTGGGGTACTTGTCAAACTTTTCCGTTTTACTATCCTATGGTTTTCTCCTTGAGGGGTCCAGTAATCCACGGGTTATACGATGACCTCTAGTCACCTCTTTATTGAGGTCTTTCTTACTTCCCTACCTCGGTTTCGTTTTTGTTATGGGTCGACACCTACACTGACCAATATCTTCGTTCTAGACTACGATATTTCTCGTTATAACGTATCCTTGGACCTTACAGTCTAGGTACCAGTTCCGTTTAACCTTCACCAGTTTGTTCTCTACCGTTCCCACTTGTAGCTGTAAGATCCTTAGTCACTTGATTTTACCTGACCTTACCCACTTAAATTGAGTCTACTGGTAATATAGATGATGACACCCGTCCTTAGGGAGTCCTCATCGGTAGTGCCAGTTGTTTTCTCAGGCTTTACGTCATGAATCTACGTTAGAGTTTTTACTGTCTTACTAGAGACAAGCAGAGGTTCCGTTTGGTAAGTCATAGTGTCAATAGGTTCAGATACGGGGTTGGTCATTGTGACTTCTTTGACTTCAACTTACCAAAATACTTCTGGTTGTTCTGGAAAATCTTGATTGTGGGTTTTTCTACAGGAAAAGTAATATCCCCTAACCTTATGTTTTCATCCTTCAGTTCTTTGTGGACCTCATTGTCCGTTTAAACCGGAACCTTACGCCTTACTTCGTCCCTTTCTGATTATCTCAAAACGGTTCTTTTACGTGACCAGTATCGTTTGTAGGAGAAGGTTGTTGTGTTCTCTTCTGAGATGTGTACTTGTAGTGGTCTACCAGTTATGGTTTTAGTCTAACTAATATAAGAAACGTCGGTTTCTACCTCTTCGACATATGTCAGTTGTTTTTGTTCTGGTCCTCGACTGACACCGAGTCTAGTACTTGAGGAATAATAGTTTAAGTCTGAATTTAACTTCTTTCATCCCTTTTGGTGATCTGTTAAGTCCATACTGGATATAGTTTAGGGAATACTGATATGTCACCTTCACTCTTTATCTAAATTCCCGGATCTAGACTATCTATCTCACGGACTACTTGATACCTTACTCCAAGTACTGTAACATGTCCTCTGTCCCTAGTTCTGGTAGGGGTACCTTTTCTTTACGTTTTTTCGTTTTACCGACAGACTCCTCCGGAATGTTTATCGACACTTTTCTTCTCTCCGCTTGTCGTTTCCTCTTTTCCTTTCTATATTCGTAGACTTACGTCTCAAGGTCTCTTATCTTTCTTCTCTATTCTTTCGGAAGAAGCCGCTAGTTACGTTTCTTTATCTCCTTTTCTTGTCTTACCCTTTCTGATCTCTAGAGAAGTTCTTTTAATCTCTATGGTTCCCTTGTAAAGTACGTTTCTGCCTGAGCTATTTCCTGTCTTTACCATACCTGGATTGTCTTCGTCTTCTATAATTCTTCTCCACCATTCTTATGTGCCTTCTTGACATGTTTTTTCTAGGAGTGCTGGTTCTATTAGTACTACTACACTAGTGATTAGATCTCGGTCTGTAGAACCTTACACTTCAGTTTACCCGGAATCTTTCGTAGTGATGTTTGTTTCGATCACCTCCACTACCTTAAGGTCAACTCGACAAAGTTTAGGACTTTCTACTACGACACTGTCACGACGTGAGTTATACGGTCGTTTAAACCTTCTGAGTCGTCACCGGTGTCTTGACCTTTTCCAGTCAAAAGTAAGGTTAGGGTTTCTTTCCTTTACGGTTTCTTACGAGTTTGATGGTGTGTTAACGTGAGTAGAGTGTACGATCATTTCATTACGAGTTTTAAGAGGTTCGGTCTGAAGTCGTTATGCACTTGGCACTTGAGGAACTGCAAGTTCGACCAAAATCTTTTCCGTCTCCTTGGTCTCTAGTTTAACGGTTGTAGGCGACCTAGTACCTTTTTCGTTTTCTCAAGGTCCTTTTGTAGATAAAGACAAAATAACTGATACGGTTTCGGAAACTGCCACACCTAGTGTTATTTGACACCTTTTAAGACTTTCTCTACCCTTATGGTCTGATGGATTGGACGGAGAACTCTTTAGACATACGTCCAGTCCTTCGTTGTCAATCTTGACCTGTACCTTGTTGTCTGACCAAGGTTTATCCTTTTCCTCATGCAGTTCCGACATATAACAGTGGGACGAATAAATTGAAGATACGTCTCATGTAGTACTCTTTGCGACCTGACCTTCTTTGTGTTCGACCTTAGTTCTAACGGCCCTCTTTATAGTTATTGGAGTCTATACGTCTACTGTGGTGGGATTACCGTCTTTCACTTCTCCTCGATTTTTCGAAGAACTACTTTCACTTTCTCCTCTTACTTTTTCAACCGAATTTTGAGTTGTAAGTCTTTTGCTTCTAGTACCGTAGAACAGGGTAGTGAAGTACTCTTTATCTACCCCTTTGTCATCTTTGTCACAGTCTGAAATAAAACCCCCCGAGGTTTTAGTGACGTCTACCACTGACGTCGGTACTTTAATTCTCTGAGAATGAGGAACCTTCTTTTCAATACTGGTTGGATCTATCGTATAAGTTTTCATCTCTGTAATGGAACGGTTGATTCCAGGTAGATCAGTTCCGACACCAAAAAGGACACCAGTACATACCTACGCTCTCAACCTGACACTTCTTTCGACTCACGACTTCTTAACTACGAAAACTTGACACCACAACCTCTTCTGAGAACTCTCAGGGAACCTGACGTTCCTCCAGGTTGGACAGGTAAGACTTCCTTTAGTTGGGACCCTAAAGAAACCTTCCTTACTACGATTTCGACTTCGAGGTCATGAAACCCGTGTAGTACGCTTCCCAACTGAGTGACCTTTTCTGAGACTACGACCCTTCCTAACCCCCGTCCTCCTCTTCCCCTGCTGGTTCCTACTCTACCGACCTACCGTAGTGCCTGAGCTACCTGCACTCAAACTCACTTGAGGTCCTCAACCACTACCTGTCCCTCCGGACCGCACGACGTTAAGTACCCCGGCGTTTTTCAGCCTGTGCTGACTCACTGACTTGACTTGACACCGTGAAGTTTTATTAATGTTATCACTGTTGTTTCCAATGACTAGTGTCCAGTGGTATTACTTTATTAGTACGACTTTTTCAAACTTTATAATGTTCTTAGCGGTTTTCCGTGTTTCACTCGTGAACGAAACCTTTTCACCACGACTGTCTGAACGAACTCCGTCCACGGTGTCTGGAAGTCGAACACTTTTTCGGTCATTGACGTTCCGAATTATTTCGCCTCGTGTATTTTGTTCCACACGGAGATGCAGATCTCGGCCGGGAATATCTCCGGGTGTCCCCTCTTGGACTTCGGAGGTCGGCTCTCGGCACACTCACTGGCAGAACCTTCAGCCAGGACTCCGGGTCAGTTGGGAAGTCTCCGACATCGGACTAACTGTTGAACTGGTGGTTGGGTACTCCCTGGAACTCGGTCTTGGTGGGTCGATTCGGTGAAGATCTAAGAACTGGGAGTCTTTCATACATTGTATAATTTACAAACGACAAAATTCAAACAACAAACGCTCACTAAAGTAATATGTCATTACCTATTGTCATCACTATACGTCATTCATATAGATGGATTCTATACGTCAGTACCTACTGATTCGAAAGATCCCGTGTTTAGAGTACTGACAAAATGGGAAATGAACTGAGTTCAAGACATATGTACTATGAAGAACAAGAAAAAGTGTAAGGGAGGATCTAACTACTTCGTGAGACAAGGGAATAGAAGACATATCAGGGTGAAGTACATAGTTGTAAAGAGACGGGTAGGGAAGGGAACCCAAGGGTCTTAAGATAGAAATGGAATAATAAAAGAATGAAATGTGTGTGACGGGATACGTGACAGTACTAAAAATAATTGTGAACATAAGAAAATTTCCGTCGACTCTTAAGTTTGAGAGTCTTCGACTACTTCTTACATAGGGGAGTACATTATTGACCCACTTCCCGACCCCTCGTCCCGACCGCGAGTGTCTTAAGGATGTTCTAGACGGTTTTAAACCGGGGTCCCTGATCTTTGGGCCTGAGTTATGAAGGTCCTGTAAAGTAGAGAGTAATGAAGAATAGAGACGGACGAGACCAAAGAGAGACTTACGAACGGTGTAAGAAAGGGACGATGTCTGTCTGAGAGAGATATTCGACCTCTCTGTCGTGGTATGGACAGGCAGGGTGACTCTGGTGTACCTCACCGCCTCTTTCTCAAGACGTTTTATAAAGATAGGTCTTTATCAAGACTTCCCTACTGTAGTCTATCCTTGCGGGATACGGGTGGTGTGACCCTCTACCTACCGAGGTGGTGACCCGATCATGACAAAGGACTTGAGGTCTCGAGACGTAGTTGACCGAGGGCCTGTAGAGGTCCACCTTCCTGGAACCCGTGATACAAACAAACGATCCCGACGGAGGTGTTTCGTGGTTTTAACCAACCGAGTCTTGTCACTTTAACGTGTCAATCCCTCCAGTCTTTAGGGTTTAGTTCGACAACTGTTCCGGGGTGAGAGGTAGGCCTCCCGACCCCTGCTAGACAGGGCCCGGAGAGAAGGTCGAAGAGCCGGATGCCTACGCAGCGAGGTCAGAGTCGGAAGCAGGAGCACACCGCAGGAGGACACACGTGCAGACAGAGAACACACAGTGCAGACACAGGTTTAAAGACGGGGAATGTGCCCGTGTCAGTACGTCCTAATCCCGGGTGGGAGTACTGAAGTAGAGTTGAACTGACATACGCTTCTAGAGTAAAGGTTCCGTCCGGTGTATGACGACCTGACCCCCATCCTGAAGTCGTACGCTCAAAGTCTCCCTGTGGTGGCTTGGGTTTTGTCCGTGTCCTTCTCAAGGGTATCTTTTACGTAACAGAAACGAACAAGAATAGGGGAAGGACAAGAGATTTGACTAAGGAAAGGCGTATATGTAACCGGACCAATCTCCATTATAATGTACAGGACGGTAGGTTTGGTTTTTTTTTGACCCACAGTAGTAAAGAAGATATAAATTAGAAGTAATTCAGGACGGTCCCGATGTGGAATTTACAGAGAATTTATCCAGGGAGGGAGAGGTTAGGGTACCACTGTGACGAAATCGAGTCCAAGAATCATGAAGGACGGACCTACAATGTTTTTTTTTTTGGGGACGTACCAGAGAAATGGAAGTAAAACCCGAGTAACAAGACGGGTGAGTTGAGGGAGGGGATGGTGGTTCTGTAGGTTATGGTTCTTCGGACACACTAGACAGTTTTATCTTTTTCCAAACAAAAAAAAAATTAGATGAAGTCTTGGAAAGGTCATTCAGGGTTATTTATTTCCGTATCGTGTTTCGATAATCATTTCGTGGGGAGGGTGGGGTGGGATGGGGCCGGGACTATGACACTAGGAAGTGCCTGATTGGAGACCGGTACGAAGAGAGATTAGAAGAGGGTCTGACTTTGTCCGTCGTGAAGGGGATTCTAGTCCAGAGGCAAGGAGGGGTGGTAAAGGGACAGTTTTCGAAGGGGTAAGAAATTCCTAATGGAGTTCTTGAAAGAGACGCTTTGGAAGACAGAATCAGACAAATCCGACGATATTGTTCTTTCGGTAGGTGACCGACCAAATTTGTTGTTTGTAAATAAACAGTGTAAAGATTTCTGACCCTTCATATTCTGGTTCCTCGGTCGTCTAGCGCCAGACCATTCTCAGGTGGATTACCGAACATCGTCATACCTTCCTTTTAATTTTTACCTCAGTCATAACGATTCTCTCGAGGGACTTACCTCGATCTTTCGGTGACTCCTTTACACTGAATACATGCAGAGTCGGACTAAGACCTGTAGGGTGACTCTGGTGTACCTCACCGCCTCTTTCTCAAGACTTCCCTACTGTAGTCTATCCTTGCGGGATACGGGTGGTGTGACCCTCTACCTACCGAGGTGGTGACCCGATCATGACAAAGGACTTGAGGTCTCGAGACGTAGTTGACCGAGGGCCTGTAGAGGTCCACCTTCCTGGAACCCGTGATACAAACAAACGATCCCGACGGAGGTGTTTCGTGGTTTTAACCAACCGAATCTTGTCACTTTAACGTGTCAATCTCTCCAGTCTTTAGATTAGAAAACTGTGAATGATAGGATTGTTTCCATAGGTCGTGTCGATTGTCTTTGAGTTCTGTGAATAGACTGAGAATGGGATTTTGTTGAACAGTGTGAGTAGGGACTTTCTGTTTATAAAGGAAAGAACGTAGTCTCACACTGAACTACCGAAAACGGAACTATTCGGGGATCGAGAAAGAGAAGGAGTCTTGTGAGAAAGTAAAAATGGGTTTAGACACAGAGGGCTTACCGTTAAGAAAAAAAGTACTCTTATATAAAAATTGAAAAATAAATCAATAAAATAAAAACCGACGTGAAGTAACCCAGAAGTAACGAAGTAAGTAAACCCAGAAGCAACGAAGACGGACCCGAAAGAGATCAACACCATTCGTCTCCGAGGAGAAACCACATGTACCTAAGAGTAGGGTCGCCGAATGGAACAACGTCTCGGGTCCGAGATCCGTGTCCCGAAGCCGTCGTGTCGTGTACCTGAGTAACCAACGCCTCGTGTCCGAATCAACAAGACGTCGTTCACCTTAGAAGAGTTTGGTCCCTAGCTTGGACACAGAGGACGTAACCATCCACCTAAGAATAGGTGACGTAGTGGTCCCTTCAGAGACTTAACGTTAAGAATTCCGGAGTTTAAAATCCTGTGACTAGATCGTAGACTGTCAACGACCAACCACACCTTTTTGCGGGGGAAGAAGTGACCTTAACCTCAGTCTTAGGAAAATCCGTAACTAGGGAGACCCGTCGTCTCCCACTCCACGATCTACGACCGGTTCCCTTAAGAGAGGCCATGGTCTCCCACCCACCTGGGTGGTCGTCTCCGGGACAGCGTCCGTCGACCGACCGTTACTACTGAGTCCGCTACTACGGCCAGAGGACCTAGTCACAAGGTGGACTCCGGGAAACGATTCAGGAAAGTGGGTTGAGAAAGACCGTCCTCCGGAGGAGGGAAACCGTTGATGTTTTGTTTGGTCGATTCACGGTCAGTATCTTCTCGACCTTATAAGTCGAGGATGGTACACGTTACCGGAGAGGAAATCTCGTATTCGATCCTTCCTGTCCCTGGGAGACGTCGAAACATCTGGGTCGTGTTTCGTGTCCATGTGCAGCTCCCACTACTACGGTCGTTGACGGTAAATACTCGTGGTAGGTCCACGTACTGTGATGATCTTCGAATTCCACGCGAGTTAGAAAATTAGAAGGGTTGTCAATTACTCCAATCCCGATAATAAAAGAGGTAACGAGTCTATTCGCATTGTTCCGAGTCTCTCCAGTTCCATAAGTGGGTTCCAACCTGTGGATCATTCTCCGTCTCGTCCCTAAACTCGGAACCGACAAACCGAGACCTCGGATGTCAGAATCGAAAATATGAGATACCGAATAGTTCATTGTTCCTAATTAAAAATATTTATATGATTTTACTTGTACGGTTATAGGGTAAAATAATTTAATATGTGTTTCAGTGAAAATCCCGGGGTCCTTCAAGTAGAGTTCCGACATCAAAAGGTAGGAGATTTCGTCGACTTTGTACTTTGGTGACAGACCCGAAGTGACTGATACGATTTCCGAAACTGACACACCTAGTGTTGTTTGACCTTTTAAGAAGTTCTCTTCCCTTATGGTCTGATGGAAAGGACGGAGGACTCTTTAGACATACGTCCAGTACTTCGTTGTCAATCTTGGTCTGTACCTTGATACCTAACTAAGTTTTGACCCTTTTCTTATGTAGTTCCGACATATAACAATGGAACAAATAAATTGAATATACGTCTCATGTAGTACACTTTACGACCTTACCTACTTCATGTTCGACCTTAGTTCTAACGTCCCTCTTTATAGTTATTGGAGTCTATACGTCTACTGTGGTGGAAATATCATCTTTCGCTTCTCCTTGATTTCTTGGAGAATTATTTTTACTTTCTCTCACTTTTTCGACCGAATTTTGAGTTGTAAGTTTTTTGATTCTAGTACCGTAGGTCACGGTAGTGAAGTACCGTTTGTCTACCCCGAGGTTTTAGTGACGTCTACCACTGACGTCGGTACTTTAATTTTCTGCGAACGGGGAACCTTCTTTTCGATTCTGGTTGGACCTGTCGTAAAATTTTTCGTCTCTGTAATGAAACGACTGTTTCCAGACATATTAGTTTCGATACCAAAAAGGTCATCGGTACATACCTACACTGTCAACCCGATATTTCTTTCGACTCGCGACTTCTTGACTACGAAAACTTGACACCACGACCTCTTCTAAGAACTCTCAGGGAACCTGACGTTCTTCTAGGTTGGTCAGGTAGGATTTCCTTTAGTCAGGACTGATAAGTAACCTTCCTGACTACGACTTCGAGATTATGAAACCGGTGGACTACGTTTCTTGACTGGGTAACCTTTTCTGGGACTACGACCCTTTCTAACTTCGGTCCTCCTCTTCCCCAGTTGTCTCCTACTCTACCAACCTACCGTAGTGGTTGAACTACCTGTACTCAAACTCGTTAGAGGTCCTCAACCACTACCTGTCCCTTCGCACCGCACGACGTCAGGTACCCCGGTGTTTCTCAGTCTGTGTTGACTCGTTGACTTGACTTGACTTGTCTTGTTGACCCCGACGAAGGGTCCTTCTAGACACCACTTCTTGGGTGGACGATTGCGTCCTCTGTACTCCACATCCCTCTTACTGAATTCTCTTCCGCTACCACCTCCTCTTAAGTATTCTGTTACTGTACATTTTTACTTTCAGAATTTTATAGCGTATTAAGGTGTAGTCTCTAATTGTCTCTTACGTTTGTTTGTGAATAAGTCATTTGTGTACGAGAACTTACAAATAACACAAACGTTATGATACGGTTTACACCCGTATTAAGTACTTGAGGGTTCTGTTTGATTTACGACTTTGAAGTCGGTCGGAAGTAGAAACTGCTGTCGTCGTCAGTTTGACTGAAAGGTTAAATATCGGTTGAAAATCAAGTCAACTCACTAAAGAAATTTATCTTTAGTGTGAAGAAAGACTTATACCTTTGTTCTAAAAATAATTACCTAGGGTCTTTACGCACATTGTTTTCAGGAGATCAAAATATTCGTACGTCCATGAGTGTCTCAATGGCACAGATTACGATACTCAATCTTCTAAAACTCTCCTTTATGTAGAAAAGTGATTTCGGAAGGACTTCAGGAGGAAGACCATTTCTATTAGTCCTTACTTTGAATCCGGAGTTTTTTCTATAAAATTTTTCAATTACCCAAAGTTTGAGTTGAGCCTCCAAATAATTTAAAGAATTCATGCGAAATTAGAAAGATATTAGTGGTGGACAAAACAAGTCAAGAATACTGACGGATGAGTCCCTGTGACGATTAAGTTCAGTATAAATAAAATCGAAATCAGTTATAAACTGGAAAAATCATTTACAATATGACAACTATAATATGACGAATTTGTAAATAATTCGTCACTTTCAACTCAGAAATGAAGTAAATCATAAATAGAAACTTGTCTGGTCCATATCGTGTCTATTAGTATCTTAAGTCTTGAATAAAATAAGTCGAACTTGTTTTCAGTAAGACACACGAACCTTCACACACGTTGGTTTCGTCAAGTTGCTTCTCTTTATTTGGACATGTTCTTGGACCTTCGGGTAAATAATCACTAAGATGATTAAGGTCGGGAACAACCTTCTTTAATCAACTACAATTTTAATGATTAATTAAAAATTAATTAGGACTTCGTTTACGACTCATACAGCCATGTGAGTGTCGTTAAGACATGGACTTGTCAAGGAGTACAAGATGTAAAGAAAAAAAGTGGTCCATTTTAAGACTTTTATGTTACAAGGAGGAGAGGATCGGTCTCCTGTATGTCGGAGTCACACCGGTTTCGTCTGAACATCTTCCACTCTTGCCTCTTCCTTCTGAGTGAAGAAACTGTGCTCATTCACGAAACTCAGAGTGGTTCTTTTTCTCCTTCCGGTAGTAGATCACTTATCGAACGCCTAAAACTTACGTTCGCGTAAATAGGAGGTTTACAAATACCTCGTGGAGGACACACGACGACACACGGTCCGTCATGCGGTCCCCGACTCCGACACTACAGCTTCGTTTACTTGGTGTAAGGACGATGGAACTCCTCTCTGTGTTTTATCCGTTTATTTATTCCTTTTTAAGTCTACAGCTAACAAAGTCCTGTAAAAATTATCCTATTAAACTATCTACTAACTACCTCAGAGGAAACCTAACTCGTAGTTTCTTCTGAGGAGACTCCACTACTGTCGATTCAGACTTCCTTCTCTTCCTAGGTCATTATCCTTTTCGTCCCTCTTCTTGTACGGGTCCTCTCCTGTGTCAATACCCTTCCGGGACTCCGTCCTTCCTCAGGAATATACTGGAGTAAACCTTTATCAGAAACGTCTGTATTAATCAATTCCACTCTAGAGTGACCTAATCCTGCCCGGGAATTGAGTCATACTAACCACAGGAGTATTCTTTTTCTTTTCAACATGTATCTGTCGTCCTCCGGTGGTGCTGCACTACCTCCGTCTCTGACCTTACTACGTAGATGTTCCTTGTGGTTCCTTACGGTCGTAGTGTCCTCCGACCCTCGTCCGTTCTAAGAGGGGATTTCGGAAGTCCCACCTCGTACCGAGACGACTGTTGAATTGAGGTCTACAGATTGGAGGTCTTGACATTCTCTTGTGTAAAGACGACAAATCTCGACGGATCAAACACTATAAAAAATACCGTCCCGTTGGAATCCTTTGTCTATGTCAACCCTTCTGTCTCTCTCGCTCCGTCCTGACCCGTCACCTTCTGACCTTGCCACTACGTCGACGGTTCCACCGGAGTCGGGGACTCTTCGAAGCCTCAACCTTTCTGGACGCCTTTGTAGAGGCCACCTCCGTCTCCCGGAAACACGGAGGTCGCAGGTAAACGGTAACCTAACTGGGTCCTTCCCCACTTTGGAGTCTAGTCCGTTAGAGGAAGGTGACCCCCATTGTAGGATCTCTCCTTGAGTCGACACTCGGTAGTCGAAGATGAAGGTCGTCGACCCCGAACCCCCGTCACTCTCGGAGACACGACTTGCCTGTCGACCCGTCCTCTGGTGTCGTGGGGAATGGACACCGACACAACAGACTCGAACCCTTTAGACCCCCGGGTCTCTATTTTCGGATAAAGAGATCCCTGGTTGACTAAGACCTCTCTCTTGAAACTTCCACCCCCTCTTCGTCTCACTTGTCTCTTCTACCCGTCCCGAGACTCTCGAACTTCTCTGCACTCTAAAAACGACGTTGTGGTGTTGAGTTACAGTCTGAGATGGGTTTTCGCTTCCCTTCACGTCGGAGGGACATACCACTGGGAGATGGATTTCCTATATAATTATCTTCAGGAAAGAATGACAGTTGACTCTAGTCCGAAGGACACTGAGTCAAAAAGGGGGAACGGTTTGGTTCGGAAAAAGTGAGACAGTGGATGAACAAGGGTCGTCTGTCTTCTATACAACTCGAATTAAAAAAAACATCAAAAGACATGTCGAGAAAGGTCACTGTGTGTAAGAGAGGGTAGGGGAAAGAGTCTACGACGACTCCAAGCGACGAACCCTCGTGGTCCCTTACACAGAGGGAAGGTGGTAGACCGTCGAGAAGTTTATAGTTTTCTGTCACTCATACAGGAGGGATTTAGAAAAGAGGTCCGGTTTACAGGGGTCCTGACCTATTTGAGATCGAAGGATAGGTGGATATATTAAATAATGTGACCCGGTAGGGAGTTAGAAGAAATATACGAGAATAAAGTTTGTAAGTGAGCTAGTAGTACATAAATAATTCGTAGTCAAACCCCTGTCCTCGAAATGATCCAAGACTCCTAAGTGGTTCTTTGTTCCTTTGAAGGACGAAATATGAGATTTCGTCTTTTCTGTCCCTTTTTGGTTGGTGTCAACTTACGTCTCCATTTCTCGAGTCCTGTACATCTCTACATGACGGATCTAAGTTTAACGTAGAGGAAGTGAACGATCGTGACACAGAAGTTTAATGAATTAGAGGACTGGGATCAAGTAAGTGAGCACTTTCGCTGTCTATGTTACGGACGGAGTATCGTAACAGTGCTCCCTAATTTACCTGAGTATGCACACTGTGAGAATTTTGTTACGGTCGGTGTAACATTCTCGAATCACGTGTACTGGGTACCAACAACGGTACTAACGACGACTTAGTTTCTACGATACCCTCTCTCTCCGTAGGTCCTACCACTAGTTCCAAGACGGACAAGGTGACTACGTCCCATCTTACAAATGACTCTGTCCTCCTCCCCGTCCCTATTCCGCAACCCGAATCAAAACGTGTAGAATCCAAACTCCCTTACCACTCAGTAACTTTTTACAACAGTCTTCTGTTGCCTACATGTAAAGACATCGAGTTAAGTGTCCGTCTCCAACCTTTCAAAGTATTGGGGAATCATAGGATTGTAGGAGAAGACTTAAGAGAGGTACAAGAGTCGGAGGTCTTTGTTCCAAAAGTCTCGCTCTGCGTCAGGAAGTCTATACTAGTCTCGTCGGCCCCCGGGAATACACAGATCTGTGCTTCCCGTCAAGAGTACACACCAGTCTCTGTCGTTCGGGGAGGGAAGCAGTCACGACACGACCCACGGTCCGTGTGTTCCTAACATTGAGTGAAGACGAGGGTTTCTCGAGTGACGGTCGTTTAGCCAGTTAGGAATCCACCCATGTCTCGAGACAGGAATTTACAGGAACAAAAAAAAATTTCTAGAGATAAATTAAAAGGTAATCCTCGGGGGTAAGATGGTTCACGTCTTTGAGTTAAAGTCAGTCAAACCCAAAGGAGACGGGGTAGGGACTCCCACAGACAGATCCGAAGTCCCCCAGAGGTACCTGTGGACTTCCTCCAGAACCTTGGACCGGTAGTACAAACGTAAGGAGGTGGCTCTACCGACAATTGAAGAGGACGAAGATCCAGTTCCCAGGTGTCCCGTGGACGACTCGCCCGGAAGACCAGGAGAGGAGGGTGACCCGGGGATTCCGGGTCCCGAACTAGAGAGAGAGGAAGAGGTAGGGATGTAGGAAAAGAGGTAGGTAGTGAGGGGGGTGGGGAAGAGGTGTGAAGAGACTCTGTCAGTACCCCTTTCCGACCCTCCAGTAGGTTCTGTGACAAATCGATTGTGTGGTGTTTCGGGAAGGGTAGTGTCCGGGAGGATCCTTCGGACTCGGGGTCCCTCCGTGTCCCACGTCTTCCCAGTGAATAGTCTCTGGGTGTGATAGATAGGTGAGTAACTAAGGAGAGATTTTGTCGAGGAGGTTTGTTTTCTTTATGATATTTTATTTCTGTAAGAATGATAAAGGTTTATAATAGTATGGAAGGTCAGGTGGGGTAGAGACGGGGCTCTTCGGTCCGTCTAGGTGGTGGGTGTTCCGATCTGAGATGTTGGACAACTAAGAGTATCAAAATTGGATACAGGAGAGGGGTACCGGTCTGAGTGCCGAGGTAGTAAAAAGAAGGTAAGATTAAGCCTGAAGTGAGTCAGTTGGAGGGACACCGAGTCAGTTTAGGGGTGGAGGTCATAGAGGACCACAAACTCCGTCCTCTCGCTCCACTAGTTTTGGTCTCCGTCCGTCCGTCCAGTCTCTTACAACCAACATTGACATTAGATCCGTTCTACCCTACTCCCGGATTTGAGTCCGTCCCGGTCACCATAAATTGAGGGGAGGGAACTCCCTACGGTTCCTGTATGGTTCGTGAACCGATCTTCCACATCACGGTGTCAGGTTAGTTCCGACTCTCTAGTACTCTTAGTGTTTTCGTCTTTCGTCCAGTTCTCCCTAAGACTTTCATATTATCTCTACGAGGACCATCAAAAACCATCCCTCCACATTGTTAATAATTATATAAATCTCCCTACTATCCCCCATCAGTTCCCTTACCTCTCTCACGTTCTCTCTCTCTAAATAGATGTCTTTAGTCATTGGTCATCCATACCTCTTGTTTCTTGGACTGTTTGGGTTTAAAGTGTAACATCCCTTCCTTTCTGAAAGGAGATCGGAGATACAAGTCCCTGACCCTGGACGTTTAATTTGACTGTTTTCTGGTCTAATTGTCCTCTTTTACATATGTTTAACATAACTACAATTATAAAATTAAAAAAAATTACACGTATCCTCCGGAATTATCTGTTCTTCACTTCTGGATCTTACCGTCCATCCGAGTCAATCTAGGTCAAAGACAGAACCTCGGTCCTACTCTTCACCACCGTAAGTGAGTACGTCTACTGTTTCCTCCTTCACTAATCTTTGACCCTTTTTTACTCGAGTATTCTCCACATCACACTCTCCACCCTCATTCTCGATCTTAGTACCTCCCGTCTTAAAACTCTCACACCACGATTTCCCCATGACCCCCTCGTCGGTCTCATTGTCGTTCCAGGTCTTACACCAGTACTATAACTTTTTCTGTTTTGAGGAACCTTTCTTGTCCGGGTCCTGGACACTCGACGTCCACAGTCTACTCACCAGGTGTCCCTGTGCCTATGTAGCACACTCCACACTCCGGTCGGGAGGACCGTACCTACGAGTGGGCAGACAGTGATGTACCACATAGTCGGTAGGGAGGGGTGGAAACAGTCGACTTATTAGACACTTGTAAGGAAAATGTACTGAGAAGTTCAACGACTATTTTTATGATTTGTCCGGTCTCGACTCATGAAGGGAACTTGCACGAACCCCTCAAGGTTTATACGAAAGTCTCAATACTCCCTGAAACAAAATATTTCAATCCTTCTTTAATTAGAAGATACATCAGTCGACTGATTATGGAGTGGAGGGGAATGGAAGGGTACTGTCGGCCTAGTACTCGGTACCGTCTCTCTCCTCCCACTCGATAAATAGAGTGCCGAATAAAGGGTCTAAAAGAGTACATAGCCATTCAGTCTAGAGGACCTTCGATGACTCGAGTCCAGGGTAGCTATTAGTTTTCGACATGAAGAGAGTTATTTTATACACGTTTTACGTTTTTCCGAGAACCCGAAAGATCGTCACTACGTAAAAGACAACGTGGACTAAGACTATTTAAAGTATAAGTTCCGATCCTACCTACCCCTGCCCCGTCCCTCCATCTTATTCCCCTACGATGACCACTGCTTGTCGGATCTTACTTCTGTTTAACTCAGTGTATCGACCTAAGAGCGGATCCGGGACCGGGCTCGACGCCCTTGACCCGTCCAGTGACTCGAAGTCAAAGGAGAGGCGATTCCTCCCTAGTACGATCAAATGATACGACCCGAAGTATCCAATCACATCTTATTTCCACTCTGTTACCCGACCTTTCTCGAAATATTTGAGAATCGGTACTCTCTATACTTCACTTCGAACGAGTCAACACAGGTCGAAAAACATTGGGGTACCTGATATGTCAACCACCTTAAGAGGTCCGGTCTTATGTCCTCTCCCATCGGTAAGGGTATACGAAACAGAAATAATACCTCTTGACGACCTGGACGTAAAGTTTGGAAGTAGTTCAGAAACAACGGTAATTGAGACGGGTAGGGATACGTGTTAGGAAAGGGAGTCGTTCTAGAAAACTTTGGGCGTCCAACAGACTTCTTGACTAACTAAGGCAAACGTCTCTTTTCGAAGAGGACGGTTAGATTGGACTTGGGTTCGGTGGGATCCGAGTAGAATCGTGGTCCACCTCCTCTTCTTTAGACTCACATTTTGTAGAGACAAAAACAAACAAAACCGACACGACGCGTCGTACACTTTAGAATCAAGAGACCGATCCTAGCTTGGGTATGAGAGACGTCGTCTCAGAATTCGTGACCTGTCGGACCTTTAAGGGACTTACCTTTTGTTAAGTTTCTCATCAAAATTTGAAGGACTACCGTCCCCCACACGTCGGACCCTTCTCCCTTTCTGAGGTAGTCTTTGTAAGAGTTTAGGAGTAATCTGTTGGAAGAGTGGTTCCGGACAGTAAGAGTGAGCGTAAAAAGCAAGAATTGCACCTATTAAAAGTCTATGAAGAGAGGTGGGTATTGGATTTGTCGGGTCGTCCGGTCGAAGTGTCCATGTAATCTCCTTTACGACACTTATGCATTAAAAAAAAGGCTACTGTGTTAAAAGGTCCAGTGCCGACGGAGATGGAACTTCGATACATACGCAACGCAGTCTGAGTCCTGTCATCGTTCTCCTCTCTATTTCTAGAAGTTCCGAGATGGAGGGTGAGAGGAGGTCGAGGACCCGTCTCGGATGATTGGGTCCCCCGACGGACGAGAGTCTTCGACGTCCGGGACCCACCCACCCACCGAGATACGGTACCGGGTGAGGGAAGGGAGAGAGAGGTATTATCGGTGACGAGGTGTTCAAACTCAGGGGTCCGTCCGTCCGTTCACCGAGTATTTAACAAGTCATTTCCCATCGATAATTCTAATGATTATCGTACGATACACGACACCCGATCAGTTCCATTTATACTGGGTTGAGTGTAAGGTCTGTCAATTCTAGATAGGTAAACCCACTTATCGCAAGGAACCCAAGATTATATCCGAAGGGAACACCGAGTCGATCATTTCTTAGGTGGACGTTACGTCCTCTGGACCCAAGTTAGGGACCCAACCCTTCTCGGGGGACCTCTTCCCTTTCTGATGAAAGGGACCCAACTCTTCTAGGGAACCTCTTCCTTTTCCGATTTCAAAATTATGTCTTGGAATTTAGACTGTTCCGAAACCCTTTTGTTTCTAGACCAGGAGACGGAAAGTCGTCCTTCTTATAGAGATCAAACGTAAACTTCCGAAACTCCGAACATGTCCAACCGTAAAAGGGTTCCAGTATGTAAACAGACCCCGTTCTTGGTCTAGAAGGAGACCGGAAACAAAGAGGAATTCCGTTGCGAGTACACATAAGGAGTCTTTCATCGTAAACGGAAGATTCACAATTCATGTTGTGATTGTGACACTTGTCCCTATTAAGATAACAAAGATGAGGGAATTCTATAGACCCAGTAGAGTCTGACTCCGATTAGTTTGACGACCTCGACAGACGTTTGGTCTTCCGTTCCCCGACTTCATCTGTGGTGGAGAGGGTTCCTCCGATCTACCCTGAAATTCTCCCTCCCTTCTTTTACACTATTTGTTTTATTGTCGGTACACTGTTGTGGCCTTTCTAGAACTTGTATAATTGTTACGAAAGAAATCTTTTTCCCTCCCCCTCCCCCCGTTCCATCCTTTTTCTTCTTCGTCCTACATCGAAGTTCCTTACGTTCATGTCGCTGCACAACTGATTCTGTCCACCCATCGATGAGCTTCAATCATATTTTCTTTATTGGACTAGTCCAATCTCAGGTGGTCATGTTCTTTAATCTCTTCTACTTCTAAAAAAGAGGGAAGGAAGGAAAACCAGAGGGACCGAGAGTCCGTCCACGAGTGTGCTCGACAGAAAGAGTGTGTGTGTGTGTGTCTGTGTGTGTGGGTGAGAGCTTACCTCATTTATGACACTTACCGTGTTTGGTGGTGTAGTTTCGAGTATTAATAGGATAAAGTTCCACGGAGGTTGAGGTCGCGAACTCTACTAAATAAACTTCTCGAAAAGTTTACGATGTCCGATGTTTTCAGAGACCTACAAAGATAAGGAATGGAAATTTGAGTCAACTTTTCAGGGAAAGAAGAGGGCGATCGAGGGACTCTACCCTCAGCCACTAAAGTAATCGACAAGACTCTACTGCTTGTCACGTCACGACAAGCCGACTGGTCGTTGAATTTAAGTGACCGATCTGAGAACCACCACTTTTGTGGTGGAGTCTCTGGACGGAACCGTCACCGAGTCTTTTTGAGTCTAGTCACAACCGGTGCGAAGGGAACTGGGAGATTACCGTGCTAAGAAGGGTATGAAAGAGTCTAGGTAGAAAAACAAAAATCAATCATCTGGAAAAAGAATTTTCCAAGTCCAAATATCTTTTTAACTCGTCCTTCAGGTCCCGAGGGTATAGGAGGAAGGGGGTAGGGTTAAGGGGATAGTAATTGTAGAACGTAATTCACGTGTAACCAATATCAACTACTCGGCTATGACTACAATAATTGATTTCGGGTGTCAGATGTAATCCTAAGTGAGAAACGCAACATGTAGGATACCCAAACTTGTTTACATATTACAGTACATAGGTCACAAAGTCGTAGTGTGTCATGAAAGTGACGGGATTTTTAAGGGATTCGATCAGTAGTGAAGGAGTGGCGTTGGGGACGGTTGGTGATTAGAAAAATAATAGAGGTATTAAAACGGACAAGGTTTTACAATGTATCAACCTCAGTATGTCATACATACGTAAAGGCTAACCGAAGAAAGTGGACCGTTATACGTAAATTCCAAGGAGGTACAGAAAAGTGTCGAACAATCGAGTAAAGAAAGTCGTGACTTGCTATGAGATAACACCTACAGAGTATCAAATACATAAGTGGATGTCTTTTTGTAGAACAACGAAGACTTAAAACCGTTAATACTTATTTCGACGGTTTGTAGACACCCGTACAAAAAAACACTTGTATTAAAAAATTGAGGAAACCCATTTGTAGTTCCTCGTATTAAACGACCTAATACACCATTCTCATACAAACCAAAACCTTCTTTGACAGTTCGATAGAAGGTCTCACCGAAATGGTAAAACGTAAGGGTGGTCGTTACTGATTCTCTAGGATGTGTAGGAACGGTCGAAAATAATAACAGTGACAAAACCTAAAATTAGTAAGAAAATACACACGACGACGACGATTCAGTGAAGTCAGCACAGGCTGAGACACGCTGGGGTATCTACCGTCGGGTGGTCCGAGGGGGCGGGGACCCTAAGAGGTCCGTTCTTGTGACCTCACCCCACGGTAACGGAAGCCCATAGAATAAAATTATACGTTGAGGGATTCCTATAAAAGTATATGAGTAAACGATAGACATGTAGAAGAGACCCCTTCACAGACGAGATTAGAAAATGGGAGAAAAGTCAACCAACAAACAAAGGAATAACGACTCAAAATTTTCAAGAAAGATATAAAATCTATGATCAGGAAATAGTCTTTACAGAAAACGTTCATAAAAGAGGGTCGGACATCAAACAGGAAAACAAGATGATTTCTAGGTAGATAAAAACATTTAGTTATATAAAAGATAGGAAAAGAAGAGACAAAGGAACCGTTTCAGAAGACAACCAGACTTTTTATATCTTTTCCTGTCAAGATATGGTTTTAAGGTTTCCAGGATCCTTCCTTCAGTTTGTTTGGGTTCTCAGGACTTTGGTAAACTGTTAGACTCAGGATTTCTCTTAACTGAGGATTGTCGATGTCGTGACCCGGGTCCTTCATTTTGGACGAGGACGGAAACACCTCGGATTTTACCCCGTGGCATATTCTTAGACCTACGACAAACGTCTAAAAATTGAGGGTCTCTCTCTCCCTCGAGACTACTCGGGCACTGATGAACCGGGGTAGTTGGGTACTTGTGACGTATGTCTTTCTTAATTATTTAGTTTAGATTCTCTCAATTTTGCAGGTAACTGTCTACTCACTTACTTCTACACCATGCATCTATGTCGGCATTTTACCTAGTTTTGACCCAGTAAAGGTCTCTGTACCTACCTGGATCTTAGACAGTATGTCTCACTTCATTCAGTCTTTATCTTTTCGTTTATACCATGTACTTGTGTATCTACACCTTAATCTTTTTACAATGTCTACTTGGATAAACGTCCCGTCCTTATCTCTACGTCTACATCTATCGTCTACGCTCCTGTGCCCCCATTCCCTCCCACCCTACTTGACCCTCTAACCCTAACTGTATATATATATATGTGTGATAGTACACATTTTGTCTACCGATCACCCTTGGACGACATAGTGTGTCCCTCGAGTCGAGACACGAGACACTAATGGACCCCGTCGCCCTACCCCCACTCCCCCACTCCAGGTTCTCCCTCCCCTATATAAGGGACACCGACTAAATGAAGTAACATGTCATCTTTGGTTATGTTGCAATGTTTCGTTGATATGGGGTTAAATTTTTTTTTCTCCTATGACAACGTATAAGTATTATTCGAGTAATAAAAGGTGTCACCAAGTCGAGACCTGAGATAGTTTCTTGAACTACCATAATAGATTACATTGGGTCTGGTGCCCTTCCTCACGGTGTCTGTCCTAGTGTGTACGTGGATTCGCCCTCCCACGTCTCTCTGGCTCTTTTATTTATTGTCTTCGGGTTCTCACCACTAAGGTTTCTCTTCGGACTTCACAGAAGAGATTTGACAATGTCAGAGTGAAAACGGGACTAATGAGACACCTTTGTCCTACTTGATCAACCTATCCAAAATGGGTAAACAACAACTCCAAAAAAAAAAAAGTGAGAACGGTTTGTATTCAGGGTCCTTAACACAAACTAGAGAATGAGAGAACGGAAAAGGTCCGGGAAAGATAATTCGTGGTACCTTACCTTTTTTTTTTAGGAACATGTCAAATAGTTCTCCCCGGATATTTTAGTCGACATTACCTAGATCAGAGTGACCCGTTACCCGACCCGTTCTTTCCGGTTCTTCTAAATGGATTTTCCACTTGACACGGGATGTACATATAAAGTTTTATTTTAATTTAATATTTTATTTACAACCCCTCAAATTTTATAAGATAAAGAATATCATTACTATAGATATGAAAAAATAGTTTATTATATAGGAAAGATTTTAGAGAAAGAGTGAGACGACTTCGACGACTACTGGAGTTGTTCCTGACGTATCGACTGGACTTACTAGAACGTAACTTTCCCGGGTCGAAATGGGACCCGAGGTGACCTGTTTATGGGGTGTGGGTTCTTGTCCGGTCGGGTCAGGACCCCAATAGTTTCTCACGATTTCTTCTACCGATAACTGTCTGTAGTAATTAAGAATCGATAAAAAATACCGAACGCGGTGGAAAAGATAATGGTTGATCTAGTTGTTCAACACCATTGTCACAAATTATACTACCAACGATTCCTTCCTTCCCATAGAGTTTTGGGGTATCCCAAAAGAAACGGACAAAGTTCTGTAAAGAAGATCCACCGACTGATATTTTGTAAATATAGATACATAATTATCATTTATGATGACTTAACAGTGTACAGGACCGAAGAAACGGTAAACTGGTCATTATCCACTTTAAAATGTATTAAAAAAAAAACCGACACGACGTGTCAAACACCCTAGAGTCAAGGGGTTGGACCCTAACTTGGGTTAGGGACCGTCACTTTCGGACCTTAGGATTGGGAAACCGGTGGTTCCTTGAGGGTCATTTTATACTTTAAAATTTTTCTAGTTAAAAATCTGTAAAAGTCCTAACCCTCTATGATTAAAAGATGAGTTGGAACTCTAACATTAAAGAAAAAAGACCGTTCTAAATTGGAAATTTAACCAAAAATTTAGTTAGACTACAACGAAAAAAGAGAAGGAAGAGACTAGGACAAGTATTAAGAGTGTCACCTCCGACTGTTAAAGAAAGAATAGAACCCTTGGTATCGGTGAGTATAAGGTCCGGAGAGTCGGTAGGGTCCACCCCTTGTTTCGTACCGAGAGAGAGGGACGTCTCTTAAACTTCTACTTCACGTCAAGTATAATCGTGTTCTCTTCGCCCATACGGAAAAGGACCTCTAGGAAAGTCTTTATTAAGAGAACGGATTGTTTGTCCAACCGAGCCCGGGACGGGACTGATTTAAGACTCGTTCTGTTCAATCCTCTGAAGAAAGACGACTGCCTAGGAAATGACCATTAATCCCCGTCAAACCTAATTTAAGTCTTACGTTTCACTGAGGGGGTAGTGTCTACCGGTTGGGGTATAGTGAGTGGAGTACCTTTTTGGGAAGTCGAATAAGAGAGGTTCCATTATCTTATATAAGTACTGATGGTGATCGTAGCAACTTCTTCCCTAGTTAAGATGGGTTTTAAGATCCCGTTTTATTAGTCCGAACCGTATTCTACTTCTGAAATTAAGAATGAAAATAGTTACCCGAATGATTTTAAGGTTAACAACACTGTTTCATTAATCCATCATCTTTTCGATAATGTCAACTATCAAATGATTTCAGTGTCGTCCCCCAACTAGGGGGTTGCAATACCCCAGTTCTTAATGTCTGACTTCGTTTTTTATATTTATTTACAGAGTGACGAGAATGTATCAAACACATATGATTTTAATTACCGACCCTGGACCACCACGTTAATTAAAACTATATTCCGGGTCACATCTCGTACCATTTATCATGTCTGTCTACCGGTCTCGTATCACACGTCTGTGTAGAGAATCGATTGAAGGGGGTTTAGGCCTTACATTGACTTGCTACGTTTTCGCAGGTGGTGTGGACACGAGTCTCCTATTTCCCCAAGAAAAAGTCCCACTTCTTAAATTCCCTGACGATTTGTGTACATTTAAGGTGGGATTTATGGTCCTGACCGATTAGTGACGTCGCTTCCACTCTAAAACCCGTTAGTAAGTTTCCTTCCGAATGTCAAAGATCTTGTCTCTATTACAAAGTTTTGTTGGTGTCTAGGGTGTTCGAGTTTTACATTAAAACATATTTTAGATTAAATACGGATTTTACAACTGAGAAAAGAAGACATAAACACAAAAGTGTTCCTAAGACATCGACAAGTTAAAGTCAAGACTCTAGGAAAAGTTGTCCGAAAAAACAACATGGGATCATGACGTAGTTTCGTTGACTTTGAGACATAAATTAAAACTCTTTCGTAAGACTTTACAGGTTCAAGAATTCGGGGTTTCCTCTCCCTCCGTTTCGATTCGGGAAGTGTTTGTCATTGTCTTTACTAGAGTAATTCGTAATGACAGGTTTGTGCAGGCGAGAAGTTTGTCTGGTCCATGACTTTCTCACTTATCTCCACGGCCAAAGATAAAATAGAGGTGGATTTCCAAAGAGAGAATTCGACTTTGACTTCGAATACACGAAGTGTCTCAAGCGAACAAAATCTTCCTTTCTTTTTGTAAGGTTTCTTTAATGAGATTTTTGATTTTTAATATCGAATTTATTACGATAACGGTAACCAGTATATCGGACTTTATGTTTTAGTCGTCGTGTTTTTCTGAGAAATTCACAAGTGTACCTAAAAAGGGGGATTAAAACCAAAGGGACGACATGGGAGAGGTGGGGGTGAGAAGGGGGTAGTAAGTCCCGTCATGTTCGTGAGAGACAAGTGTCGTCAACAAAATTCCCTTTTGTTGAAGATACGGCGAATTGGGTAATCCTCGATCGACCATTGGACACTTGCCAAGTTAAGTTGTTTATGGAAACACGTAGACAACCTGCGAATCCTATGTAGTCACTTTATTAGTATTTCTTAGCGATGGAAACCCCTCGAATATAAGGTCATCCTATCTGTTTGTCATTTGTAACATTTGTCGTTGATAAGTCATAAAGACTTCTATGACTTCTCTCACCTGTCCCATCCGCAGTGACTCCTCAACCTCCCGCCCCGTCCTGTACAGCGTCTCACTTGAGGTGTAGGGTCCCCTCTTAGAAGATCCGGTTCTCTTCGACCTCACCTGCGACCCTCCGACCTCGTTTCGACCTTAGAAACTTGACACCGACTTCCTCCCGCTCGTCTCCAGCTTCCCCTCAAATAATCTTTTCCTACCGGTTTACACAGTAGGGTTTTGCACGGAGAAGTCACGTTCTTAATAAAACTCGACTAATAAAACTCTTTGTCGTTTGTGTCCTCCTCGAGTCTTTTGTCTCATCTTCAAGGGGAATGTATTCCCTTTAAATATAAATCTTTCTTTTAAAGGGACACATTCCCACAGAGGGAGAGACATGGTCCTTCTCTTACTCACTTTAAGTGAGTCAACACAGGCTGAGAAACGTTGGGGCACCTGATAAACCAGGTATCTTAAGAGGTCCGGTCTTATGACCTCACCCATCAGCAAGGGAAGAGGTTCCTTGGAAGGGTTTGGTCCCTGACTTGGGTCCAGAGGGTGTAACGTCCGTCTAAGAAATTGTCGACTCGGTAGTCCCTTCACACGGTCCTTCTCTTCCAAGTGCTTTAACGTTCTCTGTGAACAGTGACCTCTTCCGTGGTGAATTTTAACATGTTGTTCGGTATGGGACAAATGGTACGAAAGGGACCATTGAAGGAGTATTGGTCAGAGGGGTGACAACAACAGGTCAGCAATTCAGTGCAGGTCGACAAACGTTAGGGTACCTGTCCTCATGCGGTCCGAAGGGACAGGAAGTGGTGGAGGAACGTAAGCGAGTTTGCAGACAGGTAACTCAGTCACTACCACAAATTCGACCTTAAGATTCAGTGGTGTGCCCCAAAAAGTAAAGAGGGACCCACAACCAGGGTACATAGGTACTTCGTCTGTACAATTATTTGAAGATAAAGAAAGAGAGAATAATTAGACAGAAGACAATATCCCCGGAATCGACTCTTGATTCTTGATCTTCCTTAAGAAGGGAGCGATGTACTTTTGAGACTAAAGAGGAAGAGTTTCCTCTGTTCTCAGAATCTTTCCATGTGTAGAGGGTCGTGTCGGAACTGGGGGTCTCGTGAACAGGGTACAGAAGGTTGTAGTCTTCTACTTCGTACCAAATTAAAGGATTGCACGTATTCAGTAGGGCGGTTAGAGGTAAATAACCACAGAGAGTAGGAATTGTAAATTGAACCTTTACGAAAGATCTCTATCGAGAAAGAAAAATAAACGTCTTTTCTAGAAGTAAAACCTTAAAGAATGAGAGTCTACTTGTGACATTTGATGGAAAGACGACCGATGTGTTAACAACGGAGAGACTTTTTACAACAAACGAAAGTTAAATCTATATTTTGTAAAAAAGGTCCGTATGAAAGTGGAGTTAACACTTGAAATGATTCTGTAAAGTAGAGAAAGGTTAAGAGTCAGAGGTTGGGAGGTGGAAAGTGAGGGTGAGAATGAGGAATCGGGAGAAAAGACACGACAAAATCTTCCCGTTAATGGAGGGGTAATACGTCTCTACCCACTAGGTAGAACGCCAAGTAAATATGGGAAACGAGTAATTGAAGGAAAGGACAAAATCAGTAAAGTTTAATAATAATGATCTCTTTTCGTCCTCTATTAAAATATTGTGTATAAAAGGGACGTACAATATCTCTCTTACAGTAATAAAGTGGTTTAAAATAAAAAGAGAATGACCCGTAACCCTTTGATACAAAAAGTCGAATGAACGACAAGAAATCCCGGTACGCCGAGTCACGACCAGTCACCCCTACCCACCTTCACTGCATTTGGTGAAGGTCCAGACTTATAATTGTTATATAGTACTTCAGGACGTAGGAGAGAAGGGAAAGAAGTTATTAGAACTTCCGATGTACGAGTCCGATATAGTGTTCTGTTACTTTTATGTCTGGAGTACCAAAAGTCTTCCTCCTCTTTCAAGTGACTGGATGTAGACTTAGGTGAAACCAACACGATTCGGTGACTCAAAGCCTCTGACCCAAAGGTATTGTTAGGTCTCATAAGATAGTGACATAAGATAGAATAAGTTAATAACAAAGTGAGAGGGCAGAGGGAGGTTTTGTAAAGCGTCCACCTCCTTGGTCTCGAGTCACTACGGACATCAGACGTATTCGATTGTATCGATTATTTACTCCGTCGGTCGGGGACCCGGAGAGATATGGTTTCGGCGGGACAAAGACCCCAAGAGTCACATGTGAAGGACAAGAAACAGTACATCCTTTGCTTTTTTTTTTAGAAAAGGGAAGATGGGATGAGTCTAGAGACCCACCCCCGTGACGTTGAGTCTGACTGTTTTCTGTCTGACTACTCTACTTTTTTCGTGTCAAATGATTGTGAACACGTGTGTTTACCCTTGTGGTTTCTACTCCTTGAGTTTCTCCACCAATCTTGAACCCGAATGTATTGCAGAATCGTTTTCTTATCTTGTACAAATCTCAACACTGTTCTGTTTCCTTTTCCTGAAACTCAAAGATCCCGTCGTCTGACATTCTTCCGTGTGTATACCCCTTTGATTACTTTCCATTCCCAGTCAATCAGTTCAAATAACATATCTAAGGAGAGCACAGTAGAAACCCGATTATTCCCAGATCTCAATAGAGGTCATCAATGGAAGAAGGACCATCTGTCCCTTTACTCTGTTGAAATGTTTACAGGACGAAAATCCATTTGTCTCCCTCCTTTCTCTCAAAAAGAACATAGTCAGAAGAGACTTAACGGAAAGCGAGTTTTATCGGGAATAAGGTCTCACCATATAAACCTCCACCGTATAAGACGTCGGAAGACATCACTAGATGTTGAGAGGAACACAACAAGCAGGGTTTCGTAGAATATAAATTAGAGAAGTCTTACTAGTAAATAAGGATTGGTGGTAATGAGATAATTTTTCGTTCCTTTTTCCCTTGTCTGTGTGACATCGACACCGGACGACTCCTTACTACCGTCTGGAAAGACTACAAATCGAATATGTTGGTTTTGTCGGTGTACAAAGTACGAAGGTTAGTTATTCCACTTCGTTTGTTTTTCGGAACGTAATGTTGTCTACGATAATATTCCATCCCGGTTTCGTTTACAATGGTCCATGATACTTTTCCCCGACTTAGTTTAGTGACACTAAGTCATAAGAGGACACGGTGCACCATACCTTGGAGATGTGGTAGATCAGTAAAACGTCGGTGTAACTGTAAATATTTATTACTATGGAGGGTTCTCTGTGTCGTTTGTATTAAGATGTAAATACCCATACACACATATACGGGTCTGAAGTCTCTATCGAGACGTTTACAAGTCAACTCTTAAAGTCGTGGATGGACCAATAGTCTCGGTCCTTAGGCTCACAGTAGGGACTCAGTAGGTAAAAGAAGTGGGTTGTGATTCAGGTTAGTAAGAAGAAGCAGGGACTGAAGTCTGGTAGAAGTCACAACGAAGTAGAGATTGGACTTAATTACCTCTTCGGAGTATTGGTCAGATGGTCGAAGGTGAACTTTAGAGGTAATCGGGTTAGAGGAGTCGTTAGAAATTTTACTAAAGAATAACACGAATCTTACCTTAGATTTGAGAAGAGATACCGGAGGTTCCAAGAGGTACTGGACCCAGGAGTGAGACTATAGAGACCGGAATAGAGTGTCTCCAGAGGGACGAGGGATGAGAGATTAGTACAGGAAGGTTGTCGAGGCGGAGTGGAACCGGAACCCTAAACGACAACAGAGACGGACCTTTCGGAAACTAAAAATCTGTAGTGGAGTGGTGGGACTCGTGGATGTACTTCTTCCAGGGAGGGGGTCATGAGAGATAATACCGAAAGTCAGAGAAGTCTTTTGGGTAGTGTCAGACGTCACTGGAATCGGTAGAACACAAAAGAACGGACAAAGGGGGGTCTTGTAATACAGTAATTTACATTTTATTATTCAATTATAAAAGAAACACGGTTCGTGACAGAATTCACAAAATATATACGTTCGTGTCGAACTGTTTATTAAGAGGTTTTGTGAAAAACAAAAAATTATATGTTTGAAGTATCTTACATACATAGAGAGTTATGTCTTAAAAAGACAAAATTCGACCATATTTTAAAATATAAATGTAGAGGTTTTTACATTAGATAAAATCGTTTTGTTACACCACCCTACAAAAGGTCAATGGTAGGTTTCAGTTCGTCATCTTGTCGTCCTTACTAACATCTGTAAAACTTGTCGTGTCGTTCGTAGGTGTTTCCCCTCCATCAGAAACCTGTGACGACTACGAAGGTCACTGGAGTCGCGTAGTACGAGTCTTACTCGGTACGAGACAGTGACCGCGACCGGGACTTACGTAAATGGTCACGAAAGGGATGACTCGGTAACACAAAACGGGCCTCGACATGTTACTCACGAAGGGGTCCCCGAGTCGTCATTTCTTAGGTGGACGTTACGCCTTTTGCACCCAAGTCAGGGACCTAGTCCTTCTAGGAGACCTCTTCCTTTACCGTTGGGTGAGGTTATGAGAACGGACTCTTCAGGGTACCTGTCTCCTCGGACCGCCGATGTTAGGTACCCCAGTGTTTTCTCAGTGTACACTGAATCGCTGATTTGTTGTTATATGTTTCTCATGGTCTTTTCAACTCTTTCAAACTTCTCTTACCACCTATTCCTTAATTTCCTTATTTTCATCGTAAATGTTACCTTCTCTACGATGATATGTATTTCGTTGACAAAATTAAAAGACCACTAGTTACAAAATTTGTAAAACGAGGAATTACACTGGTAACAATTATTATAGATTCACACAGTTCCATTTTTTTGTAAAAGATATGAGAGAATCCACCACACACACACACACACACACACAAACACGTTTGCGAATCAACGAGTCAGTACAGACCTGAAACACTGGGTTACCTGACATCGGGTGATCCGAGGAGAAAGGTACACTAAAGGGTCCGGTCTCATGGCCTCATCCAACGATAAAGGATGAGGTCCCCTAGAAGGACTGGGTCCCTTCTAGAAATTAAAGAAGTTCCCTTAAAGAACTTAGAGGACGTAACCGTCCACAAGAGATCCGTGGACGTTTAATTTGATTGTTTTCTATCTGAGTACTCTTTTCTGTCTAAAAATATGTACACATACATACCCTCAAGTGTCTTTTTACACTGAGTTCCACCACCAATCTTATCAAACGTACGGACGAGTCACTGAAGTCACCACAGACTGAGAAACGTTGGGGTACCTGACATCGGGCGGTCCGAGGAGTCAGGTATCCTAAGAAGTCCGTTCTTATGATCTCACCCGACGGTACGAGAGGAGGTCCCTTAGAAGGGTTAGGTCTCTAGATTGAGACACAGAGGACGTACCGTCCGTCTAGGAAATGACGACTCGGAGAGGGGTCCCGTCCAGGTATAGATAGGTCACGTGGGTGTCTGGGGTTACGGACCGTTCCGAGTCAGGTCTCATCTACTAGTTAATGACAGGGGTCAGTTACTTAAATGTCTAGCGTCCTTCGGTCTTACACAGTGGACCTTTATACGGAAAAAAAATATACGGAGAAGCTGTAGTTTTAATAAAACTCGACTTCTGGAAACAACAACAAACTAGTCAATCAACGAGTCAGTACAGGTTGAGAAACGTTGGGGTACTTGACATCGTGTAGTCCAGAGGGACAAGAAGTGATAGAGGACCTCAAACGAGTTTGAGTACAGGTAACTCAACCACTATGACAGGTTGGTAGACGAGACAACAGGGGAAGAGGAAAACGGAAGTTAGAACGGATCCTAGGTCCAAGAAAGGTCACTCAGTCGAGAAGTGTAGTCGACCGGTTTCATACCCTAAAGGCGAAGTCGTAGTCAAGAAGGTTACTTATAAGTTCCAACTAGAGGAAATCCTAAGTGACAAACTAGCGGCACGATAGGTTCCCTGAGAGTTTTCAGAAGAGGTCGTGGTGTCAAACTTCCATCGTCAAGAAGTCACAAGTCAGAAGAAATACCAGGTTATGAATATAGGTATGTACTGATGATCTTTTCGGTATCGAAACTGATATACCTGGAAACAGTCGTTTCACTGTAGATACGAAAAATTATACGGTAGATCCAAACAGTATTGAAAGAAAGGTTCCTCGTTCACAGAAAATTAAAATGCCGACGTCAGTGGCAGGTGTCACTAAAACCTCGAGTTCTTTTATTTTAGACGGTGACAAAGGTGAAAGAGGGGAAGATAAACGGTACTTCACTACCCTGGTGTACGGTACTAGAATCAAAAAACTTACAACTCAAAATTTGGTCGAAAAAATGAGAGGAGAAAGTGGAAGTAGTTCTCCAAGAAACCAAGGAGAAGTGAAAGACGGTAATCTGACCATAGTAGACGTACAGACTCCAATAACTATAAAGAGGTTCGTTTGAACTAAAGTCGAACACGAAGTAGGTCGGACCATAAAGTGTACTACATGAGACGTATCTTCAATTTATTGGTCCTATTGTTATATATCAGAACTACATGAGGAAAGGATTAAAACTTGGTCAGACAACAAGGTACAGACCAAGATTGACAACGAAGAACTGGACGTATGTCCAAAGAGTCCTCCGTCCATTCCACCAGACGATAAGAGTAGAAGAATTTTTAAAAGGTCAAATAACACTAAGTGTGACAGTTTCCGAAATCACATCAGTTACTTCTTCTACGAAAAGACCTTAAGAGATCGAAAAAGATACTATGTTGTTCACAACCGTTAAACTAGAAACCAAGGAGACGGAAAAGATTTGGGTCGAACATGTAGACCTTCAAAAGTCAAGTGTACGACAACTTCGGATCGAACTTCCTAAAACTCGTATTGGAATGATCATACACTTTACTCGTGTTAGCAGAACTATCAAACTTGTAAGAAACTGTGACGGGAAGAAACCCTAACCTTACTTTTGACTGGAAAAGGTCAGGAGACCGGTGACGACTCGAAAGGTTTAAACGACTCTATAACTCGTATTGTGAAATTGTCGTAGTAACAAATCCTGAAATTCATCGAGTGGACCTTAAGGTCGACTTGATAAATTTTATTTCCGTAAATTCTTCGTCGTTTACGTCCTTTTCCAGAGACTTTTGAAGAGGACAAGACGTACTTCCGTCCTATATCTAGGAGGTAGAGACTTCTGTCTGGGAATAGTCTACCGTATTCTCCTTAGTCGTTTGTTGAGTGAAGTAATTTAAAAGATAGTATATAAATGGAAGGGTGACAAACGGTGAGGACCTTTGGATTTTGGTGAAAGAAAAAAGGTTAGTAAAGAGATATTTACACAGGAAGAAGCAACTTCCATCATACATTTGGTCTCAAGATTCGGTGGAGGAAGTCAATGAGAAAGAAACTCAAAGAGGGAAGGTCCTCTGTATAGGTAATTATTTGAAGACAAAAAGAGATCAATTAGACGTAAAACAATGTTCGCGGGTCGGTGTTTAAAACTTCCTGTCTCCCTGTTCTTAAAAAAAGGGAGGGAATGTCTACTCACACACACACACAATCAACGAGTCAGCACAGGTTGAGAAACGTTGGAATCTCTGACGTCAGGTGGTCCGGGGTGACAGGTACCCTAAAAGGTCCGTTCTTGTGACCTCACCCAACGGTAAAGGAAGAGGTTTTCCTTGATGTCTTTCTTTCTTTCACTTCAGCGAGTCAGTACAGGTTGAGACATCGGTCGGTCCCAGGAGACAGGTACCCTAAAAGGGTCCGTTCTTATGACCTCACCCAACGGTAAAGGAAGAGGTCCTCTAGAAGGGTTGGGTCCCTAGTTTGGACCCGGAAATGGTAGACTCGGTGGTCCCTTCGGGGAAAAGGTATTATATACCAGGCTTTAGAAATTTTGGTACGAAATCCTTGTTACTAATCTAACTTCTTTCAGTTTCTCTATACTGTTGATTTACGTCACCCACGAGGACTTAACTTTAGAAAACGAGACTTCCTGTGACAATCCCGTTCGACACTTTAGACTTACCGCTGATACCTAATCTACCATACTAAGTACCCTGAATTTCGGGTGGACTTACTGTATTTCTAATGAAGTTCCACCTTTGTAAATGGGATGTTGGTTGACCTTTCTTGAGAATAGACTTGAAGGGAATAGATTGTGTACCGAAATACTCTCAGTCGGGGAGAGGTTCCTCTGAAGGTCAGTCTCTGGACTGGAACCCGTGGTCCTGTAAGGTTTTCTATCACATTCGTTCGAAGTAGGGTTGGAAGGTAGGAAACTTCGGGGTTAGTGGTGATGGCGGGGGGAGTAATTCAACTATATATTTGGAAATGGAGATCGACAAGTTCAACGGAGAAGTAGACTTTCGAGGGTGTACGTATTTGTCTGAATAGGACAATTAGACAGATAACACTCAAGTAAGTGTCTGGTGGGAGGGTGGTGGTAAGTTTATATTTTATCATTTTCTTTTAAAAGGAAACCTATACTAGATAGAGACAATTCAAGGACTAAACCTACCAACAGCATACCAAACATTCTCTTACAGAAACAAACAGTCCTCCTTTGAACCGAGGATACTTATAAAACGGTACCATAGTTATCCTCAACGCCACCAAAAACAAAACAACACCAAAACATTGTCCTCCCTTTCCCCGTCGTGTGTTGAAAACTTCCTTACTGTATCGGGTTCCTGTGTTGTATTCGGATAATCTCAGTTTACCCTGGTTCTACCGTTTGTTCTGATCTGGAACGAGAAGTTAGTCGTTCACTTTACTGTGTGGGACCCCACGGCACTGTCAAGGTTCCGTGACAGTTTTCTGATTCTTCACCCGTCACCGGGTTTAGGACCTTTAGAGATGGGGAAGGGGTTTTATGGACTTTATTAGGAGGGTGAGTAATCGTATTCCTTAAAGTTAAGTCAAGTAAAGCAAAGTCAGCGAGTCACAGGTTGAGAAACACTGGGGTACCTGACGTCGTACGGTCCGGAGGGACAGGCAGTGGTTGAGGGTCTCAAATGAGTTTGAGTACAGGTAACTCAACCCCTACGGTAGGTTGGTAGACTAGGAGACGGTAGGGGAAGAGGAGGACGGAAGTTAGAAAGGGTCGTAGTTCCAGAAAAGTTTATTCAGTCAAGAAACGTAGTCCACCGGTTTCATAACCTCAAAACCGAAGTCGTAGTCAGGAAGGTTACTTAAAAATCCTGACTAAAGGAAATCCTACCTGACCAACCTAGAGGAACGTCAGGTTCCCTAAGAGCTCTCAGAAGAGGTTATGGTGTCAAGTTTTCGTAGTTAAGAAACCACGAGTCGAAAGAAATATCAGGTTGAGAATGTAGGTATGTACTGATGACCTTTTTGGTAACGAAACTGATCTGTCTTGAAACAACCGTTTCATTACAGAGACGAAAAATTATACGACAGATCCAACCAGTATTGAAAAGAAGGTTCCTCGTTCGCAGAAAATTAAAATACCGACGTTAATGGTAGACGTCACTAAACCCTCGGGGTTTTTTATTTCAGACTGTGACAAAGGTAACAAAGGGGTGGATAAACGGTACTTCACTACCCTGGTCTACGGTACTAGAAGTAAAAGACTTACAACTCAAAATTCGGTTGAAAAAGTGAGAGGAGAAAGTGAAAGTAGTTCTCCGAGAAATCAAGAAGAAGTGAAAGACGGTATACTTTAGTGGGTCGGATATTTTTCACCGGAGCGGTGCAAAGTGTCGGCGTGAGAGAGAGACGCTGTCGGGTGTGAGACAGACACCTCACAATAAGAGAGACATCGACTTATTTAGGTAAAGAACGGAAAGTGAAACAGAGAGTGACTTAAGAAAGACACTACTCTGTAGTTCTTGGACTCGAAATAATCCGGAACTTCGGTCCATGGTACCCAAAACCGACCCAAGTTCAGGTTTTGACCCAAAACTGACCCAAGCTCAGGGTCGTGTATCCAAGTTCAGGGGTTAGACTCCATTTACCAAAGTCGAACCAATAAAAAAATCAATACTCTACTTATTTTAGACATGAGGGAATGTTCCCTCTACTTTTTCAGTATCCCGTCGTCTCCCCACTCCCTAATATCTGGGATTGGGATTGAGGTCAGGACAGGACACCGGTGACGACTCAAAAGGTTTAAACGACCGTATAACTCACGTCGTGAAAGTGTCGTAGTAGAAAGTCCTAAACTTTGTCGAGTTGACCTTAAGGTAGTGGAGGTGATCGAAACAAACATCGCTACTAAAGATTCCGGGTGAACTGAAGTGTAAGGTTCTACAGACCGAGATCTAATCACTAGTGTAGTAGTACTAATAGACCCAGCACTTTTTCAGTCAAAAGTAAGGTTAAGGTTTCTTTCCGTTACGTTTTCTTACGAGTCTGATGGTGTGTTAACGTGAGTAGAGTGTACGATCATTTCATTACGAGTTTTAAGTTCGGTCCGAAGTCGTTATGTACTTGGCACTTGAAGGTCTACAAGTTCGACCAAAATCTTTTCCGTCTCCTTGGTCTCTAGTTTAACGGTTGTTGGCGACCTAGTACCTTTTTCGTTCTCTCAAGGTCTTTTTGTAGATAAAGATGAAATAACTGATACGGTTTCGGAAACTGACACACCTAGTGTTATTTGACACCTTTTAAGACTTTCTCTACCCTTATGGTCTGTTGGATTGGACGGAGAACTCTTTAGACATACGTCCAGTCCTTCGTTGTCAATCTTGACCTGTACCTTGTCTGACCAAGGTTTATCCTTTTCCTCATGCAGTTCCGACGTATAACAGTGGGACGAATAAATTGAAGATACGTCTCATGTAGTACTCTTTGCGACCTGACCTTCTTTGTGGTGACCTTAGTTCTAACGGTCCTCTTTATAGTTATTGGAGTCTATACGTCTACTGTGGTGGGAATACCGTCTTTAACTTCTCCTCGATTTTTCGGAGAACTACTTTCACTTTCTCCTCTCACTTTTTCAACCGAATTTCGAGTTGTAAGTCTTTTACTTCTAGTACCGTAGACCAGAGTAGTGAAGTACCGTTTATCTACCCCTTTGTCATCTTTGTCACAGTATGAAATAAAAAAGTCCGAGGTCTTAGTGACGTCTACCACGAACGTCGGTACTTTAATTTTCTGCGAACGAGGAACCTTCTTTTCAATACTGGTTGGATCTATCGTATAAGTTTTCATCTCTGTAATGAAACGGCTGATTCCAGGCAGATCAGTTCCGATACCAAAAAGCACACCAGTACATACCTACACTCTCAACCTGACACTTCTTCCGACTCGCGGTTTCTTAACTACCAAAACTTGACACCACAACCTCTTCTGAGAACTCTCAGGGAACCTGACGTTCCTCTAGGTTGGTCAAGTAAGACTTCTAGTCGGGACCCTAAAGAAACCTTCCTTATGACGATTTCGACTTCGAGGTCATGAAACCGGTGGAGTACGTTTCTCAATTGAGCAATCTTTTCTGAGACTACGACCCTCCCTAACCCCCGTCCCCCACTTCCCCTGCTGTCTCCTACTCTACCGACCTACCGTAGTGCCTGAGCTATCTGCACTCAAACTCACTTGAGGCCCTCTACCACTACCTGTCCCTCCGGACCGCACGACGCTAAGTACCCCAGCGTTTCTCAGCCTGTACTAACTCGCTGACTTGACTTGACTTGGGATTGAGATTGCCGGTGTATATCGTTTCGATGACGACATGGGTAGTTGTGTCCGGTCTCAACTACCTTGGTTCCCTTGACGGTGGTCCGAGTCTGAGGGGATTCCGGTCCATTTACTTAGTCCTCTCCGTGTTACCCGTCTTTAAACTCACTAAGAATGAGAAAAAAAAAAAAAAAAAAACGATACGAGTGAAGGGACTATAGAGTCAACCATTTCTTAGGTGGTTACACCCTCTACACCCAAGCTAGGGACACAACCCTTCTAGGGGACCTCTTCCCTTTCCGATGGGTGAGGTCATAAGACCGGACCTCTTAAGGTACCTAACATATCAGGTGCCCCAGCGTTTCTCAACCTGTACTGACTCGCTGCAAGTGAAAGTCGTCACTTCGTGCCTCAGGATTGGTGACGTGGTGGTCCCTTAAGGGACTTACTAAGAATGAGAATTCCGGTAAACTGACGGAGTGTATGGGGATGGGGTGACGTCTAATAATGGTAGTGGAACACGTAGGGAGATCTCGGGTGAACCCAAGGGGTCTCACTCAGACTCCCATTGTGTCCCGACTCACTTACCCAAGTCTTGTACGGTGGGGGTTTATGCGGTTAAACTGTAAACTAATAAAAACTCGATTTCCGTGAACTTTTCGTTGTCCACATTCTTTCTGAGGGACTAAATGACAAAGAAAGGACTCTATCCTCTGTCTTGAGGACATACCTTGTGTGGGACGGACTTGGACCTCCTTCTCTTGCAAGAAAAAAGGTCTCTATCGTTCATGTCTGGTTCTTCATAAACTTGTTTCTTTGGAACAATTTTATTGGGAATAGAAGGAAATCAGAGGAGCATATCAATGAAAGAGTATTAATGATGAGAAACGAGTTGGATCATGTATTTTGTGAATCCGAAGTGACGGAACCACCAAAAGTAAAGGGACACTTCCGAGGGTGTGTGTATATTTTTATTTTAAACCTACGAAAAGAGGATAATTACAGAACGATTCACCATTTAACGGAGTCAACACAAGTTGAGAAACGCTGTGGTAACCGACATCGGACGGTCCGAGTAGACAGGTACCCTAAGAGGTCCATTCTTATGACCTCACCCAACGGTACGGGAAGGGGTCCCCTAGAAGGGTTGTGTCCTTAGTTTGGGTACAAAGAATACAGAGGACGTAACCGTTCGTCGAAGAAATGGTGATTGCGGTTTACCCTTCGGGTTGAATTAAAAGTCCGGGTCGGTCTCAGTGACTCTCCCATTTCCTTTTAAAAACGGAGGAGTTGTTTGGGATCATTTCAGGTACCTTCAACCGTCCACCGACCCCTGTCCCCTCACCCACGAGACTTTTACCACCGGTGGTTTTGTCTTAAAAGGAAAAGAAAAAGTCTTCTAAACGATAGACTGTCCATGGACCCAAAAAGAGTTGTAGTTGACTGGTGTAAACATTGTACCGGACAAAGGACACTGGTCATTGAACTAAACTCCTTGTCGAATCTAAGGACCGAGAGACTAAGGGTACGACTGTGGTTCTATTTACGATAGTGGGAGTCTCTAAATTAAGTGAAGGTATATAATTAAACTATATTTATTTACTAATTGAAGAGGTGACATACAAACAAGAGGATTACAAAGGGAGACGACGGACCCATAGACCCACTAAAGGTGTCTACTCACTCCGACTAAGAATCGACCTTATATGTTTTTGTCGGGTTACCCCGAAGATCAAAGAGGAAGTGGAGGTCATGGTCGGTATTGTCGGAGACAAATACAAGACAAACAACTCATAGTGAAATCCGAAATAAAAGTGACACACCTCCTAAAATAATGGGACCAAACTGGGTCAATAACGTGGGTAAATTAATATAACGGATTGAAAGAACAAACCTCTTTAGAGGGGTTTAGACTTCAGTAAAATCTCGCGTTAGTCCGGTCAAAGGTTCTTAAATGGGAAGTGGTAAACTTTTAAAATAAATTTTACTCGTACCACCATTTTGTTTTTTAATAACCTCCTTTTATGTAGTTTTATATAAAAGAAAAATTAAAAAATATACTCAAATACATTATGAGTATTACCCTTTTACGTTAATGAAACAAATTATTTAACTCGGATCTTGTAAAAGAAAGGAAAATTTTTTGAAATATGTATAGAAATCTAATTTCATTTCTATTCTTATTCTATCGGGACCAAACTGTGTTATAAAAAGGGGAGTTTTATTATATTCTTGACTGCGTTTAGAGTAAAGGTCGACTGAGAGTGTCTAATTACTACACCAACGTGACTTTTCACACACCTAGTGTTATTTGACACCTTTTAAGAAGTTCTCTACCCTTATGGTCTGGTGGACTGGTCGGAGAACTCTTTGGACATACGTCCAGTCCTTCGTTGTCAATCTTGACCTGTACCTTGTTGTCTGTCCAAGGTTTATCCTTTTCCTCATGCAGTTCCGACATATGACAGTGAAACGAATAAATTGAATATACGTCTTATGTAGTACTCTTTGCGACCCGACCTACTTCGTGTTCGACCTTAGTTCTAAAGGCCCTCTTTATAGTTATTGGAGTCCATACGTCTACTGTGGTGGGAATACCGTCTTTCTCTTCTTGATTTCACGGAGAACTACTTTCACTTTCTCCTCTCGCTTTTTCAACCGAATTTCGAGTTGTAAGTCTTTTGTTTCTAGTACCGTAGGCCAGGGTAGTGAAGTACCCTTTATCTACCCCTTTGTCACCTTTGTCACAGTCTGAAATAAAACCCCCCGAGGTTTTAGTGACGTCTACCACTAACGTCGGTACTTTAATTTTCTGCGAATGAGGAACCTACCTTTCAATACCAGTTGGATCTGTCGTATAAGCCTCTTCTGTTACCGTGGGATGAGGTCACAAGAACGGACCTCTTAGGGTCCCTACCCCCTCGGACCACCCGACGACAGATACCGCAACGTGTCTCAGCTTGTGCTGACTTTGCTGAATCGTCGTCGTCGTCGTCGTCTGTCCTATAATTTTTCGTTACTGTAATGAAACAGTTGTTTCCAGGTAGATCAGTTCCGATACCAAAAAGGTCACCAGTACATACCTACATTCTCAATCTGATATTTTTTTCGACTCGTGGTTTCTTAACTACGAAAACTTGACACCACAACCTCCTCTGAGAACTCTCAGGGAACCTGATGTTCCTCTAGGTTGGTCAGGTAGGATTTCCTTTAGTCAGGACCTACAAGTAACCTCCCTAACTACAACTTCGACTTTGAAGTTATGAAACCGGTGGACTACGTTTCTCGACTGAGTAACCTTTTCTGGGACTACGACCCTTTCTAACTCCCGCCCCCCTCTCCCTCTGTTATCTCCTACTCTACCAACCTACCGTAGTGACTGAGTTACCTGTACTCAAAGTCATTTAAGGCCTCAACCACTACCCGTCCCTTCGGACCGCACGACACCAAGTACCCCAGAGTTTCTCAACCTGTACTGACTCGTTGACTTGACTGAAAGGTTGACGTGACTTTTTTTTAAGAGAGTGATTTTACTACAAAATTTTTCAATTTATTCTTTCTTATTAGAGTGTTTTGATGTCATTCTATCGTGGTCAGTCTTACTGATAGTAAATTTTCAGATGTTTATTATTTACGACCTCTCCCATATCTCTTTTTCCTTGGGAGGATTGCGACAACCACCCTCGCATCCAACCACGTTGGTGATACCTTTTGTCACACCTCCGAGGAGTTCTTTGACTTTTGTCTTAATGAGATATTAGGTCGTTAGGACGATGGTCCGTATATAGGTCTTTTTTGAATTAAGTATTTCTATGTACGTGGGAATTCAACTATCGTTGTGATCAGTACGGTCGGTCCTGTACCTTTGTTGACTTTATAGGTGACTGTCTACTTACCGATTTCTGTACCATGTGTATAGGTTACCCTATGGTAAATTGGTAAATCCTTTCTTACTTTATTACGGTAAGCGTCGTTATACCTACATTGATCTCGAAGAATATGATTGACTTCCGCCTTTCTTCTTCTGTTTACGGTGTACTATAGTGAAAGTACACCTTAGATTTTACACTGTGTTTACTTTGGTAGATACTCTGTCTTTGTCCTAGTGCCTGTATCTCTCGTGTGACACCAACGACTCTGTGTCTCTGGATATAAGTTATAGGATACTGTTTGGTGTTACCTTTTCTAAATGTTTCTTATACACACACACACACACACATTGACTTAGTAAAACGACAAGTCGTTTTTAATTATATTGTAATATTTATAAAGTTAGAAATTTTAACCCCCCTTTTCTTTGTAG
Organism: Capra ibex; assembly: GCA_006410555.1. Lineage (NCBI taxonomy): Eukaryota > Metazoa > Chordata > Mammalia > Artiodactyla > Bovidae > Capra > Capra ibex. The sequence continues at coordinate 29,289,350 of SJYO01026388.1, read as the reverse complement.
AGTCATCACTTGTACAACATGAAAATTTTCAACACGTACGACCCTACTGGGTCTCCCTACCCTACCCCTCCCTCCACCCTTCCCCAAGTCCTACCCCTTGTGTACATATGGGTACCCCTAAGCACAGTTACATACCGTTTTGGTTATGTTATAACATTTCATTTTTTTATTCAATTAATTAAAAAATTTTTTTCTTTTTTATTTATTTTCAACACGTACATGAGTTTTGTTAATTATTACATCAAGATAATTATTCCCTGAGTAAATAGAGAGGTAGGTAAGTAAGCTGTCAGTAGGTTAAGGACTCGGGGGACTTCAGAACCCCTTCATCACCACTTCCCCTGTCCGGGTAGACGGTGAGACTTCGATCTCGGACCACTCCTTACTGTCGTTACTGTGTCCGGTAGTCCTCATTAGTTTGACACCCGTACCTTGGGTCTCTCATCTCTGTCCCCGTCGACCTTCCTCACCTGTCAGAGAAACCCACTACAGGGTTACTCAAATGAATCTAAGGTCTAGTTCAGAAAAAAATTTCTACGTTTAAGGACCCATTAAGAAAAACCGGGTGGGAACCGACCCCCCTCGTACCGAGGGTCGAAACCTACTTCGGGAAGGTAGTGTCGAGGATGATGACCTATAACTGTAATGGACTGGGGAAGTGGTGGTGTGTGTGTGTGGCGTTCTCGACTACGTTAAGTGGATGAGTAGAACCATACGCCGAGTCCCGGATCGGGTTTATTGTGTAAATGATTTACAACTTACTTACCAAACGACCATTGTCCTGATTCCAGGAATGAAAAATAGTCCGATACATTCTGAGTGAAATACTTAGATTCATTACTACTTAAGTACTCTTAATAATAAGTAATGACCACCTCTCTCTCCACTCCTCGAATTTTCATAATAAAGAATTCACGGTTCACATTTTATCGGTTGTAAATACATTGGAACACTCACGAAGAGGACTAGAAAAGGTCTACACCGATATTTCCACTGCCCTCTACTAGGTCCGGTTCCCGGTGATACGTAAGGTGTGGGTGTGCATACCCTCCCGTTGTACATAGTTGGGATCACTCAAAAGGTTGAACAGAGGAGGGAATTAGACGACTATACTCAGGGTTGTAAGATCAGGGAAGAAGGTTCGACATGGGATCGAAGACTCCTGTTCGGTGGGTACTGTGTAAAGAGGGACCTGAAACACACTACCCCTTCGGTTTCTTCCTACCTTTCTCAAACACCCCTTCTTTGGTCAGAAGGAAGATGGAAGGGTCAAAGAGGTCGACCTCGAAACATTTAGTCTGACTGGTTTTTGTCTAATTGTTCTCTTTTGGTTTTTGTCTTCAAACACTTGTACACGAAGTACGTATGTGTACCCCTGTCAGTTACTACTCATTGAGTTTCACGACTAATCTTGAACCCGAATATATCGTAGAATTATTTTCTTGTTATGTAAAATCTCGTCACTGTTCTGTTTCCTTTTGCTGGAACTCAAAATCCCCACCATTTAACGTCCTTCCGTTTGTATACCCCTTTCATTACAGTCTACACCTTTTAAGACTTTCTCTACCCTTGTGGTCTAGTGGACTGGACGGAGAACTCTTTGGACATACGTCCAGTCCTTCGTTGTCGATCTTGACCTGTACCTTGTTGTCTGACCAAGGTTTATCCTTTTCCTCATGCAGTTCCGACATATAACAGTGGGACGAATAAATTGAATATACGTCTCATGTAGTACTCTTTGCGACCCGACCTTCTTCGTGTTCGACCTTAGTTCTGACGACTCTCTTTATAGTTATTGGAGTCCATACGTCTACTATGGTGGGAATAACATCTTTAACTTCTCCTTGATTTTTCGGAGAACTACTTTCACTTTCTCCTCTCACTTTTTCAACCGAATTTCGAGTTGTAAGTCTTTTACTTCTAGTACCGTAGACCAGGGTAGTGAAGTACCCTTTATCTACCCCTTTGTCACCTTTGTCACAGTCTGTAATAAAACCCCCCGAGGTTTTAGTGACGTCTACCACTGACGTCGGTACTTTAATTTTCTACGAATGAGGAACCTTCCTTTCAATACTGGTTGGATCTATCGTATAAGTTTTCGTCGCTGTAATGAAACGGTTGTTTTCAGGTAGATCAATTCCGATATCAAAGAGGTCACCAGTACATACCTACACTCTCAACCTGACACTTCTTTCGACTCGTGGCTTCTTAACTACGAAAACTTGACACCACAACCTCTTCTGAGAACTCTCAGGGAACCTGACGTTCCTCTAGGTCGGTCAGGTAAGACTTCCTCTAGTCAGGACCCGCAAGAAACCTTCCTGACTACGACTTCGACTTTGAGGTCATGAAACCGGTGGAGTACGCTTCTCAACTGAATAACCTTTTCTGAGACTACGAAACCCTAACCCCCGTCCTGCTCTTCCCCTGCTGGCTCCTACTCTACCGACCTACCTACCGTAGTGGTTGAGCTACCTGCACTCAAACTCACTTGAGGCCCTCAACCACTACCTGTCCCTCCGGACCGCACGACGTCAAGTACCCCAGCGTTTCTCAGCCTGTGCTGACTCACTGACTTGACTTGACTTGCCTTACAATCTACTCACGATCATAATAATCGTTCCAAACAATACCTCTAAGGAACCGACGACTTGGACCCAACTAACCCCAGATCTCAACAGAGTCCACTAGTTGAAGACAGGAAGTACCATTTACAGGACGTAAATCCGTTTATCCTTCTCCGGTCTCTTGAAAAGAACGTAGAGAAAGAAGAGTTGACGGAAGTTGAGTTTGATGGGAAATACGGTATCACCATGTCGATCCCCACCGTATGAGACAATGGGAAGTTTAAGTTTCTCTAAATCAGTCAGATGTCGGACTCTGAGGTCTCCTCCTCACCTTCCTCACATCACCGGTTCCTCTCTGCGGACTCTCACACCTAATGTCGCCTCAAACTCCTCCTTTCCTCTCTCTACACCCTTTCTGACGACCCTTAATACTGAATCTGGAGGAATCTACAGGAAATTCTCCGGTCTTATTTCTTTCGTTAAAGAATAAAGAGATAGGTGGACAGGATCAGGTAAACCCGACGACATTGGTTTTTGTTTTGTTATGTTCGTGGTTCAGTGTTCCCACCAAATGATCCTCGTCTTTAAGTGACGAGTGTCAAGACCTCGGACCTCCGGTCTCTGGTCTCACGGTCATACCAGTTCACTCCGGAAGGACGTCTAGTCTAGAGTCTAAAGAACGACGTAGGAAGGTACCACTTTCCCCGATCCCTCGAGACACTCCGTAAGAAAAATTCTCGTCATTAGGGTTCCCGAGGTGGGAGTACTGGATTCATGGAGACTTTCCTGGGTGGAGGATTACAGTAGTGGAGACCCCGAGTCCTAAGTTTTGTACTCTACACCACAAGTCCCCTCAGTTTGTATAGATAGATGAAACGGAAACCCTTGTCATGAATAAATTTATACTGTGGAAAGGGCCTGACTCACTACTCCAGTATCACATGGATAAACAGAGACGAACCAAGACTACTCTTGATTACTCGCAGAATGTGAGTCGAATAGGTCGTGACTTGAGGACTGGGAGGGGACATTTGACGTGATGGGTGTCGGGTGAGGAAGAATCGACCACCATTAAGGTAGGAAGGTCTATGGGTCCGGTTTGGGAATCACAGGAGGTACCGAGGAAAGGAGAGTAAGGTCACAGGTTAGATAGTCCTTTAGGAGATCTGAGATGGAAGCTTTATGGAGATCTTGGGCTGATGAACGGACCTGGTGCCGAGGAGGGTCAGTCTCGTAGGTAGTAGGATCCACTGTCATTCCCGAGGGTTGACCACAGGGGCGAAGAGGACAGTGGAAGGATGTTGGATAAGAGTCGTCTCGTCGGTCTTACTAGGAATATATGGAAGATTGTTCTATGTTTTATTGAGTCGAGTAAATAGAGGTTACGAACTTTACGACTTTACCTAAAGGAAAGACAATTCTGTTTTCACTTTTGGGAAAATTTCCGGATCTTCCTACACAAGACGGTGTGGGTGAAGTGAACGAGAAGAGAAAAACCTCTTGAGGGGGACGTCGGTGTTACAGGAGGAGTGAGAAGACGTACGAATGACCCGTGTGGGGTCGACTTCCTGAACGAGAGAGACGACTTTGTGACCAGAGATGTCGGTGTTCCGATTGAAGGAGGTGAGGAAGTTTAGAAACGAGTCTATGGTGGAAGAATTACTCTGGATGGGGATAGTTTGACCTTAAGGTAGTGGAAGTGATCGAAACAAACATCACTACGAAGGATTCCGGGTGAACTGAAGTGTAAGGTCCTACAGACCGAGATCTAATCACTAGTGTAGTAGTACTAATAGACCCAGCACTTCTAGAAAAACATGTCAAGAAGGCACATAAGAACGGTGGAGAAGAATTATAGAAAACGAAGACAATCCAGGTATGGTAAAGACAGGAAATAGCTCTGGTAGAAACGTACTTTACAAGGGAACCATAGAGATTAAAAGAACTTCTCTAGAGATCAGAAAGGGTAAGACAAGAAAAGGAGATAAAGAAACGTAACTAGGGATTCCTGCCGAAAGAATAGAGAGGAACGACAAGAAACCTTGAGACGTAAGTCTACGAATATAGAAAGGAAAAGCGGAAACGAAAAGTGAAGAGAAGAAAAGTGTCGATAAACATTCCGGAGGGGTCTGTCGGTAAAACGAAAAAAACGTAAAGAAAAGGTACCCTTACCAGAACTAGGGACAGAGGACATGTTACAGTGCTTGGAGTCAGGTATCAAGTAGTCCGTGAGATAGATAGTCTAGATCCGGGAATTTAGATAAAGAGTGAAGGTGACATATTAGTATTCCCTAAACTAAATCCAGTATGGACTCACCAGATCACCAAAAGGAATGAAAGAAGTTAAATTCAGACTTAAACCGTTATTCCTCATATACTAGACTCGGTGTCAGTCGAGGTCCAGAACAAAAACGACTGACATATCTCGAAGAGGTAGAAACCGACGTTTCTTATATTAGTTAGACTAAAGCCACAACTGGTAGACCACTACAGGTACACATCTCAGAAGAGAACACAACAACCTTCTCCCACAAACGATACTGGTCATGCAAGAGAATCGTTTTGAGATAATCGTAAACGGGACGAAGTAAGGTATAAGGTTCCGGTTTAAACGGGCAATGAGGTCCACAAAGAACTGAAGGATGAAAATGTAAGGTTAGGGGATATTACTTTTCCTGTAGAAAAACCCACAATCTAGATGTTCCAGAATATCCAGAAGTATCTTGACAAGTTGAAGTCGAAGAAATCACAATGACCAACCCCGTATCAGAACCTAATGACACTATAACTTTCCAAACGGAACCTCTGCTTGTCTCTAGTAAAAACTCTAACGTAGGTTCATGACGTAAAACCTGAGAAAACAACTGGTACTACCGATGAGGTAAAGAAGATTCCCTAAGGACGGGTGCCATCATCTATATTACCAGTAGACTCCATTTAAGTGGGTAAGGTCAGGTAAAATCAAACGACTAAGGATCTTACAGTTGCAAGTGAGAACGGTAGAGAACAAACTGGTGAAGGTTAAACGGAACTAAGTACCTGGACTGTAAGGTCCAAGGATACGTTATAACGAGAAATGTCGTAGTCTAGAACGAAGATAGTGGTCAGTGTAGGTGTTGAACCATAACAAAAACGAAACCGAGGTAGGGAAGTAAGAAAGACCTCAATAAAGAGGTGACTAGAGGTCATCGTATAACCCGTGGAGGACTGGACCCCTCAAGGAGAAAGTCATCGGATAGTAAAACGGAAAAGTATGACAAGTACCCCAAGAGTTCCGTTCTTATGACTTCACCAAACGGTAAGGGAAGAGGTCCCTGGTGTAAGACAGTCCTTAAGGTCAACTCGATAAAGTTTAGGACTTTCTACTACGACACTTTCACGACGTGAGTTATACGGTCGTTTAAACCTTTTGAGTCGTCACCGGTGTCGTGATCTTTTCTAGTCAAAAGTAAGGTTAGGGTTTCTTTCCGTTTCGGTTTCTTGCGAGTTTGATGACGTGTTAACGTGAGTAGAGTGTACGATCATTTCATTACGAGTTTTAAAAGGTTCGGTCCGAAGTCGTTATGTACTTAACACTTGAAGGTCTACAAGTTCGACCAAAATCTTTTCCGTCTCCTTGGTCTCTAGTTTAACGGTTGTAGGCGACCTAGTACCTTTTTCGTTCTCTCAAGGTCTTTTTGTAGATAAAGACGAAATAACTGATTACGGTTTTGGAAACTGACACACCTAGTGTTATTTGACACCTTTTAAGACTTTCTCTACCCTTATGGACTGACAGTGGACTGGACGGAGAACTCTTTGGATATACGTCCAGTCCTTCATTGTCAATGTTGACCCGTACCTTGTTGTCTGACCAAGGTTTATCCTTTTCGTCATACAGTTCCGACATATAACAGTGGGACGAATAAATTGAAGATACGTCTCATGTAGTACTCTTTACGACCTGACCTTCTTTGTGTTCGACCTTAGTTCTGACGACCCTCTTTATAGTTATTGGAGTCTATACGTCTTCTGTGGTGGGAATAACATCTTTAACTTCTCCTTGATTTTTCGGAGAACTACTTTCACTTTCTCCTCTCACTTTTTCGACCGAATTTCGAGTTGTAAGTCTTTTGCTTCTAGTACCGTAGACCAGGGTAGTGAAGTACCGTTTATCTACCCCTTTGTCACCTTTGTCTCAATCTGAAATAAAACCCCCCGAGGTTTTAGTGATGTCTACCACTAACGTCGGTACTTTAATTTTCTGCGAATGAGGAACCTTCCTTTCAATACTGGTTGGATCTATCGTATAAGTTTTCGCCTCTGTAATGAAACGATTGTTTCCAGGTAGATCAGTTCCGATGCCAAAAAGGTCATCAGTACATACCTACACTCAACCTGACACTTCTTTCGACTCACGACTTCTTAACTACGAAAACTTGACACCACAACCTCTTCTGAGAACTCTCAGGGAACCTGACGTTCCTCTAGGTCGGTCAGGTAAGACTTCCTCTAGTCAGGACCCACAAGAAACCTTCCTGACTACGACTTCGACTTTGAGGTCATGAAACCGGTGGAGTACGCTTCTCAACTGAGTAACCTTTTCTGAGACTACGACCCTCCCTAACCCCCGTCCTCCTCTTCCCCTGCTGTCTCCTACTCTACCGACCTACCGTAGTGCCTGAGCTACCTGCACTCAAACTCACTTGAGGCCCTCAACCACTACCTGTCCCTCCGGACCGTACGACGTTAAGTACCCCAGCGTTTCTCAACCTGTACTGACTCGATGACTTGACTGGGGATAGGTTTTTTTTTTTTTTTTAATGTCGAGACGGGGTCCGGGGTGTATGGACTAGGGAAATGGGACGAAAAAACAAAAGTCTTAAATAGTGGAATGGATACTACGACAAATCGGACTGACCTAACATTCCAGGTACTCAGGTACTCCTACCTACAGAAACAAAACTAGGGATAATAAGGATAGTAAACATTTTCACTTATCACGTCTCGTTGTCAAGTTATTCATAAACGACTTACTTACTTTCCTTAGGTAAATATGGTTGCTCGTTAGTTCGTACCGAGAATCTGATCCCCTGGACACAGACACGATCTGTGTCGGGAGTGTACGACCCCTCACTCGGAACAGGAATAACTGTCTATGTCCGACTTCAAGTATCAGTTCGAGGTCCCTGACTTGGTAGACCGTGTCTCTGAAAATAGAAGTAATGATTAGACGAAACGACGTCCTGTTTCCGTTCCTGTAATTACAACTGTGTTAAGTTTCTGTTGAAGACACGATAGATACCTCGTATCCGAGGTAAAACAAGTTCCGATCTGTACATCGTCCGGGTCCCCCGGTCCGGTCTACTCCCGTCGACCTACCAAAGTTCATTTTAGAACGTAAATACACTATGTAAGGATATGCCTATGTGAACGATAAGGAAAGTCTTCCACGTTCACCGTTTGAATAACCAGAGTTTGCGTTAGCCGGTGAGATTCGTTCCACCTTTCCCTTCGGCCTCCCTCTGAGTGGTCAGAGAAATGGAGGAGGTTTCTCCTTATCAATGGAGGAGTGGTAATACAATTCTTGTCAGTTACGAACAAGGGAAGCAGTTCATGGTCTGTGCACGTTTACGTAGATCTCGAAGTCAGTGTCCCAGAGTGGTCACTCGACTTTGGATCAGGACTTTCCGTCGAGGCACTCTGTGGTACTTGTTCTACATAGTTATTCGGGACCACCCCTCCTTCGACCACGCTATGTGTGTTTATTCTTTTAGCGATAAAAAGTTCGATCAGCTTACATACCTAACTTGACACACTTAACATACCCACGATTTTAAATTCGTTTCATTCCACTCCGTCTCAATGGTATAATTGATGTGTAACTTTACATTAAAGTAATTTTCTTTTGATAAATAAATAAAAATAAAGCCTGAGACGACCCAGAAGTAACACCGGACCCGAAAGAGATCAACACCGCTTGCCTCCGATGATAGAGATTACTGGAGTAAAATTGGACTAGTAGGGACAATTCTGAGGCAGAGGTGTACCGATGTAAGAGTCCACCCTCCCCCCAAGTCTCAAGTCGTATCCTTAAACGCCCCCCGTGTACTAACCACTACCACCAAATCAGTGATTCAGCACAGGTCAATCACGTCGGGGTACCTGACATCGGGCAGTCCGAGGAGACTCAGTGTTGGGAGACCCAAGTATTCTCAGCCTGTACTGAATCGCTGATTTGGTGGTGGTGGTCAACACACGGGAGGGTCCAAGTGTACGACTCAGAATTGGGGGAAGGGTGGACTCTTACACTAGTAGACCTCTGTCAGAAGTGTCTCTGCCAGTTCAATTTTACTCCGGTAATCACACCCGGGACAGGTTACACTGACCCCAGGAATCTTTTCCCTTTCACACCTGTTTCTGTAAGTGTCTCCCTGCTCCTACATTTCTCTACATCCCTCCTCCACCGGTAGGTGTTCTGTTCCTCTCTCGGGAAACTGGTCTAGGGAGGGAGGGTCGGGGGTCTCCCGTGGCTGGGTCGACTGTGGAACTAGAGTCTGAAGGCCGGAGGTCTCGACAACAACGTCTCCAATGGGACGACACCATGGAACAATACCGTCGGGACCGTCTGATTGTGGTGTTCTTTAACGTAATGTCCTAAAGGGACTACCAGACCACCAATTCGTAGACGGACGGTTTCGTCCCCCTCGTCCAAGTTAGGGACCAGACCCTTCTAGGATGCACGGTGTCCCGTTGATTCGGGTACTCGGTGTGATGACTCGGGGACGAGATCTTAGGTCCAAAGATCTTTCATCAAGGGTAAACGACGTTGATCTCTTTCGGGTGCGGTGTCACTTCTGGGTCGTCTTAGGTTTTATTTTTAAAAAATTTATAAAAAAAAATTACTTTAATGGAAAGTCACACATCAATTATACCATTAAGACGGAGTAGAATGAAACGATTATAAAATCTTGACCAACACTAGACTAGTAAATTCATACACCATGACCCGTTACCCATGGTGGTTTAGTGGGTATACATAAGTCACAAATGTGTTTACAATGTGTTTTGACAGTGAGGGGATCGTCTCCACCTACCACAATTGAAACCAACGGAAATGGACGAGAAATAAAGAGAAGGTAGGTCCCAGAAGTGTCCTTTGAACTTTTTGAAGGGGTCATAGTTGTGGAAACTGGGGAGGGGTTCCGTTTTTAAGTCAGTGGAAGATTCTTATACGAACCAATCACTAAAGAAAACCGCTTTGGACTAACGAGAAAGAGAGCTAAGAGAGACTTGGTAGTTAAGTACGGAAAGCCCACCCGGAAGGTGTCGGGAAAGGTACCGTCTAAATCATGGGGTGAGGTAGAAGGAAAACGTGCTAAATTAGACGACATAAAATTAACCCATTATTTTGAGACACACGGTGGGTCGTTTTAAGGTCTCGTTCGTTAGTGGTCCCTGTAAGAGAGTCGTCGGTCAAAGATTAATAAATAAGTCCGGGTTTCGGATTAAGGTGGGGACTCACGTCACTTAGACTCGACGACGTGAGAGTCATCTCCCCCCTTCCCTCACCCCGTCCGTTACGACCCCTAGGGGTTGGTCGTGTAGGGACCTGTCGTCTACAGAGACTCAGTTCTACCGGATTCGTGGACTCTTTTCGGGGATGAGACGACAGTGTCGTCTACCCTCTTGACGGGACCCCGTAGACGAAACAGTCGTAGGGGTGGGGGCGTGGGGTGTAACGAGTCCTTACTCTGACGGTGTTGGATATTCCTCCACAGGGGTTGTGAATTTCTTTTTTTGTCCTGATCAGTTGAGTACCACAGCGTCACAGTCGTATTGGCTTATCGGTACACCTTCGTTTGACTGTGTCTTATTTAAGACATATTTGTTTTTGTAACTTTCTGTTGTCTTATGGATGGGATTTTATGTTGGGACCCTCGAATCCTGGACGGTGGGGTTTTGCGTTCTGACAATTTTATACTACCAAACCACGTAACTAACACAACTCGAATTCCGTGAATTTTTTCTCGTTTATGTCCCTCTCCGAAAGAGACTTGAGGGGAATAGACGGATTTCTGTCTAGGAGGTTTTCCTTGAGTTAACAGAGTCTAGGGGAGGGGTCTCGGAGTAGTTGACCCCTCCTAACTGAGGGGTGTCCTCTCCTCTGATCTGTAGTTGTCCTGTGGGTCTGTTTAACACAGTGTTCGACAGTATGGAGGGGGGATGAGAGGGCTTTCGGGTAAGTAGAGAGGACTCTTAGTGAAGGAGAGGGGACCCTCCCGAGGTAAAGGACAGGGGAAAGGGATAATCCTACCGCAAATTAAGATTTAAGATTCGGTGATGTCCCTCGAGGAGCAAAAGGGGACCTATAGAGGGTATATGTGTACTCCATGTTTGCAATTATTTGAACACAAACAGAAAGGGATCAATTAGACAGAAAATAATGTCCTCAGAGTCGTTTTTAAGTCTTTCCAGCTCCCTTTTAACAAAGAGGAGGAAATGTTCTAGTTATACTCATACTTAAATATTTTTTACAATGTCATCTTACGTCTTCTTACAAATATTGAAGTCTTGTCTAATCCAGATTGATAATGTGTCTTAGATTTTGGGAGTTTTCGTTTCTGACTATAGAAACTGATATATTTTTAATTTTAAACAATTTTCTACGTAAGGAGAGGTTTTTTTGGCATTTGTCTCAGTCTTTTATTTACTGTCTGATCCCTTTTACAAATGTTGAATGCAGTGGGACAATTTTTTGTTTTAAGCTGACTATATAAAATTTCTAGAATGACCGAAATAAGTACTTAGTCCGTCGTGGGGTCGATCGTTTGTCTTTCCTCGAGATTCTTCGACATGTTTTACGTTCCGAAAATATCCGTTTTCCCTCGTCCTAGTTCCTTCAATGATCGTTTCTGACCTAACAAACACCGTTCCAGTGGAAGGAACTTCCTTGTGTCCCCAGATCGTCCACCTAATGAAGTGATCACAACTGGTCCATTAAGGTCTGACTGACCAAATTCTAAGGTGAAGACCCTCTCAAACTTTGTCATTAATTCAATCCATAATTAAGAGTCAAACCACTACACCCCGAACCGTTTACACTGAAGTAAAAACCCGGATTATAGAGAAAAAATTGGATATAATTTCTACAGGGGATGTTTAATCATTCTTGATAGTTGTTGGGTTATCTCTTCAACGTGTACTGATACATCTCAAATAACTTCCTTTTACTCATGGAGAAAAAAATTACGGGTAATGTTTTCTTTACTTTTAATTCTAATATTTCTTTATGATAAAAAGTGAATCTGATGTTTTCGATTTAGAGTATGGGAAGTTGGAATTCTTAAATAGAAGGTCTATATGAGTGTACACCCTTCATTGCATGACATGTTTTCGATAAATACTGTGTAACAGACATTATCGATTTCTAGTCTTCGGTAGATTTACAAATAGTTTTCTCTCAACTGAAGTAGTTAACACCATTTAGGTATGTTAATTTATAAGACATTTTCTTTTGGTTTTATACCTCAAGAATTACTTAGTTATACCTTTTCGGTACGTCTTCTTATGTCTGTATTGTATAGACATACATTTTCTCCGACAGTACATACATTGTCTATTTCCCTTTATTTTAAGTAGATGTACTGACTAAATACGTATTTATATAGACTCTCCTATTTTTTCTTTCTTGTCACGAACAAACAACTCCTCCTTTCCTGCATTTACTTCTCCCTATACCACCTTCTGTCAGAAAACGAAATATCGAAAGACATTAAAATTACAAACTTTACACTTACACAATGGATAGGTTTTTTGATTTAATTTTTTTTTTAAACGGACCCGTACCCCACCCCCCCCCCCCCCCCCTTGTTTCCCATATCCCCCTCCTCTTTCCTGCGTCTAGTATCACGCCAAAGGTTTTACCATGAGGAGGGCCTTAGGTAGTGTCACTACTGTCGGGACCCTCCACCCCCTCCTCTCCCTTCCCCTACTTCTGCCTTACCGGACCCAAGTGTAGGTACGTCAAGACGAAAACTGTAACAACAGTTTACTTTAATATGTGTGTGGTAACATAAAGACACACACCTCTACAAGGAAACGCTTTGCATTTGTTACACGTTAGGACAAAGTAGGAAAGAAGTGTTCATTTTTATATGGTCCTCGGGTCTTCCTTCCAGTAGGGCTCAGGAAAGTGGGACCTCTTTCGGACGGATAGCTCTGAAACAGTACAGAGGAAAGAAAGTGGACCTTGAGGGGTGGGAGAAGGAGGTGTGACGGATAACATACCGTTGGTCGGTCTGGTCCCCGGTTGGTTCGGATGGTCTGGCGGGTGTCCTCAGTCGCCGTTGGCTTCTTCCTAGGCTTCTCGCGTGTGACCTGTGGGGATCTCGTAGATCGGCACCATGACTCCCCTCTCTCGCGGCGACCGTGCTGTCCTGTGGATGTTTCCGGCGAATAGGTTTCAGTCCTTTGTATTGATTGGATGGTCTATGTCTCTTGGTTTTTGTCTTCGATCCGTTTTACTCCGTTCTCGTCTTGTACAAGGTTTCCTTCCCTTTTCTATCTTTGGTCTTCTTTATTCGCCTCACTTATATCCGGTAGATGGGATCTATCTAAAGTCCTGTCACTAACATTTCTACTAGTTCGTGAACCCTCTTCTTACCTACGTGTCTCACTCTTCAACTTTCTAACATTGTTTCGTCCTTTCGGGCGTTTTATATTTTTTGTTGTGTTTAACACTCTGCCCCGTGACCACTTATAGGACGGGACCCGTGGCGTGAGAGGGGTCCTCCCAAGTCAGGGAGGTCAGGGTAGAAATCCCTCCATTTATCTCCGGTCTACGACGACAGGGTTCCGTGGACACGAGAACCACTAAGTTATCAGTGATGTATAAATCACTCCCTGACGGCCTTCCCCAGAATTATATTATCCTTAGAGTGGTGTCCCAAAGAGACTCCGTTGTGGAGGTAAAACCCAAGTCAAAACCAGTTGTAACGTTCCGTTCCCTACCCTTAAACAACCATTCCTTTTCCTTGATCACAGAAATTTCTTTCTGTTTCACATCGTACTTCTTTCTTCTCGTATTAGTCTTAAGGGGGTCCTTTGAGTGAAGGTAACCGTTGTGATGTATGACAAATGAATTTCACAGTATGCCGTGTTTCTAATAGGTTCTCGACTGTCCTTTCTAAATTACAAAGTCTCTACTTCATGAAAAGTTTCCGTTTGTATTCCAAGATGTCTCTTATTACGGATCTCTTTCTGACAAGCGAGAGACACACACCTCAGTGACCAGTATAACCAGTATATAGATACTTTCGGACCCTAATTTTTGACGACAAACTTTCAGTGAAACAAAACCCTCCACCAAAACACCCCCTCTTGTATGACGTACCGAACACCCTGGAATCAAGGGATTGGTCCTTAACTTGGGTCCGGGAGTCATCGCTCTCGTCTCAGGGTTCGTGACCTGACGGTCTCTTAGGGGAACTTTCAGTGGAGACTTCGTATTAAACTATTTTTCCTCGGCATAGTTCCATGTCTAACCAAACTCCTCCCCCTGGTCCGGTTTCTTCTCCTCGGTTTGTACAGAGTCTACTTCCCCCGTCCTCGGTCTTTGATTCGACGAGGCGGACACTTAAGAACCATCTTCTAAAAAAGAGAAAAGAAAAAAACTGACATGGAACTCCGAATACCCTAGAACCAAGGGACTGGTCCCTAGATTGGGTCCGGGAGTCGTCACTCTCGAACCACAGACTTGGTGACCCGGTGGTCCCCCAGGGGGTCTTCTCCAGAAGACATATTGACACGTGGTTCCAGGGGTCCAGTGGACGGGGTCGTTGCGTCCGTAACGGGAGGAGTACGTCGGGAGACAGGGTGGAGTCGTAGTGAAGGTCCAAGACTGTGATGGTGCGACGACTTTGCCTCGAGGGTCTCCGATAGGGTTGTTGTGATGACAATAAGACGTGGATTCTATCTCCCAGAACTGAGACTCTCTCCGTTTGTCTGTTGTCACTCGCATGTCCTATCCTCTTTTATGAGCCCCGCCCCTCCCCCCCCCGAGTAAGGACGTGTCCGGTGGGCTTAGGACGTCGGAAGTATCTTCGTCTAATGGCACTTCTACCTTCCTTGTGTGACGCNGAACCAAGGGACTGGTCCCTAGATTGAGTCCGGGAGTCGTCACTCTCGAACCACAGACTTGGTGACCCGGTGGTCCCCCAGGGGGTTTTCTCCAGAAGACATATTGACACGTGGTTCCAGGGGTCCAGTGGACGGGGTCGTTACGTCCGTAACGGGAGGAGTACGTCGGGAGACAGGGTGGAGTCGTAGCGAAGGTCCAAGACTGTGATGGTGCGACGACTTTGCCTCGAGGGTCTCCGGTAGGGTTGTTGTGATGACAATAAGACGTGGATTCTATCTCCCGGAACTGAGACTCTCTCCGTTTGTCTGTTGTCACTCGCATGTCCTATCCTCTTTTATGAGCCCCGCCCCTCCCCCCCCCGAGTAAGGACGTGTCCGGTGGGCTTAGGACGTCGGAAGTATCTTCGTCTAATGGCACTTCTACCTTCCTTGTGTGACGCACCGGGACTGACAGGAGTGTCCGGAGACCCCGATTCAAACGGATTACCCCTTCTCTCAATCATTCACAGTGTGTTCCCTACTTTTACGGTTTGTCTATTGTTTTCTTTGAAAGTCTACGGTTTTCTTTAGTCTTACGTATCCAGTCCCGGTCCTACTCGCTCTGGAACCTTTGAAAAACCTTGGAATATTAAAGGAGTACAAACGAAGAATATGATAGATCACAGGAAGGACCATCGTGTTGAAAACTTTTGGGAATTTCGTTTTCCGCAGAGACACAAACGAAACTCTCGTTGTCAATTAGCTCCCACCTCGCAGGGTCCTCCGTCGGACCTCCTCGTCCTGTCCATCCCGCCAATCCCCCTCCCGTCTACTCGTAGCACTCTTCCTCCCTCGGCGTCAAGTCCGACAATCTACAAGGTCTTTGAGTCAGTAACTCAACGGAATTTCGAAACCAAAAATACGTTACTACGTAAAAACCAAATAAACAAATATTGGACGGAACAAGGTGTTTTTCAAATTCATCGAATATCCAATATTCTTTACATTCTATATTTCAGTCCCCGTCCTTTTACATTTAAAAATTTTCTCCAGTACTGATCCTCTTTCAATCCTATGTACAGGTGTATTTCATGACAAGTCAATGAAGCACCTTCCGACCCTAGACAGAGACTTAAAAGTCCGTGGACTTCTCCTTTCCCTTTAGTCTACCCAATGGGTTAAGAGTGACAGGTACTCTTCTGTTGTCAACGACTCCATCCCAAATACACCAAGAACAGAGATTTTCTTTAAGAAATACCGGGAAGTATTCTACTACCTTCTCTCTCTACCATTGTTGTGGAAATGTAATAGTAGTTCTCTTATTAAGTACTTCGACAGAGAATGTGTGTCGATTCTCCTACTGAGGTCTCGTTTTAAGTGTCTACCGTAAAGATACCTTTGGGAGGGGAGCGTGGATCGGTCTTTCATCGTCTTACTCTAAACCTTAGTCCAGTATACTACAGTCGAAGACAAAGGACAAGTCGAGGAAAGTCGATGGACGAAGTATGAGGAGAAAGTCAGAGTTAAATTTGAAATGAAGAAAACTTTTTTTAAAATAAAAAATAATTTCAAGTCAACTAAATGTTACAATACAATCGAAGACCATGTGTTGTGTCACTAAGTAAAATATATATACATATTATATGCACATACACACACACACACATATACACACACGACGACAGTGAAGTCAGCACAGGCTGAGACACACTGGGACATCTGTCGTCGGGTGGTCTGAGGGGGCGGAGACTCTAAGAGGTCCGTTCTTGTGACCTCACCCAACGGTAAAGGAAGAGGTTACGTACTTTCACTTTTCACTTTTACTTCAGCGAGAGAATCGTTGGGGTACCTGGCGTCGGATGGTCCGAGGAGGTAGGTACCCCAAAAGGTCCGTTCTCATGACCTCACCCCACGGTAACGGAAGAGGCTATATGTATATATATATATAAGAAAAAGTATAAGGAAAGGTAATACCAAATAATGTCCTATAACTTATATCAAGGAACACGATATGTTATCCTGGAACGACAAATAGGTAAGATACATGTCATATCTGAAGTGAAGAACTTTTTCTAGAAGAGACTGAGAACCGACCCAATCCGTAGACCTAAAAGGGATAGAAAGTATGTAATGTAAAAAACAAAAATGAATGAACCACAGATATAAATGGTTACCTGATTTTCGAGTACCCTCGTCCTTTGTAGACTAGTAGAGTTATCTACGACCTTTTCGGAAACTGTTTTAAGTCATAGGGAAACACTATTTTAGAGAGTCGTTTGATCTTGATCTTCACTGTTTGGATTGTTACCCGTCGGTTCTCTTTAGACGTCAATTGTACGACTACTTTCTGATTTACGAAAGAAAGTCTCCAATCTTTGTTCCGTTCCCCGAAGAGACCACCATGTCACCGATTCTCGGGTGAAACGTTACTTCTCTTGTGTCCTGACTTCACTGAATCGTCGTCGTCGTCGTCGTCCTTTGGTTCTAGGGCAGACGGTCGTTTATTCGGGCTCCCGACGTTGATGACTCGGACACACGAGGTCCCGGAGATACGTCAGTCTCAGGAGTGCGATGTTACTTTCTAGGTTCACTGAGTGTTTCTGGGGTACACGGACGTCGATTCTGGGTTGTGTCGGACTATTTGTCTATTTACAACCCAATTTTTTTTCTTTCTTTCTTTATCCGTTCTTACAGGTAAGTGTAGTGAATACAAGTCGTAACATAACCTCCAGGATCGGTCACTTTATTACGTTCTTTTTTACTTTACTTTCCATAGGTCTAACCTTTCCTTTCTTTATTGACGAAAATAAGTGTCTACTGGACTCGGTAGATACATTTTTAGGATTCTCTAACGTAGTCTTTACACTTTATGAATACCCATGTGAATTGTTTTTACACGTTCTGTACATTTGACTTTAAAGTTTTGTAAAAACACTCTTTAATTCCTACTGGATTTATTTACCTCTATACTGAAAGGTACAAGCACCTGACCTTCACACTATGACAACTCTATAGGTAAGAGGGGTTTAGTTAGATGTCGGAATCTCGTTAGAGGTCATTTTTACGTCTTCTGAAAAAAAACATCTTTGACTGTTCGATTTAAATTTTAAGCATACCTTTATGTTTCCTGTGTCTTATCGGTTTTTTCTTGTTTTCTCTTGTATTTTCTTGTTTGAAACTTTCCGAGATAAGGGACTAAAGTTCTTAATGACATTTCAATATCATTAGTTCTATCACACTATAACGTCTCCCTATTTGTATATCTAGTCCTCAGTCGTGTGAAAAAGATATTTCCGGGTTTATTAAACAAGCATTAATCATTAAACAAAGTTGAGACGGAAACATCGTACTTTTATCAACATCTACTATAAGTTTCTTTACTTATCCAAACTGACTCAAGGAACGTTTTGAAATAAATGTTTTGTCCCTTATCCTGTCCAAACCGGAAACCTGGTGTAAACAACTAGGGACTGTATCTCGTTACCTTGTCATTGTCCGGGTATCTATATGTCAGATGACTGAAAGTCGTTTCTACGGTTACATAGATTTATCTCTTTCCTGTCAGAGTAGTTACTTTCCATAATCTTGTTAATCTGTTAGTATATGAAGTATGGTTTGTGTTTGTTTTTATGGGTTTTACTTAGTATCTGGTTTTATATTCTCGATGTTGATACTTTATAGATCTGTTGTATCCTATTTAGAGACATAGAAACCCAATCCGTTTCTCATGAATATATACTGTGTTTTCGTGATTGGCATTTTTTTTTTTTTTTCACCTGAAATAGTTTTAATTGGAGACACGGTTTGAACCTTTCTTATGTCGCGACTTATACATATTCGACACTGACTACCTGAGTTTGAACGAGGGTCTCCACTTCCACTGGGATCTCTAGTTTACCAAAAAGATATAAAGTCAAAAAATTAAACGTTTTCCTTTCAACTCCCGTATATGGACTCATTTTAGAGGTATGTCCCGGGGTATGTTTGTTACACTTTGGTTCCCCTCGAGGAGACACGGTTCATATCTCTTGGATAGACCAGACGGAGTTCTCTTTACTCAATTGTATTCCTGGGTGTACCGGTCCTTGACCTTGACTTTTAGGATCTTTCGTTTTTTGAAGACTCTCCCCCTGGGAGAGTTGTAGAGACAAGAGACGTCAATAGACTGTAGGAGAAAAAATATCCGACCGAGGGAGTAAGAAAATACGAGAAAGTGTATGTAAACAAAAGGACTGGGCCCGGGATGGAATATATCGTAGTGAAGTGGGAATCTAGGTGACGATTGACCACAAAGGTCAAAAACGAAGTGTAAGAGATCTCTCTATGTAGCTAACCGAGATAAGTAGAACTACAGTCCAGTACGACCGGTCGGATACCTAAACGAAGGATGGGACCAGGTTAGTCGACACCGTTCCCACCCCTATTTTCCCAGTGTTACTATATCTCCCCGAATGACAGGTCCGTCTTAGGTACTTTGTAGAAGGTCCTCATGTGTACTCTCTGATTAGACAGGCCTTGACGGTAATAAAGACGGTCACCCCATTACTACGGTTAGAGTATTTCCTCATAAAATCTCCTCCTACCTTCCAGGACTCAGTAGTCGTCTCGTTCATGACCCAAAGATTTAAGTCATAAACGTATTATTCTGACACTACCAATTAAAATACACAGTAGAACTGACCCGACACCCCACGGATCTATAAACCAATTTGTAATAAGAGTCACATAGATATTTTCGTAAAGGGTTACTCTAATCGTAAACTTGACTACTCGATTCATTTCGTCTACCGGGAGGGGGTTACACCCACCCGGAACAGGTTGGGTAAACCCGGACTTCTCTTATTTTCCCTCTCACTCTCTCTTAAGTGAGACAGACGAACAGAAACACGACCTGGTAGTCAGAGGACTGAAGTCTGAGTCTGATCTTGATATCATTACCCGGAGGACCCAGAGTTCGGACGTATGAGCCAGCGTGGAGTCGGAGGCATTGACACATTTGGTTATGGAGTATCGTGGATACACGTGTGCAGGTACACATGTGTGTTTTCGAAGGATAGTCAAACTAAGATAAAGAGACTTCTTAGGGCTGATTATGTTATTGGGTTCACATGTTTTTAGTTTGGTTGTCCTTGTTCTCGTTCACTTTCATATAAAGTGAGGTCTGAATCACTAAGAAGTATGTCTCGATATACCGTAAGCCAAGACGACACTGTAGAATGGAATATGTGAGTAGATGTTCTACCATTTGTTCTTTGACCTCTGTAGACTTACTCGATGTATAAGTGGGGGTAAAGAGAGTAGTAGTGTTGAAGTAGGGTAGTTGAGGGGTGTCGTATTTTAGGAATCTTGTGAAGTACGAGGAGTCAAGTTTCTCTTGGAGTACTTGACATACAGTTTATATCGGAGTAAAAGAAAGGAGACAAATGAAGTAAATGAAAACAGAAAGAGTAACACGTTTCAGTTGAAGTATAAACCCATTTAATCAGAATTCAGATTATTAAGAAGGAAATCCTCTTACGAAGAGAAACTGTAAATGATCGTACTACTTTTAAAGGTTTATACGGGACTTGGTGATTATAAATGAAGAACAATGCTTGCTATAGTCTTAAAAAAGAGAGTAATTCGTGGATTCCACTAGGGAGAAAGGGCGGTTTTACTAAGGACACCAAGAGACAAATCCGGTAACGACCCTCTCCGTCAACGACCCTTTCCGTCACAGTACTTCTTTATCAACTAGAACTCTGGAACCAATAAATCTCATTCATCTATCACACTAAGGTCCCTTTGAAGGAACGTAATGAGTCGTTCCTTCACTAGTCGACAGTGTTCAACATGTAAACATGGAGAAAAGAAGTCTTACCGGAAAAGGTAGTAAGATCCGAGTGTTGACCTGAAGTCAAGTACCGTGACGGGAAGTTTACACTTTCACGAAGGGACCCCACAAAGGGTTATCTAGTGAAAAGGGACTCCCTTGATCATTACCAAAAAGAAAGGTCGATTCAAAACCATTGATCTATTTTCGTCACAGTCACCTTAACACCTTACAAAGAAAGTTTTCGAGACTCCTCTGTGTGCCAGAAAATTTCGTCACTTGGTAAAAGAAAAAGAAGGAAAAAAATTACAGACAAGTATAGACGAAACTTACACTTAGACAAGATAATACATATTTCATTCTTTGTCGTTTCTCATTAAGAAACGAGAATGGTTTGATTACACCAGTCACGGGAGTATCCTCATACTTTGGTATTTGGGATAGTGAGATTTGAGTAAAAGACCATCTCAGATCTTGTGATTACTGTAAATTATATAATATCGAATGGACCGGTGACAGTCCTAGTGTTGATGAAGACTTTACCGATATTTTAGTTCTAGATAGATTACATAGTATACGAGAGGTGTCTATGAGTAAAGGGTGACGAATATAATCGATAATCAAGGACTTATACTAGGTCTGCACCAACCACCATAAATTGTTTTGGACAATCAGTAAGAGACAAAGAGTACGGTAAGAAATAGGGTCCCATTAGAGAAAGGGTCGTCTCTTTCGTGTCCCGTCAAGGATCTCTAATAGTCCCGATGACAGGGGTAGAATGTTCCTACGATATCTCCCGACCTCCTTCGAACTAAGACCTATTGGTTCACACTATTTGTAAACACGTCTCGGAATGGTAAAAGAAAATAGATTAGGAGTGTTTTTAGGGAGTTTCATCCATTCTGTCAACAATGCTAGTAGACACAATCAATGTCGTTTCCGGTTGAATGAACGTTTCTCTGGTAGTTCTGTCACGGAGTCTCTCGTTTCTTTACGTAAAGAGTAAGTTCATTGTCACAACTCCACTCATTACGGCACGATGGTATGACGAGGTGTGTCGGCGACTCTCTAAGACCAAGGAAGGTAGTACATCGGGGTGGTAAGGGAGTCTCGGTTCATCAGTTTCTAGGCAGGGACTGTCTTTCCCCCCTTACCGCGATTACTTCGTGTAGGTGATAAAACTCCGGATCCGAGTCACGTTGTATGAGTGTGGGGAAAGTGAGTGTCGGGTAACCTTTTTTACACCGGTGGAACTGACGGTCCTCCGACCCTTTACATCCTATTACGCGGGTGTTTCTTCTCTTACCTAAAATCGTCCACTGATTGTCAAATGTGGTCGGGTAAGAGTAATATGTCTACTCCTTTAACTTTGAGTCTCTGGTTATGTCTACTTTGAAGACGAGGATTATGTCTTAATTCAGTACTTCATCAAAGTGATTGTTTAATATATATTAAAGTTTACTGTCAATATGGGGGGGGTTTTTTTACTCGTACCAATTACATTATCCCAAGAGGTTTCTTTGTCTTAGTCATTCTACCATATATGTCTCTCTCTAAATATCTCTAAGTCTAGTGACATTGTTCCTTGATCTTTAATATATTTCCTTGGTTAGTTTTAATCTGTTGAGTTAACGACTCTATTTTTGGTTCGATTTCCGTTGCCGATACTCTGATTTATTACGTCTTACTTATTTACTAGACCTTCTATTTTATTACCTTTGATATGTTAGTCTTGTCGTCTGTCTTTCTGTTTAAAATTTTTTACTGTCGTTGTAATAACCTATTATGTTTCGCACGGGTTGGATACGTATTATCTTTAAGGTCTTCTTCTTCGTCTTTTTCCTTGACTCTTACATAAACTATTTTAATACCGATTTTCGTAGGGTTTAGATTTTTCTTACTTTGTCTAATAAGTCCCTGACCCTCGTGTCTCACAGGGTTTGTTCTACTTGGGTTTGTCTAAGTTTGGCTCTGTATAGTTTTAATTTTACCGTTTTTAATCTCTCTCCTAAGATTTCCGTCGTTCTCTTTCTCTCAGTCAATATTCCCTTGGGGTTATTCCGATAGTTGACTGAAGGGATGTCTTCGAAACGTCCGGTCTTTCCTCACCGTTCTATATGGGTTTCAGGGCTTTCTCTTTAAATAAAATTCCTTGACCGAGAGGTGTACACTCTCTCTCTGTGTACATCCTCTCCCATCCGACCGTCCGACCTCTGGGTCCCTTCTCGACTACGACGTGAAGTAGAGGTATCCGAGAGTCACCCGTCTTAAAGAAGAAAGAGTCCCCTCCAGTCAGAGATACCATAATTCCGGACGTCGACTAACCTACTCCGAGTGGGTACAATACTTACCGTTAGATGGGCTGAGTCTCGGGTGACTAAATTTATAATTAGACTAGGAAGTCTTATGAGAGTGTCGTTGTACGTCTTCCAAACTGGTTTATGAACCCATAGTACCGGAACAGTTCAACTGCGTATTTTAAGTGGTAGTGTAAATTGAGGTATTGGGGAGTTTTAGAGAAAATGGGCGGGGGGGGGGGNGGGGGGGCGCGGCTAATGTACTTTACATGGGTCATAGATTGACTTTGACACGGTCCTTGAAGTTGTAGAGACTAATAGTCAAATGAGGACTCGTAGTTGTCTCCTTTCCTATAGTAGGAAAGGGAGTGTAACTCTCCTATCGTCCTTCATAGCTATGTACGTTGATACACTTCGAAATTTGTCAAGACTCGTGATGGGTGTCTGGTGAGTGAGAAAAGAAGGCCCCCGGATGTCTGAACTGATAATTTTTTCTTCCCTCGTCTCTTTCCCTTCATTCTCCCCCTTCCCAATGACTGGTGGGTAAACGACATGGACAGTAGAAGGTTTACAAGGGACCTTCTCGCACCGTACAGTAGGTCGTAATAAGAGTAGTTTTTAAATGACAAAACATGACATAAACTACGACATAGGTCGATTCCCTACTTGTAGTCGATTTCGTCTGAAGGTTAATCTCGCAAACTTTCGTAATCGATAGTCCACAAAGAGATCGGCTTGTTTGTTCCTACTAAACTTTTTAGTTGTAGTTAGTAAAGACCGGTAAAAGATTTTTTAATGAAAGGCAGACGTGTAATGCATCATAAGACCTTTCACACACGAGACAAGACTGTCATCTTATGATCTTTGAAATAGGTAAAGTGTATGATATTACTCATACTGCTCTGACAGTCGTACCCCGACCCGGGAGGAGGATTGGACCGAGCCGAGTGACGGGGAGGTAGGGGTTGATAGGAGCCGAGAGGAAGGTAGTAACAGGGAAAGAAACATTAGTAGTTTGACTAAAGATTTCACATATTTAGACAAAAAAGTTTCATAGAATGATGAATACTATTTTCTATTTCGCAAGTGTAGTGGGAAAAGAATTGTTAATATTATCTTAGAGTAATAACCTTATGTCTAAAACTGGGAAAGTGGTGGAACGTCGTGTGACCAAACTTGTTCGGGACTCTACGTCTTACAGGGTGTTTCGTCGGGGTCAGGGAGAGGTATGGTGCGACTGACTAGTTTCACAGACTATTAATCAACCATTCTGGGTCCACCAAGTTACCATTTCTTAGGCAGACGTTGTGTCCTCTGCGTCCAAACTAGGAACCTAGTCTTTCTAGGGGACCTCTTTCTTTACCGATAAGTGGTGTCATAAGAACGTACCTTTTAGGGTACCTGTCTCCTCGGACCGCCCGATGTCAGGTGTCCCAGTGTTTTCTTAGCCTGGGCTGAACCGTTGATTTGTTGTAATGTCATTCTGTCAAATAGGAAGGTCAATAGTAGAAAGGTTGTACCTCATCTTGTGAAAGAAGTTCTAAATGATTTATGAATCTGAAATAATAACCGTACGGGGTTTATGATATTTTAGATACGTAGATTTTTACTGTTGTTTCAACACACACATTCCGGTTCAATAGACTCACTCAGAGTGACTGAAATAAAACCCGTATAATTATTACCACCGTTCACCAAATTTTCAATTCTTCTTTTCCGTATGTCAGTTTTCAGAGGAAAGTGGAGATAGTAGATGGGTAGGTCAAGAAGGGTGAAGGGAGAGTATCTCGGTGTCAATGACTATAGACAAAGAACGTATATGAAGATCCCTCAGTAATACGTTTGTATGTGTTTATACATAAGACGGGAGGAAAACATGTCAACCTTCGGTGGTACGGGTGACAAGATATCCAAAAAAAAAGATTAATACATACAGTTTCTAGATATAGTCTTGTATTTCGCAACAAAACAAAACAACGAAGAATATCGATTTGTTATACCTACCTATACCTACCTACATACCTATACAGTAATGTCTAAATCGGTTAGGGGATAACCACTTATACGTTAGTAAAGGAAAACACGACAATATTCTTCATGTCATTGATTATAACATACCTGAAGTAAAACGTATATGGGTTCATACAGATATTCGATTTAAGAAATTTTACTTAACAAGACAATTCTCTACACGTGAAATTTAAAACTGTCAATGATGGTTTAACGGGAGGTATCTACAACATGGTTAAATATAAGGTGGTTGTTATATTTCTCCCAAACGGTTGGGGTACAGAACAGGTCATAGACCTTTAAACGAATAGACTATACACTTTTTTCCATACGTTATCATATTAAATTTAAACACATAGAGGATAATACTTATTACACCTTGTAAAGAAATGTCTATAACCTGTTGAGAAACATAAAGGAAGAGACACCTAAGACCAGTGTCGTAAAGGGGTGGAAAGATGACCCACCGACAAATAAAAAGAATAATTAAATATCTTTAGTCACAATCCCTCTAATAGGGTAATAGACACTGTGCACAACCCTTGTAAAAAAGACGAACTACTACTCGACTATCAAAAAGACGTTTTTACAATTATATCAACTTAGACAGTAAAATTTTATCTAAATGTATCAATCCTTCTTAAACGAGACAAAACTCCACAATTTTATGAAAAGGGTACAAGAAAAGATATAGTAATAACAAGTAAAAAATTCTAAATTTAGAAACTAGAAAAATTTCTTTACACTCAATACCTATGGATAAATAACAGAAGGTCTACCGATGGGATAACATGGTTTGTGAATACTTCTAACATATGGAAACCAGTGTAAATAATTTGACAAAGTCGTATCTTGTCTCCGTCTCTTTGATATTGGACACCAGGGTTAGACCAGGTGTCGGACAAAGACATTTGTCACAGACGTTAGTAAGTAGAGACATGACAGACACCGATGAAAACGTGATCCTCCGTCTACTCACCATCGTTGTCTTCGACGTACCGGACGTTTCGGATGTTCTACATTGAAAGACCGGGAACGGTTGAGAACTATATCTTCTTCTGCTCTTTCTCCTCCTACCTTTTTCCTCTTTCGTTTCTATAAGACTTGTGTTTATCATAAAAGACCAGTAGTTGACACGTCTCCTTTTTATAAGTAATCCTCTTTTTTTAACTTTACTCTAACACTCAAATAAAAGGAGAAAATATCAGAAGAGGGAACCATCTTCGACTTCGACCATGTCAGACGAAGTGTTTCTGGGTGTTTAGAGAGTAAAAAGATGGTCCGTCCCGGTTTTCAGGGATGTCTCCATGGTTCAGAATGCGGACGAGTGTTTGAATTACTCCACACCTACTAGAGTCCCCTGAGACACCTTACACCTTTCGACCCTCCAAAAAACTTGTGTAGAGAAACCCTACAACACATGATGGTGGAAAGTTTAGAGGAAGAAAGGAAATCCTGATTGTTCTTGTGGAGATTTGACCGAAAATAATAATGAAAAATTTTTACACAGTATATCCTGGGTTTCCTAAACAAAGGGGTCTTTCTCCACAAAAAAGGAAGGTTTATAATTTGTTTCCGTAAAGATCAAACCACAGAGTCACCCAATGTGACCACAAAAATACGAGGTCGACTAAAGGAAGACAAGAATCTGTGTCACCAAAAAGTGTTCAATGAGTGATCAGAGGAATCCGGGAAATGTTAGTAGGACTCGTACGAAGTGGGAGAAGAGATCGTGGATACTTCATGGTTAAGAATTTTTAGTCTGACTGAAGGTACTCTTCAAGTTCTCCTTTGTTTCAAAGAAAATAAGTACTCGATATTAATACTACTATTTGAGATTTTACGAAGTTTTTATAAATTAAATACAATATGATAATGAAGTCAAAATACAGACTAATATGTGACTTTTTAATTTTTTCTTCTGTATTTCTCACAGGTATGTAATAATAATCGTTATTCGTAATATATACTTCTTATAAAGATAAAAGTTTCGTGGAAATGTACGTAGTAAGATAAAATATGAGTCTTATTAGTTTTTTCATACTTATACAAGTAAAGTATCAACTCCTTTTACTCAGTACCCATTTGAAAAAAAAAATTCAAAAAAAAAAAGAAAAAAATGGTACGGGTCTCCGTACATCTTAGAACCAAACCATTTGTCACTACCTTGGACGACCCGACCTTCTTCGTGTTTGACCTTAGTTCTAACGACCCTCTTTATAGTTATTGGAGTCTATACGTCTACTGTGGTGAGAATACCGTACCGTATTTCACTTCTCCTTGATTTTTCGGAGAACTACTTTCACTTTCTCCTCTCACTTTTTCAACCGAATTTCGAGTTGTAAGTCTTTTACTTCTAGTACCGTAGACCAGGGTAGTGAAGTACCGTTTATCTACCCCTTTGTCACCTTTGTCACAGTCTAAAATTAAACTCCCCGAAGTTTTAGTGACGTCTACCATTGACGTCGGTACTTTAATTTTCTGTGAATGAGGAACCTTCCTTTCAATACTGGTTGGATCTATCGTATAAGTTTTCGTCTCTGTAATGAAATGGTTTTTTCCAGACAGATCAGTTCCGATACCAAAAAGGTCATCATTACATACTTACACTCTCAACCTGACACTTCTTCCGACTCACGGTTTCTTAACTACGTAAACTTGACACCACAACCTCTTCTGAGAACTCTCAGGGAACCTGACGTTCCTCTAGGTTGGGTAGGTAAGATTTCTAGTCGGGACCCTAAAGAAACCTTCCTCACTCCGATTTCGACTTTGAGGTCATGAAACCGGTGGAGTATGCTTCTCAACTGAGTAACCTTTTCTGAGACTACGACCCTCCCTTACCCCCGTCCTCCTCTTCCCCTGCTGTCTCCTACTCTACCGATCTACCGTAGTGGCTGATCTACCTGTACCCAAACTCACTTGAGGCCCTCAACCACTACCTGTCCCTCCGGACCGCACGACGTCAAGCACCCCAGCGTTTCTCAGCCTGTGCTGACTCGCTGACTTGACTTGACTGACTTGACTACCTTGGGTACGGACGACGTTCCCTTCGTGCCTCAGGATTGGCGACCTGGTGGTCCCTTCAGGGACAAATAAAATGTTTATATCAATTTTGTAAGTGTAATGAAGTGTAAGTTTTCCTTGTATTCCCAAATGTCACTTGTTGAGGGGAAGTGGACATTATGGACAGAGAGAAGGACCTCCGTTGACGGGAAAGGACAAAGAATATATAAGAAGACCTCTATAACATACGACTACGACTTGGATCAAGAAAAAATAAATTAATCAAGACTTGGATCAAGAAGAAGCAAATTACTATATAAGCCCTCTATAAAGTATACTCATATATCGTTTGAAGAAAGAATACCAAAGTATCATAAACTAACATATTACATAAACTTTGTCAGAAGGTCACTACGTGAAAAATCCAACGAAAACTAGAAACGATGAAAAATAAAAATCGACTCGGTGTACCGAACCCCATAGTATCAAGGAACTACCCCTTAACTTGGACCCGGTGTCCACTTTCGGGTGTTAGGATTGGTGATCCGGGGGTCTCTTGAGGGAGGTAGAAACGGAAATTACTCGTCGGAATACGTACAGAGTACACGTACACACGTTTACATAGATAACCTCTTAAAGATACAACCTTAACAACCTAGTCTTTTATGTATCTGAATTTTTAAACTCTTCTCTAACACTGTAAAACGAAGTAGTCTAATCCGTTTCTAAAATCCACTGAATCGGTTCTATCTTCTCGATTAAAAATTACCCAAACCTCAATTTACAAAGGATTGGTCTTTTATCCTCGGTACTACTTACCATGTAAACCCCCTTGTGATTGAAAAACAGTTTATATTAGTTAAACCCCGTAGACGTTCTCTTCTCCTTCTTCTAAGTGGAAAAACCGGATGACGAAGGAAAGACAACGGGAGACCCTTGAACAAGGGACTTGACCTCCCGGTTCACTACTTGATTGGAGTCGTTCGGGTCTACCCAAATGGAGGACAGTGGGACCCGGTCAGTCAGAGTATCTGTTGTCTCTACACCCGAACATGGTTTTCAACTTCTTTAATGTCACGAAATGGAGTTTTTTATCTTCCGATCCTTCTTTGTCCCTTACACAAAATTTTCCGGAAGTTTCTATGACGAGAAGACGTTCTCCTGGGGAGTACTTGTCCGAAAGAAACACTCAGTGACAGGCACCACGACTGTTGTAGGGACACCCGACTCCTCCCCAACGAAAAGGATAAGGACCCCGTGATTTCACAGAATTTGTTTGGGAGGACCCCTTAAGACCCGTCCTCTCTTTCCGTTAGTTCCGTGTGTTCTCTTCCTTTTTCCTATTCTAGATCAATCCATCTGACTCCACCCACCTCTTCCTTCTCCTTAACCATATACTAACCTATAACAAATGTTTAGTATCACTACCCCTCACCCTCCTTGTATACGCGTAACGGAACCGTAAAGTAATAACATACGTGTATAAAGGACTCCTGAACTTCTTGGTTCACTCCAATATCTTTTATGGAACCTCTTTTAATAGTACACTTTAAAGAACTCACCTGTTAAAATCTTTATTCTACCTAATGGTAGACGGACTTGACTAAATTGATATTAGGACGGTTCTCTCCCTTATTGGAGGACTCTTGGAGTGTTATAAACTTCAATGTTGAAGTCACTTTTGTAAGTAGGATAAGAACGAGAAATAGAGACAGACTCGAAGTCCCGTCGGACCTAAATTTGATTTCATTGTAGTGTTCGATATGACTAAAACAGAATAGATATCAGTAAACGGAAGTTCACAACAAAATTATGTGTACTCTTCAATTATTGAGAGAGTTGGACAGTCAGGAAAGGAGTCGTCTTATTTTCATATTGTGTCTTGTACTTAAGTTATTTAGGTTGAGTAAGGAATAACGACGTGACTTTAACTTGTTAAAGGGGAAGTGTACTAATTCAGATGTTTTATAAATACAAAACCATGTTTCTCTTTGAGAACCTAAATATAATTCAAATTCACATTTTTACACTAAAAAAAAAAAAAAAATGTAAAGATAGGAACCGAAACAAAAGTAAACTTTACGATTTAAAAGACCAACCTTTTTTATACACATTATAACCTTTAATCCGGTCTTTGAGGTATTTACTGTTTAAAATAAAAAGTTATAAAATTACCGGAGTGACCGTTACGTCAATCACAACACACGAACCGACACTAATATTAGTAACGGCGATATCCCTGTGTCATCTAAGTTTGACTCGAATCCCTCGAGAACCCGTACTCGTCAGTTTCATTGTAGGTCTTCCTCAGAGGTTCCGGGGGATGATCACATAGACAGGGGTGTGTCCCACTCTAAAGGGGTATCCGGTGGTTCTTTTCTTCGACAAAAGGGGTTCCCACTAGATTAGGACGGACACCCGTAACTGAGAAGATTGGGAAGAGCATAAGGTTCAAATCTCTGACGGGAGTTCAAGGGGTAGTTTAAAGAGATAAGGTCCCGACATTGAGTCGAAGTTAGATTTGAGGTGAACTCTTTTTTTGTGACTTTCCTTTCTCCTAGTAGGAAAGAAGACCTAACCAAGAGTTGTAAAAGAAAAGGAGTATGCGTCAATTGTTTTGATAGTAGAGAATAATATGACACCACTAATAAACGGTTTGACACCTACCCGTCCCGTCTTCCCAACAGGAAAAGACGAAGTGGGTCTCTATGAATAGTTTACCTCCCACCCCACCCACTGTTTGAGATGTCTTTTTAGTTGAGTCAAGTCCAGTCAGTGAGTCAGCACAGGCTGAGAAACGTTGGGGTACTTAGCGTCGTGCGGTCCGGAGGGATAGGTAGTGGTTGAGGGTTTCAAGTGGGTTTGAGATCAGGTACTTCAGCCACTACGGTAGGTCGGTAGATAGGAGACATCAGGGGAAGAGGAGGACGGGGGTTAGGGAGGGTCGTAGTCAGAAAAGGTTACTCAGTTGAGAAGCGTACTCCACCGGTTTCATGACCTCAAAGTGGAAATTGTAGTCAGGAAGGTTTCTTGTGTGTCCCGAAGTTCCCTGAGAGTTCTCAGAAGAGGTTGTGGTGTCAAGTTTTCGTAGTTAAGAAGCCGCGAGTTCAAAGAAGTGTCAGGTCGAGAGTGTAGGTATGCACTGGTGACGTTTTTGGTATCGGAACTGATTTGCCTGGAAAAAACCGTTTCATTACAGAGACGAAAGCTTATACGATAGATCCAACCAGTATTGAAAGGAAGGTTACTCATTCACAGAAAATTAAAGTACCAACGTCAGTGGTAGACGTCACTAAACCCTCGGGGAGTTTTATTTCAGACTGTGACAAAGGTGACAAAGGGGTAGATAAACGGTACTTCACTACCCTGGTCTACGGTACTAGAAACAAAAGACTTACAACTCGAAATTCGGTTGAAAAAGTGAGAGGAGAAAGTGAAAGTAGTTCTCCGAAAAATCAAGGAGAAGTGAAAGATTTGAGTTGTTCGACCGATATAAAAGACTGGTTTAGATTATTCATGGACAGTTGAGAAAACTCAAAAGAAATATCTGTTAATGTATTTGATATTTAATACGTTTAGACGAAAAGAACTCCAAGGTATAACACATGACGTACATGATAATAGTACTAATAGTAGTCTTTGTTGTTGTTTATGTATGACTCACAAATGGTCCATTTTCTGTATCTTGACTGGCTATATCCCTAGATTCCCTACTTACTCTGTCTCGCAAGTAGGAGAGTTTTCGCATTATTAACCCTGTGCCAAACAGATGAAGAAAACGGGGATATACAACCGTCCTACGTACTAGGATCTACTCGGTGAATCAGTGTTAAGAGGTAAGAGGAGAAAAAAAAGGGGAACAAAACTCGTTAACAGGTTGCGTGTCAGATACCAGACTCAGCACTCGTAGTGTATAATCTTCATTTACTTTTCCTTTTCGTCTCGTCCCCTTGTCGATACCGAGTGAGACGATAAGAGAGGTAAACCGTCCCGAAGGTCTGAGGGGGTATTTCGTCTCTAATAGTACGGGTGTTTTCTGAGACTTTAGAAAGGGTCTTTGGTTAACGGTCTGACCCTTAAGACTTCTTGTATTGTGTTCACTCATTGTGTAATAAAAGAAGAGATTCTCGTTTTCTAATATTTTTCATTATTTTCTTTTATGTCAGTACTTTAAACCTAATTCCTCTGTCAATATCCGACTCAACGTTAACAAATATCTGTTAAAACTTCATATTATCAAGTCTAAACCGATTAGGTATCGTACATAATAATAATTTTAAAAAATTCACCAAATGTTTTATCCTATTATATATTGTTTTATACAAAAGTATTTTTTATTTCCATATAAATACAGATCTTTTCTGATCGTTGAGGTTCACAAGGATTCGTGACACTAAAAAATCAAGTAAAATAAAAGTATGACCCATCCTTATCCCCTACACCTTCATTCTCTGGTCTGATAAAACTATTGTTTCGGGTGTCTTGATAAATTGAAATTTTTTACACGTGTAAATAGAGAAACAGTTTTTAAAATTTTAGTAAACAGTCAATTTTTTAAATTAGATCGGAATCTTCGGTTTTTCACGACGATAGTTCATTTGTCAGTTATTCACTGACGATTACAATAATACATCACTCTTAACAGAACTCTTTCCTTTAGTCCTCATATAACGAAGACTTCGAAAACATTTTAGTCTGAAGCGGAGTGGTTCAACAACTGTTTTCCTATTGTAATCGTACCCTCGATGTTTCATCTCGAGTGTCTCGTCCTTGACCCACCGGTCATAATTTTAGTATGTCACAGCCTTGAAGGGACGACCACGTCACCTATTCTTAGGCGGACGGTTACGTCCCCTGTACCCAAGTCAGGGACCAGGTTCTCCTAAGGTGTACGTTACTCGTCGATTCGGGTCCGTGGTGTTGATGACTCGGACGCGAGAGCTCGGACGTTCGGTGTTTATAAGTCGGATACACGGTGTTGTTCGAGCACGTGGATCTCGGACCCGTGGTGTTGTTCTCTTCGGGGGTGTTACTCTTCGGGACACGCGGTATTGTTTCCTATCCAGGGTGAGCGTCGTTGACTTCTTTCGGTCGTGAGTCGTGGCGGTTTTTAAGTAATTAATTAACTAGACTTTTCGGTATGACACGGTTCCGGTCTAGGACGTCTCTTTCTCTGACCCTACGATTGAACGACCGTTGAACATGGGAAACTTTCTTTCAAGTAACTCGTAGTGACCCCGGTAGAGGGAACTAGGGAACGAGTGGTGTGTTGTAAGACTACCAATCGTTTCGTGTTGACCACACCACTAACTTCCAAATAAAGGAAATAACACTTGATTGACCAAACGTGTCATGGTAACCCACTCACAAAAACTACAAGGGGACTCAACTCCTCGTTTCACACATCACTTCCTTCATTCGGACCCTGTATCCCCGGGTTCTTGTCTATCAAGGGGACACTCAAAGGGAGACTCGTCAGTCCGTCGGAGATATATCAAGTACTGAAAGAATAGATATTACGGTTGGTGTTATAAGGGTGAACTTTTGGTTCACACGTGTAATGGACCTTATAAATGAGACCTGGTGTCGGTTTTGAACTGAGTATAACTAATTACGTATGTGACAAATACCAAAAACAACTAGGAGGAATAGGAGGGGGGAAGAGACACTTGACTGACATGAGGGTTTGGTCTTCACCCGTACACTCGACCTGA
Organism: Capra ibex; assembly: GCA_006410555.1. NCBI lineage: Eukaryota > Metazoa > Chordata > Mammalia > Artiodactyla > Bovidae > Capra > Capra ibex. Next base: position 29,255,845 of record SJYO01026388.1, on the reverse strand, counting down.
CCTACTTTGTGTTTCATAAGAGATGGGAAGACACCAGTCACTAGGACGGTCACTACCCTTGTATTGAGTCCTATCTGGGTAGTCTCAGGACGGGTCCTGACATAGGTCGACCTGAGGTAAACGTTTAGTTTTATGTTCTGACTCGGTAAGTAAGTTCACCGGTATTCTGACATCATGACCAGGTCCCTTTTGTCGACTGACTGGAGTCCGTTCAGTGAATTTGAGTAACGTTGTTTCAAGGAAGAAGATGTTTCATTCTTGAGACTAGTACTGGAGGATCTTTCAAGACTGTAAGTCTCCACTTTGGAGAGAAAAAGGAAAATACATCTGTGACTTGGTTTTGTTGGACAGTCGATTTCAGATGACGACACTTAAATCAGATAACTAAGGAAGAGTCAGGTTGTTGACCCAAAAGGTCCTTGAGTCTATTAACGTTAACCTCGGGTCTTTTTTTTTTTTTCGTGTTGTATTTTTTTTTTAGTATGAGGTACTGGTTCACCCTAAGAAGTGTTCCTACTAAGTTGTATACATTTTAGTTAGTTACACTATGTTGTGTATTTGTTTTCTGTTTTTGGTGTAATAGTAGAGTTATATACGTTTTTTCGTAAACTGTTTTAAGTTGTAGATAAGAACTATTTTTGAGAATGGTTCCACCCATATCTCCTTTGTATAGAATTTTCGCATTTTTCATAAATACTGTTTAGGTGTCGGTTATATTATGAGTTACCACTTTTCAGCTTTCCGAAGGGTGATTTTAGACCTTGTTCTGTTCCTACGGGTGAGAGTGGTGAAAAGAAGTTGTATTATAATCTTCAGGATCTGTGTCGTCAGTCTCTTCTTTATTTTTCATATGTTTAACCTTACTTTCTTCATTTTGACAGTAATATGCGTCTACTATATTGTGGTATATATCTTTTAGGTTCTGAAGTGTGTTTTGATGATCTTGACTTTTTGTTTAAGTAGTTCCATCGTCCTATATTCTAATTGTACCACCGTAAAGAAGTATGGTTGTTTTACAATCGAAAATTTTAGAGAGGTTTTATTTTATGAATTCTTATTTGGAGTGATTCCTTCACTTTCTGAATATGTGACTCTTGTTATTTTGTAATTATTTCCTTAGACTTCTATTAAGTTTCTTTACCTTTGTCTTGGGTACGAGAACCTAACCTTCTTAATTATGACAATTTAACTTGTACTATAGGTTTCGTTAGAAGTTTAAACTCCACTAGGGATAGTTTAATGGACACGGGAAAGAGTGTTTTGATCTTGTTTATTAGGATTTTAAGTATACTTTGATATTTTCTGGTTTTTAACGGGTTCGTTAGGAATTCTTTTTCTTGTTTCGTGTTTCAGTATTGGTAGGATCTGAATTCTGTTATATTATGTTTCGATGTCATTAGTTTTGTCACGCTATGACTATGTTTTCGTCCGTATGTCTAGTTACCTTATCTTATCCCTCGGGTCTTTATTTGGGTGTGTGGATGTCAGTTAATTAGAAACTGTTTCATCCGTTTTTATAGGTCACCCTTTTTCTGTCAGAGAATTCGTTGACCATAGCCCTTTCAACCTGTCGGAGTACGTTTAGTTGTTACAATCTTGTCCGAGAGAGTGGTATATGTTTTTATTTGACTTTTACCGAATTCCTGAATTTATATTCTATGCCGTGGTACTTTGAGGATTTTCTCTTGTATCCGTTCTGTAAGAGACTGTATTTAGTGTGGTCACAAAAGAATCCAATCAGAGGGTTTCGTTATCTTTATTTTGGTTTTTATTTATTTACCCTGGATTAGTTTGAATGTCCGAAGACGTGTCGTTTCATTTGGTATCACGAGCGAAGCCGTCGTGTATATGATTTTAACCTTGCTATGTCTCTTCTAATCGTACCGGGGACGCGTTCCTACTGTGCGTTTAAGCACTTCGCAAGGTATAAAATTCTACGAGTTGTAGTGAGTAATAATCTCCTTACGTTTAGTTTTGGTGTTACTCCATGGTGAAGTGTGGTCAGTCTTACCGACGCTAGGTTTTTAGACGTTCGTTATTTACGACCTCTCCCACACCTCTTTTCCCTTGGGAGGATGTGACAACCACCCTTACGTTTGATCATGTCGGTGATACCTCTTGTCACACCTCTAAGGAATTTTTTAACGTTTATCTTGATGGAATACTGGGTCGTTAGGGTGACGACCCGTATGTGTGGCTCCTTTGGTCTTAACTTTCTCTGTGTACATGGGGTTACAAGTAGCGTCGTGACAAATATTATCGGTCCTGTACCTTTGTTGGATCTACAGGTAGTCGTCTACTTACCTATTCTTTCGACACCATGTATATGTGTTACCTCATAATGAGTCGGCAATTTTTCTTAAGTAAACTTAGTCAAGACTACTCTACCTACTTTGACCTCGGTTAATATGTCTCACTTCATTCGGTCTTTCTTTTTGTGGTTATGTCATATGATTGTGTATATATACCTTAAATCCTTCTACCGTTACTGCTGGGACATACGTTCTGTCCTTTTTTCTGTGTCTACACATATTGCCTGAAAACCTGAGTCTCCCTCTCCCTCTCCCACCCTACTAAACCCTCTTACCCTTAAGATTGTACATATGCCAGTACATTCTTAACTTAGCGGTCAGGTACAGACTGCATCCCACGTCGTACGAACCCCGACCACGTACCCCTACTGGGTCTCTCTACAACACCCCTCCCTCCACCCTCCCCCCAAGTACAAACCCTTACGTACATTCTTAATTTCTAAAATTTTAAATTTTGTTTGTTTGTTTGTTTGTTTCATTTGGTATTTGTTTTACTTTTTTGGGACTCTTACCCTCTCTTATCAACACTTGCTACGTTGACTGTTTCCGAATTAAAGGTTTTATATGTTTGTCGAGTATGTTGAACTGTTGTTGTTGTCGTTATTTGTTGGGTTAGTTTTTTACCCGTCTTCTGGATTTTTCTGTAAAGAGACTTCTTCTTTATGTTTCTCTGTTATCCGTGTACTTTTCTACGAATCGTAGTGATTAATAATCCCTTTACGTTTGGTTTTGATGTTACTATATCGTGGAGTACGGTTAGTCTTACCGGTAGTAATTTTCCCGATGTTTAGTGTTTACGACCTCTTCTACTTCTCTTTTCCTTGGGAGGATGTGACGACAAACCATGTCGGTGGTACCTTTTGTCGTACCCCAAAGAAATTTTTGTCTCAATGGTATACTAGGTCGTTAGGGTGAGGACATGTATGTAAGTCTGTTTTGATGTCAAACCTTTCTAAGTACTTACAAGTGACGTCGTGATAAATGTTTGTTCGTGACAAACCTTTGTTAGATATTCAGGTAATTGTCTACCTACCCATTTCTTCTACACCATATATATATGTATATGTACACATATATATCTATGTTATTATATACTATATATATATAGTATATGATATCAAAACGTATTATAATGGTAACCACTTTCACCTGTTTTTATATCCTAGTAAGATGTAATAAAGAACGTTGACATATATTTAGATGTACTAGAGTTATTTTTGGATACCGACTAAGTACGGTTCCAAACTGTCTTTTGTCGTTTTAAGACATTTCGTTAGTAAGAAGTTATTTTTTATTTAATTAATTTTTTCTTTTTTCAAATTTTGTTTCCAAGTTACGCCATCCCCTAATTCTCCATATTTTGGGTAATACGTATTTTATTTATTTAATATTCCCATATAACGTGTCGTGTCCCTTCTCTCGGTTATAAGTACTACTGAAATTTACCTCATATTAGATATTTTTGTGACTTAGTGATGTTACACGTGGACTTTAAGATATTATATGATTTAGTTGATATAAAGTTATTTTTAAAAACATTTTATTTAAAACAAAAATGTGGTCATCTTGTTTTGTCCACTTCGGAATAGGACTATTAGGTTTCTTACTTAAGAATTGTACTCCGGAGCAAATAGGTCCAGTCGAAACAGGGAATAAATACAACAGGAACTTTAGTGTTTCTCCATTCGTTTGACCACCAGTGTTAAGGATAGAATGTACCAACTTATGACTAGTCCTTACAAATCTGGAGTAAAAGTATTTGTGATTTTCACTAGGCGTCTAATTTTTCATTGTAAAACACCCACACAAGTACCATTTCCTGAGTGGAAGGCGATGTCCTCTTCACGTTCTCTAGGTTCAAACTAGGAATACGACCCTTCTAGAGGACCTCCTCCCATACCGTCGGGTGAGTTCATAAGAACGGACCCTTTAGGGTATCTGTCTCCTCGGACCACCCGATGCCAGGTGTCCCCTCGTTTCTCAACCTGTACTGATTCGTTGAATCTCGTACGATAACCCAACCGGTTTTTCAATCAAGTCCAAAAAGGTACAATGTTTTTTGGACTTACTTTAAAAACCGGTTGGGGTATGAAAATATTTAATTCTACCTCTGACCGTATATCATTTTAAAATTTGTTGGAACGTTCTTTGTAGTAAATGTTCCCTAGGTGGTTTTTATCAGGAAGTCATCCTGTATGACCATTATAAATTCAATCTAAGAAGGGGTTATGTTTTTTAATCTTTCTGTCTTTCTTTTTCTTTTTTTTGTGTGTGGGTCCATGTTTCCTTTGATTTCTATAAACAATCACCTATGAAGTAAATTGCAATGATGATATATATTTTGGACTTCCGTCGGTTCTTAAAAGATCCTTATATGTTTAATAATTTAAAATCAGGTAACTCATTACCACCTTACTTACCTCTTAGAACTGTTTCGTAAAAATTTTCGAGGTCCAGGTCTACTAAAATGTACACTTAAGGAACTTTAGTAGTTCTTGTAAAGATAGATACGATAAATTTAGTAAGATCGTGTATCATTTTCTTACGTTCGAAAGGTTTATAAAAACTGTCGGTCGTATCACGACTTTTGTTTCCCTTTTTTAATGTTTAGTGAATGTTTTGTGGGATTCATATTTATGACTACGTTCGTAGAATACACTTTGTAAAGGTTCACTTAGGTCGTAATCTAATTCACTTATCATATGGTTTGGTTCATCTCAAGTAAAGTTTTTACATTTCGACCAAGTCGTATGTTTAAGATAATTATTTTAAGTAGTAGTATTAAAAAGTTCCATTTTTTAGTGTAGTAATTCTCTAAGATTCTCAGTAAATTTTTTAAGGTGTAGTTAACGGTTAATTAAACTAGGGGTCCAGTCCTTCTAGAGGACCTCTTCCTTTACCGTTGGGTGAGGTCATAAGAACAGACCCTTTAAGGTACCTGTCTTCTCGGACCATCTAATATCAGGTACCTCAGCGGTTTCTCAACCTGTGTAGAGCCGTCGATTTGTTGTTGTTGTTGTCATAACACGAGTTAACTGTTAATTTTGGTTTCAAATTTTTTATCACTGTGTTCCTACAGAATTTGTACTGTTTAATATATAAGTTTTATATATTAGATTATTAATTTATATATAAATTAAATTTTATATTATTAATTTATATTCTTAAAAAAGGTATTTATATTACTTATTCGATTCCAACAGATACTAAATTACAACATCTTCAGGAACAGTTTGTTGGTCTTTACCCTTTTTTCTCCATGTTTCATAACCTTTGTTTCTTTGTTTTAATAGCAAAAAGCCTACAATGATAGAGGGGCTTTTTGTACTGCCCAACTTAACGTTTCCACAATTTTGGTAATCTCTCAAGACAATCCACCAGTGTAATCGTAATTTGTGTTTCGAAAGAGTTAATATGGAGTTATTTCGACTTTAAAAAAAATTTGTGATTCGAAAGAATATACAACTGTTATAGTCAAATTTTTTTTTTTCTACTATAAGTGTTATCTTTGTTTTACGTATTTTGTGAAGCTTTATTTGTTTTATTCATCACATGTTTAATTCTTTTGGTGTTTGTGGTTCTTTGTGACTTCCGTTATATTTACCTCTCTTACGGAACGAATGTGCCCATATGACGTGTGGATAAAAACACTGGGAACAGTAACAGTGACGGAAACAGGGGGTCTTGTAGGTCGGGAGACGAAGACCTTGTTGTTGACGAAGGAGAAGACACCGAAGGGACCACCGAGTCTGTCATCTCTTAGACGGACGTTTCACCATCTGACCCCAAGCTAGGGACCCAGCCCTTCTAGGGGACGTCTTCCATTACCGTTGGGTGAGGTCATAAGGACGGACCTCTTAAGGCACCTGTCTCCTCAGACCACCCGATATCAGGTACCTCAACGTTTCTTAGCTTATATTGACTTGCTAATTGTGAAAGTGAAAGTGAAAGACACCCAAAGGACGGGGTGACACACGTCTGAACAATACGGACAATGCATACACAGGTCGGGAAAAAGTCGGTTCTCCATTTGTTCAATGGGTTCACTTCTAGTGACTTAAGAGAGAGTCTTAGACTTTTGACTCGGAGCCTGTCTTTCGACCACCTCGACTCCTTAAACCCACCTCGACGTCTAGTGATATTCACGAGACCGAGAAAAGTACATTGACATTCCTGAAATTCCTGACATTTTAGGTCAGGAAGTCGAAAAAAAGTGTAGACACTCGGGGAGGTGTAGGAAAGTCCTTAAGGAAATAAAATGCAAAAAAGAAATTCAGTCATTTTTAAAGAAAGACTAAAAAAAGTTTGTTTATTGACATTCACTTAGATATTATCTGTATGATAATGTTACTACAGTTAATGGAGATTTAATTAGATAATAAGTTATGTTATGTCCGAGTCGACCAATCCTTAAAAGGACGTTACGACCTCTCGACCCAACCCTTCTAGGGGACCTCTTCCCTTTCCGATGGGTGGGGTCATAAGACCGGACCTCTTAAGGTACCTGACATGTCACGTACCCCAGTATTCCTCAGCCTGTGTTGACTCGCTTAAAGTGAAAGTCAAACGTTATTTCATGTGTGGTGTTAGTATTGTCTTTACCTTGTTCGTCAGAATTTAAAGTAGAACTTAGTGGTAGTTGAAACCAATGTATAATCTTAGTAGACTTCTCAAAAGTGTTGAGAGAAAATGGTCCTACTTAGGGTCTCGTTAATTTAATCCTGAAGACTCACGTCCTGTTTCACAAATAATCTCGAGAACTCACTAATACTACACGACGGTTGTGACTCTTAATGAAGAGATCTTCTTATTTGTACATTCTGATCACTCTTTAAAGATCCCTCCTTTTTTTCTTTTTTACTCATCCGAACAGGGTACCCGTTAACTTTATATTTCCATATCATTCATTTCGTTACATGAGGATCGCATTCTTGACTGTCTGTTTATTTATCTTGTTTTACGTATGAGGTTTTTTCTCAGTTTAGGTTTAGGTGTGTTAACTTTTATATTATCTATACCGTAAATTTTAGTGACCCCTTTTCTCCCTGATGAGACACTTGTTACAACCCTGTTGGTCGATTGGTAAACTTTATTACTTCGGTAATTTTATTTAAGATCTACTTAGTCTTCACTTTTAATTTGATATTCTTATACGACGAAAACGGATACGTTATATATAAGTAGGAATAGAACCATTACTTTGAGATCAAAAGGGACCCTTTTGACGACGACGACGACAACGACGATTCAGTGAAGTCAGCACAGGCTGAGACACACTGGGGTCTCTACCGTCGGGTGGCCCGAGGGGGTAGGAACCCTAAGAGGTCCGTTCTTGTGACCTCACCCAACGGTAAAGGAAGAGGTTACGTACTTTCACTTTTCACTTTCCCTTCAGCGAGTCAGCACAGACTGAGGATCGTTGGGGTACCTGACGTCGGATGGTCCGAGGAGGCAGGTACCCTAAGAGGTCCGTTCTCATGACCTCACCCCACGGTAACGAAAGAGGCGGGACCCTTCGATGAGTAGTCGTTAAAAGTTAGGTAAACTGACTCCCAACTTCATTTTTCTACTTTTCTATAATTGAAAGAGGGAAGTTCTTATATTATTTTCGTTACTCTATAGTGAATAACTGGTAGTATGACCGTTTTATTTTTCAACAAAACCATTATCGACCAGAACAAATCATACGTCGCTAATCTTTGAGAGTCTCACATTTACCGTCGTTTATGGTATTTATATATGTGGAAATTAGGTCATGAAGTTGAAACCCATTATATTATGTTCGAATGTCAGTTAGTGTTGGTGTTTCTAAAATAACTAGTATCGACACAAAAGTGTCACTTTTTTATTTACAGAAAGTTCTCCTATTATATTGATATGTACACAACTGTAATTTATACAGGTACTGAGAACTATGAATTCTTAGTGATAATAATTTTGTGTGTCTTTTATTCACAATCGTTCCTACACCTCTTTGACCTTGGAAACACATGATAACCACCCTTGCATTTTACTATGTCGTTGATACCTTTTGTCATACCACTAAGGAGTTTTTTAATTTGTATCTTAATGGTATACTAGATTGTAAAGGTGAAGGTGAAACCCACATATGAGTTTTCTAAACTTTCGTCCTTGAGGTTGTCTATAAACATGTGTCACGAGTGTTGTCGTAATAAACAACAACCAGTTTTCATCTTCGTTGAGTTCACAGGTAGCTACCGATTTATCTATTCGTTTTACACCGGATATACAAGTTACCTTATAGTCGAAATTTTTCCTTTCGATAAGACTATGTACATGTTGGACCTACTTGAAACTCCTGTAATACGATTTACTTTATTCTCTCAGTCGTCTCCTGTTTATATTGTACTAAGATGAATATGCTCCTAGATGTCATCAGTTTAAGTATCGTCTTTCGTCTTACCACCAACGGTACCCAACCTCCCACCTCATCCCTCAAGAACAAGTTACCTGTCTCAAAGTCTAAACGTTCTACTTTTTCAAGATCTCTCCCATTTACATTTTACATGAATTACGGTGTCTTGACCCTCGAATTTTCACGAATTCTACCGTTTAAAATACAATTTGTATAAAGTGTTATTTTAAATAAAAGATAATCTTTTCCTGCAAAACAAATAAACCTAAAGGAGTTCTAAACAGAAATAATTATAACAGACCCTTTAAACGAAAATACTACTTAGTAAGTTCTTACTGGGACTTTGTGTAGTATTACTTTTATAAGCAGAAAATGACATTTTACTATAAAAAAGAAAAAATAAAAATACAGTGTAGCAGATTTTCAAAGATGGCTGCACCAATATATTTCTCACCCCCCATGTTTTTATTGCAGTATGACTTTGACATTTCTCCATAGAGAGCTAGGAAGGAGCCTCTGTTCCCACCCCTTAAAAAGGGGCCAGCTTTTGTAACTTGATTCTAATGACTAGGATGCAAAGTGATTCCATTATTTCCAAGGATAGGTCTTAAAAGATGACACAGCTTCTGCCTAGTTCATTCGCTCTCTCTTCCCATCTCCCCTTACCCTTGGAACCTAGCCACTGTATCATGATTTAGCCCAGATCACATGGAGAGGTTTCATGGAGATGTTCTGGCCAACAGTCCAGCTAGGGCTTCCCTTAGCTAAGAGCCAGCATCAACTACCAGAAATGTGAATGAACTCGCCTTTGAATGATTCCACTTTCAGTTTTTGCTTTATTCAGTTGAGGCCCCAGACACCTCTGTACCTTGCCCAGAATCTGTGAGCATAATCAACAGTTGTTCTGTGCCACTGTATTTTGGAAGAATTTGCTACACAGTCCTAGAAACTGGAACACACACAACAAATACTATTACTTGTTGTTTCAAGCTACACATGTGGTCAGAGTAAACTAATTGACTAAAATAATCAGTTTTAGCTATCTTGTAGGGCTGAAAATGAATATATCCCCATGGGCCAGCAACTCCATGTTTAGGTATAAACCCTGGAAAAAAAGTGCTCAGTGAAACACAGACTAGCGTATTCATGTCAACACTGCTTGCAGCAGGGTAACTGGAAAAAAACTAGAAGTCCATCAGCAGGAAATTAGGCATATAAATTGAGTTGTAATTGTATAATAGAATACTCATAGATGTCAAAGTAAATAAATTATTGTATGCATTAACTTAGCATGGATTGGAGACATACCAAATTCTTTATAATAATTTCTCCTAGGAGTATGGGAGGAAAATGGGACCTGAGAGAGGATCCCATGGGACTTTTAAAGGCATTTTCAAGGTCAAAAAGTAAAAATAACAATAATAAAACAAATTTTTAAAAACATTGATTTGAAGCAAATATGGCAAAATGCTAACATTTATCCTAATTATGAAAATCCAGGTGATTATAACTCCCCACATACTTTCCTGTATTCACTTTCTCCCTACTATACCAAAAATAAATCTAGTATTTAAAGGTTAGTGTTTCTCCGACATAAACCACAGCAGGATCCTCTATGACCCACCTCCCAGAATATCGGAAATAAAAGCAAAAATAAACAAATGGGACCTAACTAAACATAAAAGCTTCTGCACAACAAAGGAAACTACAAGCAAGGTGAAAAGACAGCCTTCAGAATGGGAGAAAATAGCAAACAAAGCAACAGACCAAGAATTAATCTCAAAAATATATAAGCAACTCCTGCAGCTCAATTCCAGAAAAGGAAACAACCCAATCAAAAAGTGGGCCAAAGAACTAAACAGACATTTCTCCAAAGAAGACATACAGATGGCTAACAAACACATGAAAAGATGCTCAACATCACTCATTATCAGAGAAATGCAAATCAAGACCACAGTGAGGTACAATTTCACACCAGTCAGAATGGCTGCGATCCAAAAGTCTACAAGCAATAAATGCTGGAGAGGGTGTAGAGAAAAGGGAACCCTCTTACACTGTTGGTGGAAATGCAAACTAGTACAGCCACTATGGAGAACAGTGTGGAGATTCCTTAAAAAACTGGAAACAGAACTGCCTTATGACCCAGCAATCCCACTGCTGGGCATGTACACGAAGGAAACCAGAACTGAAAGAGACACGTGTACCCCAATGTTCATTGCAGCACTGTTTATAATAGCCAGGACATGGAAACAACCTAGATGTCCATCAGCAGACGAATGGATAAGAAAGCTGTGGTATATATACACAATGGAATATTACTCAGCCATTAAAAAGAATATATTTGAATCAGTTCTAATAAGGTGGATGAAAACTGGAGCCTATTATACAGAGTGAAGTAAGCCAGAAAGAAAAACACCAATACTGTTTATATATATATATATATATATATATATATATATACTGTCTATAACCATAGCCTTGACTAGATGGACCTTTGTTGGCAAAGTAACGTCTCTGGTTTTTAATATGCTATCTAGGTTGGTCATAACTTTCCTTCCAAGGAGCAAGCGTCTTTTAATTTCATGGCTGCAGTCACCATCTGCAGTGATTTTNTTCCCCATCTATTTGCCACAAAGTGATGGGACCAGATGCCATGATCTTCGTTTTCTGAATGTTGAGCTTTAAGCCAACTTTTTCACTCTCCTCTTTCACTTTCATCAAGAAGCTCTTTAGTTCTTCTCTTTCTGCCATAAGGGTGGTGTCATCTGCGTATCTGAGGTTATTGATATTTCTCCCGGCAATCTTGATTCCAGCTTGTGCTTCATCCAGCCCAGCGTTTCTCATGATGTACTCTGCATATAAGTTAAATAAGCAGGGTGACAATATACAGCCTTGATGTACTTCTTTTCCTATTTGGAACCAGTCTGTTGTTCCATGTCCAGTTCTAACTGTTGCTTCCTGACCTGCATATAGGTTTCTCAAGAGGCAGGTCAGGTGGTCTGGTATTCCCATCTCTTTCAGAATTTTCCACAGTTTATTGTGATCCACACAGTCAAAGGCTTTGGCATAGTCAAAGGGACTATGGTTTCAGTGTGTCTGGCCTCTGATCCCCTCTCGCAACACCTACCATCTTACTTGGGTTTCTCTTACCTTGGATGTGGGGTATCTTTTCACGTCTGTTCCAGCAAAGCACAGCCGCTGCTCCTTACTTTGGATGAGGGATGTCTCCTCAGGGCCACCTCTCCTGACCTTGAACGTGGAGTAGCTCCTCTCGGCCCTCCTGCGCCCGTGCAGCTGCCACTCCTTGGACATGGGGTTGCTCCTCCCATATTATATTATTATTGATCTATTATTATCTGGAAATATCTTCACAAATAATTATAGCATCAATTTCTTTTTTAAAATTTATTTATTTATTTAATAGGAGGATAATTACTTTACAATATTGTGATGGTTTTGGCCATATATCAACATGAATAGGCCGTAGGCACACATGTGTCCCCTCCCTCCTGAGCCCCCCATTCCTCCTCCCTCCACAGCCTATTCCTATAGGTCATCACAGAGCAATGGCTTTGGGTTGGCTTTGGGTTCCCTGGGTCATACATCAAACTCCCACTGGCTATATATTTTATATATGGTAATGCATATTTTGCATATGTTTCAATGTATAGCAACATAATGTGTATGTTTCAATGTATAGCATCAATTTCTACCTTGACATCTTAAAGTAACTTTCCTAAAAAACAAAAAAGACCCTTCCAAATTATCAAGAGAAATTGTCAAGGATTTTGAGTTGGATCCTTAAGTGATTAACTTTGTGTGAAGATATTTTTTAATTAAGAGATTTGTTGATTCCAGTAGAGAGGGAAACAACAACCCCAAAACCCCCAAACACAAACCTTTTTCTCTCTTTTTGTCAGTTTTATTTATTTATTTTTACTTTACAATATTGTATTGGTTTTGCCTTACATTTACATGAATCCACCATGGGTGTACATGTGTTCCTCATCCTGAAACCCCTCCTACCTCCCTCCCCACCCCATCCCTCTGGGTCATCCCAGTGCACCAGCCCTGAGCACCCTGTATCATGCATTGAACCTGGACTGGTGATTCATTTCACATGTGATAATTTACATGTTTCAATGCCATTCTCCCAAATCATCCCACCCTCACCCTCTCCCACAGAGTCCAAAAGACTGTTCTATACATCTGTGTCTCTTTTGTTGTCTCGCATACAGGGTTATCATTACCATCTTTCTAAATTCCATATATATGCAGTATATATAGTATACTGTATTGTATATATAGTATATATATACAGTAAAACCTTCATATGTTATTCAATTTAATGAATTACAACCGTAAGATAACTAGTACTAAGATAACTAGTAAAATATACAATGTATATCGACTATCGATCTCTGTATCTGTATCTTGTATATATTTATATAACTTACATAAGATGTATCTGTCTTATATCCTGATATATAATATATATAACATACATGTATCTCTCTCGTAAAATAATATACAGACATATATCTTACCCTCTTTTGTAAACGTTTAGTATATAGGTTACTCCCCCATTATAGGTTTTATACATCTCTTGAGTATGTTGAATTAATGCTTTTTGTTTGTTAGGTTAATTTTATACCCGTCTCCTAAACTTGTCCGTAAAAAGATTTCTTCTGTATGTCTACCGGTTTTACATGTACCTTTCTACAAGTTGTAGTAATTAATCTTTTTACGTTTAGTTTTTTTTTTTTTCTTTTTACGTTTAGTTTTGGCGTTACTTTATAGTGGAATGTAGACAATCTTACTCATATTACTTTTTCTATTCTTTATTCACAACCACTCTTTCACCTCTTTTACCTAGTGAACATGTGATACTTCTTACATTTGACCACGTTAATGATACCTTTTATGGTACCTTCAAGGAGTTTTTTAATTTTTATCTTGTTGGTATACTTTATAGTTAAGGTGAAGACCTCTCAATGGTCTTATTTTGTTTTTGTGATTGAGGTTTCCTATATATGTGGGGTTACAAGTCGTAATATATGTTATCGGTTCTATATCTTTGTTGATTGTTAGTTGTCTACTTAATTATTTCCTGCGTCGCGTGTGTGTGTGTGTATGTGTGTGTCTGTGTATGTGTGTGTGTGTGTGTGTGTGTGGTGTGTATGTGTGTGTGTCCTTATAAGAAGTCGGTGTCTTTTCTTACTTTAGAACGGTAAACGTTGGTGTATTTACCTGGGCCTCCCATGATACAGTCCACTTTATTTAATCTCTTTCTTTTTATGGTATACTAGAGTGAAAATGAACCTTAGAAATTTTTCCTTTTTTTTCGGTTGAGTATCTATGTCTTTTCTCTCACCACCAACGGTCTCGGTCTCCCACCCACCATCCGTTATACCCACTTCTTTCAGTTTTTCATGTTTGCAGACCAATATTTTATTTATTCGGTACCCCTGTACTCCATGTCGTGTCGTTGTCAATTATTGTGACATAACGTATAAAAAGTTTCAATGACTCTCTCATTTAAAATTTTGAAGAGTTGGGTTCTTTTTTTAAGACCACTAATATAGACCATTGGTTATAATTGATCTGAATAACCCCACTGGCAAAGTGTTATGTTTATAGTTTAGTAATACAACATGTGGACCTCAGTTGTATTACGACATATAGTTAATATGGATTAAATCTCCTTTAACGAATGATAAAGTAACACACATTATCGTGATTTGTACACACACAGACAGATATATATGTTTGTGAATTTTGGTAAATTTATATGTAGTCATTTTCTTGTCAACTTTTGTATAAAAAGTTTCCAGAGGGTAAAGTCCCTAGTGGTCGGTAAGTGACTATGTCACCTTTGTCACTGTTAGACATAGGGAGTCAAAGATCTTCTATTACACCGACAGTGTCTCATACATAAGTTAGCTATAAACTAGTTATTTAAAAAAATGTAGAGGAGGAAGTGGGTTGTATAGGTTAGGTAATAGTTCTACATAACTAAAATAAAGGATTTATAGAGAGTTTAGGTGAAGAAGAGGTGATGATCCCCACCTCAGACAGAGAAGTAGAGAGTGGACTTAATGTCTCATCGGAGGATAAAACCACATAGACGTGGATGGGACGTCTTATCCCATCTTCTTCGTTGTCAATCTTGACCCGTACCTTGTAGTCTGACCAAGGTTTAGTCCTTTCCTCATACAGTTCCGACATATAACAGTTGACGAATAAATTGAATATACGTCTCATGTAGTACGCTTTAGGACCCGACCTACTTCGTGTTCGACCTTAGTTCTAACGACCCTCTTTATAGTTATTGGAGTCTATGTGTCTACTGTGGTGGGAATACCGTCTTTCATTTCTTCTTGATTTCTCGGAGAACTACTGTCACTTTCTCCTCTCACTTTTTCAACCGAATTTTGAGTTGTAAGTCTTTTGATTCTAGTACCGTAGGCCAGGGTAGTGAAGTTCCCTTTATCTACCCCCTTTGTCATCTTTGTCACTGTTCTGAAATAAAAACCCCCGAGGTTTTAGTGACGTCTACCATTAACGTCGGTACTTTAATTTTGTACGAACGAGGAACCTTCTTTTCAATACTGGTTGGATCTGTCGTCTCTGTAATGAAACAGTTGTTTCCAGACAGATCAGTTTCGCTAACAAAAAGGTCATCAATACATACCTACACTCTCAACCTGATATTTGTCTCGACTCGTGGTTTCTTGACTACCAAAACTTGACACCACAACCTCTTCTGAGAACTCTCAGGGAACCTGATGTTCCTCTAGTTTGGTCAGGTAGGATTTCCTTTAGTCAGGACTTATAAGTAACCTTCCTGACTACGACTTCGAGGTCATGAAACCGGTGGACTACGCTTCTTGACTGAGTAATCTTTTCTGGGACTACGACCCTTTCTAAATTCCGTGCTCCTCTTCCCCTACTGTCTCTTACTCTACTAACCTACCGTAGTGGCTGAGCCATCTGTACTCAAACTCGTCCGAGGTCTTCATCCACTACCTGTCGCTTCGGACCACACGACGTCAGGTACCACAGTGTTTTTCAGCCTGTACTGACTGATTTGACTCGACATGGATGGGACTGGTGAAAGATTAGTCAAGAGTCGACGTAGAAAGGTTTTATTTGTAAATTAGTGTAGTGGGGTGGGGTGGGGGTTGGAAGTCACTGAAAGGAACACCCAAGCAAACAATCCCGATGGTATTGGTTTGTGGTGTCCGACACACCGAAGTTGTTATCTTTTATTAAAGGAGTGTCAAGACCTTTGACATGACCGTCTCGACTAAAGAAGAGTCCGGAGCGGGGAACTGGACATGCACGATTGAAGAGACAGGTGTCTGGTAGAAGGGAGACACGTGCAGACTCAAGGTTAGAGAAGAGTATTTCTGTGGTCAGTGACTTAATCCCGGGTGGGTATACTGAAGTAAAAAGGACTTAATGGAGAAATCCCAGGATAGAGGTTTATGTCAGTGTAATACTCCATGGTCCGAATCCTAAAGTTGTATATTTACCCCCACCCCCACTCTCCTACCTGTGGTAAGTCGGAGATTGTCGTGACGAGAATCCCATTTAGGTTCCAACACAGGTACCGGTCCGACCTCTAGACACCAAACGAGGAGGGCCAAGTGAGAGATGAGTCGGAGTGGGGCAGGTGAGACAGGGATCTCCGACTGGATTACCTTGTACGAGAGACCGACGGTCCTCCCGGACCGTTTACCTTCCCTGGTTATCCTCTAGACCTCCCACCTTCCTCCTATTTAAACTCCGTGGAAGGGGTCGGAAGGGGAGACGGTCAGTGGAGTCCTACTGACGTAGTGTCATGACTTTTCGGTGTCGAGGACCGTCCGTCGGGAGCGGTGTGTCACTTATCGAGTCAAGGTCATGGACGAGGAAGTTCGAAACCAGTTATTCCCGTGGGACGATCGTGGTCCCTATTACAGATACGGATAGTTGGAAATGATTTGAGACAGGTGTAGAAAATTTCAGTAGAGCAGTGACTTGGCAGGAGTGTAATGGGTTGGACTACACAGTAGACGAAGGACGGTACGGGGTCACACTGTGAAACGTTTCAGGAAGTACCAGACCGGGAACGTTTTGACGTGTGAGTAGAATGTGACGAGAGGGACAGGGGCAGAGCCGATGATGGTGAGATTGGAGGAAAGTCAAGACGTCTGTCCGGGTGGCTAAACTTGATAATTGTTCCTATATAGGGACAACAAAATTGTGATGAATCTTGAGAGATTTTGACACACATTGTAAAAACAGAATCCAGTCCAAGGGTCCCCTTGTCTACGTCTGTCTAGTACACGTCTCCACCATCCCTCTACGGGACTCTCAGTTGTAGATACTTCCCCCCCTTCACCAGGACCCGTTTTTCTGGTCGACCCGACACTACGTAGTCTTTGTTTCCGGGATGGTCTAGGGTCTTTTAAACCTTTTGAGTCGTCACTGGTGTCCGGTGTCCGGTGTCTTTTCCAGTCAAGAGTAAGGTTAGGGTTTCTTTCCGTTACGGTTTCTTACGAGTTTGATGGTGTGTTAACGTGAGTAGAGTGTGCGATCATTTCATTACGAGTTTTAAGAGGTTTGGTCCAAAGTCGTCATGTACTTAGTACTTGAAGGTCTACAAGTTCGACCTAAATTTTTTCCGTCTCCTTGGTCTCTAGTTTAACGGTTGTAGGCGACCTAGTAGTTTTTTCGTTTTCTCAAAGTCTTTTTATAGCTTAAGACGAAAATAACTGATACGGTTTCAGAAACTGATACACCTAGTGTTGTTTGACACCTTTTAAGAAGTTCTCTACCCTTATGGTCTGGTGGACTGGACGGAGAACTTTTTAGACATACGTCTAGTCCTTCGTTGTCTTGACCTGTACCTTGTTGTCTGACAGAGGTTTAGCCCTTTTCTCATGCAGTTCCGATATATAACAGTTGACGAAGAAATTGAATATACGTCTCATGTAGTACGTTTTAGGACCCGACCTACTTCGTGTTCGACCTTAGTTTTAACGACCCTCTTTATAGTTATTGGAGTCTATGCGTCTATCATGGTGGGAATACCGTCTTTCACTTCTTGATTTCTCGGAGAACTACTTTCTCGTTCTCCACTCACTTTTTCGACCGAATTTTGAGTTGTAAGTCTTTTGTTTCTAGCACCGTAGGCCAGGGTAGTGAAGTACCGTTTATCTACCCCTTTGTCATCTTTGTCACTGTTCTCAAATAAAAGAACCCGAGGTTTTAGTGACATCTACCACTGACGTCGGTACTTTAATTTTCTACAAACGAGGACTTTCTTTTCGACACTGGTTGGATCTGTCGTATAATTTTTCGTCTCTGTAATGAAACGGTTGTTTTCCGATAGATCAGTTTCGATACCAAAAAGGTGATCAGTGTATACCGACACTCTCAACCTGATATTTCTTTCGACTCACGGTTTCTTAACTACGAAAACTTGACACCACAACCTCTTCGGAAAACTCTCAGGGAACCTGATGTTCCTCTAGGTTGGTCAGGTAGGATTTCCTTTAGTCAGGACTTATAAGTAGTCTTCCTGACTACGACTTCGACTTTGAACTTATGAAACCGGTGGACTACGCTTATTGCCTGAGTAATCTTTTCTGGGACTACGACCCTTTCTAACTTCCGTCCTCCTCTTCCCCTGCTGTCTCCTACTCTACCAACCTACAGTAGTGGTTGAGTTACCTGTACTCAAACTCATTCGAGGTCCTCAACCGTCACCTGTCCCTTTGGACCGTAGGATGTCAGGTGCCCCAACGTTTCTCAGCCTGTACTGACTCGCAGAATTGACTTGACTAGGGTCCTCGGTCTCGACCCGACCGGCGGTCTCGAATGACTCTGGTACAGTTCCTCTGACCCGGAAAAATGGAGGTGTTGGTGTTGGTGGTCTACACTTGACGGGTCTCCTCCGTCTCAGAATCATTCTCCGTTGCAGAAAGTCGGTTCCCTCCAGAACCCTTCCCTAGGCAACACTCGACAGTCGTCAGTGTGGGAGTCTTCACCCCTTTACTCAACGACCCAGGACTTCCCTCCTGTGTTGTAGACGTTTTTTTTAGGATGAGGATTCTTAAGTGAATTTCCTTTGTCTCCCTGAAGGGAACACCAGGTCACCAACTCTGGGATGTGAAGGTCGCGTCCCACACGTCCAAGTTAAGGACCAACCCCTTGATCCTAGGGTGTACAGTGTCAAGTCAAGTCAGTGAGTCAGCACAGGCTGAGAAACACTGGGGTACTTAACGTCGTGTGGTCCGGAGGGACAGGTAGTGGTTGAGGGCCTCAAGTGAGTCTGAGTGTAGGTAGCTCAGTCACTACGGTAGGTCGGTAGAGTAGGAGCCAGCAGGGGAAGAGGAGGACGGGGGTTAGGGAGGGTCGTAGTCTCAGAAAAGGTTATTCCTTGTCGATTTTTCATTTTAGTTTTAAATATAAATTTTTTACAGTTCAATTTTAAAATTTTTTACCTTTATGGTTACTTCTCTAAACCTCCCTTTTTGTTCCTTTGTCTCGAAAGGTCGTTGACACTTCGACCTCACTAGGTTCATTCCTTTAGAGTAACAGGAGGGTCGGGTAGTTGGGAGGAGGTTTCGGGGAGTCATTTTACCAAACTAGACAGGGGGAGTTTTTTCCTTTCTCTCTAGATTCGTTTCTTGATACAATTTTCTATAAATAATTTTATAAATAAATATTGACCCTCTTGTAACCCGTCCGAAAGGTCCACCCCGATCACCATTTCTTGGACGGACGGTTACTCTTTTGTATTCTCCGCACCCAAACTAGGGACCCAGTCCTTACTGGGACCCAACCCATCTAGGGGACCTCCTCCCGTACCGTTGGGTGAGGTCATAAGAACGAATCTCTAAGGACACTTATCTCCTTGGACCGTCCAATATCAAGTATCCCAGTGTTTCTCGGTCTATGCTGATTTCACTGAATCGTACGTACGTACTTGTAACCTATGTTAGATTTATAAGTTGTTGTCCAAACTCATCTTCTATGAATGTGTCTAATTCATATTCAGTGGACTTCTTATACAATACATCTATAAAAATTTTGTACAACGTCTTTACTGGTTACTACGTTATTATTAATATAATTTTCCGTACATTATTTTGTTAAAACAACTTTATATACAAACATAGATGTTCATGGACATATTTACGTACCCCCGCCCCCGCTTCCTTCTGACCTTCTACGTTCAACATCCATAAGGACCACCATCCTATTGAACTTGGAAGAAGAAACATGAAAAAGAAGAAGTAAAAATCGTTACTTGTATATGACGAATGTATTAGTCTTTCTTCGTCATTTAAACCTCTAACTTTTTATAATAACACCAACGTTACCGTCTCTTGTGATTAAAAGATGAACAAAACGGAACCTTGAAAAACGGATTAACTGTAAATCTGTATTTGGGATTTTTCCTTTATCTAGTGGTACCGTCACGAGACGAACCCTCCCCCAACCCCCCCTCTCCCTTCACCTGTCCTTTTCCGACACTCCGTGTCGGACGAGTCAAAAGAGGAAGTAGTAGACGGGGGTGGGGTACATGGAGTACCCCCAGGGAAGTGTAGGATGACCTTTTGGTGTCTGGGGACACCGGACATAGTGTCACAAACTGTGGGGTCGCACCCGTACGGTACCGACAAGAAGTCGGGACTCGTGAGAGGAAATAAAAGTACTGTACCACAGTCTAAATGACATAAATGTTCAACATTTTTGCATACGTAAAAAATTTTTTATCGTTTACCTTTTCGGTATGAGGCTCTAAGACAGGCTCTTCTACTCGGGTCTGAGAGTTGTCTTCACTACTACCACGTCGCCGATTCTCCTTCCTCGGTGTCCTATACCGAAGCTTATGGTCAAGTAATACCACACTGGAACCCGTTCGATACCTTACAGAAAAAAAAGGAGGTTCGAGGATTCTAGTAAAATAAAAATTGAATTTTTATAAAATATGAGTAAAATTTCCAATGAAAAGTCAAAATCAACAATGATTGTAACCTATATAAGGGGCACAACACGTTGTATAGGAACTCGGGTGACGTATGGAGGGTAGGGGGTGGGGACATGACGGGGAGGGGCGTGACCATTGGTGGTCAAACAAGAGACGTAGCCCCCAGACAAAGAAAGAACAACGTAAGTGATCAAACGACATTAAAAATCTAAGGTGTATATTCACTATGGTATGTCATAAACAGGATTCTAATAAAATCCTGTTTCATGATCCTGTTACACAATCAGTGAGTCATCGTAGGTTGAGAAACGTTGGGATACCTGACATCGGGAATCTTTATACCTGATCCGAGGAATCTATATACAGTTCATAATTTACTGTTTAATAGACATTTTCGGAAATCCTCTCAATGACTATGTACGGTAAACGGTAATAAAAGACGAATTAAATATATTTTTCGAGTTAATACCTTGAAGGGACCACCAGGTCACCGATTCTGACGTTCAAGGGTTACCTCCTCCGGGTCCAAGTTAGGGTTCCTCTTGATCTAGGGGGTGAACGGTGTTGATTTCTTGGGAGTACGGCGTTCCTTTTAGCTTCTAGGGGGCACGGTGTTGATTCTGGGTCACGTCGGTTTATTTATACAAAAAAAAATTTTTCGAGTTAATGTTTTTTCTTATAAGTACGTCGTGTAACCGGTATATAAGGAGATTTATAAGACCCACAAAAAAGAAAGGGATATTTATAAGTTGATCTCTCCGTGTCTAAACCAAATTTCACAAAACCGACGACTTTTTTTATACAGGCGATTTAATACGAAACGATACAGTGACTGGCATAAGTGGGTCTTCGGAGGAGGATGTATAGGTGTGATCTTCGAAAGGGGTCTTGTGTCATGAATACCGAATGAGTATATAAAATTTACGTGTCCGTTAATTCGAAGACAAAGATTAGTACCGAGAAAAAAAGGTCACTGATGTCCTCGATGAGTACTGGAATGCTGTTCGCAAGAGTTTAGGATAGGTACTTAAGTGTCAAAGAAAAATGGGAATAAATAGGAGATGGAGTTTAAGGAGTAGATGAACATTGGACCACATATTACGTACAAAGATATTCGTCTGAGTTTTTAAAAAAATTAACCTTATTTTGTGTCTTATTTATTTGTGTTTTTGTTTACGTATGACTATTTGTATCACAGTTACTACTCCGATTTTCCCTTTGACAAAGGAGTGACGCAAGTGTGGGTTCGGAGTTGTTCCCAACACAGTGTAAAGTGTTCGGGTCAGTTTGTCAAGCTTCAACAACGTTAGAGTAAATTTTACTTGTCGTTGATGGTTAATCTGATACGATTAGATAGTAATTCTCTTAGGAAGGGGTTCAGAAGTCTTTTACGTCATCTTACATTTTACTGTTGGCTCATTGTCTTGTTTACTCATACTACTTACGGGTCATAGAGGAGTTCATTATTGTTACTTAAACGTAATTAAAAACATCTGAGTCGTACCTCATGACTTGGTCACAAAAGTACCTACACTCCTGTTCGAGTGTTTTCGAACCCCCAGCCCCCCTCCGCCCCTAGACTTAGTGTCTTAAATTCAACCTACCTTAGAAATATAAAAAGTTGATCTTTTATAGAGGTTTTTCGGGTTAGGAGAATTTCGGGTGTCTCCGAAGGTCCCGGGTACCTCGTTCAAAAGTCTTGGTCCTGACCGTGGACATAGATGAATACTACGGCTGACTCCGCGATCTTGGTCTCCTGAGATCGTACTCAGAGACACAGGAAAAACTCAACCCATCTTTCGGTTTGTTACCTGATTTCACTGGAATGGACAGAGGTTCGTGTCGATTGGGACGACACTCGTAGAAACCATCAGTGTCCCTAGACTTCGGTCCTCGGTCCAGACACAGACTGAGGGGTCGGGGACGGTCGGTTTACCAGATTCTCTCGTCTCGACGGGTTTCGACGAGAGTCCGGGCACGAAGTGTTAAACCGAGTGAAATCTTAGTGGACCCCTCGAAAAATTTTGATGACTACTGATTGGAGGTGGGTCTGGTTAATTTAGTCTTGGGAGATTCATCCGTTTCCACTGTCCGTAGTGGAAAAATTTGTCGGAGGGATCACTAAGATTATACATCAGTCTCAACTCTTGGTAACAACGTCTATTCGTCCAACTGATAGACTACTTTCGACTCGACGGTGATCCCTGGTCGGACAAATCTTTATCGGGATTGATTGAAGAACACGAAGGGGGGTTCTGGATTATATCATAGTTTCCTAAAGGAAGAGGAGGGGGTTAATGTGGTGATGATTCTATGGTGACGACCGACAAAATGATTGAGTCATAATTGACTCGTGGATGAGAGTCAGTGTGTAGTCCTTAGGTCTTCACTTTACACCGTTTCGAGGACGGAAGTTCCCCGTATCTGTTCGGTTACGTTACAGGTGTGTAATCATTCTTTCTTACGACCGGTCACAAATAACTCATGATTGTTCCATGGTCTGAGAAGATTTTGAAATAACTATCCATAGAAATAATAGTTCAAGTAATGTCTGTTCTGAGGACCCGGTGTCTCTTAAATACAGGTACGGACCCGAGGAAAGTGATCAGTATCGTCCCGATCTTCGGTGTGACTCCGTCGGACCGAAATCGTGGGTGCGGAAATTGGTGCTATAAGTCAACCTACGTACCTCCGTAAGTTTCGGTACTTCCGTATTTTTCTGTGACAACTAAGTCTCTTGTCACCCGTTACGTCACACCGACTTTTACCCCGACTTTTCCACCCGACCCTGGTCCGGTACCTTTTCGGAATACCAGACACTTACCTCCAAAGATAAGATAGAAGGTAGTCGGTTCGCATCGGTCGGTTTGAAGAGTTCAATCCTTGTTTTACTAGTCTAGATATAAAGTCTCTAAGCGGTGTACCACGTTTCTGATTCCCGTCTCCCCGTACCGAAACTGTCTCCTACGCTCAGTCCCCTTTCGTCGTCTCACCCCTCTCTCCGTCCTACGAGTCTGTAAAGACTAAGCCTTCACTGTCCCAAAACACCGACTGACCTCTGACCCTCTCTTCTCCTTCCTTCGAGGACCCAAACAGTACTCTTACTGAACCGTCCATCCACGAGACTTGTCTCTTCGTCGCCCAGACACCTCCCCTCCATTTCTCAAGTCAAAACCTGTACAAGTCAAGTCGAGTCAGCGAGTCAGCACGGGCTGAGAAACGCTGGGGTACTTAGCGTCGTGCGGTCCGGAGGGACAGGTAGTGGTCGAGGGCCTCAAGTGAGTCTGAGTGCAGGTAGCTCAACGACTACGGTAGGTCGGTAGAGTAGGAGACAGCAGGGGAAGAGGACGACGGGGGTTAGGGATCGTAGTCTCAGAAAAGGTCACTCAGTTGAGAAGCGTACTCAACCGGTTTCATGACCTCAAAGTCGAAATCGTAGTAAGGAAGGTTTCTTGTGGGTCCCGACTAGAGGAAATCTTACAATCCAAGGTGTTTGGAATTGTAGACGGTCAACGATTGTCCGTATTGTCAATTTAGAAACCCGAGTGTTTCTCTAAAGAAACGTTTTAGTATTTATACCTTTGAAGGATTTCAAAGAATCTTTACGTATACTAAAATTTAAATCTAAATTAAACTTCTCTTTGACTGTTCATTTAGTACTGCTACTAACACAACAAAGTTTTTCACGGTAGGATGGTTTCAATCTTTTTTATGAGAGAAATATGATTCCTTTCTTAGGTTTTTATTAGTTTGATTGGGGTTTATTCCAGCTACTCTTTGCTTTTTGTGTATGAAAAGTCGATGGATTTATAAACTCGAGATAAAATTCCTGTCACCGTAACCTACACACACAAATCTTATACAAATCAAGATTTGTCTAAAAAGAGTAGAATTGGGATACCGTATCGTTGATAGACGGAAAGAGATTTAATAGACGAAAATAGACGATTCCGAGTTGAATCAACCTCTCTGTGGGTATTTTACCGATGAGTAATGAGTTAAATCGGTATTTAATATACTGATCATAAAGTCGTACTTATAAATCTCATATTGGGGTTTTATCTTTAAACCCATAAAAAGATTATTTTGTCAAGTACAAACAAATTTCGATAAAAGTTTCTTGTCAACTTTTTGATCAATATAAGGTAGGAGGTACTCATAGCTACTAATGAAGAATTTTTTGATTTGAGTTGAAAAAGTAACGAAAAGATATTTAAATATAATCTGACTCCCAACCATAGTTATCGGACAAAGTTCTAAAGTCTCGTTTCGAGACGGTAGGAGACGTCCGTCGTTGGGAAGGACTTCTTTGTCCTAACC
Organism: Capra ibex; assembly: GCA_006410555.1. Classification (NCBI taxonomy): domain Eukaryota; kingdom Metazoa; phylum Chordata; class Mammalia; order Artiodactyla; family Bovidae; genus Capra; species Capra ibex. The sequence continues at coordinate 29,230,848 of SJYO01026388.1, read as the reverse complement.
CGAACAACGACCCGAAATCATTTCTGACTTACGAACTCCCCCAACTCCCCGAAGAGATCACCGAGTCACCGATTCTGAGACTTGAGCGTTCCGTTCCCCGGACTCACACTAGGGACCAGTCCCTTGATCTAGAGTGTACGACGTTGACTCTCAAGTTTGCGGTGTCGATTTTCTAGGGCATACGGTGTTGCTTCTGCCTTCTACGGCACACGGTGTTGATTCTGGGTCCCGTCGGTCTATTTGTTTATGTGTATTTATAAAAAAATTTTTTCTGACTTACACATTGGGGTCTGGTGGTAGCTTCTACGTTTGTACTCCGAATGATTATCGGAGTACCTATCGTCGGACTCGATAGGTACTACTGGACCCACACCAGATTAGTAGTTGAGTATTTTAACCGACACGTGTTATCGTGGGTAACAGTTTCCTTCCACCGTACCTACTACAACTCGAAGTCCTCCGGGATTTCTATGTATGTCATTCAGTGGATGTATCTTTACTCAAGACAAGACTGCATACAAGTATTCAGGTTAAACAAACATTCAGGTTGTTTTAATCGGATCCATGAGTTACTTGTGTTAACCGATACGTCATGACATGACAGTATCCAAATATAAAAAGTGTGTTATGTAATTTTTTTATTTCTTTTGTAAAAATTAGAATGTCATGTCACGGAACTTTTCATGTCATGTTGTCGACTGTATGTCCCCGAACGTGACTCAGTTATTCGTTCTCCTCAATGACCGACCTTCTCCCTCTCCTTCACCCTCTACCATCTCGGTTTCCTAACAATCGTTTCCTCCACCTCCCGTTCGACATTAAAGTAAGTACGGACTACAACTACCGTGTCCAAGGTAAAGGAAGATAAATGGGAGAACTTTTTTGCTAGGTCGCTACAGGTCCATCATCAAGGAAAAAGGAGTAGTACCGTCGTGACCTAACGTGAGACTTACCGACGACTCTGGAAGCACATGGTAAGGTTCGAACCAAGGACACGGAGTCTTGGTTGTCATCGAGGAGGTTATTTGTGTTAGGGGACGGTAAAGGACGTAGCACTTACAGAAGTCAATAGGTCAATGAAGAAGGAGAGTAAAAAGAAACAGGAAAGAGACCCGGAGATTAAGATAGTCAAGAAGTAATCATTCGGAGTACAAACGTAGAAGCTTTCAAGTGTTAAACTTTCAAGTATACATCCCTTGAATTATATGATCATTCAATGTCCTCTTTCACCAGGTTTACGGGGACCCGGTATAAAAACGATGTAATGGTAGAGAGAGGATCAGACATGGAAACAGAAGTACTCCTCGATTACTACTGGTCGACTGACTCCTTCTCTTTTGAACCTGGACCGAATGTCTTCCACGACATGTTATTCGTCCGTTGTGGAGTTTCACCTGTCGAGGTCGACATGTTGGGGAAAGACCCTGTGGGTAGTTCCTGTCACCATTTCCCTTTATGGAGATCACCCGTCTTAATTCTCGTCACGTGGAACAACAAGTAAAGCGAAGTTTCATCTTCACCGGTCTCCACATTTAGATATGATTGAGCACCAGACACCGGTTGTCAAACCGACCTACCTGAACCTTTGTTATACTGACCTTTTAACCACTGTTCCGTCCGACTCTTTCTATACACCTATCTGGTGAGGTTTACCCTTAGACTTCTATAATCACAGGGTACACTTACGAGTGATTTTCCATTGGTGTCGTTTCTCTCTAAAATTATTAGTCCACCTATTCTACCGGTCAACGCACCTATGTCTGGGGTTAGTAAGACCAATAGCAAGTCGAGTACTTGTTTCACCGGTGTTACCGTCCTGTCTCTAATACGCACCAGGGTCGTTGTGACCGTATACACTTCTGACTAGACCAGTATCGGTGACGACTCACGAGTTAGACGATGTAGTCTTTGGTTGTGGTTCAAGGAATATACGAGGTAACGAACTCCACTAGTCGGTCCACCTTATAACTGATGTACCCTGGTGTAGTAGATCTTCCCATCGTAAAATAAGAATTTCTTTATTTGTGAATAAGACTTATACCTAAACGGAAGGGGCGTATGTTACGCAGATGGTTTTGATGATAGGAACCTGAGTGTCTTTTAGGATGGTTGGTAGTACCTCTGGGTGCGTTGTAAAGAAGACTAGTTCTTTGAATGATGGTTTAAGGTCGGAAAGAGACCGATCTCGACGTTCAGGTCCCGAAGGGTCCACCACGATCACCATTTCTTAGGTGGACGGTCACGTGTTCTGTGTTCTCAGTGTCTAAGTTACGGACCAAACTTTTCTAGAGCACTTCAATTCTTTACCGTTGGGTGTAGTCATAAGAACGGACCTTCTAAGGTACCTGTCTGTTGTCGGACCGCCCGATGCCAGGTATCCCGACGTTTCTCAACCTGTACTGACTCGTTGATTCGTCGTCTTCAGGTCCTGATGTGAAATTATTCTCAGTTTTCTCAAGTCCTCATGATTTCCTCGTCTACCTTTACACCGGAGGACATGTCTATACTTTTATCACGGTTACTAATTCGTCCGACTTCCTGAATCGCACACAACAAGGGGGGTGGTCCTTAAAGGGAGATCTAGGAGGTATGGAGTCGAATTTACAGGTAGGTATCAGTTAGTGTCGAGTACTGAACGGTGAGACCGGACAAAAGAAGTGTCGCGGTGAACGGTCGTATGACGGATAGACAGTAATACGTATGAGAAAAAGAGTTAATATCATTTTTCGGAACAACTCGTTCAGGTCCTAAGTTAGTTTTGAAGTCATAGGACTGTGTATCGACCGTAAGTTATCAACGACTCATTCCCTACGGGTGAATTTCGGACTTTCTACAGTCGAAAATCTACTTAAGAAGTCAGTTCTGTACAACGATCAACGGTCACGTTTTGTCGAATTGACATTACAAGACAAATTGTCCTTTTAGAACTCCATACAGGGATCACCAAATTTATGAGTATGTTGGTACTGTTTGAGTGTTTCATAAGGTCCGTAACCCTTTTTGAATATTAAGTTACCTAACGAGAAAGTCGGTAGAGAAAAATAAATGTCAAACACAAATTACGTTTAGTTAAAGTATTGTACTTTTCAATGATACTTAGTTTCGTATTTATGTGTTTGTGTTATATGTTAGGTTTTGTCTATATGTCGTAAGTCCACACTTTGTTTTCCCTTACAAGTAAGTGTGTGTGTCATCGAACTCTAGACAACCTACAAATAAGGTCACAACCAAAGATTTCTACCCTTTTTTTTACTGAAACCAAAAGTTTTGATGACACCGGTATAATCTAAGACCTTATAGATTCGTAGTCACACACTGGTACACTTGTTTTCTGAAATCCCTCACAGATAAAAATTTTTCCAACGACACGTAGTTCCGTCAACACTTTTCTAAATGAAAGGTTTTAGTTCGGGTAAAATCCGAATCCTGGTCCAAGATTGATAGATTTTTATAGTTTACTATTGTTTTTCACAAGGTTTACACCGATGAGACTAAGTCAAATTTTTCTTCATAAATGTCTTTTCTCATATTTTCAAAAAGATTTAAGTTACATTCGTTCGAGGTCATAACTGAAGTGTTTATAAACTAAATGTCAAACCGAGGAAGTGTATAATCGGAAAAAGTAAAGTTTTAAACAGTTAAAATGGAAGCTTTGTCTAGTAAAAAATTTGACATTTTCAATAAGTTACATACGTCTTTATTTTTTATAAAACTTTAAGTAATTGTCGTTACATTAAGATAAGAAACAATAGACAAGTTTACTTAGATCACAAGAAAAACTTATCCTTATCATACATTCGTTTTACATAAGTAATACGAACTTAAACCCCATCTAATTAGGTAGAAACGGGACCGTGACATATTTTTCAGTTTACGTTACAGTCGGGTTTCGGGGTCTCCTTTTCAAGTCAAGGGTTCTCTTATCAACTATCGAATTGTATTTTAAAATAGATAGTATACAGTCGTAATTTAATCATGACGACTTTGTTGTGAAACTCTTAAATGTCATTGAGGACCTTCAAGGACGATTACATGTATGTCTATCTTCGTGTTTTCGAAAGACAAAATGGATTAACAAAATACCGGAATATTTAAATTGCTTGGTTTACGTTGACTTAGACAAGGTGTCGGGTAAGAAATAGAGATTCATTCTATTTTAGATAAGAGTAAAAGTTCCATCTCGAAATACACAGGTATGAAGAATTCGGTGTAAATTCCTTTAGTAGAGTTGATTAAAACCCACAACAGGGAGAAGTAGAACTTTTCCATTGAGGTCGTCTAAATTATAACCGTAAGTAGTAGATCAGTTTGGGAAGTGTACGAGAAGTTTGTTTAAACCCTAGGAGTTATTAAAGACAGTTAATTTATTCCACACCTCAATCGTCTAAATAAGTTACTTCTAAAGAAAAAGAAAAAAAAAAAAGGAAACAGTGTGTCCTACATATCTACGGTAAACTTGACCTAAATCTTCTACCACTTCATGTCTACAAAGAAGCGGACTCAGAGAATTGTCATCTCTACATCTTCCCTCTGACTCTAGTGTTTCTCTGACCGACAACTGACGTCTCATGGTAGCGAACGGAACCACCACCGTAACCGACCTACTCCCCGTCCACTCCATCAGACCCTCCTCAATGAACTTCCACAATGTTGCCAACAAACTAAACTCATTCAGATTTTATATATTTTTCAGTGTGACTAGTTAAAGGTGTAATGTCAACAGAGAGGTGTATGTAAATTATACGGTAATTCTATCTACTATGTCAGACTCCAAAAACAAGGTAATAAGGGAATGGGTGTAGTAAAGTAAGACTTAAAGAATCAGGGTGGTTCTAGGAAATCAAGGTTTTTGTTGATGGATCACTACTAATTACTGACGTTCATTGTTATTGATTTTTGTTCGTTCGTCTTTACAAGAAGTTATTGATACATAGAGGGTTCACATACTGAACTGGGAATTAAGAAATATTTCATTATTCCTTGGTTCCATGGATTGGGTGAAAGACACTAATATGGTTGAATGACCACAATGTTTATCCGAAGAAGATGAAAGAGTTCTTCCCCCTCTAAAATTTCAACGTGATTATTAAACCTAAAATTTTATGCCATTAAACTCTGTATACAAAACTCTTAACTTACAGAAGTACTTAAGCGACCCATTGAAAGTGGATGGACAAATTATGGTGAAACGTAATTTGAATTCCCCGGGACCCATAGAATAGACGAGGAAACTTCAGACCTTTAGTATATGTCGGGAAGAGTTTTTACCGGTGTTATAAACAGAATTCAACTTTTTATATTGCTCGGAGACGGAATTCCGTTTTACTAGAGTGGGTTTCGTAGTATTTCAGCCTTACTGAAGTGTTGTCTACTCTTCCAAATTACAACCAAAGTGTTCGTCGTCGGGAGGACGGACCAGTGATTCGGGTCGTGACACCGGTTCCTGGTTCCAGGGGGTCGTGGGGTCACGGACTCACCGTAGTAAGTGGTGTGATAAAAAGTTCAGTATTTTACGTGTCAGGTCGTCCCGTGTACCATTAGAAAGGAAACAGTCCCTTGTTTCCGTCTACCATCTAAAGTCGAGAGTGACGTTCTCTCCCAAAATTTCCCGAAGACTAATGTCGGCCCTGTTCTTGGACCGTGGTTCGTCCAGACCCGGTGTACATACAAACCGATGGATAATTAAGTTTCTATTTTGGTAAAATAGGAAACAACATTTAGGTATCTTTTGGGTCGAAGAAAACAACATTTTGGGTATTCCTGTAAGTCGTTTGTAGCTGATCTTTAAAATATTTCGGATAGATTTTATCTGATTAAAAATTTTAGAGTTACTTTAGTTTATAATAAATAAACCGTGGATGGGTTTTCTCATACGATGGTTCTTCTTTTCGTGAGGGTCATTTTCCTTTCGTAATTATTATATCCCTTGTTAAATTTTGTCCCGAGGAATAAACCCCCGTTCTGGACTAAACCCTAGGGACTTCCATTAGAGAATAGGTTGTTTCGGAACCACGTAGTCCACTCAAATTTTTTTTTTGTCTGGACTCGGGTCACGTAGGTATCCTCTTAGTTTCCCAGGAGACGTGGTTGCTTTTTTTGATTACAATTATATACTTTAACTGTCATTTGTATTTAAAGGGATGATTCGATGGTTTCTAAATAAACGAATTGGAGTTTGGGAGACTTTAAATCCCCATACCCTGACTTAGACCGACCCTTTCCTCTGCCCCGCCCCACCCTCTCTGGTCGAAAAGGTCACCGGTGCGGGGAGGGGGTGGCTCCTTAGTTCTTTCCGAGCCCTCTCGTCGGCTGGGCGTTTTGTTATCCCATGTCAATGGGCCAGGCGGCTCGCCTTCTGCTCCTCGCGAGGAGAGAGTCCGACGCGAGGGTCCACTCGGGCCGCCGACCTACAGACCCCTGGACCGCGTGGGTTGAAAAAGCCTTCTTCACGGGTCCCCTGGGAGGAGTCTTTCGGGTTTCCTTTCGCTACCTCTGGGGTGGCGACCCCGTGGGGATGGATGGGAGGTTCAGGTTCGATGGCCTCTGTTTACGGGGAAGAACGGGAGGGTCGCGGGGGGTGGAAGCCAGAGAGTCCGAGTCGGCGGCGACCGGAGGGAGCGCCGGCGGCGCGTGGGTGGGCGGCCTGTGGCACCCGTTCTACACAAGGGCCCTGTCTCCTAGACTCCTCCGGCGCCCCTGTCCCTGTTTCGGACCGCCCCTGAGCCCTGGGTTTACAGGGTAGCCGGCGGACAGGTCTCTATCGGTTAGACCGATCGTCTCCCAAGGCAACCACTGGACACTCCAGCACGGGTCCTCTCGTGTCCCAGTCCTCTCCCAGGGGGGATCTGAAGTCGGGGCTTGTGCGCCCTGACTCCACCCAATTGTCCCAGTCACTGACCCCGAACGAGCCCTAGGTGCTTGATCGAGAGTCACCTCCTACCCGCTCTCGACGCGGGGGGCTCCCCCTAGAAAGAGAGAGAAACACACTACGCGATCCCCTGCGCTTCTGTGAGCATGTCCCTTCGCCCCGCGAGCACCCTAGGCCCTTGCTGGAGGGGCTTCCCGGACTCCAGAGAACCCACGAGGTCTCCACCCCCCGCGTAAAAAAGGGCGAGACGCACTTTCGCCCGCCACCCGCAGTCCGTCGGACACTTCCCGACACGCTTTGGACCCCATCCCGTTCCAGGAGGATCGGGTGCGCACCTCCACGAAACAAGAGTCCCGACGGCTTTCCCACCCCTGTCGGACGGTCCTTCACCTTTCACCCGAGGTTTAACGGCGGGGGAGAGCGGGGTCTAGTCTAACACGATCTAAGAGAGAGGATCAAGCCTAGGTATTGGCTTCCACCCCCGCGTCTGGCAAGGGACCCCCGCCAGGGTGGGCGGAGCCCGCGCCGGGGACTCGGGGACTCGGAGCGGCCCGCGGTCCTGGAGTGGACGCATCCATTTTCGTCGCGGTCTTCGTCGTCGGGGTCAGGCTCGGACCGATGCTAGCGAGAGGGGTACAGGCGAGGCAGCCACGCGTCGCGCAGAGCGACCTAACGTCCCACGGCTTCCTGACGACCGCCCCACGTCCGTTCCACCCCTCGCGCCGGCCGCCCGCCCTGGAATATATGGCCCGGTCGGTGTTATCGGCACTGCACCGCGGCGGGCGGGTGGGCGCGAGGGGAGGAGGTGGCGGCGGGGGTCGCGCGCGGGCGGCCGGCGGAGGGGAGGAGAGACGGAGGGCCGGGGGCGGCGCAAGCGTCGCGGGAGAGGGAGGCGGCCGGGCCTCTGGGGCCCCGCCGTCCACCCGCCGGCCGCGGCGGCCGAGGGCCTCCCTACGAAATACAAAAGGGGCCCGCCCGTCACACGTCCGACCGCGTCCGGCGGGTCACTGAGGGTGTGTCCTGGGCCCCGCTTGAGCACTCGGCGTGTGAGGCGAGGGTCCGGGCACGGGTTCAAAGGAAACAAAGGGGCCTGGACGGTAGAATAGGGGGGTTTTCTTTTCAGAAGTCGGAGGGCGCGTTGCGCGTCGGAGGTCAGGGCCGAGATCGACGACGCGCCTGGGGCTGAACCCAAAAGAGTTTAGAGGCGGGGCATCCTTTCCCCTTAAAAGCCCGAAACACCCACAGGGCCTGGACCGTTCCCCGTGGCCCGCGGCCGTCCGCGCGCGGGAAGGGTCCGACCGGCCAGCCCGAGCGTCCGCCGCGGGCGCGAGCCTCGTGGCGCACACGAGACGGGGAGCGACCAGCGCGGGAGGGAAAGGGGGGCGGTGAGCGAAACAAAAACCTCGAGGAGCACGAACGGCCCGACACTCCCAAGGGACCCCGTAGGGTGCAGGCGTAGGAGGGCTCTCCACCCCTCGGCGGGTGGCCCGCGTCTGAGCGACGGGGCCGTGACCGCTGTTGACTCAAAACCAAGAGCCGCGAGGAGGGACGGCGGCGACCGCCTGTCCCCGCTTCTCTGGCGCTGGACGGGACTGCCTACCAGGGGGAGGGGTCGGGATTTCCGGGGAAGTCGGGAGGGGTGCACCGAAACGATGATCCAGGGTGGGTCCCTCGCCCTTGGAGGGACCGCCAGGGAGATCTTAAGCGACGGGGTCACCTTAAGGACCCCTGTCCGAAAAAACCGGAGACAACGTTGCGTGAACGAGCAATAGACAAATTTCTCGTTTTCGAAACCCCTATTCCGATAATGAAAAGGTATCGACGGTAATCCGTCAAATTACTTGACCGCGGACATCCTCTAATCAGGAATAAGACGTCTAAACTCATCTTACATAAAAGGTCGGTAGGATGACACTTTTGAAAGTCCGTATGTCACTTTTCATCTTTGATAAAATGACCACCTGCAAAATTTAAAATTAAACATTAATGCAATGAATTAGAAAAAATAAATTTCAAACGGGCTGACAAAAGGGCAGAACCTTCGTCTCAGGTTTGTGTCATTTCGATAACAACCAATCACCGAGTCACGACAGGCTGAGAAACGTTGGGGTACCTGACATCGAGCGGTCCGAGGAGACAGGTACCCTAAAAGACCGTTCTTATGAATCCACCCAACGGGTAAGGTGGAGGTCCCCTAGAAGGGCTGGGTCCCTACTTTGGCGTAGAGGACGAACCGTCCGTCTAAGAAATACCGACTCGGTGGCCCTTCGTCATACCGACATTTATATAAATTGACAATGAAAACGTCTTGTCGGATCAATTTGTTCCAAACAAAATACCCTCGTCTCATCTCTACCTTAGGTGTCATCGGCCAGACACTGACTTACCCGAACACGGGATGACCGGTCAGTGAAATTGAGTCATTGAAAGGTGAAATCACGTATGAACCCTTGTGTCCTTAAAGACAGGACGTGGTCGCCTGAAAGGACAAAATGTCACAATAGTGTGACAAATCTTTATTGGACCAGAAAAGGTCCCGTACTTACCCGACACCGGGTCTTCACGGATCAGGGTTCCTTCCAGGGCATCATTCAAGAAGTCTCTTACGAACAACTTGATTTACCACCATAAGTGTCCTATGTAATTAATAAAACAGGAAGTAGAAGAAAAGGATAAGGAAGAAAGGAGGAGGAGGGAGGAGTAATAACTAAAGTTCTCTACTTGATTACCTCACGACTTCTTTTCTGAGATCTCGGTCGAGAGGAACCAGGTTTAGGACCAACACGATGAAGATGGACTCCGTTTTTCGGAGTCAAAGAAGTAGAAATTTAACCTCTATTACCTCTGTAATAATTTAAATAATTTCCCAATAACACCCTGAACGGATCGTCAGGGTACAGATTCGGAGGTGTGACGGTCACGTCCTCCGGGTTCAAGTTAAGGACCAATCCCTTGATCTAGGGTGTACGGGGTTGACCCTCAAGAGTACGGTGCTGATTTTCTAGGACTCACGGCGTTGATTGTTAGGGTGTATGGTCTTGCTTCTAGTTTGAGGGTACACGGCGTCGGTTTTGGACCGGGTCGGTTTAGTTATTTATTTATAATTTCCCAATCTTGTCTCGGACAGAATGTGACCCTCGAGAGTCCATTACAAACGAGGACGGGACTTCCAGGGTCCTTGGAAGAAACGACGACATACTAAGTACTTTCTGTATGGTTCGTGGTTCTTCATGAATTTAGACCATTCCGCGGAGTAGTGGTCAATTACTAGTGCGTGTTAAGTGTTTCGGAACTCGACTGTACACGTAAATCGTCTCACGGACCGTGTATCATTCCTGAGTGATTCGACGGTGGAGATGACGAGATCCTAGATCAGTAGTATTACACCGAAAACTTTAGAAAGTAAACAAATCGTTAAAGAGAAAAAAAGTCGTAGAAACGTCCACCATAAAAGATACCCGTGGATACTCCAGTCATTCCGTTTGAAGTAAAGACTCCGTGTCTCTTCAATTCAATGAATGGGTGTCGGTGTATCGGTCAAATATCACGGAGTGGATTTCGGTCTTGGTTCCAAAGGACTGGGTCCAGGGTTCACAAAAGACTCTCCGGGTAGAGGGAATGGGGTGTAAGAGAAGCAACTCGTGAGTTAGTTATAAATGACCGACTAATCCCATTATAATTCCCTCGTCTAATTAAAAGAAAAATTCCATTTTATCATTAGGATTAAGATCCCCCTGTCTTATATAAACTGTAAAAGTCGTAAACAGTTGTTTTACCTACACTTTACACTATCGTTAAGGTACGTAAATTAAAACTACATAGGACCAAAAAAATCGATTCGAAAACAAGGTGTGGGTCCTTGAGGTCGACCCTCTACCGTCACTTCCATTGGTTCACTTCCTCGTAAAAACCAACTCATCCAAGGTTCAGGGGGACGATCTCAAACAAGTTAGTCGCCTACTACGTCGGCCTGAGAGACACCCCTGTACGACGGGGGATGACCAGTATATTTGGGGAGTCAAGAGTGACGGTCTTTTATTTTGGGGAGACAACACGCTTCATATTTTCGGAACTTTACAACTTCGGAACATTTCGATTCTTTGAAATGATTTCTCGGAGAACTACTTCCACTTTCTTACTTTTTCAACCGAATTTTGAGTTGTAAGTTTTTTGACTCTAGTACCGTAGACCAAGGTAATGAAGTACCGTTTATCTACCCCCCTTTCACCTTTGTCGCCGTCTAAAAGAACCCGAGGTTTTAGTGACGTTTGCCACTGACATCGGTGTTTTAATTTTCTGCGAACGAGGAACCTTCCTCTCGATACTGTTTGGATCTGTCGTATAATTTTTTGTTTACAGTGAAACTACTGTTTCCAGAGATATCAGTTTCGATACCAAAAAGGTCATCAGTGCATATCTACACTCTCAACCTGTTATTTCTTCCGACTCACGACTTCTTTACTACGAAAGTCTGACACCACGACCTCTTCTGAGAACTCTTGGCGAAACCTGTCGTTCCTCTAGGTTGGTCAGGTAGGATTTCCTCTAGTCAGGACCCACAAGTAACCTTCCTTACTACAACTTCGACTTCGAGGTCATGAAACCGGTGGATTACGTTTCTCGACTGAGTAACCTTTTCTGGGACTACGACCCTTTCTGACTCCCGTCCTCTTTACCCACTGTCTCCTACTCTACCAACCTACCATAGTAGCTGAGTTACCTGTACTCAAACTCGTTTGAGTCCCTCTACCACTTCCTATCTCTTTGGACCGTACGACGTCAGGCACCCCAATGTTTCTCAGCCTGTGTTGACTCGTTGACTCGTTGTTAGTCAGAAAATCCGCTTAGACCACAGAGGTAACACCCCTGTTCCTACACTCTTTCGGTCAGAAGAGTAGGTACGACTACCCTAATACCTTACCTTAAAATATAAATTGTCATAATTTTTATATACAGGGGAATGTGGATCGTCAATATTAAAATCCTGGAATCGGATGTCTATATGAATGTCTTTACGTTTTCCCATATAAAAGTTCCTATAAAACGTCGTAACGAAAATTCTCATTTCGTAATCTTTAGTGGATTAATAGGTGTCTATTACAGGGTTGATTACTATCATATAGGTTTATAGTGTTTTATAATATTTAGTAAAATTTTTCGTATTATATATTATGTTTCCTTTTATAGGTTTATTTAACCTATTCACTTTTTTTTCATTACATGTCTTATCACATATATGATCCCTTGACACAAAATCTTTCTCTCTTTCTTTTCCGATCCGTCTTTCTTTAATAATAATAAAGGTTTCCTTATCTGCTCTTTATCTATCACCGTGAACGGTGACTCCTCCTTCGACCGACCAGTCCGGTGTCTTCTTTATTCTCGGTAAAAAGTAATGTGCGACCAAACATGAGGTAAGTGTTTATCCATTTTAATAAATTTATTTCATTACAGTTATGTAAGACACCGACTGAGGATATTTCGTTTACACAAAGGTGGGGTGGAGGGGGGTGGTTCCTCGGGAGGAAGGTAGTAAGTGTCCAAGAACTTTAATATCAAAACGGAGTCAAGCAGGTAAGATACTGTTGAGCGGGGTAATTTTCTCATTATATCCAGGTTATATCTTTTAAAACCTTTTATGTTTTTTTAATATCATTTCTTATAATTTTAGTGGGTATCGGGTGATTGGTCTTTATTGGTGATTATTATTTAAAAATTATAAAAGAAAAACTAATATATACATATATAAGTCTAAATCTCAAACGACTGACTGAACAAAACGACTTGATCCTCGTTTACACGTATTTCAATAGAAAAAAAAGGTGAGTTATCTTTTATTATTTTGGAATTAGTATTTTAAACTTTAGTGTAATGTACTAATTACTTTACTATCCCACTGGACACGTCCACTGGTGGTCCCAAAGACGTTCTAAGTTTAAGTGGATCCCGAAGGACCGAAGTCAAACCACGTGACCCTCGTTAATAGACGAGGTTTATAACTACCCCTACTAAGTCCGAAACCCCCAACCGTCCTGAAGGTTCTGTCGTCACAGTTAAAGACCTGAAAAAACCTCCACCCTCATGTGATCCCAGAGGCGTAGGGACTAGAGGTTCTTCCCTACAGACACCAGGGGGACGGGTTGGAACAGGAGGGAGATAGGGTTGTGGGATCTTTCTGAAATCAAGTCGGAATAATCGTAATCTGTTCTCTTCGACTATTCCTACTGTCGGTTATCGTAACATAGACTTAAACACAATAGAGTCCTGTATAAAAACCGTCCGAAATGACATAAAAAGGAACAGTAATGTATAAGAAGTTTTTATAATAAGTATTACTGAAATGTTTTAAGAAAAAATAACCTACAAGGAGAATATCTATTGGAGTATTTGTAGGATTGTGTGCGTAAAACAAAAGTAAAGATCGATAAAAGAATGTTATGTAAGGACCAAACCTGGGACTTTATTTGACGGTTCAACAACAGATCTTTACACGTGAATTTTGTCGTTACACACCCTGACAGTTTAGGTGTCTAGAAACGATTTACACTCTTGATATATAAAAAAAATTAAGGTATCCTGTTTTTAGAGTAAAAATAAACGTAAAAGTGATAACAACAATAACGACAATTCAGTGTTTCAACACAGACTGAGAAACACTGAGGTATCTGACATCGTGCGGTCCGAAGGGACAGGAAGTGGTGAAAGGGTCTCAACCGTGTTTGAGTACAGGTAACTCAGTCACTACGGTTGGTTGATAGAGTAGGAGACAGCACGGGAAGAGGAGGACGGAAGTTAGAAAGGGTCGTAGTCCCAGAAAAGGTTACTCAGTCCAAAAGCGCAGTCCACCGGTTTCATAACCTCGAAGTCCAAGTCATAGTCAGGAAGTCATTTATAAGTCCTAACTAAAGGAAATCCTGACTGACCAAAAATCGTCGATAAACAATCAGTAAACCTTAAAAGAAAGATACTTAACGAGACGTATGTAAAAAGTATAGGTGTCTTCACCGCACAGTACGCACACGAGTCTCACTCCTCTGTCATCTAACTCTACAATGAACCAATCAAGTAGATCTCGGACGTATACCTTTCCTACGTTTCCACTCAGTTACATCAACCGTCCCGAAGTGTCTCTCTAGATGTCATAAAAGGTTCTATCAGTCTTGTACAGAAGTCTGGGACTTTAGGAGAAACCCCCATGTGTTAACGTCCACTATTTTAGACCCACTTACTCCCACTCTAGTCTGAAAGACATTCGAATGACCAGAGAGAACTGTGAACCAGAATATATGTACTCTCATTTTGTTAAGACATCCATTTGAGATTTGTACATGTTGTCCGGTGTCGGTGCTCTGGACCTTGTAGAGAAGTTAGGACCTCTATATGATGTGTGAAGCACTAATGTCCCATACCATGGGACTCCGTGCTTGAACCAGGAGAATTCGTGAAAGTCGGAGTTTCTCCTTGTGTAGGATCAAGTTTATGTAAAACTTCAATCTTATAAATGACATCCAGAATCAACAAGTGTATAGACACCCATAGTGCGATCATTCAAGAACTCAGTCGATTTTCAGAGAGGGACAAGACAGGAATACATAACATTCTTGGGAAACAACAAATCGACGATTCAGTACAGACCGAGAAAATGTTGGGGTACCTGATATCGGGTGGTCCGAGGAGACAAGTACCCTAAAGGGTCCGTTTTTGTGATCTCACCCAACGGTAAAGGAAGAAGTCCCCTAGAAGGGTCGGGTCCCTAGTTTGGGTGTAGAGAACACAGAGGACGTAGCTAACCGTCCGCTAAGAGATGGTGACTCGGTGGACCCTTCGTGATTCTTGAGAAATGTATAATTCTTTGTAAACGAGCAATCTCTAAGTATACTCACTCCGAAAACCAGTATACGAAAATTGACTGTTCTCAGGTTAATTCCGACTCCCACCGGTCTGTCATGGTCACATCTTCACATGGTCAGATCTTCCCTGGGATGTCATAGTAGTCTTCATTGTACTCTTTCCTTTGTAAAAGACATTTTGGTAGGAGAAGTCTTTTAAGACATACACCAATTTTCTTTATAAACTATGCGTGTTCCCTTTCATGACTTACATCATTATAGGTTTGACAATGGACAAAAGAACAAATAAAACGGTCGATTAAACAAGCTCTATTACCTCCTGTACAACTTACCACATCGGTGACCCCTCAGGGAGAAGGAAGTTAAAGACTTTGACAAGAGAGTTCTTTCCATCTTTACCACCAGGTCACCATTTCTAGGTGGACGGTGACGTCTCCTGTGTCCAAGTTGTGGACCAGGCCCTTCTAGGGTGTACGACGATTCGTTGTTCAGGCTCGTGGTGTTGGCGGCTCGGGAACGAGACCTCGGGCACTCGGTGTTGATGACTTCGGGTGTACGGATCTCGGGGACGAGACGTTATTCTCTTCGGTGGTGTTCTTCAGATGTGTGACGTTGATCTGTCCTCGGGTGCACGTCGTTACTGCTCGGTCGTGTCAGGTTTTTTTAATTCTATACTTTCTCTTTTCATCTTTATAAAATTTTCTCACTTCTGTGTTGTCAATCAATAGGACGGGTCCCATGGGTTTATAGAACCACTGGAAGATACATAAGAGTCGTGAAAAAAGACGGGGTTGTTCGATGTAATCGGGGTCATCGAGACAATCAACAAGGCAGCACAGATACTGAGACACGCTGGGGTACCTGACATCGGGTGGTCCGAGGAGACAGGTACCTTAAAAGGTCCGTTCTTATGACCTCACATATCGGTAAGGGAAGAGGTCCTCTAGAAGGGCTGGGTCCCTAGCTGTTACCCAGAAGACGTAACGTCCACCTAATAAATGGTATAGTCAGCGGTCCCTTCGGGTTATTGCGACCTGTCGTGGTTAAGGGTCCCCTCAGTAACCCTCGTGTCCAGACCCCTTTCAGTCCGGAAGTCTCCCGCACACCAAACTTTCTCAAAGGATCTCAAATTCTAGTACTCCCTGCCGTAATATCCAAATAATTAATTGGTGTTTCCCATATTGTATTGAATATTTCGTAATTAGTCATTTTCCGTGTGGATACTGGGTTACTCATTTGTTTATTAAGTTTTATTAATCGTAAATAAGGGACCAACACATCGACGGTAACGTTTATTCCTTAAAGTTTTATCTCACGAATTAAACATTAAAAAAGGAAATTAACGCAGACGGTGGACGACAATTAAACTTCGTTTAATTTGGGGCTTCCGTCGTAGGTTTTCATTCTTCTGATTCGTATAAAGTCGAAGCCCGTTTTTAATATGTTGTCGAAGGGGGTAGTAGTTTTCCCACTTAGTACGAAAAGGTCTACACTGTTTGATAAAAGACTACTTGATACAGTTATCGTATGGGGTTCTTCACTGTCCCACTATGAGTCCCATATTGTTAGTTGAGGGAAGTCGTACGACCCGATGTTTTCGAGGTACTTTGGGAATAGAGGGACCCCAAGATATGGTCACGACAGGTTATAGTAATATTACGTTCGGTGTATAACATTTACAAGTTAAAAGATCATTGGTGTAATTTTCTCATTTTTCTTTGTCCATTTTAATTAAAACCGTTCCATAAGATAAATTGGGTTATATAGGTTTTATAATAGTAAAGTTGTACATGAGTTATAATTTATTAATAACTACTATCTTAAATATAAGAAAACCCAAGAGATAATCAATAGATGACGTCGTGTTATTTAATGATGTTTGAATCGTCGACTGTTCTTGTGTAAACAATAGAGTATCAAAGATCATATTCCTTAGATCCGTACTAAGTCATCCAAGAGACGAAGTTCTAGAGGGAAAGTTCTCCCGACGTTAGTTCCATATTTGGACCCCTCCCAGAGTAGGTTCCGAACTGACCCCTTTCGTAAGAGAAAGTTCGAGTGCATTGACAACCGTCCTAAGTCAAGAAACACCCGTCCGTCTGATTCCCCGAGTGGAACGACGACCGATAGTCGACCTTAGGTGAGAGTCAAAGAACGGTGTACCCAGAGAGGCATACTACCCAATCACTTCATAGTAATTTCGGTCGTTTCCTCGTAGTCATCTTTCTCAAATGACTATTCTACGTTTAATGTTAGATACAGTGGACTAACATCTTCGTAGTAGGGTAGTGAAAACGATATAAGACAATCCATCTTCACTCAGTCCAGGGTGGGTGTAAGTTTCCCCACCTTTAAGGTGTTTCTACACTCCGTTCTTAATAACCCTCGGTGGGATCTTAGACAGATGGGTATCAACCCCAGAAACTCTAGGTGAAACATAAAAGGTGAATGTTACGTAGAGTTCATTCTTGTTGGTGTAAAATTCACGAGTCGTCGGTGGTTGATCACCGATGGTATAACCTGTCGTGATAAGACATTATTGATTCGGGTCTGTAGACCCTTAATGTCCCCTGGGTTTGTGACTACATTTTTTACGTAAATATGTCTATTGATTTTGAGTTTTTTAACCTTCATATTTCTATATCTTCAAATTTTCATAAAACAACGAAAATTATCCATTTCTTGAATCATGATCGTAAAATTTAGACCTAGGAGTTTCGTTCATTTCGGACCTTTTATCAAAACGTAAACAAAAATGTAAACAAAAACTTTAAATATTTAAGAAAATAATACCCAAAACTATATCTATGAAAACATACGAAGATAGTCTTTTTGTTGATGAATACCAGGTTATGAAGGCCCTTGGTGTCCCCTATTTTAAAAGACTCAGTCAATAATGTCAAAATATGAAGTGTGAAGGGGACCGAATAACCCGTTCAGGATATCCGACTCTCTTACTCGATTTGTTTCCGTTAAATGTCTTCCCAATCCACTGGTATTATAGTGTCCCGAGGGTCCTTCTATAGAACCATTCATTAGAATATGAAAAGGGGAACTAAGGATCGTCCTGGTGAAATCGGTCAGTTGTGTTTCTTAGCTAGGAACGTTTTGTAAAATGATCTTTATCCTCCGAGTCTCCTCCCTACTTCGACCCCTATGAAAGGTTCGTTAAGAGGTCAAAGGGTGAACTGGGGACACACTCCCTCGGGACACACTTCTCCTAGACTAAGGACAATTTAATTAATTTGTCCCTACGGTAATCAGACTCCACCGAGATACGGAACCGTCGGATGTATTCGTTTGGGTTTGGCTTCGGACAGTCACGGAGTTCCAATACTTTAACTATAGATTTCTGTTCGGTCGTGTTTGCCGGTTGATCCAAAAGGGTTTATTCCGTTTGTGAGTTCAAGATATCGGTCAGTTTTTGACGAAACGAAATGAAGACGTAGACAAGAAATTTTCAGAACGGGGTCTGGGACAGCCACCCAGAGAGACTTGGTGAAGACCAAACTATAACGGGTCAACCTTACCTGCAAACGAATTCATTTGAGAAGTGTCCAAATTTCACGGAGTCAAATAGAGCATTGTTAGGGCTCGTACTCGACCAGCAGTCTCTTCAGACGTGTCCCTGAGGAAGAAATGGTCTCGGACCCGTAGGGTGTATGTTCGGATACCCAAGTGAGGAGACCCGAGGAGCCCAGTGTGGTGTATGTCAAGTTTGTAATTGAGATATACATTTACACGTGAACAAAGTCGACAACTACACTATACAAGAGTCCGGAAAGCCACAGTGAATTCTGACGAGATTTGGATGGGACTGAAGAACCCACCCTTAAATATCAGGGTGGAGTGGTTGACGGAGGACCTACAAAGTGAGACTTATAAGAGGAAGACAAAAGACGAGGTGTATAGATTGTCGGTTACAGTTTGTAATTTACGGGAAGGTACCCGACCAGTTGGAGTCATTCCTGACCACTCCACTCCCTGACCTCCACAAGACATCTTGTCTCCTACTCACACACAACCCCCCAAACCCCCCCACGAATAGTTTTCGGTACATCACCGTGACCGGTCCAGTCCCGATAAAGGTGTGTCATTTATCTAGGGTATTAAACTTTCACAAATTAGAAGAGGTACATATATTAGTATATGCATCTGTACTTACTTAGTCCCAATAAAAGGGGAAGACACAGGGTCTTTCGGGAACTGAGACTCTTCCCTTCATGAGATAGTCGCACGGAGTCACACCAGAATCAGGGAGGGGAGTAGTTTGTGGTTCCGATATCCCTGTAAGGACCAGAACCCCTTTGCCTTTTTTCTTTGAGGGCTGAGTACCAAGGGGACCACTGCTATTGACCATCATGTTCTAGGATTTAGAAGTAGTCACTGAGTGTCAGTCTACTTTATATTCTAAGTATTTTAACCGTGGGTCCCATCTCTTTACTATCGTGGTTTAAGCTAAAATACACTACTCATCGATTACTTCCCCTTCCTATTACATGAATGTGTTTACAGGAGTGAGCAATTTAAGAATATCATCTTTCTCATTGTAGTAAAATGTTTAGTATATTTTGTTTCTTATAGTACTACCACACTGCAATAGTATGAGGAGGTGAGTGGACAATAGTTTGGTAAGATTCTCTGGTTTTAAAGTAAATAGTGGTTCTGGACTCGATTATATGCATATAAAATTTAACTTCATCTCAACTAAATAACTCGATTATATAAACATTATAGTTGGATCTTTTATCAGTGTCGGATTTTCAAATCTCGACAAAATGAACGACCCTTAAAAATCCTGAAGTTCAGACCCTCTGTCGTAGAGTCCACTGGGACTCTCTTGACAAGATTCCTCCAGTTCCCCACCCTCCCCTCCTCAGTCCAATATGTCTTCAAACGTTGCTCACCGTCCATCAACCTTGTAGTTTTCATAAAAACACTTACTTTCTTTTGGTCTATGAAGTTCAATTCCTTAAATCACTAAAAGACACATACCCTTCTACGTTCTTAGATCCGAGGGATTTTAGTAAGGAAAGTATCCGTAGAGTCGATAGACCTCAGTCATAGGACACAGAAAGTGTTGGACTCAAGGAGTCCTGAGGGACTTTCCTCACCGACGTCGGATTACCGACGACTAACCTCCCTAGAAAGAGGAAGGACTCAGAGGACTTCCCGACCTTAGGGACTATTGATACTGTTAAACAAATAACTATACCGTCCTTTATAAGGTTGAGAGTCATTATTTTGAGGTCTGGGACCCACGATCTATGACTTACATAGTATAACATCTTCCCTTTTTTATTAAAAAAAGGAGGTAGTAGGATTCGAGAACCGACCCCGTGGACATTGTTCTGTCTAATTGTTCTTTTTTTTTATCCTTTTTTCTCAAAAAGTTGTACGTATGAAGTACATGTGTACCTCTATGGGTCCTTTTTTTAATCATTCGGAGTCTCTCCACCGAATCTTAAGTCCGAATTTACAGTAGAAGTCGATTTAAATTTTTTTTTTTTTTCCTTTCCACATCCCCTGGTTCATACCCATCCACTGGTCCTCTTCAAACCACGGAAGTGGTGACTATTCAGAAATCACTAAATCTCAGTTAGAAGAGAAGGACCATCTCGGGGACCACCGAGTCTGTCATTTTCTTAGACGGACGTTACGTCCTCTGGACCCAAGCTAAGGACCCAACCCTTCTACGGGACCTCTTCCCTTACCGTTGGGTGAGGTCATAAGAACGGACCTCTTAGGGTACCTGTCTCCTGGGACCACCCGATGTCAGGTACCCCAGTGTTTCTCAGCCTGTACTGACTCACTGATTGTTAAAGTTAAGTTGTTAAAGGGAAGGACCATGTCTCTCCCTCAGTGGGAATGTTTGTCTCTAAAGGAAACATTTATGTTTAAGAGGAATGTTTTCTATTGAAGATCAAAAATCTCCAAGAGAACACAGATGACAAAAAGTTTTAGTAGGGGAGTTGTACTAGATTTGTCTGTATAAAATACCACCGTATAAAACGGTAGGATGTTATACAACTTTGGATTAGGGGTTCTACTACTATAAACATCCAGTCCGGATCCCTTGACTAATCCCTAATTACGGGAATATTTCTTTGGGGTATCTCACGGGAGTGACGAAGACGGTATCCTGAGTCTCTCTTCTCCCGACGAATACCTGGTCTTTCGTCCTTCTTTGTCTTGGACGACCACGGAACTAGAACCTGAAGGGTCGGACGTCTTGACAATCTTTATGCACACAACAAATATTCGGTAGGTCCGACACCATAAGACAACGTCCTCGGTCTTGACTTATGCTGTTTCACATCCGTGTAGATCCGTACATGAGACCGGTGGACTACACTTGTCAGTCGAGTACCCTTCTCTGGGACTACGACCCTTTCTACCTTCCGTTTCCTCTTCTCCCGTTGTCTCTTACTCTACCACCCTACGGTAGTGGCTTAGTTACCTGTACTTGAACCCGTTTGAGGTCCTCTGTCACTCCCTGTCCGACCGTACGATGTCAAGGACTTCAGTGTTTCTCAGCCTGTGTTGAATCGTTGACAAGTCAGAGCAAGTTGTTCTGTGTAGATTTGGGTACGATGTGCGTCTCCTCCACCGGGGTCGGGCGCGGACACGTGGACACGGAGATCCTACGTAGGTGAGACACTCATTGCGGTTCGTGAAGAGGTGTAGAGAGTGGGAGACAGGAGTTCTGTTTCCGTCCAGTCAACCACCCAACCCGGTGCCGGTTTTACCTTCCCTCTGTAACGGACCCGACACCCTTTCTACACTTCCCGGGTTTGTAAGTTCATTCTCCTTTTGACTTAATTAAATGAACGGTTAGGAGGGAGACTCTACGTCATCCAAAAGTGTATTAC
Source organism: Capra ibex (assembly GCA_006410555.1). Lineage (NCBI taxonomy): Eukaryota > Metazoa > Chordata > Mammalia > Artiodactyla > Bovidae > Capra > Capra ibex. The sequence continues at coordinate 29,209,258 of SJYO01026388.1, read as the reverse complement.
CTGATGTCAAAGAGACTCCGGACTTTGACGACGAGAAACACAACAGTAAACTTCAAGACCTCCCAGAGTACCGGGAGGTCGTCCAGTACCTCTCACCGTAAGTTGTGTTAACGGGTATCGACGACTCCTCGTAGAACGTTGTACTTTGTCTTTAAAAGTATGTCTTTTTGAACGACATTATACGTACTTCGTACTACAGTTAAGAAATGTGACCTTTGTTCTACCTATGACTGGTGTTCTTAAAATTGACGAAACGAAAGTGAATTTATCATAAATTTAATTTTTTTTTATTTAAGCTAAAAATTTTAAAATAAGAAATTACGAAACTTCTTACAAATAAATTTTACAACTATAAGTAATTTTTAAACGAGAAATGAAAAATTAAAATCGTCTATTAAACTGATAAAATCTTACTTTCATTCCAACTTTATGTATATAATTCATTAATTTTAAAGATAACAAACATATTTGAAATTATATGTCAAATTACTGTGTGTGATGATATATATTTTATCTATTGGTTATTCCTGGATGACATATCGTGTCCCTTGATATAAGTTAAAAACATTATTGGATGTTCCCTTTTCTTAGACTTTCTCGTACAAAATATATATATGTGTGTATATACCCGAAGGGGTCACCGAGTCGTCATATCTTAGGTGGACGTACGTCCTCTTTGTCCTCTGCACCCAAACTAGAAGGACCCAGTCCTTCTAGGGGACCTCTTCCGTTACCATTGGGTGAGGTCATAAGATCGGCCCTCTTAAGGTACCTGTCTCCTCGGAGTGTCCGATGTCAGATACCTCAGTGTTTCTCAACCTGTGTTGACTCGGTGATTCTGAAAGTGTATGTATGTATATATATAGACTTAGTGAAACGACATGTGGACTTTGACTGTGTAACATTTAGTTGATATGAAGTTATTTTTTTATCGGACGTATTCGATACATTGGTATTTATATATATATGTGTGTGTGTGTGTCTCGAATTACCTTGAGAGAAGTTTATTATGAACTTATGTTGATATAAAAGTGAAAATTAGGAGATCCGGTAACGATTTTTAGAACTATTGTTGTAATAATCATTAAAACGACTTCACTTTTTTTTTACTAAATGTCTTTATGAATACTTAATACATGGAAAAAAACAGAGTAGGTTTGTAGTCATCGAGTTGTCTTGTGAGTTTGTACACGTTAATTATTAATCTACATCAGTTTAAACTTGAAGGACAGTATATCTTTGGTAGAGAAATTTGTACAAAATAAAGACAGTAATACTTCCATATAAATAGTTACATCCTCCCGTTTCGTATGAAATAATTGTCGACAATCGAACTAAATATTGAAAATTCATACATCTGTGAACCTTACACGGAGGTAAACTTACGAACGGGACGTAAAATCACTGGGTCCTACTTAATCCACGGACAATGGTTAGGTAGTCTTAATTCTCGTCAAAGACAGACCGTGTAAATGAGTGTTGACTTTAGGGACCCCAGTAAGTCTTTATCTCTCAGAAAAATTTTTTACTTCGATAAGGACTTTTAGTAGGTAAATATTACGACGGAATACTGTCCTACAGTACCTGTCTTTGTCTGTCTGGTCTCTGTAGGAAACATTTCAGTAGACGTCTTTCCAATATATAGAGTTTCCCTGTTCTTTTGGAGTCGTCTTCTTTCTTTTGTCTATTTGACTTCCTTTGTAAAAATGACGACAACTTTCCTGGTATAGTTACTCGGGGATTATCTGTCCTCCCACTCTAAGACAATCTGAAATAGTGGTCCCTTTACTCTTTAGTCAGTGAGGACCTCTGTCTTTATATGATACCTGTTCACCTATTCGTTGAATTCTTTTCTCTTCTAGTTTGGGGGTTCCTTTTTTCCTGTCCTTAATTCCCAACGACTTCGTAGATTCTATGAGACTATGGAAGTTGATGTGTGGTTAAAAATTGTCCTAAATTATATAATTCCGATGAATTGGTAATTACATTGATTCGTTACCCGAACACACGGGTGGAACGTCATTCGGTTTGTCGTCCGTAAAAGTCGTTTTAGTCCCGAATAACATCTCGTGACTCGTTCCTTCACCTGTTGTTCGGAATCTAGGTGAGGTTGAACCAGAGACTCAACCCCTACAAAATTTCTCCTTCTTGGTTCATCGACCCCAATTAGTAGTAGAACACTGTAAAGAAATAGCATTAGAGTCCTCAGTTCTACGGATACTAAATACTCAGAGACCAGACCACCACGTACTGGGGCCCCAGACACTCGAGTAGAACGGGACCTCTTTGTTGGACTCAGACACGTAATTGTCGTCGTTGTCGTTAAAGTCAGGAGACTGACCAACTAATCATAAGTCAATCGTGTCCTAACGCCAGTCTCCCCTGTTCTGTCCCTTAATTCAAACCCCATCTCTCCAACTAGTATTTGAGTCGTCACCTTGACCTAAAATCCCCCAACGTAATTACGGATATCGAAGGGTCCACCGTGTCCCTATTTCCTAGGGGGACGGTTACGTCCTCTGAGTTCTCTGTGCCTAAGTTGGGGACCCAGCCCTTCTAGGGGACTTCATCCTTTACCGTTGGGTGAGGTCATAAGAACGGACCTTTTAAGGTACCTGTCTCCTCGGACCACCTGATGTTAGGTACCCCAGTGTCCTTAGTGTGTACTGACTTGTACGTACGTGTACGCACAAGTGTATGTGTGTGTAATTCAAGTAATTCGTTCAAGTTTGGCCGATCACAAGTGAATTTCTTGTCAGTGGTGGATTTTCAACTCTCGATACAAAATAAACCGTCTTTGAAAATCCTGAATTCGGGTCCTCCGTCGTAGAGTTCATCAGAACTCTCTTGACGAGGTTCCTTCTTTCCCTTCCTCTTCCAGTATATCTTCAAACTATTGTTTCCCGTCCATCGGACTTATAGTTCTCTAACAATAATTAATTTCCTTTGGTCTATAGAGTTCACTTCCCTAAATCACTAAAAGATACATATCCTTCTACGTTCACAGACTCGAGCAACTTTAGTAAGGAAAGTATGTGTAGGGTCACTAGAAGGCGGTCACAGGACAACGGTGTAGGATCCAAGGAGTCCCGAGGGGTCTCCCTCACCGACGTCGGACTACCGGTGGTCTAGGGTGTCCATAAGAAAAGGAAAGACTCATCGGACCTCCCGACCTTAATAACTACTGACACTGTAGTGAGTGGATCTCGGTCTGTAGGACCTTACGCTTCAGTTCACCCAGAGTCCTTCGTAATGATACTTGTTACGATCACCTCCGCTACCTTAAGGTCAACTCAATGAAGTTTAGGACTTTCTACTACGACACCTTCACAACGTGAGTTATACAGTCGTTTAAACCTTTTGAGTCGTCACCGGTGTCCTGACCTTTTCCAGTCAGAAGTAAGGATAGGGTTTCTTTCCGTTCCGGTTTCTTACGCGTTTGATGACGTGTTAACGTGAGTAGAGTGTACGATCGTTTCATCACGAGTTTCAAGAGGTTCGGTCCGAAGTTGTTACACACTTGGTACTTGAAGGTCTTCAAGTTTGTCCTAAATCCTTTCTGTCTCCTTGGTCTCTAGTTTAACAGTTATAGGAGACCTAGTGACTTTTCCGTTCTCTTACGGTCTTTTTGTAGATGAAGACGAAATAACTGATACGGTTTCGGAAACTGACACCTAGTGTTGTTTGACACCTTTGTTCTTCGTTGTCAATTTTGGTCCGTACCTTGTCTGACCAAATTTTAACCCTTTCCTCATGTAGTTCCGACATGTAACAGTGGGACAAATAAATTGAATATACGTCTCCTGTAGTACGCTTTACGATCCGACCTATTTCGTGTTGGATGTTAGTTCTAACGACCCTCTTTAGAGTTATTGGAGTCTACACGTCTACTGTGGTGGGAATACCGTCTTTCGTCTCTCTTTGATTTCTCGAAGAACTACTTCCACTTTCTCCTCTCACTTTTCCGACCGAATTTTGAGTTGTAAGTTTTTTGATTCTAGTACCGTACACCAGGGTAGTGAAGTACCGTTTATCTACCCCTTTGTTACCTTTGCCACTGTCTGAAATAAAAGAACCAGAGGTTTTAGTGACGTCTACCATTGACGTCGGTACTTTAATTTTCTACGAACGAGGAACCCTTTTTTCGATACTGATTGGATCTGTCGTATAATTTTTCGTTTCTGTAATGCAATAGCTGTTTCCAGACTTATCGGTTTCGATACCAAAAAGGTCATCAGTATATACTGACACTCTCAACCTGGTACTTTCAACTTGCGACTTCTTGACTACGAAAACTTGACACCATAACCTCTAAGAACTCTCAGGGAACCCATCGTACCTCTAGTTTGGTCAGTTAGGATTTCCTTTAGTTAGGACTTATAAGTAACCTTCCTGACTACGACTTCGACTTTGAGGTTATGAAACCGGTGGACTAAGCTTCTTGACTGAGTAACCTTTTTTGGGACTACGACCCTTTCTAACTTCCGTCCTCTTTCCCTGTCTCCCATTCTACCAACCTAACGTAGTGATGACTGAGCTACCTGTACACAAACTCTTTCGAGACCCTTGACCACTACTTGTCCCTTCGGACCACACGACGTCAGGTACCCAACGTTTCTCAGTCTGTGTTGACTCGCTGACTTGACTCTACACTGTAGGAACAAATAACTATACCGTTTTTTATGAGGTAAAGAATGATCATTCGCAGGACGGTGGACACAGAAAGACCGGGATTAATCGGTGGGCTAGAGGGGGAGGGGGTCGTATGACGGGAAGAGTGACAGGGATCGTGTGGTCGGTAAAGTACGGAGACACGGAAACGAGTGTGACCAGTACAGTGCACCGACCCCTACGGAATTAGGTGACCGTTTTAGGATGGGTAGGACGTTCGGAGTCGAACTTTGCCTCTTCCTGTTACACCCCAAGGACCCGTACGTAGTGCAAAGAACAGATATCCTTTATCCGAAATCGGAAATACTGGAAGGGACTCAAGGTTTCCCATCCAAGTTTGTCAACGATTGGTTCCTTCCCTCCCCTATACCTCTGTTCCTCTTAGTCATTCTTTGTTATCACGTCGGAACCCCGTCCCAGGACCGAGGTGGAGTTTCCTATATATATTGTTATAGAAACTCGAGAAGGGTTCTTGGTTTTAGGGGTTGTTTGTGTAATCGATGAACTACTCCGTAAGAAGTAGGGTCTCTCCAGTGTCAAACTATTGGGGTCCCTGGTGTCTTCGAATAGTCCTCTGATGGACTCCGGTCTAATTTCCTCACGTCCGGGACGTGTGTGGGACTGGAAATAGTCGTTGCGGCGGGAGGTTGTGACGGTACTTTGAGGAGTGGTCTAGGTGGACCCTATGTGTCAAAACTCCCGTCATTGGGTGATACAAGGGTAAAAGGACCGTTTCGTTATTTCGACAAAAAAGATGAAGTGGGTTTGAGACAGAGACTCTAAGCTAAACCGTGGTCACGTGGCTCCGACTCTAAGTCGGGGTCAGAGTTTTTAGTGGAAGAGACACTATAAAATAGTTTGAGAAGGTCCGGGTCGTTCAAATAAAGGACAAAGGTATTTTCGAAGGTGTAGCAGTGTGTATAATTTTATACAGTACGGCGTAATGGTACTGGACAAGAATCCGGACAGAGGAGATCTGTCATCAAGGAGGACCTGTGACGTCATAGAGTCGTGGATGTGCTATGGACCTTGTGTTGTCCCCACATTATTTACGTGTGACTGATATTGACTTACTTATATGTGTCCATGATAAATGATTTGTTATTGTACATTTGTTGTCTGTACACTCGTTGATAGATCTTATAGAGTCTCCTCGAGTGAAAGGAGCCTCCTCGGACCGTCCGACGTCAGGTACCCCAGCGATTCTCAGCCTGTGCTGGCCGGTTGAAGGGAAAGTGAAAAGTGAAAGTATGTAACCTCTTCCTTTACCGTTGGATGAGGTCACAAGAACGGACCTCTTAGGGTCCCCGTCCCCTCGGACCACCCAACGACAGATACCCCAGCGTGTCTCAGCCTGTGCTGACTTCGTTGAGTCGTCGTCGTCGTCGTCGACCTATTCTAGACTCGTAATGGAAGGAAAGAACGATCAAACAAAAAACCGGTACAGTATGTTTTACACCCTAGAATCCGGGCGTTGGTCGCCTTCAGGGATGTGAGGAAAGAACCATTATAGAAACTCCGTTAGAACTAAGGTCGGTCGGGTCGTAAAGAGTGCTATACGAGACGTACATTCAATTTATTCATCCCACTGTTATGTGTTGGAACTACATACGGAAAGGACTAAACCTTGGTCCGACAACAAGGCACAGGTCAAGATTGACAACGAAGAACTGGACGTATGTCTAAAGAGTCCTCCGTCCAGTCCACCAGGTCATAAGGGTAGAGAACTTCTTAGAAGGGTAGAGAAGGTTAGAAGGTGTAGAACACTAGGTGTGTTTGTTCACTCACTAAGTTTACTATGTTGAACACAATTGTATATTGCACGGTTGTTATCTAGTGAAATCTGGACACGTAGGTTGTCTTGTAAGTCGTCATTACCTTTATCAGACAAACGCGAACGTGTTTACCATCGGTGATCAATTTACGTCGATGACTCGTGGACTTTACACCCTTCACGTTTACTCTTTGACTTAAAAATTAAAATTTATTAACTTTTATTGGTGTACACTGTTCATCGATGATATAACCTGTCGTATGGGAAGTCAACTCAAGTCAGTGAGTCAGTACAGGTTGAGAAACGTTGGGGCACCTGACGTCGTACAGTCCGAAGGGACAGGTAGTGGTTGAGGGCCTCGAACGAGTTTGAGTACAGGTAGTTCAGCCACTACGGTAGGTTGATAGAGTAGGGGACAACAAAGGAAGAGGAGGACGAAAGTTAGAAGGGGTCGTAGTCCCAGAGAAGGTTACTCAATCAAGAAACGTAGTCCACCGGTTTCATAACCTCAAAGTCGAAGTCGTAGTCAGGAAGGTTTCTTATAAGTCCTGACTAAAGGAAATGCTACCTGACCAACCTAGAGGAACGTCAGGTTCCCTGAGAGTTCTCAGAAGAGGTTGTGGTGTCAAGTTTGCGTAGTTAAGAAGCCGCGAGTCGAGAGAAATATCAGGTTGAGAGTGTAGGTATGTACTAATGACCTTTTTCGTATCGAAACTGATCTGTCTGGAAACAACCGTTTCGTTACAGAGACGAAAATTTATACGATACAACCAGTATCGAAAAGAAGGTTCCTTGTTCTCAGAAAATTAAAGTACCGACGTCAGTGGTAGACGTCACTAAAACCTTGGGGGTTTTATTTCGGAGAGTGACAAAGGTACTTCACTACCCTGCCCCACGGTACAAGAAACAAAAGACTTACAACTCAAAATTCGGTTGAAAAAATGAGAGGAGAAAATGAAAGTACTTCTCCGAGAAATCAAGAAGAAGTGAAAGACGGCATTCTCACCACAGTAGACGTATAGACTCCAATAACTATAGAGAGGACCGTTAGAATTAAGGTCGGTCGGGTCGTAAAGAGTACTACGTGAAACGTAAATTCAATTTATTTGTCCCACTGTTATGTGTTGGAACTGCATGAGGAAAGGGCTAAACCTTGGTCAGACAACAAAGTACAAGTCAAGATTGACAACGAAGAACTGGACGTAAGTCTAAAGAGTCCTCCGTCCAGTCCACCAGACCATAAGGGTAGAGAACTTCTTAAAAGGTGTCAAATAACACTAGGTGTATCAGTTTCCGAAACCGTATTAGTCATTTCGTCTTCATTTACAAAAAGACCGTAAGAGAACGAAAAAGTTACTAGGTTGTCTATACCATTAAACTAGAGAACAAGGAAACGGAAAGGATTTAGGTCGAACTTGGAGACTTCAAGTGCCAAGTGTATGACAACTTCGGACCGAACCTCTTAAAACTCGTAGAAACGATCGTACACTCCACTCACGTTAACATACCATCAAACTTGTAAGAAACCGTAACGGAAAGAAACCCTATCCTTACTTTTGACTGGAAAAGGTCAGGACACCGGTGACGATTCAAAAGGTTTAAACAACCTTATAACTCACGTTGTGAAAGTGTCGTAGTAGAAAATCCTAAATTTTATCGAGTTGACTTTAAGGTAGTGGCAGTGATCGAAACAAGTATCACTACGAAGGATTCCGGGTGAACTGAAACGTTAGGTCCCACAGACCGAGATCCATTCACTAGTGTTTTAGTACCAATAGACCCAGTACTTCTAGAGAAAACATATCAAGAAGACGCATAAGAACGGTGGAGAAGAAGTAGATACCTGAAGGGATCACCGAGTCTGCCATTTCACAGAAAGATGTTACGCCCTCTGGACCCAAGCTAGGGACCCAGTCCTTCTAAGAGACCTCTTCCTTTACCGTTGGGTGAGGTCATGAGAACGGATCTTTTAGGGTACCTGCCTCCTCGGACCACAGGTACCCCAGTGTTTCTCAGTGCTGACTCGCTGAAGTGAAAGTGAAAAAGTGAAAGAAGAAGAAGAGAAGACGAAGACAATCCAGGTATGGTAAAGACAGGAAATAACACGGGTAGAAACGTACTTCACAAGGGAACCATAGAGATTAAAAGAACTTCTCTACAGATCAGAATGGGTAAGATAACAAAAGGAGATAAAGAAACGTGACTAGTGACTTCTTCTGAAATAGAGAGGAACGATAAGAAACCTTGAGACGTAAGTTTACCCACATAGAAAGGAAAAGAGGAAACGTAGTTCCTCTAGGTTGGTTAGGTAGGACTTCCTCTAGTCGGGACCCTAAAGAAACCTTCCTTACTACGATTTCGACTTTGAGGTCATGAAACCGGTGGAGTACGCTTCTCGACTGAGTAACCTTTTCTGAGACTACAACTCTTCTTAACCCCCGTCCTCCTCTTCCCCTACTGTCTCCTACTCTACCGACCTACCGTAGTGACTGAGCTACCTACACTCAGACTCACTTGAGACCCTCGACCACTACCTGTCCCTCCGGACCGCACGACGTTTCTCAGCCTGTGCTGACTCACTGACTTGACTTGACGTGACTCTGTTCGCAATTGGGTCTTGTAACATCCCTTCAAGATGAAGTATTAAAAAGACATATTTCGGGGGTTTTGAGTCGGTCACTGTTTGACCCATTAGAACTCTTGAAAGAATTGACAAGACAATATAGGAAGAGGACATTACGGTCGTTATCCCTGGTATATTACCTTCTGACTATCGAGTCTCGAGACCCCTACATTTCGAGACCCCGAGCCGACAGAGACGTGTCGTTTGGCAGACCTCTCTGTCGTCTACCTTCGTGGGGAGTTGGGGAAAGGTCCCACTCACGTCCGTGTCCGAATACGTGGGTGTCCCTAAGGTCTCCAGACTTAATGTTTACCATCCAAGTAAGGTTGGATACTCAGTCTACTGGTATGACTTTTGTGGATTCCAGTGACCCCCTTTAGGATACAAGATTTAGAAATTCTTCTTACTCTTTTCCGGAGTGACTACGTTTCGTGACGTAGGAGTCCAGGAAAGACAAGAAGTCCAACCTCGACAGAGTCCATCGGTGGACCCAGTCCCAATTTAGTAAGTCGAAGAAAGTGAATCCCAAAACTTGGAATTTTCTCACTCCGAACATTCCGCTCGACTCAAATATTAGTACAAATAATTCGGACAATAGATTAAAGGTGTACAATTCTTTTCTCTTTTTTTTTCGTGAAACGTTAAGGAGTCGAGGTTCCTCTCTTTTACGATTTAGATGAAGGATTCAAGAGACTCTTATGACCTGAGTACACACGCATTCAACCTTTGTGGATCGGGTAGGGAAAAAGAATTTGTCTTTCCCCCTTCTGTCTCTTTCCCTCTCTCTCTTTCTCTCCTTCTCCTCTTTCTCTTTCTCCTCCTCTTCCATCCCTTTCTTTCCCCTTTGTCGACGACTTCATTTTGGTTCTATAGACGAAATCTTACAAGTATTGGTAAGATGTCTTGAGACCACAAAAGACAAGTAGGTAACAGAACTCTTTACGATATCGGTTCTCACCTTATGAACGTACTCACCGGGTCGTGTCTGTGAAGGGTTCCCCTTTCAGATCGACTCTATGTCGGAATCGTATAGTCAACAACCCCTATTTCTCTTAGTTCCATTTCACTTGACCTTCTAGAGTTGTCTGGGACTGTGGGTCGGAGTATGGGGGTCAAGGAGAGTGATTGACCTACCCTTCTAAACATAACTGGTCGGTCGGTCACGACTTGTGTACCGGTTGGAGAATTGGACCGAGAACGTCCCTAAAGAGAGATGTTTATGTGTAAATAGAACAGGGACGGTGTTCGTCTTGTGATTTCATCTACAATATACCATCCCCATTCTTTTCCCTTGTTTTATACCAATAGTGGGAGACCCTCAACTGGCTGACCCTTCCCTATCTCCATTTGTTCATCAGCATTATGGAATAGAGTAATAATCACTGTTAAGTCGGACAACCTATTATGAATACTCTACGGTAGGATGGAACTGTTATAGGAATTACGTCTGTACCTTTTAACGAAACTACATTAACGACGTCCGTAACATTACTCGTGTAAATGTGTCCCTCCCGACCGTCTGTTTTATGTTCGGTGGTCAATTTAGACTTACATATATAGAGTATGTTATAAACCTTATATGGATATACCTTTTCATAACCAACAAAAAGACATTAACTTTAAAGTGACCCGTTAAAAATAGACGAATTAGAACGTCGGGACATGTGTCTAATAGCGATTAGGAGTGTCATTAAAAAATGACTCCATCCGTGATTATGACAGAAGTAAAATGTCTAGGACTTTGAAGTACACTGTATCAGTGTACTTCATTGAACGGTTCCGTATACAGACAGACGATTGTATGTAATTTTTGGTTCAAGAATCCGACGAAACAAAGGTGGTTACCGGTCAAAACACATAAAATACAACGATTGATGGTAGTAGATACAGTGACTTAGGGTGAAAGACTGGAACAAAAGTTTAATACTCATATAGGAAGGAGTAACTGGTTGAACATTTCAAGACCCAGGACTAAAAGTTTAAATTCTTTATCTAAATTCATAATATATTTTCTTCCTACACACGATTCAGTGAAGTTAGTACGACCTGAGAAACGTTGGGATATCTGATATCGGCCGGTCCGAGGAGACAGGTGCCCTTAAGAAGTCGTTCTGATGACCTCACCCAATGATAAAGGAGGAGGTCCCCTAGAAGGACTAGGTCCCTAGTTTGGGTGTAGAGAATGACAGAGGACGTAACCTTCCGCCCAAGAAATGGTGATCGTGGTGGACCCTTCACGTTTTCCTCCTGTTCCTATATTAAATGAGTAATATCGTTTTTAGTCTAAGTATTAAAGGTTCTTACACTCAGTCGTGTCATGTGTGTGTTCCCCTCACGTTTTTTGGTAGTCTATGACCTTGGGGTACTGTGTCGACTTCTACTCTGATGATGACGTTAAATTGTTGATTTGATAAGACCCCTTGTCTACCGGCAGTGTTGTATTATTCTCACACGAGACCTTGCAGTCTCAAACTTCAATAAGTTTACAAGAAGTAAACTGTGAATTTTGACGGACTGTCACTTACTCCCTTAACATGAATCAAGAAACACTATAACTGAGAAAGACGAGAGGGAGGGTTGAGGGGTATAGTCAGTAAAAGGGGGGTCGAACAAATTTTCTTTTGTTTCGGGTAATTGTCACACGACTCGTTGGCTTTGTGGTGGTCAAGGGACGAAATCTGAGTTTCATGTTTTTTTTTTTTTTTTGTTGAATAGAGGACTAGTCTAGGATTACCAAATAGTCTTCGAGTTGTAAGTAATCATCGGAACTTAAAATTCCAAATGGTTGACACTATGTTAATGAATACCACCAAGAAATTGAAAGAGGGTAAAAAAAGAGAATCGTCTTTTCTCTCAAAGGTACTGTTAGGGTGTCTAAACGAAGGTGAGTTCGAGTTTTATGAGTGTTAACTCGGTATACTTTAACCACAAAAACGTCCAATTTTTACCAATTGATAGAGTACGTCAAGCTGGATTACATTTATATGGGTTATGTAGACGGTAAACGTTACTGTACTTACTTGGGCCTCCTATAATATGATTCGTTTTATTCGGTCCGTGTGTTCTTTTTTTAGACGTACTAGAGTTACTATACACTATAGATTTTTACAGTTCTATGTATTTTCGTCTCTCATCTGAGACAGTCCACCCCCTTTACTTCTCAAACCAGTTTTCAATGTTTCAACGTCTGTACATTCTACTGATTCTCCTACATTATACGGTATACTATTGACAACAATTTTTATGTCATAACTTATGTCTTTAAATGACACTTATCTAGGGTCCACGAGAGTGGTGTGTTTTTCTTATTAATACATTACTCCATTATACAATTAATCCAGTTGATATCATTGGTAAAGTAATACATATACATATAGTTTAGTAGTACAACGTATGAAATTTGTGTATTTTAAAGATAATTTTTTAAATTTTATACGTACTATATATTTATTTACCTTAGGAGGAAGTAAGAAGAACTAGTCAAGTCAGTGAGTAAGTAAAGACTGAGAAACGTTGGGGTACCTGACATCTTGTGGTACAAAGAGACAAGTAGTGATCAAGGGTCTCGAAAGAGTTTGTGTACAGGTAGTTCAGTCACTACGGTAGGTTGGTAGAATGGGAGACAGGGGAAGAGGAGGACGGAAGTTAGAAAGGGTCGTAGTCCCAAAAAAGGTCACTCAGTCAAGAAGTTTAGTCCACCGGTTTCATAACCTCAAAGTCGAAGTCGTAGTCAGGAAGGTTACTTATAAGTCCTAACTAAAGGAAATCCTAACTGACCAAACTAGAGGTACGACGTGTTCCCTGAGAGTTCTTAGAAGAGGTTATAGTGTCAAGTTTTCGTAGTTAAGAAGTCGTGAGTCGAAAGAAGTACCAGGTTGAGAGTGTCAGTATATACTGATGACCTTTTTGGTATCGAAACTGACGTCTCTGGAAACAGCCATTTCATTACAGAAACGAAAAATTATACGATAGATCCAATCAGTATCGAAAAAAGGGTTCCTCCTTCGCAGAAAATTAAAGTACCGACGTCAGTGGTAGACGTCACTTAAACCTCTGGTTCTTTTATTTCAGACAGTGACAAAGATAACAAAGGGGTAGATAAACGGTACTTCACTACCCTGGTGTACGGTACCGGAATCAAAAAACTTACAACTCAAAATTCGGTCGAAAAAGTGAGAGGAGAAAGAGGAAGTAGTTCTTCAAGAAATCAAAGAGAGACGAAAGACGGCATTCGCACCACAGTAGCGGTAGACTCCAATAACTATAAAGAAGGTCGTCAGAACTAAGGTCGAGCACGAAAGAGGTCGGGTCGTAAAACGCACTAATTTATTCTTTCAATTTATTCTTTCCACTGTTATATGTCGAAACTACAAGAGGAAAGGGTTAAACCTTGGTCAGGTAACAAGATACAAGCCAAGATTGACAACGAAGAACTGGACGTATATCTAAAGAGTCCTCCGTCCAATTCTACTAGACCATAAGGATAGAGAACTTCTTAAAAGGTCAAACAACACTAGGTGTGTTTCCGAAATCACATCAGTTACTTCGTCTTTATCTATAAAAAGACGTTAAGAGAATAAAAAAACTACTAGGTTGTCTACAACCGTTAAAGTAGAGACTAAGGAGACGGAAAAGATTTAGGTCTCACTTGTAGACCTTCAAGAACCAAGTGCATGATAACTTCGGAACGAACCTCTTAAAACTCGTAATAACTCGAAGGGACCACCGAGTCTACCATTTCGCAGACGGATGTTACCTCCTTTGGACCCAAGTTAGGGACCCAGCTCTTCTAGAGGACCTCTTCCTTTACCGTTGTGTCAGGTCATAAGAACGGACCTTTTAGGGTACCTGTTTCCTTGGACCATCCGATGTCGGGTACCCCAGTGTTTCTTAGTCTGTGTTGACTCGCTGAAGTGAAAGAAAAGAAAGAAAACGATCGTACACCCTACTCACGTAAATACGCCATCAAACTTGTAAGAAACCGTTAACGGAAAGAAACCCTAACCTTACTTTTGACTGTAAAAGGTCAGGACACCGGTGATGATTCAAAAGGTTTAAACGACCGTATAACTCACGACGACGACGATTCAGTGGAGTCAGCACAGGCTGAGACACACTGGGGTATCTGCCGTCGAGTGGTCCGAGGGGGTAGGAACCCTAAGAGGTCCGTTCTTGTGACCTCACCCAACGGTAAAGGAATAGGTTACGTACTTTCACTTTTCACTTTCACTTCAGTGAGTCAGTACAGGCTGAGGATCGCTGGGATACCTGACGTCGGATGGTCCGAGGAGGTGGGTACCCTAAAAGGTCCGTTCTCATGACCTCACCCCACGGTAACGGAAGAGACTATAACTCATGTCATGAAATTACTGAAGGACCAGTAACTTTGTTATTGTCTTTCCAAGGATCAATGGGTAGGTTATAGGTGGGTATATACCTAGAACTTTAGTACCCTGTCTTCTTTTACTTACCACCGTTCCACGTATAAGTACCTTCTAGTCTTGTTTAATATCTCAATCTCATACTTTTCGACGAGAAATCTTCGAAGGTTTGGTATACCAAGTTTCTTGACTCTTTTGAAGACCGGTTTCTTGAAAGGGAAAAGTAAAATGATCATTTGATATTAAAAACCAAAGAGAAAGTCCTATGTCATGTCTTGTTTATTCTTCGTATAAAAAATTTTTGACGGTAAATGGGGTTATATTAGGAATCAACAAAAACAACAAATCAACGATTTAACACAGGTCGAGAAGACACTGGAATACCTGATATCGGGCGGTCTGAGGTGACAGGTACCCTAAAGGGTCCGTTCTTATTATTAGGAACCATAAGTTCATATATAACCCCCGACTCTGACAAAGAGAAGTAACAAAGTATCCAAACCCAGTGAAACGAAGGAACGAATGATAACTGTAACAGAATAAGGATAACCGAATTTGTAGGAATATTGTTTCTTTTGTCCTGACGTCTTGAAGTTCCTTTACTCAGTGTTGTCTTCATATGTTGTCTAAATGAAAGGACATCTAAAAGTATAGAATCCCACTAATGGTATCACCGAATATGAATCATTCACGAGTTTTAAAAAGTAAAAGGACGGTATTTAGTTAGATATGGTCTTTAGGGTTGACACCAGGTCTCTCACCATAACTTCCCTGAAGGGACCACCAAGTCACCAATTTTAGATGGAACGTTACGTCCCCTACACCTAAACTAGGAACCAACCCCTTGATTCTAGGGTGTACGACACCCTGTTGATTCAGGTTTTCGGTGTTAATCTGTCTTCGGGGGTGCGGATTTGATTCTAGACAACGTCGGGGGTTTTTTTCCTTTTTTTATCCTCTTGGGGAGTGGGTGTGTGACACGTCGGTATTTCCCGGAGTCATCGGACACGTTCTTTCAATTTGACTCGTTATTGCGTGTCTTGACCCCCTACGTCTCTCGTTGATTATAATGGATAGTTCCAGTGGTACAGTGGTCCTTGTTCCTTCTAGTTCATCACCCCTGGTACCCACCGAAAACGCCAATGTGTCATACCGATTGTCCGAATAGACCTCGTCCTTTCGTACATTCGTACCGAAATCTTCTCATGAACCAAACGGTATAAAAAAGTACGATGTGAAACCTACCACTGCTGTAAGTAGTCAAAGTTATTTTTAGAACCGAAACCAGGACTTCTGTCTCTTCTCTTACAAGATACGTACCACCTTTATCGATTCGACAAACGTCTACGACCGAATCACACATAGTGTTTAAAATATAGTGGAATATGAAAACGAAATAACTGATACGATTTCGGAAACTGACACACCTAGTGTGTTTGACACCTTTTAAGAATTTCTCTACTCTTATGGTCTAGTACAATGGACGGAGGACTCTTTGGACATACGTCCAGTACTTCGTTGTCAATCTGGACCTGTACCTTGTTACCTGACCAAGGTTTAACCCTTTCCTCATGCATTTCCGACATATGACAGAGGGGCGAATAAATTGCATATACGTCTCATATAGTACGTTTTACGTTCCTACTTACTTCGTGTTCGACCCTAGTTTTAACGATCCTCTTTATAGTTATTGGAGTCTATACGTCTACTGTGGTGGGAATACCGTCTTTCGTCTCTCTTTGATTTCTCGGGGACATACTTCCACTTTCTTCTCTCACTTTTTCGACCGAATTTTGAGTCGTAAGTTTTTTGATTCTAGTACCGTACACCAGGGTAGTGAAGTACCGTTTATCTACCCCTTTATGACCTTTGTTACTGTCTGAATTAAAAGAACCAGAGGTTTAAGTGACGTCTACCACTGACATCGGTACTTCAATTTTCTGTGAACAAGGAACCTTCTTTTCGATACTTTAAATCTGTCACATAACGGCCCCCGGTCACACTCCTTGAGGCGGGTACCGTTTCCAGTACTCCTTCCTCCGAACCGTATGCGTTTCCGCGCTAGTTCGGAGTCCTTTGGGGGACAAGGGCTCGTAGATGGGGTTTTGGTCAGACAAAATACGAGAGGGGGTATTGACAAAGAGAGCCTCTTCATTATTTGCACGTCGAGGTTCCGTTATTTTTAAGGACCCACACTGTTCTCACAAAGTCGAATGCCTGAGGAGACTTCCAATAGATCGGGTGGACATATCCAAGCAGGTCGGTGTACACTAACGAATGTCAGAGGGTTAGACTCTCCGTACTCTACAAAATCTGAATGATTTCCGTTTAAGAAAACCCCTCAATCTGTAATAATCATATCACCCAACCGATCCTTAATATAACTACTTCCCAAAAGGTAAACAACACAGTTATTAACGACGATTAAGGGACGAGACCCACCCTGTTCCTACAGAGTCCAGTTTGGAGAGACGACTGTCTGATCGAACACACTGTCCTAATAGGTATGAGGACGGTGATTCGTGTACTAACAAATGATGGAAAGTTGGTATTTGTCGTGTCTCTCAAAACCTCATAAAACTCTCAGAATTAATCGTATCCCGAAAAAGAAGAACAACTCAGTTACTAACGGCGGTCCGGAGGTATAGGGATCCGTGGACCCTTATATAATTAGTCACATAAACCTTATATCTTTTCCTTTATATCATCAAAATTCCAATCGTTATGATCTGAAAAACTCAATTACCTAAAAGAGAAAACATTATCTAGTGACATGAAACAATATTTAGTGACACAGGAACGATACATTTTTAGATTGAAATAGTGATAGAATTCTGATTTATCTAGAATTCCCCTTGTAACCACTTTCCTAAAAGTAAACAACCCGACTACAAACGACGATTTAGAGGTATAAGGGACGCGAATATTACTTATATTGATCGTATATCCTCTTTATTCGTAATTGGAAATTCGTATATCCTCTTTATTCATAATTGGAAATTCTAATTAGTACAATTGGAACCCAATTTATTTAAGGAAAGAACTAACATTGAGTGATGTGGGAGTGGGATATCCTTACATTGAAATAAACCTCCCACCACGGACCAAATTCTTTTTTGTGGAAACCTTCTTTATTCAAAAAACCAATAGTCTTTCTTTCCTAGTATTTTACAGTCGTCCAGAGTGAGTACCGGTCTACTACTACATTATAGGGATTCTGGAAAAAAAATATGTAAATACACTTCGTGGACTAAAACTATTTCCAGTCCTGACGACTGGGGGTGCACTGAGACATGGGTAGGGATATACATTGTTTTCCATATATTCGTTTGGGTTTTTATTTGTTTAGTCTAGTCAAAGGCCTTTCTGACTAAGGGGGTACAGCGAAGAAAGAACGAGGGTAAAAAGACCGACTTAAGGGTAGACCTCGTACCTACGATAAGGTGCATCTGGTTCAATAAGTCGGAGAAAAAGATGTAATAGAGGATGATGTGATAGGCAAAGATTAGAGGGAGATATAGGCATTAATTTATACATAAAAAGGTTTCTGCGGTTGCGACAGGGGTGTGGAAACTTAGTGGGACCTAGGTGGCCCCGACCTGGGACCGTCACGTAATTTTTCGTCTCTGTAGTGAAACGACTGTTTCCAGGTATATCAGTTTCGACACCAAAAAGGTCATCAGTACATACCTACACTCTCAACCTGGTATTTCCGCCGACTCGTGGTTTCTTGACTACGAAAACTTGACACCACAACCTCTTCTGAGAATTCTCAGGGAACCTGTCGTTCCTCTAGTTTGGTCAGTTAGGATTTCCTTTAGTTAGGGCTTATAAATAACCTTCCTGACTACGACTCCGACTTCAAGGTTATGAACCCGGTGGACCAAGCTTCTTCACTGAGTAACCTTTTCTGGGACTACGACCCTTTCTAATTTCCGTCCTCTTCTTCCCCTGTTGTCTCTTATTCTGCCAACCTACCTTAGTGACTTTAGTTACCTGAACTCAAACTCGTCCGAGGCCTTTTACCACTTCCTGTCCCTTCGGACCGCACGACGTCAGGTACCCCATCGTTTCTCAGTCTGTACTGACTCGTTGACTTTTTGTTATGACTCTTCACGTTGTTACATTCCGTGTAAGTCCTCCCACGTTCAAATAAAAAGAAACTTCACAAACAACTACGAGGGAACGTACAAACACTTGTCCTCCTACAGTTCCCTGAGATGTTTTTTTGTTTCCGACCTCTTTAATTTCCAAAGTAACCCTAACTAAGACTATAAAAGACTATACTTTTTGGTCTCCGGGGGCTTAACCACGACTTTTGTCTAAAGACACTACATTTACTGATACAAATCGTCCAATACCTCGAAGATGTCTTTACCCTATAACACCTACGGAGAATGCTTCACTTTCTTGATATACACGGTCTTTTATTTGAAGTAAACTGTTTTTGTCTATGTCTTTGGAATGACCGTGACTTTTAATTATTTCACCTATACATCACTCACGTCCAAAACCGTCTTCTGACCCGTTGGGGTGACTTACCGAAATACTCTCTTTTCCCCATGAACGTCATGGAAGGAAAGCTAATAGAAGACCTACTCCGACAGTAATTGAACAGTCATGGGATTTCATGGCTGTCGATGAGTTTTTTTCTCTGATCTACCGACGTACCGCAAACGAGACTATATGTTCCCGGAGACGTACCGATAAGAAGCTTTAGGTCTTTAGGTCAAAAAAAACTCGTGTCCTTCCTCCTCGCGACACGGTCCTTTACCCTTTTTTGTACGTTTTTGGTGGGAATGTAGTCCTACCAATACCTTGTTCCTCTAACCGACTCACTTCCTCTAGGAGTTCAGAATCTGACTTAAATAACCTTACTACCAGAACTAGTCATAGCACAATGAGGATGACTCGATATCGTCTTCAAATTTCTATACTTACGTCTACGACAGAAACGTAAAGTTAATGTGTTGGACCACGTGTTGCCGGTACGAGATAATTACGTTCTATGGGTATCCGTTGAAGATCTCTCCCCGATGACAACAGGACAGGAAGAGGAAGTGGGAGAACCACCGACCTGTTCCCTACTACTACAGGGAGAACTCCACCACCTACTTCTTCGTACGACGTAACGACCTCCTTCCTCAGAACTTAGAACTCTGGTGTCACCACCAGTGGAAGGGTACAGGGTACTAAATACGACTTGGTTGACTCCAGGTCACCGTAACATCTCGTGCCTACCAACACCCTCGGTTGAAAATGTAACAACCTACTCTGAGACGACCGTACGGGGTAGGTCTTTGTCCCTTCCTCGAAATACTCGTCTGAGTACCGTGGGTTTACAACTGATGTGGGGGACCAGACTAGTAGAACCTTTATCAAGGGAATGTTCAACGTCGAATATTGTTCTTTTTCTCCGTCTACCTAATGACACTGTGACTCGTGGTACTCCTGAAACTTAAATCAGAATTTTTGTGTTTACGTTTTTGAAATGGATTCTTCCGGTGTTTAGAGAACTTCCAAAGTACCAAGGATTCCGGACCTGACCCGACTACGTCATGATGTTTAGGAACGTCTTTCAAATTCAACAATTGGATCAGTAAAGTGGAAACTGTGGAGTAACTCATTGTTCTCCCCTGTCCATGAATGACAACCGTAAAGAAACACAACCAATAGACAGACCTGTACGAAGGATTCCTCGACCTATGTTGACTCGCTGAAGTGTAAGTGAAAAGTGAAAGTACGTGACCTCTTCCTTTACCGTTGGGTGAGGTCATAAGAACGGACCTCTTAGGGTCCTTACCCCCTCGGACGACCCGACGGTAGATATCCCAGCGTGTCTCAACCTGTGTTGACTTCGCTGAATCGTCGTCGTCGTAATATTAATATAAGGATGTCATGTCAAAATTTTAGAGTAGAAAAACATAATATAAGTATGAAGACATAATAGTAAAAAAGTTCGATAATATAGTCAACATTGGTCATCATATGTGAAACTTAGAGTGAAAAGTAGAGAACTTTTTGTCTTTTTCAGGTGATTTGTTATTTGAACCGATCTGGAACAAACCCCTTAAATTTTCTTTTTTTTTTTGACTACAAATAGATGGTTATTTTTTAAATTTGTTTGTTATCATAACTTTTATAAACGCACATTTCAATTTCGTTAAGAATCTCCCCTTATATATGAAAGTTAACAAATAATCTTTCATTCTCACCCATTTTCAACTACTCTGTCCGTAGATCGATTTCTTCAATCCTTTTGTGTTACTCTATTCAGGTATCTTTCATTTTCCTTTTTTTACTATTTCTTTTTTCTTTGATTTTTGGTTTCCATGTTAGTTTTCCTAAAAAATTTTCGGTTTTCAACCTATAAATATTTATGATAATTTTCACTGTTGGAGACCGTTCTACCTAGTTCTTTTTCTTATTTCCTCCATTTGTTTGTGTAGTCTTCTACTTGTTAGAATACGGTAAATTAATCCTTTATGTGTGTTACTTTTATAACTGTTTTCAAATTGGATTTTGATTAAGTTCTTTATCCTTCGGACTTATCAAGATAAATTTTTTTATTAACTTAACTGTTTATTTGTGTGTATGTATATGTGGACTCAGTTCTGTATATTAGATGGTCTGAAATTTCTTTATTGTAATAAGGATAGAATATATTTAAGAAGGGCCCATACTTTTTTTTTTCCCGTTATAAGAACTATATTAACTCTAAGATTTCGATAAGTTTCTGTCATATTCTTTCTATTCTCCGATGAAAACGGGTATCTATGTATGTAGGATGTGTTTTATAATCGTTTACTTTAAGTGTTCTCACAGTCTCACCTGGTTTTTTGTATTGAGAGGATACAACAGTAGTTCTTTTGGTGAAACTTATATTTACAGTATTACCTTAAAAATTACTGGTTCAACCCAAATATGTTCTTACCAAATTGTAATCTTTCAGATACGTATGTGAAATAGTGTAATTGTATGATTTCCTCTTTTTAGTATGTTTGAAGAGTGTTGTACTCCTTTTCAATAAACTATTCTAAGTTTTAAGTAAGTACTAATTTTATGTATTTTATAAGATCTCATTTTTATTCATAGCTTCCCACGAAGAACTGGACTTTTTTTCATATACGGTTTTTAATAATCGTTTATAATGAAAATTCCCATTTTTTATTTTAATGTTCGTAATCAAAATCTTACTCCTTTTTACTATGATACTGACGAAAACAAGTTGTGACATGGTCTCGTGAATTGGTTGTCTCACTCTGTTCTTTTCCTAAATTCATTTTTCTAATTTTTTCTTTGTGTTGACAATAGTATGTATACGTTACAAACAGGTGTATCTTTAAGGGTTTACATATGTCTTTTTGTTTGTGTCTTTGGTAGTTATATATTATTTACTCTTGTGTCACTCCACCGAGTTACACTCAAGTTATAGAGTTTGAGTTAACGCAACGATTTGTAATCGTTCTTCACTTTGACTTAAGGGGCTTTTAAATCAAGGAAACGGCTCAAATCCTAAATGGAGAGATAAGTTTTACAATAAGGAAAAGAACAAGGTATGGACAAGAAGAGTCCTAACTCCTCGTAGTTTCTTTTCCCCCCTGGCTTTGTCTCGTCCTGGGATACCCCAGAGGGCCCATATTTAAACAAGGCAAAGGGGGTAACGAACAAACATTCTTTATTTGAAGTAAGTCAAAGGAACTGGAAGAGACTCAAGACTTCCCGTCTAAGTTTGTGGACGATTGGTCTCTTCCCTCCCTTATGTCATTGTTTCCTCTTTGTCAGTTTTTTGGTTATCACTTTACAGGACCAAGGAAGAGTTCCTTATATGTAATATATATTGTTATTGAAACTCAAGAAGACATCCTTGATTCCCGGGGTGGGTGTACCTCCTACGATTGAAACCCGACTCGTGTGCGAAGGACCTTGCGGTGGAACCATGGATTGGTGGTTGGTTGGTCTTCTTTCAGACGTTTGTCACCTTCTACTATCTGAGACTTTCAGAGTCAGTACAGGCTGAGAAACGCTTGCGTACCTGACATCGGGAGGTCCGAGGAGACAGGTACCTTAAGAGGTCCGTTCTTATGACCTCACCCATCGGAAAGGGAAGAGGTCCCCTAGAAAGGTTGGGTCCCTGACTTGGGTCCAGAGGGTGTAACGTCCGTCTAAGAAATGGTATATTCGGTGGTCCCTTCGGGTTTCTGAGACTGGGGGAGGAGTTTACTAAGAGGGAAATTTTTTGAAAGTACCTGTTCGACTTAAAAATCTTAACCAAAACCCCGTGTTTAAGTTTGTTTCGACAATGTAATTTTAATACATCTAAACCATATCCCTGGTTACCTGATATTGTCTCTTGAGTCTTTGTGTATGTGTGTATATACTTATGAGTCGTACACTGTCTCTACAGTAAGTCTAGTGACTACTTTATGAATAAGTTGTTTTGTCCGACTCTATTGATCACCAAGAATACTTATTTCTACTTTAACTTAGAAACAGGGAGTGGTATGTATTTTTATATTAAGGTTTACCTTGTCTCTGAATTTATACTTTCTATTTTGTTCTTGACAACTTCTTTGATATTTTCTTGTGGAAGTACTGAAGTTCCAACCCTTCCTCAAAAATTTGTTTTTTGTTTGACACAATTAGTAATTACTATTCTAGGGACCACTGAGTCTGTCATTTCGCAGACGGAGGTTACGCCCTCTGGACCCAAGTTAGGGACCCAGCCCTTCTAGGGGACCTCTTCCTTTACCGTTAGGTGAGGTCGTGAGAACGGACCTTTTAGGGTACCTGCCTCCTCGGACTATCCGATGTCGGATACCCCAGCGTTTCTCAACCTGTGCTAACTCGCTGAAGTGAGTGTCTGTTGATACTTCCCCTAGTCTCATAGAGTGAAATTGTATTCCTAATAAAACTTAACTTCCGTTGATTCTTTGTCGTCTACGTTCTTTTCCAGAGAAGGAAGGGGGAAAACGGATTCACTTTCTTTGACAATGAGCGAGTCATTACAGGCTGAGAAACGCTAGGGTACTTGACATCGGGTGGTCTGAGGAGACAGGTACCCTAAGAGGTCCGTTCTTACACTCATGACCTCACCCACCGGTAAGGGAAGAAATGTTCTAGAAGGACTGGATCCCTAGTTTGGGTCCAGAGGACGTAACGTTCGTCTAAGAAATGGTAGTCTCGGTGGTCCCTTCGGGGAACGGACTTCCTTCCCATATTTAGAAGGGAATGCTGTCGAAGGAGGAGGATAGAGGTCCCTCTTCTCTAGGTAGTCTGTGAGTAGTGGGATCTTTGACGGACTCCAACTCTGCGAAGGTCTGACTCTCAGTGTCCTATGTCTGTCCCTTCCGGTACACTGACTTTGGTCCGTCCTGGCACATTCCGAGGACCCGTGACAAACATCTCTTGTCTGAGGTCGGAAGTACTGGAAACAACTCAGGGTTTCCCGTCTAAGTTTGTGGACGATTATCCATTTCCTCCCCTACCTCTCTGATCCCTCCTCGTCGGTTTTTTTGGTGTCACGTCCACAACGGTTTTAGAACCGAGAGATACGCGGTCTTTATCTCTGTCAATGCCTCCTCTTTGCAATCCCCTTGGTGTGACTGACTTTAGTGGGTGGGACCCGTCCGGGAAATCATTGGTAAGCGTGCTCGACAAAATACTGTCCTCTAGGACCATTCCTTATGCCTTGATTATTCGATGGTGGTTGGTCTTCTCAAGCCCTTTCCAGTTTTCCTCTGTGGGGCACAGGCAGGTGAAGGGTCTTAGGGAGAGCGATCGTAGGTAGAACCGAATCGGTACGAACGGTGGTCCTTTCGGAGACTTAATCTTACTAACCGGTTTCTGTTGGGTCTTTGATTAGGGTAGTGGTATTTTGGTTGGTGCTCTGACGGTCGGTGGACCGTCTCGTCAAGAGGACCCAAGGGAATGGGATGACGAGAGGTGGACCTACGGAAAAGGGTCATTTTAGAGAACGAAACAGTCGTGTACACAGAGGAGCCTGTTAAGTAAAGACTCACAATCTGTTCTCAGGTGAAAACCCAGGACCTTCCCCAGGGGGAAGGACGTTGTCTTTGTCACTGAAGTGATGAAACGGTCCGTTTTCCCCTTGTGTCATCCGATCACGGAGAGTTCTTGAGGTGGGGGAGAGGTAGGGACCACTCATCCCTTTCCAAAATATCATATACTATCTCATATACTATTCCTAGTTCCGTAAGTCAAGTCAAGTCAGCGAGTCAGCACAGGCTGAGACGTTGGGGTACTTAGTGTCGTGCGGTCCGGAGGGACAGGTAGTGGTTGAGGGTCTCACGTGAGTTTGAGTGAAGGTAGTTCAGCCACTACGGTAGGTCGGTAGAGTCGGACAGCAGGGGAAAAGGAGGACGGAGGTTAGGGCGGGTCGTAGTCTCAGAAAAGGTTACACAGTTGAGAAGCGTACCCCACTGGTTTCATAATCTCAAAGTCGAAATCGTAGTAAGGAAGGTTTCTTGTGGGTCCCGACTAGAGGAAATCTTACCTGACCAACCTAGAGGAACGTCAGGTTCCCTGAGAGTTCTCAGAAGAGGTTGTGGTGTCAAGTTTGCGTAGTTAAGAAGACGTGAGTCGAAAGAAGTGTCAGGTTGAGGGTGTAGGTATGTACTGGTAACCTTTTTGGTGTCGGAACTGATCTGCCTGGAAACAACCGTTTCATTACAGAGACGAAAACTTATACGATAGATCCAACCAGTATTGAAAAGAAGGTTCCTCCTTCACAGAAGATTAAAGTACCGACGTTAGTGGTAGACGTCACTAAAACCTCGGGGTTTTTATTTCAGACTGTGACAAAGGTGACAAAGGGATAGATAAACGGTACTCAACTACCCTGGTCTACGGTACTAGAAGCAAAAGACTTACAACTCGAAATTCGGTTGAAAAAGTGAGAGGAGAAAGTGAAAGTAGTTCTCCGAAAAATCAAGGAGAAGTGAAAGACGGTATTCCCACCACAGTGGATGTATAGACTCTAATAACTGTAAAGAGGGACGTTAGAACTAAGGTCGAACACGAAAAAGGTCGGATCGCAAAGAGTACTACATGAGACGTACATCCAATTTATTCGTCCTACTGTCATATGTCGGAACTGCATGAGGAAAAGGATAAACATTGGTCAGACAACAAAGTACAGGTCAAGATTGAAAATTAGTTCTGTAATTGTCAGAATATAAGGAAGAAGACGTTTCAAAGTTTTCCACCCCAACGACTGTTCTAATCCCACACACGTCCCAGAGTCCACCAGATCAGAGGATTAGAACTAATCGGAGAGACCAGGAAATTAGAGTGGAGTCCACCAAAGGAACGACAAGAAGGGAACTAATCGTTGACGAGACATCAAACCTTGACTTTCAGTACCTCCGACCTCAGAACGAATATTCTTTACCCCCTGTTTTACCCGAGGTGCAGGTCCACGGGATACTCCGGAACGAGTCGTAGTGTCCTTGAAGGGACCACCAGTCCCAATTCTCCGGAACGAAGGTGACGTCTCGTCACCCTACCCCCCCACCCCCACCCCCCACCCCGTCCTGGGACCTAGGTAGAGTTTCCTATGTGTATTTTATAGAAACTTCAGAAACCGTCTTGACTTTGTGGGTTGTTTACCTTGTACAATTGATGAACTACTTAGTAAGAAGAAAGGTCTCTTCCAGTGTCAAACTTTTGGAGAAACTCTTGGTGTCTTGGAGCAGTCCTCTGGTGGACTCCACTCTTGTTTCCTCATGTACGAGACGTATGTGGGACTAGAAATGGTCGTTGGGGCAGGAACTTGGTGACCATAGTTCAGTCAGTTAGTCAAGTCAGCGAGTCAACACAGGTTGAGAAACGTTGGGACGCCTGACATCGTACGGTCCGAGGGGACATGTAGTGACTGAGGGTCTGGAACGAGTTTGAGTACAGGTAACTTAGTCACTAGTGTAGGTTGGTAGAGTAGAAGGCAGCAGCGGAAGAGGGCGGAAGTTAGAAAGGGTCGTAGTCCCAGAAAAGGTTACTCAGTGAAGAAGTTTAGTCCACCGGTTTTATAACCTCAAAGTCAAAGACGTAGTCAGAAAGGTTACTTATAAGTTTTACCTAAAGGAAATCCTAACTGACCAACCTAGAGGAACGTCAGGCTCCCTGAGAGTTCTCAGAAGAGGTTGTGGTCTCAAGTTTTCGTAGTTAAGAAGCCACGAGTCAAAAGAAATACCAATTTGAGAGTGTAAGTATGTACTGATACCCTTTTTGGTATCGAACTGATCTGTCTGGAAACAGCCGTTTCATTACAGAGACGAAAAATTATACGACAGATCCAACCAGTATCGAAAAAAGGGTTCCTCGTTCGTAGAAAATTAAAGTACCGACGTCAGTGGTAGACGTCACTAAAACCTCTGGTTCTTTTATTTCAGACAGTGACAAAGGTAACAAAGGGGTATATAAACGGTACTCCACTACCCTGACCTACGGTAGTAGAATCGAGAAACTCACAACTCAAAATTCTGTTAAAAAAGTGAAAGGAGAAAGTGAAAGTAGTTCTCCGAGAAATCAAGGAGGAGTGAAAGACGGTATTCCCACCATAGTAGACGTATAGACTCCAATAACTGTAAAGAGGGACGTTAGAACTAAGGTTGAACACGAAGTAGGTCGGGTCGTAAAGCGTTCTACATGAGACGTATTTTCAATTTATCGTCCTACTG
Organism: Capra ibex; assembly: GCA_006410555.1. Classification (NCBI taxonomy): domain Eukaryota; kingdom Metazoa; phylum Chordata; class Mammalia; order Artiodactyla; family Bovidae; genus Capra; species Capra ibex. The sequence goes on along the minus strand of SJYO01026388.1, from coordinate 29,182,111 downwards.
TTATATGTTGGAACGATATGAGGAAAGGGTTAAACCTTGGTCAGACAATAAGGTACAGGTCAGATTGACAACGAAATACTGGACGTATGTCTAAAGAGTCCTCCGTCCATTCCACCAGACCATAAGGGTAGAGGACTTCTTAAAAGGTGTCAAATAACACTAGGTGTGTCAGTTTCCGAAACCGTATCAGTTACTTCGTTTCCTCTATTTGAAGACCTTGAGAACACGAAAAGCTACTAGGTTATAATCGTTAAACTAGAAACCAAGGAGACGGAAAAGACTTTGGTCGAACTTGTAGACCTTCAAGTGCCAAGTACAGGACAACTTCGGACCGACCCTCTTAAAACTCGTAATTAAACGATCACATACTTTACTCACGTTAACACACCATCAAACATATAAGAAACCGTAACGGGAAGAAACCCTAACCTTACTTTTGACTGGAAAAGGTCAGGACACCGGTGACGACTCAAAAGGTTTAAAAGACCGTATAACTCACACCGTGAAAGTGTCTTAGTAGAAAATCCTAAACTTTAACGAGTTGACCTTAAGGTAGTGGAGGTGATCGAAACAAGTATCACTACGCAGTATTCCGGGTGAACTGTAGAGTAAGGTACTACAGACCGAGATCCACTCACTAGTGTGGGTAGTACCAATAGACCCAGTACTTCTAGAGAAAACATATCAAGAAGACACATAAGAACGGTGGAGAAGAAGTAGAGAAGACGAAGACAATCCAGGTATAGTAAAGACAGGAAATAACACGGGTAGAAACGTACTTTACAAGGGAACCATAGAGATCAAAAGAACTCTAGAGATCAGAAAGGGTAAGTTAACAAAAAGAGATAAAGAAACGTAACTAGTGACTCCTTCCCAAAGAATAGAGACGAACATAATAAACTTTGAGACGTAAGTTTACTCATATAGAAAAGAAAAGAGGAAACGGAAAACGAAGAGAAAAAAGTCGATAAAACATACCGGAGAAGTCTGTTGGTAAAGCGGAAAAACGTAAAGAAAAAGAACCCTACCAGAACTAATGACGGAGGACATGTACAGTGCTTGGAGGTAGGTGTCAAGAAGTCCGTGACAGATAGTCTAAATTAGGGAACTTAGATAAACAGTGAAGGTGACATATTAGTATTCCCTAAACTAAGTCCAGTATGGACTTACCAGATCACCAAAAGGGATGAAAGAAGTTAAATTCAGACTTAAACCGTTATTCCTCAAGTACTAGATTCGGTGTCAGTCGAGGACCAGAATAAAAACAACTAATATATCTCGAAGAGGTAGAAACCGACGTTTCTTATATTAGTTAGACTGAAGTCATAACTGGTAGACCACTACAGGTACACATCTCAGAAGAGAACACAACAACCTTCTTCCACAAACGATACTGGTCACACAAGAGAACCGTTTTGAGACAATCGGAAACGGGACGAAGTAAGACATGGGGTTCCGGTTTAGACGGACAATGAGGTCCATAGAGGACTTGAAGGATGAAAACGTAAGGTTAGGGGATATTACTTTTCCTCTGAAGGGACCGTCGAGTCTACCATTTCGTAGACGGAGGTTACGTCCTCTGAGTCCAAGTTAGGGACCCAACCCTTCTAGGAGACCTCTTCCGTTACCGTGGGGTGAGGTCATGAGAACGGACCTTTTAGGGTAGCTACCTCCCCGTACCATCAGATGTCAGGAACCCCAGTGTTTCTCAGTCTGTGTTGACTCGTTGAAGTGAAGTGAAGTATTACTTTCCTATGGAAAAAACCCACAATCAAAATCTTCCAAAACATCCAGAAGTATCTTGGGAACTTGAAGTCGAAGAAGTCGTAATGACCGACCCAGTGTCTGAACCTAATGACACAATGACTTGTCAAACGGAACCTTTGCTTCTCGAGTAAGACAGTAAAAACTCTGACGTTGGTTCATGACGTAAATCCTGAGAAAACAACTGATACTCCCGATGAGGTAAAGAAGATTCCCTAAGAACGGGTGTTATCATCTATATTACCAGTAGACATAATTTAAACGGTCAAGACCAGGTAAAATCAAGTGACTAAGGATTTTACAGTTACAAGTGAGAACGGTAGAGGACGAACTGGTGAAGATTAAAGGGTAAGAGTTGTACGAGAAAATAGAAATCGAGTCTTACCATAAAGTTGGTAAAACCACTGAATCAAAAAGACCCAGAGAGAGTACATATGTACAATTTGACAAACTAAAAGAAGACAATTTTTCTATCATTTAATTTTGCACTTTTATTTTTTCGTTAAGTACTCGTGTAAAATTTAATATACTTTTGGTTTTTGGTTGTTTTTTGGATCTTTCTTCACTATCAGGTAGTTGTCACAGTGTTTGTGCATTTGAGTACGACAAAGAACTACCGTGTTATTTATGTCTGTGGGGACTGGTGAACCAAATACTAGGAGACTGGTCTCTGTAGGACTGAGAGTCTTGATGTTAAATTCTTTACAGTGTCGCCCTTAAGGAATCACCGGTTTACCAATCTCGAACCGTAAACAGTGAAGGTACTGGACCCAAGTTAGGGACCAACCCCTCGATTCTAGGACGTTCGGTTCACCACACCGATTTTCTTATTTTATATTGAATTTTGAGTGGATATACATTTTGATTTTCACGAGACTAAATCAGTAGCGAAATACATTTTAATTTATAAACTCGATATAATTTCCGACCTCAGGTCTGAACATTCGAGTTGAGAGTCAAGTTAAGAGTCACAGAAAAGAAGACTGGATCACATCGGGATACTCCCTTACGTTTGAACCGGAAGATCCACCAGATTTGATCAGTCTTGATGTTACACGGTGTCGTCCCCGGTCAAAGATACTTTTTTTAATTTTTTTGTGTTTATGTATACATGAGTGTGTTTTGATGAAGAATTGGAGTGTCGTCAAAAATTTTTATAATAAATCGTTAAATTTCAATTTTTTTATCAGTAGATTGTTTTACGACTAAAAAGATTTCCGGTCGCTGATTCAACTAAAATACATTAGGTTGTCGTGACATAAGAAAATAGAGGAAGGTTTTAGTACGTATTATTGTGTCGTTAAAAGAGTCAACTATTATTATGACTAATTGAGGATAATGACCGTCTAAATTGTTACATAAACATCAGAAAATGTTTATTGAATTTGATCATTTACATCGACACATAGTGGACACATTTTACAGTTGTCATATTAGACTTAAACAATCCCCTTCGTGTGATTGACTGGCGGATGGGACCGGTCCGTGGTGTCATTGATAAACGTACTCAACAAAATCCTGTCCGCCAGGGTCATTCCTTATGTCTTCCTTATTCGGTGGTGGTTGGTCTTCTGAAACCCTTTCCAGCTTTCCTCTGTGATGGAGGGTATTAGGAAGAACGACCGTAGGAGAACCGACTTGTTACATACGTGGAGATCCTTCCCGAGACTCAGTCTTACTAACCAGTTTCTGTTGTACCTTTTATTGGGATAGTGGTATTTTGGACTCTGACGTTCGGTACGCCGTCTCGTCAAGAGGACCCAAGGGAATGGGATGACGAGAGACGGGTCCACGGGGAAAGGTTATTTTAGAAACCAAACAGTCATACACACAGAGGAACCTGTTAAGTAAAGGTTCACAATCTGTTCCCGGGTGAGAACCCGGGACCTTCCCCAGGGGGAAGGACGTTGTTTAAGTATATTATATACTTCAAAATAGTGAAGGCGTGGTCTATATTAAACATTGACGGAAACGAATGACGTGTTTACGTTGGTTCGTCCAATATTTAAGACCCCTCATACACGTAAAAAGACCTCTGTTGTAAATATTGAGAGTTTCTACAAGTTTTCCCAACCACTAAGGTCTTTTGAGTTCCGAGTGTCATAAAAATTTTCGACAGAAGGGTCTTTATTTGGGTGTGTGATTTCCGTTTAATTAGATACTGTTTCCTCGATTCTTATGTGTCACCTCTTTTCTCTCAGAGAAGGTATTCACACGATACTTTTGACCTGTCGATGTACTTTTTCTTACGTTAATCTTGTAAGAGAATATGGTATACGTCATTATAAGTTTTACCTAATTTAGGATTTACATTCTGACCTATGGTATTTTAAGGATCTCCTTTTGTGTCCGTCTTGTCAAACTGTATGAAGTGTCGTTAAAAAAAACCTAGGAAGAAGGTTTTGTTTCCTTTATTTTTCGTTTTTATTTACTTACCCTGGATTAATTTGACTTTTCGAAAACGTGTTTACCATGACAATTTACCTTCTTTTTAAAATGTTTACTATATTGATTCTTCCCCAATTATAGGTTGTATATATTTGTCAAGTAAGTTGAACTGTAGTTTTTATGTTTGTTGGACTAAAATTTTACCTCGTCTTGATTTGTCTGTAAAAATGTTTCTTTACATCTAACGGTCGTTCGTGTACTTTTATACGAGTTGTAACGATTAGTGGTCTCTTTACGTTTAATTTTGCTGTTACTTTATGGTAGTCTCTGTACAGTCTTACCGATAGTAGTCTTTCTTGTGTTTATTGTTTGTTGCCACTCCTGACCTCCTTCCCTTTAGGAACATGTGTCGACCACCCCTACATTTGACTACGTCGGTGACACCTTTTGTCATACCGTCCAAGAGTTTTTTTGATTTTTATCTTGGTGGTACACGGGGTCGTTAAGACGAGGACCCATATAAAAATTTGTTTTGTTTTGTGATTAAGTCGTCTTCTTACCCATTTCTTCTACACTACGTTCCTGTTACCTTTTGATGAGTCGACGTTTTTTCTTACTTTTAAACGGTAAATGGTGTTGTACCTACTAAACCTCCCGTAATACGATTCACTTTATTCAGTCTCCTTCCGTTAATGACATATAGTGAATATACACCTTAGATTTTTTATGTTGGTCCCTTATATTATTTTTCCGACTCAGTGTGTATGTCTTTTGTTTGATCGTCCTATTGTCATCTCTTTCCCTTCCCCCTCCCCGTTATATCTTTATGTCCTAATTCTGTGTGTTTGATGAGTGAAATTTTATTTGATGTTCTTATAAAATATTTTGTCCTCCTTACGTCGTTTACTCATATTCGAAATTTTTAACACTTAGTGATAAAACATATGGTTATTAAATACATCATATTGCATAGTCCGAAGGGACCACCGAGTCTCCTATTTCGCAGACGGACGTTACGTCCTCTGGGCCCAAGCTGGGGACCCAACCCTTCTAGGGGACCTCTTCCTTTACCGTTTGGTGAGGTCATAAGAACGGACCTCTTAGGGTACCTGGCTCCTCGGACCGCCCGATGTCGGGTGCCCCAGCGTTATTTTTTATTTAATGAATAGATTTTTTTTTTGTTTTTTGGAGAGAAGTTGGTGCACCTTAGTTAGTGGGCCTCCACCGAAGGCCAAGTCGAGTGTCGATTAGCCAGGAGGTCCGGCGGGTGTGAGGGGTGCGTCAGGAGGATCTGTGCCGAACGTCGTCTCCAGCGACGCAGCGGTAGTGGCGCGGGGACGCGGAGCGGGTCGGGCGAGAGTTGCGCGGCCGCGGCTGCCTTCCCCGCCCCGTTTCTGTCCCGCCCCCGACCTCCGCCCGCCAGCCGTTCCGCCGACCCTCCCCCCGCCCCTCCCTCCTCGTCGCGACTGCATGTCCATTGACGCGGGGACGCCCCGGTCGCCACTGGGTTCGGGCGCGGGGGGAGACAACGAAGTAGCGCGCGTGCACCCTTCATGTCCTCGCCGCTCGAGGAGAGGGAACCGACACGAGGGCGGTCCCGAGGCGCACTCACAGAGCGCAGGACGGGGCCGGGCCGGTCGAGCCCTGCGGGGCACCTGGGCCCCCCGGTTTCGACAGGCGAGGACCCAGACCGACGAGGACGACCGACGTCTGCGTCTGACGTTCGAGGTCCTGAGACCACAGGTCAAAGGGAACTGGAACTCTTGGACGCTTCCACGCGTCGGGCTTCCCCATCCCTCCCTCGCTCCCCTTGTACTGGAACAGAGTCGTCAAACAGTCGGAGACTCGGTTCTCTAAAAATCAAAGTTAACTGGATTTTCGTCAAGTTAGTCCAAGAGGTAAGCCTCATCAATTGTCCGAGTCCTTGTACCTCGCTAAGGTTCACAGGGCGCCCAAGTCCTGTCGCAGCGGAGACGTAAGGTCAGCAACGAAAAGAATGTCTGAAACCAATCAAGTGTCTAAAATATAGAGCGGACTTCTAGAGTCAGTTTTGGTGACAGTCCGAAGGACGGCGCTAGTAGGGACATACAGGTGCGACAGCGCGGTTTCTTTAGAAAATTTTTCGTTATGACGGCCTATGAAGGGATGGATTCTAGAAAGATATTGAGAGTGCGACAGACCTATTCAGGTGCGAAACTATACCTTCCGAGGACCTCTAGATTGGAGAATAGGAAGTTGGGTTAGAGTAGAAACGAGAAGTAAGATTACGTATCTAAGAAAACGATACGAAAGTGAAGTGTCATAAATTAGTTCGTGAATGGTGCACGGTCCGTGATAAGACCCGTGAACCCGAACTCGTCTCCTTTTTTCGTGGCCATTGTCCAATATAAGATGATCGTCTCAGTAACCGTGGGGTGACGTCATGAGAACGGACCTTTTAGGGTACCTGTCTCCTCGGACTACCCGACGTCAGGTACCCCAGCGATTCTCAACCTGTGTGACTCGCTGAAGTGAAAGTGAAGTGAAAGTACGTAACCTCTTCCTTTACCGTTGGGTGAGGTCACAAGAACGGACCTCTTAGGGTCCCTACCCCCTCGGACCACCCGACGACAGAGACCCCAACGTGTCTCAGCCTGTACTGACTTCGTTGAATCGTCGTCGTCGTCATCGTCTCAGTAATTTTTTTTTTTTTTCTTTCTTTTGGTCATTTAATATATTGTACTATCGTCTATTACGATACTACCTTCTTTCATCTTGTCCCCTCTAACGCTCGCTCCTGTTCTATGGACAATTTACCTCAACCTTACTCATCTGAAGTGACTCAATTTTTACTCAATAGGGACGTCTATTGGACCTGATTCCCACATCATCCCGTGGACCTTGTTTCCTCAGATGGGTCTTCAAACAGACAACACATGATCATAGAAGTCCTTCCTCGACTCATTCGTTCCCACTCTCTCCGCCCTCTACTCCAGTCTCTCCTTTACCTCCCCGGTCTAGTGTGTCCCGGATATCCCGTTCCCTCCCTCAAACGAAAAGTCACGAAAACATCCTAACACTCCCTTCCTCTCTGTACTATGTTTAAGGAAAAATTTTCTCAGTTAGACTGACTGACGACATACCTCTTGTCTGACACTACCTCGGAACCATCAGTGAGACTACTGTCTACCTCCGGACTTAGACACGATTGTCACCATTACCACTTTCCCTTTGGTTTACAAAACCTCTATTCGGTTGTACTAAAGGACTGTATTACCTAAACTCATCCCCCCTTTCTCAGTTCTCACTGACCTTCGAAAGGAAGAGTCCTTGATCTTCCCACCTCAATGATAATTGCCTCTACCCCTACCGACGTCGATCTCGTCTAAACCCCAACCTCTATATAGTCTCAAACAAAGTCCCGGTTAATTCTTACTTCAGGGACAATACGTAGGTTTACCTATACAGCTTATCCGTCAGTCTATGATACAGTCCTAGGGGTTCTGGTGGAGATCCAAGTGACTAAAGTGACCCTTCTGAGTTGTCCTGAGTCGATACCCAGTACCGATACTAAATGTTGTCGTTTTACTATGTTGTACGTTCCAAGTTCTACGGACCCTGTTTCAGATCTTCTTTGCCCCACGTCAGAAGGTTCTCCGGAGAGCGTCACCGCGTATGTCCTGTACCCCACACTGTCGTGGAGTCACGGAGTCCCTTGTCAATGGATCAATCACCCAGAGTCCGGGAAAGAAAGAGACGATCGATTACTTAGGTAATCATTCTTCTACACTTTCCCCCATCTTACGTCTAGACGTGTTAAACGAGTAAGGATCGAGACTAAACGACGTCAACCTCCAACTTTCAAATCTCTGAATGAGACCCAAAATATTTCACTACTAGACCATAGGAACCGTTTCAGGTAATAATTTTCGAACATTACATACAGTCATCTGTCACAAAGAACAAGACTCTAAAAAAAAAAAAAAAGGATTTTATTTAGTTCCCGTAAGGGACCACCGGATCACCAATCCTAAGACCTGAGAAGTGACGACCCCGAGTCCAAATTAGGGACCAACCCCTTGACTCTATATCGGTTTCCGTCCGCCCCGCCCCTCGCCCCTTCCCCACTTCGTGACTCGTCAGTCATGGGTTCGATTAAACCCCCTCACTCTTCTCACCTTGGACAAAAGTGTACATAATCGTAGGTCAAACTGGAAGTACTGGCAGGATACTCCAGTCATGTAATTCATGTCGGCCTTCTGAGTGGTCCATGTCACACGTACCGGAACCAAGTACACCTGGTTGTACCGGAAAACATCCTCCCTTGTACCATGTCATAGTCCACATTGCACAAGTGTCACACATACCAAATACATCATTCTTACGGTTCTATGGTGTGAACACTTGATTTTGGCTTAACAGACAAAGTCCATCATACACGGTACCGATACTGATCACAGTCTGACGGGCCGTCGCAAAATTCTTTCGGTCTACGGACCTGACCTGAGACGTCTCGTGACGCTCCCTGTGGAAGTGTATTTCCGACACGAAGGACCTTAGCTATGAACATAAACAGATCACGGTTCAATTTACGTAGTTTAATATTTTGTGAGACGGTATTGTAAAAGAGTGACTCTGAGGGTCCCGAAGACTATAGAGGTCTTATATAAAAAGGTAAAAGGCATTCTGAGTTTTCATTATATTCGAGATTTTTTAGGTGATTTTTCTGAGATGTTTTTCACCTTCTACTTCCCCTGAGACTACTTCTCTCCCTGGTATTACTCTACTCACTCGACCTTCTCCTCGGGCTCCTGTTGGGGTCACTCCAGTTTCTGATATTTCTGGACCTGTTTCATCATGTCAGAAAGGCCATACTGCAATAGGACTTCTGCCCGGATCTATAGCCTTCCTTCATTCACACACGCAAAAGTATGTTTTAGTGAACAGAACTAACAAAATTTCGTCGTAATGGTTAGTGTACCGAGTATAATGTCACTTCCCATTGGTCTCTACACTTTCTTCGAATGTCCTTGGACCAGGTTAATAAAGTAGGATATTCACTTTTTTGCTTAAGGGTTTCTTCAGTTTACTGACGGACGTTTAGGGTACACGACATAAAGGAACTGAGATTCTGGATTAGTTGACATTCTACTTGGTGACTACATTTTTGTCGAAGAACTCCTTTTTTCCTTGGTGGTACAATCTACATATATCGTTCGTGTCTTACGTAGACCCAAGGTGTTTACGATGCACTCTGCCATATAGAATCTTCGTCGTAGTACACCACCAACTTTGACGTCCGAAACATAGGTCTGATGACTCCGAAATTAGGACCGAAAAACACTGGAACCTGTTCAATGAATTTTAGAGACACGTCAAGGGAGTAGACATTTTATTCCCATTATCTTGACCGAAATCTTCCACCACCGATCCTAATTCAGTCAGTCAGATAGAAAGATATCGTAAATGTTGTTACACACCGTGTACCCAAGAGTTAAAAACAATCGATACTACTACTTTTATGATACACACAAGTATATATATCACATACCTCTATAATTCGTATTGGAAGTTCCAAAGAAATTAGAGTAACAAAGAAACGATCTGGACAATGTATTATCACTAGAAGTGACAAGTAAGTAAGGAAATCGTTAGTAACACACGTATGAGTACGTTTCATTCTTGACGGGATCCTTATTCTTTAATTCTAAGGAAACAGATTAAACATGGAAATACAGGATTAAATTACCGTATCAAACTAAAAAATTAGGTACTTTGAATTTCTGAGTATTTCTACTGAGACTCGGGTGTCCGTGGGAGTAGTCCTGAACTTACAAGAGATTTTAGACCGTCCGAGTAATTCCCGGAGGGACAGAGAGTGTCATCATCGATCATGACAATAATCCTTTTGGGGGTTGTAGTTAGTGATCCTCAGACATAGACGGAACCAGATCAGCGGGGTGACTAATTTAAGTCTCTCTAGTCGTCACCGACCTAATCGTAAAGGGGTCGGAGTCACGTCTAGTCGTCTCCCAAAGAATTGTCGGAGTGGTGTCCACACCATTGACCGAAAAGAGAGTCTCGTGCACTCCCCTTCCATCGTGGGTGAGTAGGACTGACAGCACCCAGTGTCCTCGATAGTGGGTGCACTTCAGGGGCGTCTCGCGACGAATGGACGGGAGGGCGAGACCGTCCAGAAACGTCGTCGGCGTAGATGAGTCGCCACGGGAAACCAGAGGGACAAATCTAAGGATACCCTCGTCAACTGAAAGTGAAAGGGTTACGGGTCTTACCTCTAAAACACCCCTCCGGCCAGTGACAGTCTTTTTCCTAATAATTATCGGTCATAAAAAGAGTTTTAATATATTAACAAAACTTATATAAAGATAAAATTTCGTGAAACTGAAAAAAAAAAAAATTCGTTTCACCTTCTACGTAAGATGTTTCCACTTGAGTCCGACTTACCCCTTTTTGATACCTTCTTTTCGTCCTGCCATTCTATGATACTGGTGGTTTATAAAAACACACAACAAGACAGGAGTCAATTGCGGAAGGGGTCAGAGGGGACCCCGAGGAAGGAGGCCCGTAGTCACCGAGGAGTCCATACAGACAGAATGGTGGAGACTCCAGAGGGAGTCCGGATCGGTGTGTCGAAGTCAGTGTGTCTGGTGAACGACAAACATCGGTATTACTGAAACTCTACTTCGAAGGAGAAAAAGAAATTTTAAAATTCTCTTCAGTGATAGTCTTGACCTTTTTTAGATAATTAATTTGAATTCAATAATTACAATCGGGGATACTTTAGTATTATTAGTCCGGTTTTTGTTTGCAAACTAGGTACATCTCCAAAGAAACCGGACGACATTGGACTCGTCTACACGCTAAGACAAGTCGAGTCGTCTTCAATGTGACGAGACACACGTCTCGTCGGTAGTTTTTCAAAGGCATAAAGGACTATCGAGACAACTATGACAACAAAACACTGTCTTAATAAGTATTCACAATGTTCTTTTACTTAAAGATCATAGACCACAATATTATTTACTATATATATAAGAATATTTTTACATAAAAACATTTTTATTCAATGTACGTAGATCTTAATTTTATAATTATGATCATCATAAATAGAAACCTCTCCCGTTACCGGTGGGTGAGGTCCTGAGAACGGACCTTTTGGGGTACCTGTCTCCCCGGAACATCCGACGTCAGGTACCCCAGCGATCCTCAGCCTGTGCTGACTCGCTGAAGTGAAAGTGAAAAGTGAAAGTACGTAACCTCCTCCTTTACCGTTGGGTGAGGTCACAAGAACGGATCTCTTAGGGTCCCTGCCCCCTCGGACCACCCGACGGCAGATACCCCAACGTGTCTCAACCTGTGCTGACTTCGCTGAATCGTCGTCGTCGTCATAAATAGAAACTCACCCGTAACACTCAATAAACAAGTACACAAAATAAAAGACTTAAAAAATACTCATACAAAGTGAAAGTATTAACCCTTTTTATTATTACTATCATTTTCAATTGTTCTGTCAAAATTTTTCATGTACCGTCTCTGGGAATTTTTGACACCGTCTGTGACTGGGAACTCCGTAACCGTCTGTCTTAGATTGAGGATCAGTCACAGGTCCCTTATTTACAAGGTCGCCTCAATCTGTGTGAAAACTTCCAAAAGTAAAATCGAAGAGAGCATAAAGTTTCGTTGAGACCCTAGCCTCTTGTACTCGACGTAGCGCAAGGGGACCTTGCACCCTCCCACACTCGGTAGGCGACACCTGGATCCACTCGTGCCTCCGACAGAAGTCTCCGGGACGGACACGAGTCGCACCAAGAACGTCGACCCACCTGACTTCTCCCCTAGGGGTCACGAACAGAACCGGTGGTTCAGAGTTCCGGGGACAGGGAGACTTCCGTGGGCGGGACCGTCCAAGTCTGACGCCCACAGTCGGGAACGAGACACTCGACGTCCTTCAGTCCGTGAGGTCTGTCCGTAGACCTGTAGTTCAGGAAGAACAGGAAATTAACGAAAAAGGACACATCGGGTCGGGGGAGAGCGGTCGGCGTCACAAGGTTTGTGTTCTGGACAAGAACCACGTCCTACGGAGACGGTCCCGGAGTAAACGTCTATGGTGTCTAGATAAAAAAGAGGGAGACGAAACTCTATAACAATTGATGTCAGATTAACGACGAAGAAGTAAGACGAAACCCACAAGATAACAGAACCGACGGAAGGTCGAAAGAGGACTCCCAGTCGTTTCCTTCCCGGGTCGTAATTGTGTGCCGACGGAACAAAGATCCTCCGGACCATCGGTATCATTGACGTCGATTTCCCTCTAACCTTTACATCTATGAACCTTGTCGGGGATTAGGGTCGGTCAAAACGAAACACAGATGACACGGCAGAGGGTGTCAACTTCCCTTGCTTCTTGTGGAGGGGAAGGCACCGGACGAGGCACCCCGAACACGGGTCGACGATTCCTATGTATGCCCAACTAAAAAGAGACATATAGGAAAATACGGAAAATGTAGAACATAGTATACTTAATTACATAAGGAAATAAATTTTTCCTTAAAGTTACTGTGTCTCAATACGGTTTTTTCCATTTCGTCTCAAAGGTTCGGAACATAAAGACTTGTAACTAAAATTCACGGATATATCCAACCGGTGTACCAGTACAAAATTTTTAACTTGGGTCGTCTTGAAGTCCTCTTGACTGAGGGGGACGGGGACGTAGACCGGGTCTACTACGGGAGTATGGGTGTTTCTCTTCGTCAGTAGTTCGGAGCGACACCACAATCAGAGAGACGAAGAGTCGGGTCTCCTCTCTTTCAATTACCAAATTTTAGTCGGGAAACTCAAAACCCGAAGGGCTTAGGTGGACGTTACGTCCTCTGGGGTCAAACTAAGGACCCAGCCCATAAGAACCCGAAGGGAACACCGAGTCGACCATTTCTTAGGTGGACGTTACGTCCTCTGGACCCAAGTTAGGGACGGAACCCTTCTAGGGGACCTCTTCTCTTTCCGATGGGTGAGGTCATAAGAACGGACCTCTTAAGGTACCTGACATATCACGCTTCTCAAACTGTACTGACTCACTGAAAGTGAAGTGAACACTCAAAATGTAGGTCGACGGTCCTAACTGGTCATACCGCAGCATCACTCGTCCACACGTAAGGGTGCGACAACTGACTCATAACCCGGATACCTACAGAACCTACCCAACGAACGGAATCATTTCATGTCTATAAGGTTGTCGTACTTCAATCCTGACGGAATCCCTCATAAGTAACCTTTTACGTCATTTTTCGTAAACCGTGCTACTGAAGAATTTGTCTTCGGGGGTTCGTTGGAAAATTTGCCCATGGATACGGGTGAATTCTCAGGCACCGGGTGTGTACTCCCAGGGAGAGACAGAAGGACGGGACGGAGAAGTTGGGACGCGGGTAGGGACCGAACCTTCGCCACCACTCACCAGACTCTACCGGAGACCAGTGGGACCTCACACAACATCATCTTCGGTGTATAGCGTGGACCCAGTCAAATCGGGGAAGGACTCAACGACCCGTCTAGGGGACCCTATGACTCGACGGTCCTGGGCCACAGACAGAACCCGACAAACGTGGGACCGTCGTGATTACACTGACGGGGGGTCCCGTACAGGACGTGAGCGAGTTCGGTCTCGAGGATAGACCTATTTTTACCCAAACTAGAGTCGGGAAAATTGGGTCCAGTCGTAGGAGAAAAGACCCCGTAAGGTAGGAACAAGCACCTCAGGACAGAGAAGGACTACTACACAGCCGGGACCCCGATCGGTCATGACCTTTCGTCAAAGAAATGAAGGTAAAGAAATTCTCTATGTCGACAACAACGTGACACTACTTAAAGATTGTTTAATACGGGACATACGTTACTACATCGAATAGACCCAACTTTAGTTACTTACACAATATGACTTTTAACAGAAGGGTCACGGACATCATTAATGACACGAGTATGAGAGATTCTAATACAGGACGAAGGAAACAAAAAAACGGTAACAATGGTTTTATTTACGAAGGTAAGTTCACAAAGGATTTCAGTACGTTATCCCTACTTTTGGTCTCGGTGTGTCCTGGGTAGGAGTTCGTCGATCGACAGAGTTGGACTTCCTCCCTGTGACTAGGTACAACTCGGTGTACCCAAACTCCGTGGAAGGGTCTCTCCCTCCGGGAAAGTGGACCTCCGTGATCCTATTCACTGACAAAGTTTCCTCGTGGACGGGGGTCCCTCACCAAGAGACCCCTTTTGAGTTTCATCTCTACAAACGTAACCGGACGTAAAGAGTTTTACTGTCGAGACAAAAGAAAAATTAAAAGTCCACTTTCACCCTCTATGCAACCTAGAAGAATAACCTCTCCTATTTCTTCGTCTTTGTCTCTGTCACTACTCCCAATAGGACTTTTTTCACGACCTCCTCTTCTGGTCGTTACTCTTCATGTCTCACCGCAATGCTGCCACCTTCTTCAATGTCAACGGATTTTTCTCGTACGAGTTTATTTACCTAACGAAAAGTCACTGTTTCTACGAAAGATCACCACGTCCTTCCCCGGTCCAAGTTTTCTTCTACAAAAATAATTTTATTTCAAGAGGGTGGTAAACATCTTCTACGACTCGTCAAAACACGTTTAGTCCTAGGCGTAACACCGAGAACTTCTGCGAAGGGAACCTGACCTAAAGGGAGAGTCCGAACTAAATAAGCGAAAAACTGGAGTACTCGTTCTCACTCTAAACATTACTTACTTGACTTGAGTTTCTGCCAAATGTACCAGTCGGGTGACAAAGGGTCCAATTTTCGGAGCCCTCCGTCTCATTTTATTTGACTGGAACAAGAATCACAGAAATAAAGTCAAAAAAGGGCAGCTGGTCGAAGGGACCCAAGTCCGAATTCCGTTTTGGTTCGGCTCAGGTCTAGCGGAAGGAGAGGAATCTCGTCGTCGTGACCTGTTGGGGAAAGAGGTAACTGGAAAGAGTCAATGGTCGCACAACCGGAATCAAGGGAAGTCAAACAGAGGTCTCCAGACCTATCATTTCAACAAGGTTGATTAAGGTTTACCATATAAAGCCCGGGTAAATTTTAATTGACAAATCCAGTTCCCAAACTGTCTGCTTCCGTCGGTGTTCGGAAAACAGACTGTACGTTCGTGCCGAATATGTAAAAATCTCAACAAAAAAAAATTTTTTCTCTCTCTCCCTTTGTATATCTCTGGAATACATCGGGTGTTTCGGATTTTATAAATGTTACTGAGGAATGTCTTTCTTACATTACTGGGAAAGACCAAATTCGACTACCACATGAAAAGTCGACTTTCACCCTTTATGTGTCTAAAAAAATAGTCACTTCTCTTATTTCGTAGTCTCCGGTTAATAAAATTAACAGTTCTGTCACAACATTTTCCCTGACTTTTTTATCGTCAGTATCTTTCCTGTGTGTATTATGTGTAGTAGATTCCCGTCGACGTCTTTATTTGACCAAACGTCCAAGAGTCCTCGTCAAAGGATCGTGACCTTCCTAGCCGAGTTTATCCTCTGAACAATCTGATACAGTACATTTTTCTGAAGCGACCCCAGGAGAATAGACGGGACGTCTTTACGAACTCTTAAGTCCAATTGACTGTCCTTTGAAGATATCGGGTTTCATCACACTACAAACCCGGGCACTCAGACCATCGGGATAGTCGAGTCTAAAGTCTTTTGAGTCCTTTTTACCTAAAAATAAACTTTCGAATTTATTTGAGGGTCCTTCTTTATTATGAGACGTCATATTGTTTTCCTTAAAAGGATAAAATGGTAAACAATCAATGCGAAAATGTAGTCATTTTTATCAATCATGTTAATTAAAGTTGTACTCAATCTCAAAATTAAATCCTCTAATATCATTACTGGTACTAAGAGAAGTGGAGGGACACGGAAGGAAGGTGAGAAAGGGTGGGAGAGAGGGAGAGGAAAAAAAAAAAAAAACAACCCCCCTCCTCCCACCTTCACCTCATCTTTTCCTATCGAAATAACGAAACGGTCTGTTTCTCCCCGTATCATCCGATTACGGGAGATTTGGTTTACAGGGTTGAACTCCTTCTATTGCTGTTCAAAATATCATTTTGACAGAGAAGAGAACTAACGAGAAACCTTTCATTATCTTTCGACTTCTAGAGAACGTACCACTCCCCGTCGCACTGGATCACTATACAGTCCCCAGGACCAAAAATCCGGGAACGGGTATGGTTCGACCCAATGGAACCAGTATGAGACCGGAATTGGAGAGAACTCGAAGTCGAAGGAGTGTCCAGTATTCCCCTAACCGTATGATTAAAGGAATGGAACAGCTCAGAAGATTTCTCCTTCTTTCAATTTTACACAACACACTCTGGCCTACTCGACTGTCATAATTATCGATCTTTCGTCGTTCCCGGTAAACTTTCCAAAAAAAGTGAGACAACCATTAATTCAGGAAGTGGAATCGACCACCCTAAACTGGGTAACGTCCGAAGAGACAAAAACTTTTAGTTTTATTCTTTTTTCTGCAGACCACCATCTCTTACAACTAAACCAGTATCGTTCACAGTTTTTGACTAGAGAGTATCAAGAGATATCGTGTTCCCTGAACCTTGTATAAATACTTTGTCGTCTTTGTTTTTGTTAAGTATTTCTAAATACCTTGAGAACGTCGGGTGAGATTCTATCGACGAAGTATTACGGTTGAACCGTTCCGGAGGAGACTTTTACACTGGTTGTACTACTTTTCTATACCTACAAAGATTACGTCATGTAGAGTTGGGTTACACTAAGACGGGGGACCCCTGTAGACCGTTACGGACCTCTATAAAATCAGACAGTGTTGACTCCCCCATCCTACCCATAGATCACCCATCTCTGGTCACGATGATTTATAGGATATCGCATGTCTATCAGAGGTCTGGAGTTTACAGTTACCACGACTCCGACTCTATAGGACGAGATTACTCCACTGTTCCTTCTTAAAAATGAGGTTATCTAGACCGAAAGTGTCGGTAGTCTTTTTTTTATTATTATTATTTTCCATGAGGTTTAGTCTTCCCTTCTCCATTTTAACAGTGATATACGTCTACTGTACTATGAGATATCTTATGGGATTGTGAAGTTTGTATGTTGACTATATACTTAAGTTGTTCCGTCATCATTTCAATTTTGTATGGGAGTGTGGTATGTGTTTTTATCTTACCGAATTTCTGAACTTATATTCTGTACACTCTGTGGTATCTTGAGGATCTTCTCTCATATCCGTTTTGTAAGAGACTGTATTAGTATGGTTACAAAAGAGTTATCTTTATTTTCGTTTTTACTTTCCCTGGATTAGTTTGAATATTCGAAAACGTTTGAATGTTCGTTTCCTTAGGTATTTTACTTTTCTGTTGGAGGTCTTACCCTCTGTTATAAACGTTTACTATACTGACTGTTCCCGAATTAAGAGTTTGTCGAGTACGTTGAGTTATTTCTTTGTAAGTCGGTTTTTTACCCGTCTTCTGGATTTGTCCATAAGGAGGTTTCTGTGTCTACCAGTTGACCGTACACTTCTCTACGAGTTTTGACGATTAATAATCCCTTTACGTTTAGTTTTGATGTTACCCTATGGTGGAGTGTGTCCAGTCTTGCCGATAGTAGTTTTTCTGATGTTCAATGTTTACGACCTCTCCCACACCTCTCTACCTTTGGGAGGTTGTGACAACCACCTTTACATTTAACCATGTTGACGATACCTTTTGTCATATCTCCAAGGAATTTTTTGATCTCAATGGTATACTAGGTCGTTAGGGTGAGGACCCCTATATAGGTCTTTTCTGTTGATTAAGCCTTTCTATGTACCTGGGGATTCAAGTTTCGTCGTGATAAATGTTATTGGTTAGGTACCTTTGTTGTTGAGTTCACGGATAGTTGTCTACTTGTTTATTTCTCCACCATATATATTTTTTTCTTATCTTATAACGGTAAACGTCGTTGTACCTACCTGGATCTCTAATAGTATGATATACTTCTCTTTTTATGATATATTAAATATACACCTTAGATTCTTTATTATGTTTACTTGAGTAAATGTTTTGTCTTTGTCTGAGTGTCTATATCTTTTGTTTGAATACCAATGGCTTCTCCCCTTATTTACTTCTCATACCCTAATTGTCTATACGAGATGATATATATTTTATTGTTCCTAAATGACTTATCGTGTCCTTTATATAAGTATAGAACATATTACCCTTTCTTGGACTTTTTTACACACATACACAAACATATATGTGTGTATATATCTAGGTTTAGTCAAACGACGTGTGGTCTTTGATTGTGTTATAACATTTAGTTGATATGAAGTTACATTTTTATCTTGTTTTTAAATTTTTATCCAGACCGAAAGGGTCGTTTCAGACTTTTACGAAGATCACGTACAAACGTCAAAAAATTTCTACTTGTTAGATTTTAATACTGATAAAAACATCTCTGGGTGGATCGGAAAAATGGTCATTACCAATTAGGAAAGTTTCTTTCTCGAGAGGAGACCCTTTACACTACGATTAACGTAAAGAGACTGTTTATCGTAAATGGTGGAAAGTACCTTTTAATATATCTACCGACCCGTTATCAAAGTAGTAGTAATAAAAAGAAAAAATCGTAAAACCCCTATTTTCATCTGTAAACACCTCTTTAAAAATCCAGTATCAAATAAACTAGTCATTACTAATCCTCTCCATCTTTTAAGGTAAAAAGTTCTTTGTTTTTTCTTTTGTCTAAAGGAAGTCCTTCCACCATGTACAAGATATTTGAAAGAAGGTCTCACACGTTGCATATCCTCCGTTTATTTTACTGCGAGATGATTTCGGGACGGAATAGAACCAACATATATAAAACCAAAAGATTTTCAATGACGGTTTTAATAGTCAGTCGAATAACTGGTAGAACTCTGTAATCTTTGAGGTAGGTCGTCTGGCGTTTTTCGTCTTGCACTTGTAGAGGGTTTGACGAAAGTACTCAGTGTCGCAACCGAATTTTTAGTCGGTGTCACCCTCCTTAAAGTGGAACCGTTAGTCGTTTGTGGTACTTGGTCCTGACTAAAAAAAAAGGGAACCTCTCGGTTGACAGTGTGTAAATGGTTGTGTGGGGACCCACCTTACCTCTCCACGTGGATATTCTTAAAGGTGACCCTCTGCGACCCCGTGGTCAGGGGGGCGAGGTTCAAGAAAGTTCAATGACAAAGAGAAGAGAAAAGAGGGTACAGAAGCAGGGAATGGAATCGGTTAGTAAGCCTACACAAATTACTTATAGAAAAACAAACGTAAGAACACTTTACACGAAACAACAAAACATGTGTATATAAATATCAAAGTATTCACTGTAACGACATATAAAGTAGAACCCAGAATGAAAGAAGTGAGTCTAGGTAGGTACCGAGAGATCCACGTCTACTAGGTAGCGAAGAGCGAGGCGACGACGGATTATTTATGGCTTCACGTAGGTGATGTAAAACGGGTGGGTGAGAGGGTCACTGTAAGAGGGTGGACTGAGGGAAGTGACGTTTTTTGTGTCGCGACGAAGAAGAGGTCCTGTAGACGTGGTCCGACGGGAGAGTTGTCGCTGTGGGTTTCACTGATTTCTGCGTGTCGGAGTGACTCAGGGACCGTACTGGGTCGCAAGACTAAAGACGATCAGATTAATACTCACACTTTTTCTACATACTTATCAGACTATGTGTGAGAAGAATTCTCACGAAGACGGAAAACCATGGACGATGACGGGGTTACACACGAATCGTAAAGAGACTCCCGAGACTTTAACCTGTTTTGAGAGACTCTGACGGTGAGGAAAAGGAGTTTCTATGTGAACGACCGGGAAAAAAAAAAAAAGTTCAAAAAAAACAAAACAAAACAAGTAATAACCAATTGTCTAGTCCATGTAGTTTTCTTCTTACCACTTTCAGTTGTTAAAACGTTCTAGGACTCCTGTGCCTAGTGAGTGTTACGTGAACTAAGGGAACATCTCTACAGTTGACGTAAGTTACCTTGAGACTAGGACCCTGAAAAAAGAATTTGGATCCCTCTGGAAGGGGTTCCGTCTGTTCACTTTCGGATTTCTGGCGTCAGTCTCATCTTATCGTACACAGATTTTACCCGTTCAAGACAAATCTCTAGACATGACCATTTCGGGTAAATACCTTGGGGTGAGTCTCCCGAATGAATCTATGAAGGGGTGTCTTACACATCCCTTAAAAGAAATCCTAACATCCTCTTTTAGGGAATTGAAAACTAAGACTGTATTCTCTTTTCACTCCGATGTTATTATCGTCGGTTGAGAAACCTAAGTTCTTTTATCATAATTAATGTACTTCTGTTCCATCCGTGGTGGTATACGACTTCATATACGGAACAGTACGGACTGTGACACGGACGTGACTCTAAAGTCGATTAGCCTATGTCGCCCCTCTAGACAGCCTTTATCGTCCTATGCATCGTTGAGACAAAGTCGAGACTCTCGGTCCTCTCAGTCCTTGGACGTAAGGCCATCCATACGGAGGACGGTACCAGAGTCGACAGATGTGCCCCGTCTCGGTTCCAGGAGTCAGACGAATATGGGTACACGTAGAACTTTTAGTTGACTTCGGTTCTCTGTAATACAAAACACGACAATTGCAAGTCTTGGAAGAGGAGGTTCGAATTTGTCCGAAGAATGGATAGTTGCTTACTCTGAACAATCTTAGTACCGTGACACGAGTCCTCTATCATCCACAATGTTTATAAAAACGATTTACTTACTTGAAGAAAATCTCCATCTCTACTAAGAAATGACGTAAGGAACAAGCGAAAGGACACCGTGACTCTCCAAAGGGTTCAGGCTGGGACTGACCCCGTCTAGGTCTTCGAGTCTCTGACACTTGTCAGTCGTTTTGGGGTTCAATTTACTATCCCCTGGTGGTCCGTCTGTCTGTTTGTCTAAATGAGACGTGTCGATGTGTTCACCGTCGTACCTTAAGTTCTCGTGTTTGAAACCTCAGTCGGACCGGTAGTAATCTCCGGGGGCCGAGACGGTCGGTACACTGAAACTGGTTTAATGAATTAGAGATTTTCGTAGGGGTAGACATCCCACCCCTTATGTTTATAGATAGGGTGTCCCAAAGACACTCCTTATTTACTTTATTGCATACAGAGTAGGGATCGTGTAAGGACTGGGTGACGTCCTCGAGTGCTTTACCCTCGAGAATACCTTTTGTCTTGAGGGACATTAAATCGGGGGGGGGGGGGCGGCAGTGAAGACTTATGTGTCGACAGTGTGACGTCCTCTGAGACTTCCTCTTCGATACCGTAAGGTGTAAGAGTTGGAGACAGTTTCTGTACCAATTGGTAGACCTGATGTGTGAAATCTTCCTACTTGTTTAAGGGTGAGGAATTTTATTTCAGTTGCCAGTCCTAAGGGAGACATCTTCACAAGACCGTGGTCGGTGGTATAAACCGGACTACGACTTTGTAAACATTTCGACGGAGAAGGGTGACTGGACTTTCGATGTACTACCGTTCCACTGAGCTTGTGGTCGCCTCCTCCCGTCGGAATGACCCGTCTCCTCCGTCTCAAGTTGTGCTAACATAGTCTTGACTCATAAGGGGAGGGATGAGTCTTGTCCACTTCCCAAAGAAGAAAAGAATAACTGGGTTCCCGTTAAGTCACTTTTGTTTCAGGAGGTCAGGGTCTGACGAAGACGTCGAAGTACTTTGAGGAGGAGGAGATCAAGGTGGGAGGTGACCGGAGACAGTTGACAAAGGATTCTCCAAGAAGAGTGTGGGGTTTCGAACAAACGTACGACTTGAAAAGTGGATTAATTAAGGAGTAAGAGTTTAGATCCGATCGGTAGGTCAAGGAACCCCTTCAAAAGGGACTACTGAGGTGGTTCCTGGTAGGGGCACCAAAGTATCATAATTCCTGGGGGAGTAATTATTTGAATATCAAACATTAAAAATTTTTCAGTTAAAATAAACTTGTGTTGTCCTTCGGTGAATAAAGTCGAGTCTAGATCGAGATGATTCACGATTCGAAAGGTAAAGACCCTACATGTGTCACATAAAAAACTTCAATGTACAAAGACGTCGGAGACCTGTAGTCGTGGACCGTGGTAGAGTAACAGCCACCCCCCCGCCCCCCCGCGCACCGTGAATCTTTACGTCTAAGAGTCCGGGGTAACACTCTTAAGTCCAAGGTTGTCAGTTTTGGAGACCGTCTACCCCGGGGTACTGGACCAATTTGTACGTCAGACCACCCAGACGGGGAATTACTTACGGCTACCTCAGGGTGGGTCTAGGGGAAACGACCGTGTGGGTGGGAGAGACAACTCCCGGTTGATTGGTGAGTGTTACCGGGAAGACCTTGTGACGGGAACCGTTTCCCTCGGTGGGACGGTCCGGTTGATGGGGAAAGGGACCTCCTCTGGAGTTACTGGTTGACCACGGAAACGAAGTGGACCATGATTAAGACGTTTCGTCAAGTACAAGATCCCGCAGTGACGCCTATAGTCACTCCGACCTGACGTCTCTGGTGTGAGGACGAATACCGGAAGGGACCGGGACAAGACGAAGAAAGCGTGGAAAAGAGGACCCTCATCCAGGAGTTAGTTGTCGTGTTCTTGGGATCAGAGTCTGAGACAAGGATTCCTTAGGCTAGGTGCCGTTAATGAAAGTGTTAGAGTTTTTTAAATGAGAATGGTCTTGTACAGACAGGTGTTTACCGGTGTTAATAAAGTCGGTCCCGTTAAACTCTTGGTCGTGAATATGGATTCTAGTCTGTTTGACTCAAAGTCCAGACTTAGACACAAAAAATAACGTACGCCGAGTCCCCCACAAATCAAGGACTCTGTCACTCCACGTGTTCCGTCGGAGATTAGAACCGTAGTGCCAAACAAACCTGGAAGAAAAACGAAGGAGTGGTGTTTTGCCTTTATTGTAACGGGTTGTGTGCCTCAAAAATTTTCTTAATTTACTCTACCATGTGTATGACAAGTCCCAGAATCGAAAGAATTGTCCGAATTAATCCCTTGAATGGAGTGTCCCGAAGACTCTAGAAGTTGGTCGATACTAGGTCCTCTTTGAGAGTCGTCACACGGACCGTACAACATATGTGAGTCCATCCGGGTTGTAACGGTAGGTTCGTTCACCCACTACCTACAAGCACAGAAAGGGTAGTGACCAAACCCCTAAAATCTAAAGAGACCTTCGAGAATTTCACAGGTGACGTAGAGTGGTAAGGTTATTAGTCTTATTAGACCATACCCTAAGAATAAAGACTCTTGACCGAAAATGTCCATTCGGGTGACTTTAAGAGATAATAACAATAAACGTTCTGTCGTCGTCGTTTCTCGAGTCGAAAAATAACTCGGAGAGAGATTTCTCCAAATCAGTTTTTCCGGTTTCGGGGTCCACTAGTAGTGTGAGGAGTCTAAGGACAAAAGTGAAGGAAGAGGAGTCGACCCCGTCCTCCCCACCTCCCCGCTCTGGAGGACGCCCAGTCCAGGGGGTCGGGGGTGTGGCGTCTACTCCGTGGGTTACAACTGTAACCGGTCGCGGAGACGTTTGTTCGGACCGGTCTTCCCGAGTGGCAAATGTGCGGCGAGATTACTCCCGTATCTGACATGGGAGTCACTGCCAGTGGAGTGGGTGGAGTGGCGAGGGCACTTCCGACTTCCGCTTGTCTACGGTCACTCGAGTTACCTGCCTCCGGTGTGACACCTGCGCCCGACGGCGGGCGGCACAATGCGCGCCTACCTGGCTCGTGGAATCACCGTCGACTCCTTTGCCTGAAAAAAAAAAAACCAGCTTTTGTTTCTATGTATGCCGGTCTTTCCGAGATTCCATAGAGCCGAAGTTCAGAACAAAGTTGAACGGATGCCTCTTTTAGCCCGAGGTCAGGGCTGGCCGGGACTGGACGCGTACCGGCGGGCGTGTCCACACGCGCGAGACCCGGCTCACGAACGAGCGAGGTTAGTGTCCGGTGCTGCGTGAAATGTGGTGCACTGGGGTCCAGATTTTTTTACAAACTACCGAACTATAAATGACGCTTTATAATAAATTACTAAATATTAAGCGGTTACTACGTTCTCTTTTTGTACGTAGGGAAACAATAGTCAATTATTATCCAAACGGAACTCCTTGATTTAGGGAGAATTAGGGTTCACCTTTTCTCATTTGACTTTGAGGAGGTCAAACCGTCGTCCCGCCCACACCGTCGGCTGGTCCCTTCCCTTCCAGTCGACGCGGAGATGACGTCCTGACCCTTCGCCAAACACACTCTTTACACGATCCCGAGTAAACCACTGCAGACAGTGAGTCGACACTGTCTGACGTGGCGTTGTGGGTCTCACACCTTCGGGTTCTTTGGCACCACGGGGCTCACCGGGACGGGAGGGGACCCTCCCCCACCACTTCGGGGTCCGTTTCTGTTTATCTGGGTATGGAAGACTCTCTGGAGACGGGATTCTTTTATTCTACAATCCTCTGGCATAAAAATATTGTAAAATATATTGAGTATTTTGTCACGAACATATTTTTAAGTGTGTCAACGATCTCTCGTATGTTAAAGGTTTTTTACAGGACCCAAAAACAATGTAAGTCAAAAGATTCCCACGTGAGTTTAGTTACCATTTTACGTCTGTAATACGTTACAAAGTAATAGAAACCATTTTGATAAGAGTAATAAAACAGAGGAGTGTCATAATTGAGACTATAGGTGAAACGCGTCCCAGACGATAGTGATCCTACAGTCTTTTTGTAATTCCGACCTAGATGTTCTCTGTTCATAGAGACTTACTGTAATTCTCAGGGAACCGGGTCCCGGGGGGTGAAGAAAGAACCGGGATATCGTACACTCTGGAATCAAGGGACTGGTCCCTGTCTTTGGTACGGGGGACGTCACCTTCGTCCCTCGTCATTGGTGACCTGGTGGTCCTTCAGGGTGGTGAAGTGTCGTAGAGAGAGGTACCACTCCGTCCCAATTCTCGAGTTACCGGAGATTAGACTCCAGAACTCTGGGAGGAGGAGTCAGTCCGTTCTTCATTTGTAAACCCCGTTTCCACCTTTTACTTCGGTACAGACGTCCTTGGGTTCACCGGTATGATACCACACCAGTCCGGTCACTGAGAATCGTAAATTTGTCAATTAGACGAATGGTGATTCATCTAGGGTAACCAACCAACTACTAACGACGACACCATGGGGGAGGGTGGTTTGAATTTTTCGTTCCTTCCCACCCCAGGTTGTGACTCCCCCTCCCCGTGTGATTGTGGGTACTGTAACCCGTGTTGAAATAAGGGACAGTTTGGACACAACAGTACATCTGTGTCGGTTTCACTTGCCTTCGTCCTAATCTTGTGAATCATGTAAGTACTGATAAAAGCATGTAAGAAAATTTTGAGTGATTGTCTTTTTCTTCCCTGTGATGGTGGATAACACTGCACGATAAAATGAGTTGTAGTCTTACACAGACACGATGAAGACCTACACTCCCTCTTTTTTAAGGGGTTTGTGTTTGTTCATAATTGTTTTTAGTTTTTTAAATCTACCCCTCCCTCACCCCCAAAACGGTTGTCTAAAATACCTTTTGTACTTTAAAACTTTTTTTAAATCCGTAAAATATTAAGATAACGAAGTACAATTTTTTTTTTTTTTTTTTCGGGGACTTCGGGTGGACATACCGACGTCCGACTCCTGTGGTGTGTCTGTCTGTGTCCTGGACATCCGCCAAGGACCACTCAGTCAGGTCTCTCTGTTCTATGTCGAGTGTGTCTCTCGCAGGCGGAGAGAAGTGACCTTCCCTGAGATTCTAAACCTCCTTCTTCGGGGTATGTCCTTTCCATAATTTCTTTGGTAGTTTTGTGTCAAAGGTTTCTGACTTGTACGAGATCCAACCTTTCTCTATATAAATTGTCCTTTCCATAATTTCTTTGGTAGTTTTGTGTCAAAGGTTTCTGACTTGTACGAGATCCAACCTTTCTCTATATAAATTAAGGATCTTGGACCACTACAGAGATAACACCCATCTGCCCTACTAATTTTTTTTTTAATAATTTACTAACACGAAGACTTCAACGTCCCAGTGTAAGGTGGGAGATCTTTCGTCCCGTTAAAAGCGTACCGAACCTTAGGAGAACCTATGTAGGATCTCTGGTCTTGTTTAAGGTGTCGTGGGAGGGTGGACGTCATAGTCACTCCCTCTCTCACGGTGACGGTAGAAACCCACACACACGTGCGTGTACGTGCGTCCGTACGTGACCACACGACCTCTCTGATTCCGTATCTCTTCCCGGGTCCTCTCCCCCTTCACTCAGAGGCCGACGAGGTCAGGAGGAGGAAAGGTCCGTGTTTCTCCAACTCGAACAATAAGTACAGCCAGGGGAAGTAGAGTGAAGTCAAAAAATGATTCTTTACACACATGTGTACATACACCCACCCACCCTTTCTCAGTAATTCAGGGACACACAAAGGTTCAACATTATTAAATCCAGGCGTCAATGTTGACTTTATTAGACATTTACTGTAAATTTTCGTTTAAATGATTTCAATCTAGCCGTTGAAGTGTGACGAATCTTAGGACAGTAAAATTTTTTTTACCGGTGTTCACGTCCGTTTCAAGGTAGTATGTCAGTGATTTCGACTTCAGGAATAGACATACTTCTCTTAAGTGTCTAACAAAGATAATAAAGACGTAAAATTCCATCGTTTTATAATTCGGTAATCCAATAATTTAATTGTAAGGTGTTCCCAAAATACTGATGGGACACACTAAGTTAAATAAAAGATCGAAAGACCATACTACATAACACAACTGACAAGGGAAAGGGAGAATCCGTGATCGGGGGTTTCAGTCCATCCATTTTCATAACAAAAATGTAATTCCTGAAATGGACAACCCCTCAAAGGACCAACTTTAGGACCTCTCGTACAGTGACCGGACCTCGTCACACTGGAAGGGTTGGTCCCTTCTCTTTTCTCTACAGAGTAGGACTCCGGCTCCCTGGCCGGTCTACATCCTCTCGTCCTGGAAGACCCCCGGGTTTCCCTTTCGAGACTCACCTGGGGCCTTTCCCTATACCCTCGGGATAAAGTCTACCGGACACAGGAAGGTTGTGGTCCATAGGAGTCCGGGTCGGGATCCCTTGTTCCTACACATGACTGACCTCCTCGGTTGTGACTCCACACCACTTCGGTGGTATGTCGAGGGTCTTGGACCAAAAATATGTTTATGTGTGTACCTTTCATTTGTCAAGAACCACTCGGGTTACCCCGGGTAGGAATCTGTTCTTCGGTTTATAGGTGTGTGTCAAAAGGTTCCTTTACACAAACGGAGAGATTGGTCGTAGGAACACATCCTTCCTTTCTCCCGTCACCTTCCTGTGTCGAGTTTACTTCTGTAACACTTGCACAAAGGTGCAGATAGATGTAAGTATAGTGGTAGTAGTGGTAGGTCACAAGAGCAGATGTCCCACTCGTTGTAAGATGACCGTGTCGTCACACTCTGTCCGGTCCGGTCGGCAGGGGTATCGGGGAAGGAGTCGTGGTGTCACCCTCCCTCTCACGTTGACTGGCTCCGGTCTTTCCTGTAGTTTGATGAGGTAGGGGAGGTGGCGGTAGGTTCTCCGCAGGACTGAGAAGGTTTTAGGCTGCATCATTATTTTCTATTCCAGTCATTTTAGACAGAAATACGGTGGACTTCGATAGTCGGTAGTACGTACTTGTACCGTGAAGATTTTTAAAGTATATAGACTTTGGTAGAATTTTTTTTTTTAGGGTCACTGACTTCAGTAGAATGTCATGAAGTAGAGTTTATAATTTTTTTTAAAAAAAGACTCATTTTACCGGAGGTGTCTCGGGTCACTAAATGAATATTTCCCAAAGATTAAAATTTTTTTTTAAAAAAAATTATTTTTAACTTCTACATTTTACACCCGTCTCCTTGTTCTCCCAACGAACTAAACATAAAGTTTACCACTCCCCTGACCCTCCTGTGACGGCTCCTCTCCCTTGGGACTGAGGACTCCGGGGAGGCGAGAGCGTCGAGACGAGAGGGGTCTGAGACCGACGTAGTGGTCCTTGTGTCCTGTCTTCAACTTTCATGTTCTCTGGTTTACGCTCCGAAGCAACAGCACCGGCACCGGCCGACCCGTTAGCTCACACGTTTACGTCGTCCGGGGCGGGGCGGCTATATTCCACGCGCCGACGCCCTGCGCCGAGCCCGAGCACCACCACCCCCCCCTTCCCCGCTCCGAGTCACGGGGGCCATGGGGAGTGAAGAGGTGGAAGAACCGAAAGAAGTCCTACAGCGTAAAGAAAGACAACCCCGCCGCCGTCGCAAGCAGCTACGAGCCCTATGTAAGCATCACGGTGTGGAGGAGGTAGAAGAGGTGGCCCATGTGCCGGAGGTGCATCACCGCCTACTCGGCGTTCGCACATCCCAGGTCGACAAAGAACAACGTGCGGGGTCTCACCAACATGACGTCGGCGTCCAAGAGCCACCACTTCTCAAGCCCCTTCTCGGACTGCTCGTCGGCCCGCCGCTTCAACGGGTGCCTCTCCGAGACGACGTGCTAGAGCGCGTGAAGGAACAGCCTGTCGTCCATGCCGCTTCCGTGGCCCTTCAGCCCGCTCCCGTGGTGGTCGAGCAGGTCCCCCTAGAACGTCTTCAGGAACGACGAGGAAAGCCCCCCGTCGCCCCCGGGGAGTTTAAGGAGGGCCTTAGCGAGCCCCAACTAACGTATCGACCGGTCCAGGGACGTGAGTCCCGGGCCTTGCACCTGGAACGCGACGACGACCATCCTCGCGGAGACGAGGCACAGGGCCGCGGCCGTCGCGAGCAGCTCAAACGGGTGCTTGAGGTCACAGGTCTGTGCCAGTAAGAATCGGGCACCCATCTCGTCGACGTGTATCACCGCCTACTCGAACTATGCCCTGCCCAGGTCGACGAAGAACGGGTCCCTCGGCGACGTCAACATGACGAACGCGTCCAAGAGCACCCACTTCTCGAGGCCCTTGTCCACGTGGTCGTCCGCGCTCCGTTTCAACGGCTACCTGTTCGACGAGAGCATCTACGACGCGTCGACGAGGAACGAGTCGTCCGTCAGCCGCGGACCGTGGAGCTTCAGCCCGACGCCCTAGAGGTCGAACAGCTTCAGCTACCCGTGGTCGGTCTAGAAGAACCTGGCGGCGGGTCCGGCGAGCGGGAGCTTCGACAGAAGGTGGAACTGGTGCCTCTACAGTAGCCCGTCCGACCTACTCAGCATCGTCAGCAGAGCGCCCCCGAGCGGGAGCGACGGGCGCAGGTCGGGGTCCGGGAGGTCGAGTAGCAACTACGCGACCCGTGTGACGACATCGGTCCGTAGGAGGAGGACGTACAGCCCCTTTATCTAGAGACACATCAACGCCTACTAGACGTCTGCGACGCCCAGGTCGAGGACGAACGGCGGTAGGGGTATCGTCGACATGACGAGCGGGTCGAAGGACACCAGCTTCTTGAGGCCCTTGTCGGCCACGTTGTCCTTCTGGCGCTTAAGCGGTCCCCTACTCCGGAGCAGGTCTTTGAGCCACTCCAGGACGCACAGGTGGTGTACCAGTCTCCGCTACCATGACGACGCCAGGTCCCTGTCCCGGAGGAGGACGAGGAACGACAGGTCCTTCACCGGTCGTAGGTGGACCCCGAGTCGGAGCTTCTTCGGTCTGTGGACCGGTGACCCGACCGACAGGAGGTAAAGGGCGACCCGGGTCTTCGCCGACTTCTTTAGCAACTCGACTCCGTCCGTGAGCCGGACGGTCTGACGGCACAGGAAGTGGCTGCCCATCATCTGGAGGTGCATCAAGGCCTATTCGACGTCCACGTCGCTGAGGTCGAAGGCGAACCGGCGTTTCGGCGTCCGCGGTGTCGGGGCCCTCTTCAGGTGCAGCGACTTCTCGAGACCCTTTTCGACGTGGTCGTCCGCCGTCCGGTCCAGCGGAGGGCTGTCCGAGACCAGGTGCTAGACGAACTCGAGCCGGCGGCACTCGACCATGAGCCCGCCGCCGACCTTGAACCGGTGGTAGAGTCACCCCGAGTGGACGAAGAACTACGCCGAGTGGAGGTCCCTCTCGTCCAGGTGGAACGACACGTCGACACTGTACAACCTCCTCTCGCACAACTCGTACATCTTGTAGAAGACCTACTCCTTCATCTACAACCCCAGCGACAGCCACCGACGACGCCCCGGCGGTCACAGGGCGAAGACGCAGAGCAAGTCCTCGGCGTCACCACTCCCCGACAACGACCCCAAGTGGAAGAGGCTCTCGAGTATCCACAACTCGTACAGGGGGCGCCCGCCCAAGAAGAAGAGGTACTAGAACACACTCTACGGCATGTCTCCGAAGAACATCCTTCCACACGAGTGCAGTACCGGCCCGAGGAGGAGCGGACCGGTGTGTCTCGGTTTCAAGAACGGGGCCGGACGGCCGAGGGGCAACGGGACCGTCCCACTCGACAAAAGGGCTAAGGCGTACGGACGATCCTCACGGACCTTGTGTTTTCCATGTAGTCAACTCCCAAGACTAGATACAGTGTGTGTCTCCCCGGGTCCAGTTGGAGTCCTCGGATACTCTTTCACAAAGGGAACGGACCCTTGTTAATACACCCAGGTCTTCACTTCACTTCACTTCAACGAGTCAGTACAGGCTGAGAAACACTGGAGTACCTGACATCGATGGTCCGAGGAGGCAGGTATCCTAAAAGGTCCGTTCTTATGTCCTCACCCAACGGTAAAGGAAGAGATCGCCTTGAATGGCTGGGTTCCTAGCTTGGACCCAGAGGGCGTAACATCCGTCTGCGAAATGGTAGACTCGGTGTTCCCTTCGGTGGTGATTGTGTTTGGACGTAGGGTCCCGGTTTGAACGAACGAGAGGGATTAGGGACTCTCCGAGTCCGACCTGGGACCTCCGAAAGTTAAGGGCATCCTGTGGTAGGGACTTGAAGGACAGGTATCTGACTCGTATCTACGACTGTTCCGGACCGCTCTCGGGTACTCCCTACCCTCTCTCTGGGGTCCTTGTCCTTCACGAGGACACCGTTGGACCGATACCTGTCCAGTGGAGTAACGGGACTGACGAGAGTCTATCCGTCCTCAGGACGGTTACCGTAGATGTCTTTCGTGTCGAACAACAGGTTAGACGTCTGAGATCCTCTCGTCCGTAGAGATGAGACTTGTCGAGGGTTCTACGTGTCACGACTCGTACCTTCTTGACCTTAGAGCTCTCGGTGTCAGTCGACGGTTGAGATGATGATGGACCTCAGTACAGAATAAAGTCTGACTTTTCCGGGTCTTAACGGGGTTCGGGTCGGTTGACGTCTAAGGTACTTCACTACTCCGGCGGGTCCAAAGACTCAGAGTCAGAGGATCAAGGTCGTCAGGAAGAGTCAGTCTTGACGGCTTCTCAAAATTCGGGATCCAGGATTTCGTGGGTGACACACATTACTTACTTGTGGAAAGAATACGTAGATCTTTCCATGAAAACTACTTGAGAGGTCGGAACGAGTTATCTTCTGTCAATCTCTTAATTACTAAAGTCCTTAATAGAGGAGTTAAACGGGTTCCGACTGTATGAAACGTCCAGATGAGAGTTACATGGACAAACTCTATGGTTTCGAACTCAGGTCCGAAGTATGGTCTTCAGCTGACGGGTCTGGTAAACCCTAGGGTCTCAGGAGTGACGAAAGTTATCACCAAAAGGGATAACGATCCGGGACCTACCACATTCTCCAAATGACTGTATATATACTTGTTTACTAAAAGTTGTGTCCAAGTTTCCGTTAAGTCATCTCTTTCCTCTTAGAAAAATTGTTTACTACGATCTTTATAACCTGTATATACACGTTTTTTTTTTTTCCTTTTTTGAAAGTAGGATGTACATAGTATATTTTTTAATTGATTTTTTACCTAGTACCTACATTTTTATTTTTGAATTTTAAGGTCCGAAGGGAACATCGAGTCGACCATTTCTTAGGTGGACGTTACACCCTCTGGACCCAAACCAGGGACCTAATCCTTCTGGGGGACCTCTTCCTTTTCCGATGGGTGAGGTCATAAGACCAGATCTCTTAAGGTACCTGACATATCAACTACCCCACCGTTTCTCAGCCTGTGCTGACTCGCTGAAAGTGAAAAGTGAAATTTTCATTTTAAGATTATGGAGATCTTCTTTTGCATTCTCGTTAGGAAATACTGTGACAAAATCCGTTTATTAAGAGTTTATATTGTGTGTTCGTGTTAGGTATTCTTTTATTATTTTACCTGAAGTACTTTTAAATTTTGAAATTTTTTACTTTTTGTTCGGATCGGACCTTCTTTAGTCTGTATAGTGAATAGACTATTTCCTGGACTTAGGTCTAATGTATTTCTTGTGAGTTTGAGTTACTGTGTATTGGGTTAATTCAAAGTTGTCAGTGAGACCTCTTCGATATATTTACCGTTTATTAGTGTATTTTTCTACGAGTCACCCTGAAGGTACCTCCATGTCACCAAATTCTGAGGTGTAAAGGTGACGTGTCCCGTACCCAACCTAGGGACTAGTCCCTTGATTCTAGGACATATTTTCTACGAATTCTTGTACGTACTGTAATTTTGGTGTGACTCTATCGTATAGTGAGGGGTGTTCCTACCCATATTAGTTTTTTCTGTCTACTATGACTCACTATCTCTACTGTACTTCCTTGACCTTAAGAGTCTGACGATCCCATCTATATTTTACCATAATGGTGGAACCTTTTATCAACCATAAAAAAATTCTTCAATATACAACCTGGTATACTAGGTCCATATAAGGCAAGGATCAATAAATAAATGGTTCGTTTTACTTTCGTGTACTAGTTTATGAAAATACGTATACAAGTACCGTCGGGACAAATATTTGTTGAGGGTTGACCTCTTTTGGGATTAAAGATACTTGTTCATATATCTACGTGACACAATTGTCGTCTCATGATGAGTCGTTGTCTCGACTGGTTGGACCATGAGTACTACTTGGAGTTTTATTAATTCGACTCACTTTCTTTGGTCTATCTATTTTCTCCGCACATCCTACGGTAAGCATATTTTAAGATCTTTTCCGTTTGCGTAGAAATCACTGTCTTTCGTCCCCTTTCCTACGTTTCCCTGTGTTCCGTTGAAGTGCCATTGTCCACTACCTATACAAAGAGTAGAACTAACACCACACCAGAGTGACCATACATGTGCAGTTTTGTGTAGTTTACCATACGAAATTTATACAGCAAGTAATGTAAAGTCGGTATTTGGACAAAAACTGTTTACAACTTAAACTGGGGTTTCATATGACCTTATATAAAAACTCACGGATAAATTCGTCTTCTCGATTGACCTCTCGTCACCACCCGCAGTCCCCTCATCCGTCCCAACTTCGTGTTTCGTACAAGAAGATGTCTGTACACGTTCGGAGCCCGTTGATCTTTTACGCTCTCTTGTTTCATGGAGGAATCCTACGACCCCCTTTTATACCAACACATCGGACTGGATAGCGTCGTGAAGATTTCAGATTCCAGGTATATTTAACGGACTCTAGATCACTTTTATGTCTAAGACTAAGTTCCGAGACGTAAAGATTGTTCGGTAACCCGGAGAGACCTACCGGTCCCGATCCTTCTGTCTCAAACAGGGACCAAATAAAGTAAGTCCGTCTAAGTCACAGTAAACATTCGGAAGTCTATTGTGCTTACGGTCGTGTTGTGTCATGTGCTCCACGAAATGAGAACGTTGGAATTCTTTTTTTTTGTCCCTTTTCTCTGTCAGAGACCCCCCTGACGGTGATGCCGTCGTCCACTCGTTATGTTTCCGGACTCGACCTTTCTCTGGTACCTGTCTAGAGGGATAAGTAAAGGGACACGGGGGACGTACCTTCGACCCTCAGGAGCGGTGACCTGGCAGTGCCTTAAGGGGTCTGGAAGAAAGAATCTATTACCTTAGTCTGAGTAGAATTTGTGTCCAATTAAAAAGAGGACGTAGAGGCAACTGTTGTTGGTACGTTTTCTTGTGGATGGAATGAGAGAGTCCTTGGTCTTTTTATTGTCCTAAGAAAGTTCACGAAATTAATGAGGTACATACACACACAATCAGTGAGTCAATACAGACTGAGAAACGTTAGGCTACCTGACATCGGGTGGTCCGAGGAGACAGGTGATTTAAGAGGGCAGTTCTTGTGACCTCGCCCATCGGTAAGGAAAGAGGTCCCCTAGAATAGTCGGGACTCTACCTTGAACCCAGAGGACGTGACGTCCGTCTAAGAAATGGTAGACTCGATGGTCCCTTCGGGATTAATAGGGTGCCTCCATCGGTTTTTGTTTGGACTATTTCCCAGGCTCTAGGGACTGGGAGGATGATGACGGGTACTCGTCTCCTGGTCCCCGAATGACCCTACCTCACTCGGACGACGGGTGGGGAGAGGGAACACCCCAGAGGAGGGACTCTGGATAGACATGGGAGTGGTGTGACGTACTACCAATGTACGCCCTGGTCCAGAAGGGATGAGGTAGAGGTCACGGACCCTGTGTCTCGCGAGTGACTTGTAAACAATTCGTCCCAAATGGACAGATGACGAGAGTTTATTTACGAGTACTTTTTACAAGTTTCTCCGGTGATCGAAGTACTTATTGTACTCACATCTCTCCATATTCCGGAGGGACCACCGAGTCACCATCTCTTGGACGGACGGTTACGTTCTCTGTGCTCAAGCTAAGTTAGGGACCCAGCTCTTCTAGGGGACCTCCTCCTTTACCGTTAGGTGAGGTCATAAGGACGGACCTTTTGGAGTACCTGTCTTCTCGGACCACCCTATGTAAGGCACCCCTACGTTTTCTCAGTATGCATAGATTTATGTTGATGTCAGGTACCTGAGTGTTTTCCAGTGTGTGTTGAATCGCTGATTTGTTGTTTTTATTCCCTCCATATTCCCTCACCTACTGGGAGACACACTGGGGAACGTACAGTCGAAGGACACACATTGAGTCCTTATATATTACCAGGGACAGAGTCCATGGTCCCATCGATACTCCTAGATTAGTCTATTACTTGTACTACGCGCCTCGGGTACAGACTTAGTGTCATTCACGAATTATTTATAAGTGACAATATCATGTTAGTAGTAATTGTCACGAGAAGGTGTCGGTCTCGTCACTGTTATGTTACCCGAAAAATAACTTGATCATTACTAATGACGACGACGCTTCAGTAAAGTCAGCACAAACTGAGACACGCTGGGGTCTCTACCGTCGGGTGGTCCGAGGGGGTAGGGACCCTAAGAGGTCCGTTCTTGTGACCTCACCCAACGGTAAAGGAAGAGGTTACGTACTTTGACTTTTCACTTTCACTTCAGCACAGGGCTGGGAGTCACTGGGGTACCTGACGTCGGATGGTCCGAGGAGGTAGGTACCCTAAACGGTCCGTTCTCATGACCTCACCCCACGGTAACGGAATAGGCATTACTAATGAGAATTGATAATTTATTTCTCCTCTTGAATTCTTGGATTGTACTCAATTCCTTCCATATTCATTGAATTCTTGAATTTATTTTCCTCGTGAAGGGAGGTCACATCGTCACATTCAGTGAGTATCTTCCTTAAGAATCTCCAGACAAACGGGATTTCCGACCCGACCTCCTCAGGTTCTTCGTGTCCACCCGAGCTCCATCCCAAAGTCTGAGGAAAGCCAACAAATCGAGACGATAGACCGTCTTTCGTTTCCTATTAAAATTTTTCCTTCCCTCTTTCCTTTCTTTGGTGTAATGTGTGTAGTCTTTATACCTCTTTCCTTCCTTACCTCTACCAACTTTTAGAAACGGGGACTCCGTCGTACAAACCTTGACACCAAACAGTACACTGGGTAAGTCTTTACTACTGTGACTAAACTACCTAGTTCTGGTCGTATTTTCTCCCTCCCCTCCTCCTTCACACTTTCTGTCCTTCCTTTCTTTCTTTTGTTGTCTTTTATAGTCTCCCGTGACGTGTGTCATTTATGTAAGTTCTTCAAGACAAGAAAGAGACACAGATATATAGATGTATGTTTAGGTTTATACACTTGACTTACCGAGATATTCCACCTAAATGTTGACACCCAGTGACAACTTTTCGTGACGGGATTATTTAAGTTTAGAAGAATGAACGATTAAGGATATCTAAAATTTATTCTAAAAATCGTTAAATGAGTGGTAATTTAAAATAATGTGGTTTTATTAAAACCTCCAGGATGCCTAATACTCTAAAGGTACTCCAAAATGGTTACATCTCTTTAAACTCACACATTACGGTTAATAATTTCTTTTAGTATTAATATAATGTCAACTAAAACCTTTCCCTGTTCGTTTCCGAAACATTGTTCGTCAAGGTGATTGTGTAAATTTTATTCTAAGATACGTCACTCTCCAATGGTCTTTGAGTGTACGGTACGTTGTTCTCAGGTACAAGAACTTCCCCTAGACGGAAGTAATTGTGAGTTTCATCCTTTATTCGTGTCTCTTTTCAAAAACCCACTTGACAGACTTGTTTTGTTTGTCTCGTCAAACTGAGGGGGGTGTAAGGATGACGTCCGTCTCCGGTCTCAGCTAGTCTTGACCTTTAGGGGGGTTATTGAGAGTGATCAGTCGGAGTAATTATTTTTATAAAGTCAAAGATGGTCCGTACAATCTTTGTGACTGTAGTTATGTTTGTAAAAACCGATTGAACGAATTTATTTTTAATTCAATCTCAGGGTCGTCTCCCGTTATAAGGAGCGAGGGTCTCTGGAACCTATGTCTTAAGTTGTGTCTTGTCCTGTGCTCGTGGCTTCTCTTCCAGGATTCTACACGGGTGTGACTCCAAGACAGGTGAGTCACGAGGTAATTAAGGTGTTTGCGACGGTTCCACTGCTACCCGACCGACGTGAACGACGACGACTATTTTAGAGGCGAGTCGACAGATCCTCATAGTTCTTTAGGAATTTAGACGCGAAGAACCGTGACCACAGACCGACGGTGGTAAGGGTTAAGAGGTTCCGAGTAGAAGGTTGGTATACCCTTGAGACGCTGTGTCGAGTCCGAGACGTCATGGTCTAGGTTAGCGTGTAAAGTGAGAAGTCGATCGTGAGTCTGGGTTCGTCCTTACGGACTGAGAGAGTCAACCTCTTAGACTGACTAGTTTCTCTTCGACTGCATTCCAATGGTCACTCCGTGCTCATCCAAAAATTCCCCCTAGGGTGTACAGGTACGGGTCACTGTAGAGCCCCTAACCCAGTGGTACCTCTCCGAGGGTCGTGACACGTAGAAGAAGTCCTGAGGTTTAGGTTCTCGTCAGTGACTTAAGTCAAGTTGTTTTCTCCTTACCGATGTACCACGGGTCTCTCAGTCGTTTCTCCTTGTGGTTCTTTCGTCGTACGGAGGTCACGTCCCTTACCTCCTAAGTACACCGTAGTTCCCGTCTCGTACGTTTGCCCGAGGAGCCCCCGACCGTCGTGGTGAGTGGAGGTCTTTTAACTCCGTCCCCACTACGAAAAGTGAAAATTATCTTACAAATAGAAGTAGTAGTAGTAGGAATTTATTGGCCCATATCGACACTATTCCTTACCTATTCGACAGACGGTGTGTCTCGGTCATTTGTTTATAATGTTCCGGGACCCCTGTATCCCTTGTTCGGTCAGAGACGGGAGTACCGAAAATAGGAAACCCAGTAGGAATGTGACGACTGTCACATACCGTTCCTACTTCTTACACGATTGTACGGGGGGTTTTTACTCTTAGACCCCCCTATTTCGTTGATATTACTCCCCTCTTCTCTTTCTGGTATCCCTACCGGTTTATAGTCTCGTCCTCGAAGAGTGTCGTGGAATGGTTGTGGGGTGTTAGGAGTCCCAGTAGGCACAAATTCACGTCAAGGTTTAGTTCGTCCGCACCCTCACGATCGAAGAGACTCCGAGTGAGTTGACCCTTCCCGGTGTCACGGATAGGCGATCCCGACGACACCTTTACTACTGCGTGGAGGTCGACCCTGGTGTCACTTACTGTGAATCCTCCAGAAGTCATGTAACCGTGACTAACTTCCTCTACCGTAAAGGTGAGAGGTCAACTTTTTGTTTGGTGTCTGTGTGAAATCTTAATTTTTGTTTCTATGTTCCTTGGGGTCCTCTTGTTTCGATTGAAGATGGACCGTGTCCCGAGAACTTATAGTGAGGGTGAAGACACTTGTTTTTCTACTAATCGTTATTTTTACGACCGATGAGTGGAGGGTGTAGACGACATAAACCGATATCACGGAAAGGGTCGTCTTCGCGGTTTATACAGAAATATGTCGGAAAACAATTTAAAAACCTCCCTCCAAAATCAAAGGAAGATTCGTAACATGATTTACAGTGAGTACTTGTCCGGAAGTCGTGACTGTCCCCAAACTTCACTACCTGGAAATCGTAGTCCCGACGGTTAGTTAAGGAGGGGGAGCGGGAGTGGGGGAAGAAACCCCAGCTCCCTCTTCTACCTTCCACGAGTCTTAGTTCCCGCAAGTCCGGACCTCACAGACCCTTCCGTAGTCTTCCGGAGAGAACCGTTAAGGTACAGTAAAAGGAGGACTATTTACACCTCCCTCCGTCGACTGGTATTACCCACCATCAACCTCTACCCCCAATCCCTCGTTATTTATTTGGGAAGACTTTCGACTGCACCCCGTCCGAGAGAC
Organism: Capra ibex; assembly: GCA_006410555.1. NCBI lineage: Eukaryota > Metazoa > Chordata > Mammalia > Artiodactyla > Bovidae > Capra > Capra ibex. Next base: position 29,143,234 of record SJYO01026388.1, on the reverse strand, counting down.
GACGTGAACAGAGCTACGAGGTGTGTTCCTTGGTTACTCCCTCGACACAGTGAGGGTAGCGGCATCTCCCTGGACTCAAACCCTCCAGTATCATGGTCGGTTTCCGAGGTGCCACTTGAGGGGGAATAGACTGGGGTCCGAGACTAGTAAGACCTTTACTGGTAAGGATACCCGACCTAGTCTCTTCCACCCCGAGTGGAGGAGTTATACCTCGTCCCACGACTCACGAGATTCAGACAGGACTGTGGAGTGTGGTCGTTGTTCCGACGGGTGTCCACAAGACCGTGAACTACAGTTGAATGCACCTCCTCTATGATTAAGAGAGTAGTGACAATATACCTAATTTACTTTGTTCTTTTCCATACACCCCGAAGGGACCACTGAGTCACCATTTCTTAGACGGACGGTTACGTCCTCTGTGTTCAAATTAGGGACCAGACCTTCTGCGGTTCCTCGTTAATCCGGGTACATAGGGTTGATAACTCGGACACGAGGAGTTGGACTTTTCAGGTGTGTGGTTGACGTCTCATCGGAGACGAGCGACGTCGATCTCTTTTCGGACGTGTCGTTGTTTTGGGGTCGTGTCGGTTTTTATTTTATTTAGTTACCTTGGGAGTCACAAGGTACTACACCTTGCGTCTCGTCAGGAGTAATGTTACATTATCTTTGTACGTATAACTTTAGGTCACTTTTAGAATTTAGAATACTGAAACGATTAATTCTTTTTCCTATCAAAAATGAAAAGTTTCCGAGTGATGTAGAGATCTTGGATAGTTGAGGGTTAGACGACATCGTAGATTATCTCCTCTTAATTTTGTTTGGTTCTCGTTGGGTCCCTCAGGGTCCGTCTGTCGGGCACATACCCGATTACTGTCACTTGAGACTTTGAATCCGAGACAACCTGTCTGTACTTCTTCGACTTTGCGGATGGACCCAGGGGTTTTTTCATACAACAGCCCCCCTCCCCTCCCCCGACGTTTCGCACCCTTTTACAAGACGATCCTCGACTTCCACACTAGACCGATAGACGTCCCTCCGAGACGACTGGTCCGTGAGAGCAGAGGGCTTGAGGGGAGAGGGGGGTCAGAAGTGACAAGGCACCCAGACAGGACAGAGGGCACCCTCGATGTCCGACGAGCTCCCCTGGTGGCACTGGTCAAAGTAAAAGAGAGAGAGTCTTAAGTCGGTTCAAGTGATTTTGGTCCTCCATTAATTCGTTTAAATATTTTATCCATCCAATGCCCATTACCCGTATAATATTTTATTAACAGAAGAAATGTTTTTCTAAGTGACTTGTTCGAGGGGCCTATTCATGTTTTCTACCTGGACTAAATCCTTTTCGGGACGACTCGGAGTGAACGAGGTCATTCCACGTCCGATACACTTTACACCATCCGAAAGTAATTGTCAGGAACGACAGTTGTTCAAGGACGAAAGGGCCATTCGGGAGTGGAGCCCTTATTCGGCGGCGGAGAAGTGCGAGCCCTGACTCAGGTCGCCCGGGAGCGGTGGGTCCCCGAAAGAGAACGACCTCAGGACCTCTCGTCACTTCTGCGGTAGGTGTCCCACGAAGAGCCTCCTGGACCTTAAGTGACTCGTCAGGTCGCGCCGTAGAAGCCGGAGACAGAGGTGAAAGTGTCACAATAAAAAATGTTGACACCGTCTCTTTTTACCCCGAGTCACCCCTCCGGTGACCCGTCACGGACCAAATCGTCCCAGGGGTTCGTGGTCCCACATAGTTGTGGAAAACTATAAGAGTGAGTTTGTTGTCACAGTTCTCATTATTAGTTACTTTGACCGAAAGGTTGGTTGGTTAAATATAAAGTGGTGTGGTCAGTACGATATGTGACTATAATATAAGGTTCTTGTAAGGTAAATTTCGTCAAAAATTTCAGAAAAGAACGTCTTCCCTCTTGCTACCTTCCTCTTTTTGTGTGTTGAGAAAATTTACCACGAAAATATTTTCATTGGGACCTTTCTATGTATTCTATGGTATTCACACTCACCTCTTCCCACCGTTTGTCATTACTCTCCTCTGAAAAGGAACTAAAAAGTGACACATAGAAAATTATGACCCAACCGGTTTTCCAAACAATTCAAAAAGGGTATTCTCTCGAGATCATCGAGAATTGACGGAAATTAAAGTAGGTTTTGTTAAAACAATCTGACATGACACTGTTGATAGTATAGTCACACGTAAAATTTTTTTATAGTTTTAACCACTTAAAAACACGTCGGTAAAATTATAACTTCTACTTTCTTCTTTTTCGCTGCAAAAGTCATATAATACAAAATAATGATGTTCTCTCCATTTTTTGTGTTGACTTTGTGTGTTTTTTTCTAAACTCGTCACATACCTCTTCCACGACAGTGAATAATTTACGTAGTTTTCACCTGACGCGTCAAAGTACGATCTCTAAAGAGTGACCTGTTACGAGGTGCCAGTATGTCTGGTCAACTTCAACCGTCACTAGTTTAGTTCTGTAATTGACTCGTGTTAGCTGTAATATGGTGAGTCCTCTATCGGTTGTATAAGGATTATGGGGTTAGTTCGTGACTTTTAGTAAAAGAGGTCGAACCAATATAATTTAACGAGACTATAACCCAAGGTATATTCAATTCACCCTTTTTTTTTTTTTTTTTGGAACTGTGGTAAAGGTCTACGTTAAGAGATGAATTTATATTGTCTTTACCAGGTAAAAAATTTTGTTTAACACTACCCACTACTTTATCCCTATAACATGTCATTGTCACACCTTGTCTTCTCTAGTACCCCGTTTGTTTTAATTGGTGGTGGTTGGTGTGGTTTTTGCAGAAGTAGGTTTCTTCCATTACACATATACCACCCTAATCTTCCCTCAGGAGATGATGTTCGAGGAAGACCTTTTGGTTAGTTAAGGTTGTTCATGACGAGGGTTAATTTGGTTGACTTTCGTCATGAACTGTTTTTCACAGACCTTGATCAGTTGACTTTTACGTACTAAAAGGTAGTCCTATTGCGTTCTGGAGTACAAAGAAAACTACTGGTCCGTTTTTGTCAATGTCGAACAGACCTTCAAGACTAAGTAGGAGACAAAGTGGTCTGTGCAGTGGAAGTTTACAGGTAAATAAAACCAGAAATGTTTTAAGAGAATTACCTTTTTTGAAGTTAAGGGATCTTCTGACATTTTCCGTGGACCTTATCAAGAAACGAGTTTTTCTATTTTTCAAAATCCTACTACCTTAATACTTCAACGGACTTTTTACCGTTTTCCATCACTTTGTGTTGTCACTGATATAACAAGTTATTTCAAAGACCACTTTAACTTTTTACACAGAAAATCACAATGAAATTTTTGGTTTCCTTGAAAAACCGGTTAGGTCATCAAAACTTGGTGCAATTATATAGAGCTTTTTTTCAAAATTCAATTTGATGAAAAATTTTTCTCCGAAAAAAAAAAAATGGAAGAAGATGTAGAAGTGACTTAAGTCAACGCAAGTAGAAGACAAGGTGATTTTCTTTTCTGTTTCCGTTTCAGAACTGAATAACAAATAAAAAATTTTAAAGTGGGTGGGCATTCTTTAAGGGAATGGGAGGGTTGGGACCGAGACCCATTATCTTCCCATTCACCTATACTGAGACGTTGTAGCTCCTTTGGACGTAGGAGAACAAACGTTTACGAGTCTTCGTCGGTGCGGAGGACACGTGGACGACCCTCAAGAAGAGGTTCTGAAATACACCCGTCTTACGTAGAATTTCGTAGTCGACTCTCGGTGAATACTTTACTTTCCCAGACTCTTTGAGTTCCGAATGTTTCCTGGAGTCAAACCTGCTAGACAGTCAGGGACGGAATTTGTAGATTGGTGTTACATTTTTCCGACTGTTTCCAGGTATCGTCCGACACCTCGGACACTTGGACTCGACTCCAGGATTCTAAGGTCCACCAGGTTTTTTCTGGATACGACAGGTACTCCCACCGGTGATCAGTACACACCGAGGTCTCCTGAGCTTTACACCGGTCAGGTTTACCTCTATACCACATTCTATGTACGACCTAAAGTTTCTGATTCGTCCCGTTTTTCTTACATTTTTATAGAGCAATTATTAAAATATGACTAATGTACAATTCTACTATTATAAAGTCTAAATAACCAGATTCATAATTTTAATTAAAGTGGAAAAATTTTTACCGTGGCTCTTATCACGGTATGTAATATCGTGATACACTCACGGTGATCTTTCAAATTTTAGCGTGTACGCCGAAAGTGATGACAATAACCTACTACGACCAGATCGGGAAAGAAGTCTTCGTTCTCCTCTCTCCGTGATACCCAAGAATTTCGAGGACTCGAGGTATATTAGACCAGGTTTGGTGAGATAAATAACTACTCCCTTACTCTAACCTCCCCAACCGCCATGGAGGAAACATGCCCGACGTCCCAGACCACCTCTTAGTCCCCGACCAAAGGGACGGGGTCGGCTTTACCTTACCTGTAGTACCAATTTTCGTGGTAATGCGGAAACTCTAAGGGGTTTACTGCACTGTCGTACAGGTGTTTATCCTATTTCATATTTACTCCATCATTACAACCTTTTCTTATGTGTCCTGTCGGAAATGACTACTGCAACTCCTCGACACCAAGAAAGGTGACCACTTCGACGGACGTTCATGACCCACGGGTAAGGTCAATGACCAGTCTCCCGTCGTCCGCATTGAAGTGCTTTAGACATATTCCTTCTCCCTACGGTAGATGTTTCAAGTCATTTGGTAAGTGGTTCGTCGACACCTTACTACTCGCCAGGGCAAAATCTGTCCAGTCACCTCCCTGTCTCCTACTGGACACGTGTCCGACTGTTGAAGTTTCCAGTGATTATTGTCGTTGCATGTTACGGACCGTGACAAGAGTCAGTAGTGTTAATCAAGTACTGTCCTTGTTCCAAAAGTAGAGACACAATGATTAAAAGTTTCCTTACTTATCCTTTAAAATTCTAAATAAACTTTGACTTTAATTAACGATGAATGATTTGATAGATGATAGACTTTTTATGTGCGTCCCTCTAACTCACTTATATCTGTCACTCAGTCCGTTGAAGTTCTCCGGTTCTTGATGAAATAGTCTCGACTTAACAATAGTTTCTGTTAGAGATGACATAAGGTCCCTTTATTTGGAGTTCAGACCCACAGAGACTCCCTCTCAAGGTTCATCCGTCGTCCCGTAGTCATGAGAAAAGTCTGTCGTTCCAACCGGTTACGACCCGTCTTTGAGTCCGGACTGACCATTTCCCGAAGAGTTCCTCTACTCTTACTCGGAGGGGTGGGGTCGGAACTGGTTCTGACCCGACGGTGGACGGGGACCTCTGGGATGGCGTGGCGGTCTTGACCAGAGGAGCTCACTCTTTGCCGGCTTACCGTCGCCTCCTCTCACGTCCCACCGACCTGTCCCGTGTCACTGTAAGACCTCTCCTCTCCGTCCTTTCCCTCTTCCACCGTGTTCCAAATAAGCCCCACCATGTCCCACCTTTAGGTGTTTCGGAGAGGCCGATTGGTCTTTCGTACTTTTCCTGTTCACTGAGGATCTCCTTTTCTTTTGACCTCAACTACTCTTTTGGACCGTCTCTTAGTGTCCGCGGTTCGTTTCTACCAGACCTATCGACTGTGAGGTGACGTCTCTTCGCCGCTCGCACCACCAGGGGTACTCCCACGTTGAGCCACTCGCGGTGGTACGGTGCGGTGGTCGAGTCGTGGACTTAGGGCTCGAGGGGACGAAGGGCTCCGTCTTCCGCTACTTCCTTCCCATGTGTGGACTCGGCGGGCGTCCACCGTCCTCTCGGCCTCCCCCGACGCGTCGGAGCACCCACTCCACCCTCCGTCCCCACCGCCGAAGGACCCGTGAGTCTCACGTAGACGAAACCTTTTGTAAAGGCACAAGTAAATATCTGGTCGCTGTCTACGATCTAATCGTGTCTTCAGTGGGTCTTACGTCACACCACCCGGGGAAGAGAGGGTCTGTCACTTCTTCGGTACGAGTAACTCTTCGTCCCGTTACAGGGTAGACGTTCCGGACCTTTTGATTCACGGAGACCGAGGACACCACCCCTCACTCCACTCCCGGGGGTGAGTGTAGGGACCGGACGTTTGAACCCCGGGCCACGACGGGCCGGTGAAGTACACCGGAGGTAGAGTGGGACCCGCTAAAGTTAGGGTTAAAATGGTTATTTCTTCTGGCTCCCGTATGTGGAAGTTATAAATGGTAAAAATAAGCAGTATGAAGTTACTTCGACTTTTTAATAAAAATACAGTAAGACTAATGTCTTTATTTCTTAAACTGATGACCTTCCCCTTCGTTCATGAACTAGTCACAGTGCGCTGATTATCCACCATCTTAATCCTAAGTTTGGTTTAGACACACATAGAGGTCAGTCGGTGACACTCTCCCTTGTTATCTTAAACGTAAGAAGACAATTCCAAGAAGACTACTTGTGGCTCCCGTCAAAGGTCGGAACCTCGAGAGACTGGTGATCGTCGACCTTTAGAAAGTGGTTGTACAGTGATGGTCCTTCTGCTCCGACGAGACACGAATATGTCTGAGGTGTTAAGCCTTCATAGATGTTCTTCCTACCCTACACACCCAGCGAAGGTCCATAGGGTTCGACTGCATGTCTGTCGCGTAGTTGTGGTAGGGTAGGGAGGTGAAGGACCAGTGGACGGTCTACCTCCAGTGTTCCGACACGTAGGACCCGCCTGTGATTTGTGGGCGTACGGTTCGTACGGTGTCTTTAAGGAAAGCGAATGTGTTGATATCCAAGACATTCTCGACGGTTGATGACGTCGTAAGGGGTGGTCCGACGATCCTAGTGTTGGAGGAAACGGACGTCCAGAAACCTCGTAAACAAAATGGTAAGAGAGGAAGAATTTTAGGAGAATAGGGAAGTGGTCCTTAGAGTTTTACACTCTGTCAGATTGGTACGTAGGGACACAGGGACTTTTAGTCGAGGTACAAGGACGGGTTCGCTTTCCCCACACACAGCGAACGACGACGGAGATCAATTTTACGTGTCCGGGATTCTGTGTCTACTGGAGACTCTCCCATTGAGAGTTTGTCCTGATTAAAGGTCACTTCACTTCATCGAGTCAGTATAGATTGAGAAACGCTGGGGTACCTGACATCGGGTGGTCCGAGGAGGTAGGTACCTTAAAGGTCCGTTCTCATGACCTCACCCAATGATAAAGGAAGAGGTCCCCTAGGAGGACTGGGTCCCTATCTTGGATCCAGGGGGGGTAACGTCCGTCTGTGAAATGGCAGACTCGGTGGTCCCTTCGGGCTAGAGGTCATCAATGAGGTTAATCACTTTTACGATCAAAAAACAAATTGGTTTATCGGATCTTTCGGAGTCCACTCCACTGGTAGTGACCATTTCTTTCCAAAATTTATGACGTGTTGAGTATCGTCATATGTATCTCATATATGTTAAAACAATCTTATAGGTTATCAGAGATAGAAAGAAGTGTCCCACTCTCCTATCACATTAGGGTTTACAAATTCTTTGTTGTCCTACGAACTCTGTGAGTTTATGGTTTAATGTTTCCTATTCAACGAATTTAACCGATGTATTTACGTCATCGGGACCTTCCGGATGGAGACCCGGAGTACGACCTTTTTACCGACTTAGACGGAGGACGGATAGGCCCGACCCTCGACCTTCACTCCCGCCTCGCTCTGTTCCCCGCCCGCCTCGTCACTCTTGGTCAGTGACCACAAAGGTTTCTCGGTCAAGATTCTCTAGGGTGTTTCTTCACCTTTTCGTCTTTTCTGAATGGTTAATATCTATTGACTCTCTCACGTGAAATATTTCTCTTCTGTGAATTTCAGAAGAAAAGAAAACTGATCTATGTGTGCGTAGGCTTTTAAGTTTTCCACATTTTCCTGTAACCAATTTTTTCGAGGGACAAGAGGTCAGTGACCCAATAATCAGAGAACCTTTGTAGAGTAACCAGAAAGACTCAAAAAGGTATCTGCGAGACATGGTCTCCAAGAGTTTTACCCTGCAGTCAACGGACGTGCCTGACGCACAGAGAGGGGTTGAAGTCGAAATCACCTCAGTTCGACCATTGAACGTTAACAGCCACCACCCTTGAATGTGGTATCTTTGACTGTAAACATATTTGGAACCCAAGACCCGAAAGAAAAAAAAAGGAAAAACCTCTCGGACAAATGGTCGTGTAGGTTCCGGGAAAGTGTTCCAGGTACTTTAGTTTTGATAAAAGTAATGTGACCCCACGACAACGGCGGAAGTAAAATGTCCACACGATGTACTATGAAATAATCCGTCTTCTGACCTATGTCTCCGTCTATATTTTGGAGACGTTAGAAGCTAATTCAGACTATGATTTCTCTAAACGTTTTCTGCATTTGTTAGGGTGAAAAAGTGAATAAAAGAAACCTTTTTAAAAAAAAAGGTATTTTTTTATTATAGCTGTAATTAAGTACTAGGGGACCTCTTCCCTTACCGTTAGGTAAGGTCATAAGAACGGACCTCTTAAGGTACCTGTCTCCTCGGACCACCCGGCATCTCCCACCGTTTCTCACCCTGCTCTGACTCACTGATTGGGAAAGTGAAAAGTGAAAAAAAAAAAAAACCATTACCTAAATAAAAAGTTACTTAACCATTTATTTATAAATTTGAGAAAAAAAATCAAAGATGGTACATTTATAACTGTCCTTGGGTATATTTGTTTTCAAGAAACCCCCAGGAGTTATTAAAAATTTCCATTTTTTCCTAGAACTCCGATTTTCCAAATTCTAGGAACAAGGAACGAAGAAACCGAATTACATAGTGCTTTTAGAGACATGGTCAAGAATAAAATCAAATTCAAGAGGATCTTCGTCTAAAACTATGCTCCTAAACCTGTCTCAGCAAAGAGACCCTCTTCTGTCTCTTCCCGACTTTTAGTCATTCCCCCGGACAATTGCCCGACGGCCACCCACTCGAGGACTGACTCCTGCCGTGACTCCACGATTGTCTCTACACCGGGTTGTCCCCACACCCCGCTCGTCTCCCCGAGGGGTCGAGTGGACCCGTGGGGGCCTTCCGCCTTCGGGGTGACGCGGTACGGGAAGGTCGAGGAGGGGTGCGACGGGTCACGGTGAGGTGTTTCTGAGGTACGTTTTCTGCCGACGGATGTGGTGCCTCCTCCGACACGACGCTCGAGACGACCCACCTGTGCTCGATTGTCCGGCTCCTCCCCCTGCGAGAAGAATCCGAGTAAAATGTTCACTCCTTTGACTCCGTCTCAAAGTCTCCGTCTACCCCGGAGTCTTTAGTAGAACCCACCGAGTCACCATTTCTTACGTCCTCTGTGCCCAAACTAGCGACCAGGCCCTTCTGGGGTGCACGACACCTCGTTGACTCGGACACGAGATCTCGTCCTCGACGTTGGCGGCGCCGACGAGTGGGATTTCGGACAAGAGGCGTTGTTCTCTTTTCGGTACACCGTGACTTCTCGGCCATGTCGGTTTTTATTTCTTTTAATAAAGTTTTTCTCTTTAGAACAAATTATCCGCACTATGGGTTCCGAGTCTCTCCAATCAATCATCGTACGAGTTCTAGGATGCAGTCCTCAGCGAGGGTCCTCGGGACACGAAATCACCAATGTGAGGGGTGACTCACTGTCGACGACCACCCCACTGACAGGAGACACGTCTCCCCTAGCTGGCTGGCATGTCGAATAAATGTCCCTAGCTTCGGTTGTATCCCATCTCTACCCTCCCGGACCTCCTACTTCTACCTCGAGACCCTTGAAGACAACCCTCCCCTGTTACCCATTTGTGGTCTACTATTGTCCCTGTCCTTCCTTTCTCGTCAGTCTTGGAGTTCCAATCTTCTATAATGTGACTTCAAAGATATTGTTGGTATTGAGGGTAGATTATTTGTGTCCGGCGTACGGTGTCGACACATCTTCTGGTGACCATGAATGTTAAAACACTGGACCTATGTTTATTAAAATTTAACTATATATGAAAGTTCTAAGGAGGGGGCGGAAACCCCCTTCTTTATTGTAACTCATAAACGAACTTCTTTCATAAACGAGACGTTTATTACGACGGTTACAAATTTACCCATATAGAACTAGAAGAAGTAGTGAAAGTCGAGGATTTTTCTGGATGTCGGTTAGAAAGACAGTGACTCTCGGGGTGTCTGAACTTTTAATACTATCCTTTGTTCGTTTCCAGTCTTCACGTTTCTTGGACCCGACCCCCAGAAATTGCGCCTCGACTAGAGTCTACTTCGTGTCCGTCCTTGAGATCACAGTCCGAGGGCCCCGTCTCATCGAAGTCGGCAACGACCACCACCAAATCAGTGAGTCAACACGGGTTGAGAACGCTGGGGTACCTGACTGGCATCGGGACGGTCCGAGGAGACAGGTACCCTAAAAGGTCCATTCTTATGACCTCACCCAACGGTAAAGGAAGAGGTCCCGTAGATTAATGAGTATTTAAGTGTTTTTCGACGTCTTTTTTACCTTCCCTGTTGTTTGAGTTATACTGGACCTAACTCTGGTGGAAACTAGAGATAACAATAAAGGTTATATGTTTCAGTCTTTCAGTTGACGATCTGTAAAAAGGGTTGTGTTGAAGATTTAGAGATGACTGTCCTCCTTGACTCGTAATTTAATTCACATTTCTAAGTTTTAGTTAACAAGTAGTGTCTCGGTGTATCAGTTATTGTTGTATGAAGTCTCAAGTGACCCCTATAGAGATATTAGTTTTTTACGGTATTTCGTCTGTCTTCTTTTGTAAGGTTTTACAATTAATGGAGGTTAATCCTACTAATACCTTTTAAGAGAAGAAGTCAAAGGAGATGAAAGGTTTGTAAAATGTCACTCGTACGTTAAGAAACTTTTGCTCTGAAAAAATTTTTATTTTTTTATTACAAAAGGTTGGAAGTGACGGATCGGTACAGTATAAGATTCAATATGGGTATTGTCGTTGTTCGATTCTTATATTTTAGTTTAGGTAAGTTCGTGACTTTAATGACTACGAGATTCTTTGTTATGTTACTGACTGTTTGATCACGTCTGGAAAGTAAAACATTGACAGGGACTTAATGACTGAGACTTTCACATTTTTTGAGGAGTTATACCTCATTCCCCCTCTAGTCTTTTTTCAGAGTCGAGTTTTCGGGTCCACACTTGTTCTTCCACTTTTCTAGTCGAAACTTGTGATTCCTTTATAACAAAGGAACACCGATATAATATCCGAAGTAGTCAAGTGGCGTACTATACAACCCTCACAAAAAGCTTTATTCGGTTTAGGTAAGTACCCTACCCCCTTTTTTTTTTGTGGGTTCGGACCTGGTTCATGAGGCCTAGTCCCTGGGCTCGACTCACGACTTCAGCCCCGTAAATCTCTCAGACACCAACACCGTTCGGTGAGGTCACAAGAACGGATCTTTTAGAGTACCTGCCTCCTCGGACCATCCGACGTCAGGTGCCCTAGCGATGATCAGCCTGTGTTGACTCGTTGAAGTCAAAGTGAAAATGCGTAACCTCTTCCTCTACCGCTGGGTGAGGTCACAAGAACGGACCCTCTTAGGGTCCCTGTCACCTCGGACCACCCGACGACAGATACCCCAGTGTGTCTCAGCCTGTGCTGACTTCGCTGAATCGTCACCAACAGGTCCCTTCGTGGAATCGTTAAGAGGTCGGTCCGAACGACCCAAGGACGAAAGACCTACTGCCGACCGGGGAAGCCCCGAGAGAGTCCAGACACGGACTCATGGAACCTTCTGAAGAATGGGTGTGAACCTCGGGAGGAAGAGACTGAAGAGTTTTGGTCTGATTTGACCCGTTTAGTCCCCGGACGAGGTCCCACTTCGTCGTCCTAAGTCTCACCTCTCCCTTCCCCTCCAGACCCCTCGACTCCTCACCGACCCGGTGGTTCCTTCCTCACACGGCTCCAGTGACCGAGCTTCACACAGTATTCCTCAGTTGCACTCTTAGACGGTCTCCACCACACCACCCCACAGAAACAATCCTCGACCTACGTTCTGGTGTCGTTTCGTTCGTCCGAACCTCCAGGGAACCGTTTCGGGAGACGGACGTGTCCTAGTGACCCGAGAACCCAAGAAGGGATTTGCGGGGTGTCTAAAGGTTTCTTTATACAGGAGGTGCCGACGGGGGTCCCCGACCCTCAGTGGACTTCACGGAGTCAACTCTCTGAGATCGGGTCTGATTAGTCTCCGCGGCCTCCGAACACCGACGGGCTCAGTGTGTCCTGTTCGTGGTCCGGGTCTTTACCCTTCATGAACCCGAAGGACTTTGGAGCTGCACGTTGAGGGCCGGCCGACTGAGTCTGGAGACGAGGTGGCGGAGCCTTTACAGGTGTCCTGAATCCTGAGCGGAGTGTTACTCCAAGCAGGGGTTCTGGACCGGGTCGACACGTGGGAGTCCGATCGGACCTCGTTCAGGAGGACTGGAGGTAAGGACAAAGGTCTTCGTTTCATTCCGCTTAAACGTGAGGGGGTCCCGGAGGAACTCTTGGACTCGGGGTCTTGTCCTCACTATTCTCGGACACGGGACGGTGTATGTTTCCCATTTCGTCCCTCTTGTCCGGGTCTGGTAAAGTTACCATAATAGTTGTTTTATGTCCGGTCCTAAATTTGTCAAATATGAAGCCCCACCCCCCCCCCCGAAGGGGCCACCGAGTCTCCCATTTCTTAGACGGATGTTACACCCTCTGGACTCAACTAGGGACCTAGTCCTTCTAGGGGATCTCCTCTGGTACCGTCGGGTGGGGTCATAAGAACGGACCTCTTCAGGTACCTGTCTCCTCGGACTACCTGATGTCGGTTACCCCAGTCTTTCTCAACCTGTGCTGACTCTCCGATTCGACAATTGCCTTTCGGTGTACTAGACTGAAGCACTTTGGAGGGGTAACGTCCAGTATGACTAAAAATTTTTAATTTTGTATCTTTTCCTCCTGTCCCCACCCTACCCCACCTCCAAGTTCTACCTCCCCTGTATACATGTGGACACAGACTAGTACGACTACTTACCGTCTTTGATTGTGTTATAACATTTCGTTAATAGGAGGTTAATTTAAAAAAAAAAATTTCCTTCTGTAGTCGATTATAAGTACATCGTGACCGAGGTTCCAGATTCAAAATGTACAAGTGGACACGTTAGGACCGTTTTTAGGAGAATGAAGCGTCCGTCTCTTCACCCTCCGTCGTCCGACACGGAGGCAACCTTACGAGGTCTCTCGTTCGGCTCCCTTTCTCCACCCCACCTGAGTACGACCGAAAGGTCGTTCTCGACCCTGATTTCTGCTGAGTTGGTAGGGACGAACCGGAAGAGGGAAGGAATGACTCGTATGTAGACATCCGACCCGAGTCTACGTCTTCGTTCAGTTGTCCGGTTTATCCGGAAACCTAATGGTTCATGTCGACTAGTCATGTCGACTACATCTTCTTTTACTTGAGGGATGATTTGAAGTCCCCGTCTGTCTCGACCCAAGATAGATTGGGACCGAAGTGGATGGAAATCGAAGATGGCGACCCGGTCTCCGAAAGGGTCGGTTCGGAACCACGAAAGAATACATTTTCCTCGATGTGTGGTGATGGAATGGAGGATCTGAGACACTTTTGGTGTCTCCTCTTTCACGGACCGTGTGTCGTGAGTCATTTACGATGAATCATATTTCAGAAAAAAAAATTTCTATACAATTCGCGTAAAATTATCACTTATAAAAATTATAAAAATTTTTAATTTTATTTTACCAAATTTTGAGACTTTTTCAAAACATTACAAAGAAAGTTTATTTTCTTTTTTCTTTGTAATGTGACCTTTCCTTCTTTAGTTTTACGAGAGGGATTCCTGTCCTTCTTACAAGGGTACGGTGGGTGGGAACGACCCGAGTCAGAGACCCAGACGTCCCTACCGACCCTCGGAGCCACGAGAGTCTTGGGCCGGGAAATCCGTCACCGTAGGACGGGTACCCTGAACGTCCTGTACAAACATTAAACAGAAATAAAAATCTGTGTAGACGTTTACGTCAAACTTTTTATGGTCAGAAGTCTTTTGGTCCCGTTAAAGGGGGACTCAAAAAGATTTCAACATTAACAGTGAAGGGAGAACTGAGACAGTCTCGTGTCGGAGCAGAAAGCCGCGTGTCGCTTCCTGTTGGAGTGTCGGACGCTACACCGCAGAGTGGGAAGTCTGTGACGTAAAAGACTTACTCTGATTTACACTGCAGAAAGAGTCGATTCCCGAAGACGAATAATTCGGGAGGGACCGAAGTGTTTCCTGACCGATGGAGGAAACTGTAGTCACCATCCTCCACAGTCTGAGACGAAAATTGAAATTGGAACCGCAGGTCTTTGACCCCAGTTCCTCTTTTCCTTCCGGTCGTATAGGGTCGTCGGTGGGTGCACTGCCTGACCTGTTACCACTGATTGAAAGGATCGTTATATTCGTCTCAAAGGAGATATGAAGGGTGAAAATGTTTACACGGCAGAACACTGGTGTACTCGATTAACGATTTGGGGGTGTAGGGGACGGAGGGAGGAAGTCCAATGATCGAGGTACGAGTTTGGTTGGCGGGGAACGTTTGTTCTTTTCTGGTTGACTCGTTAGTCACGGAAATGTCTATGGCTACGACGTTACCACAAAGTGACCGGTGACTATTGTCTTTTAGTCTCCTCTCCTCTCCTCTCCTCTCCGTCGCCAATCATCTCTTTTTGTGGAACATTCCCGACTAAAATTCTTGTCGGTCGGAAGGTTAGACACCCAAGGATTAGGTTCCTATACCTCCTGAACGAGATTCTCTGAAACTCGTAGACCTCTAAACCTTAGACTTTCCCCGGGACATAGGTTAAGGTGTGTTTATAACTCTCATACTGGGTCGTTGGGGTGACGACCCGTATGTGTGGCTCCTTTGGTCTTAACTTTCTCTGTGCGCATGGGGTTACAAGTAGTGTCGTGACAAATATTATCGGTCCTGTACCTTCGTTGGATCTACAGGTAGTCGTCTACTTACCTATTCTTTCGACACCATGTATATGTGTTACCTCATAATGAGTCGGTAATTTTTCTTATGTAAACTTACTCAAGATTACTCCACCTACTTTGACCTCGGATAATATGTCTCACTTCATTCGGTCTTTCTTTTTGTGGTTATGTCATATGATTGCGTATATATACCTTAAATCTTTCTACCATTACTATTGGGACATACGCTCTGTCGTTTTCTCTGTGTCTACATATCTTGTCAGAAAACTTGAGACACCCTCTCCCTCTCCCACTCTACTAAACCCTCTTACCGTGACTTTGTACATATTATAGTTCATTCTTTGCTTAGCGGTCAGGTCCAAGCTACGTCCTATGTCCTACGAACCCCGACCACGTGACCCTACTGGGTCCCTCTACCATACCCCTCCCTTCACCCTCCCCCCAAGTCCTACCCCTTGTGCACATGTGGGCACCGTCTAAGTACAACTACATACCGTTTTGGTTATGTTATAACATTTCATTTTTTTTTTTTGTTTATTATTTATTTATTTATTAAGATTGTAAACTGAATTCTTTTATTTGTTTATGACTCTCTGCCGACATGTGCACAAAGTCCACCTTAATTTATACCTTCTTCTCCCTTTCTCTTGACGGTATGCTGGGTCGTTAGGGTGACGACTCGTATATTTGGCTCCTTTGGTCTTAGCTTTCTCTGTACAAGTGGGGTTACAAGTGACGTCGTGACAAATGTTATCGGTCCTGTACCTTTGTTAGGTCTACAGGTAATCGTCTACTTACCTATTCTTTCGACACCATGTATATGTGTTACCTCATAATGAGCCGATAATTTTTCTTACGTAAACTTAGGTAAGATTACTCCACCTATTTTGACCTCGGATAATATGTCTCACTTCATTCGGTCTTTCTTTTTGTGGTTATGTCATATGATTGCGTATATATACCTTAAATCTTTCTACCATTACTACTGAAATATACGCTCTGTCGTTTTCTGAGTGTCTATATTTCTTGTTTGAAAACCTGAGACACCCTCTTCCGCTCCCACCCTACTAAACTCTCTTATCGTGACTTTGTGCATATAATGGTATACACTTTATCTACCGGTCAGGTGCAAGGTATGTATTCTATCCCGCGAGTCCCAGCCACGTGACCCTGCTGGGACTCCCGAACCCTACCCTCCCTTCTCCCTCCCCCCAAGTCCTACCCCCTGTGTACGTGTGGGTACCGACTAGGTACAGTTACTTACCGTTTTTCGTGATGTTATGACATTTCATTAATGGGAGGTTAATCTTATTTAATTAATTTGTTTTTTATATATTCAACTTGTTTACTTTTTTTGTTTTTACCTCCTTCTCATACAATGGTCCACTCGACGACTCTTTTAAGTCGACATTTTGTTGTGACACACCCTGAAGGGACCGTCAGGTCTCCAATTCTGAGGTACGAAGGTTACGTCCCCCACGTCCAAACCAGGGACCAGTCCCTTGATTCTAGAGTATTCCGGGTCCGTTTTTTATTTATTTATTAAATTTTTCTATTGTTGTCAAACATTTTACAGACTAGTAAGTCACTGATTGTATGGTCCGTAATTGTGGTCAGGTTCACTTTAACGTGGTGAGGACAAACTGTGTAACTTCCGGACTACGGTCCCACCTCTCGGGAATCGATCCGTACACGTCCAGTACACACCGTCGAGTAAGGTCTTTGGTGGTGTTCTCGGACCTGACTTTATTATTACGACGTTCTCTATGACCTTGTAGTCTTCCCCTTTTCGGTGACAAGTTACACGGCTCCTTTCCTTGTCGTTCCATTACGAGTGTTTCGTGTATTTTATAGGCACACACAGACACTGAAATTTAAAATAAAAAATTTTAATGGTATGTCATTTTAAATGAGAGACCAACCCCCCCACCCACCCCTCCTCTCCCGTATGTCACGATACTTTCCATTGTGTCTACATGTATAGGGACATCGTTGGTAGTTCTCCTATGTCTTTTCAAGGTGGTAGGGGTTTCGCCGAAGATGTTTATTAAGGGGGTTTGAACGAAATCGGTTATTATCCGTGTTACTTATTGTCCCCTCCTTGGTATTAAACAGTAGTTTTAATTCACGGTCCTTTTTGTTTGTGTGTGAGGTTGGAGGGTATGTGACTTAAAAAAACGACCAACTGATCATCGGAAGTACACAGAGATGTAATATTTTAAACTCCATAAATGTCCGGTGTAGGGAGATAAAAAAGTGGTACCTTAGTTATGTTAAGTATTTGCGTACAATAAAGAATAACGAAGTCCCGAAAGGTCTGTTCACCGACCACCCTGTAAGGACGTCCTCTAAATTTTAAAGTGGATTAGTTTGGTGACAATCCCGTCTAAGGTCAGGAAAAGAAGGATTAATAATCTGTAAGAGGAGAAGAAAACGAGTGAATTCCCTACGAATTCTTGAGTCTTCAAACGTTCACCCATTTCATTTACGCAGATTCACCATGGAAATTGTCTAATGACTCTACGACTGGTCGACCAGATGATCCAGGATTCACCGGAACGAAAACCTCCAATGATTACGAAACACGTACTACCCTCTACCCTTCCTGTATTTTGAAACAATTTAGGGAAGTTGTTCCTTTACCGGAGATACCGTTATAGGTGTAAGTCGACACCTCAATACACTGTCTACAAAATTTCCGAGACCAAAAAGGTATTTAAATAAAGTTCCCGGTACTCGTACGGTCGGTCGGGTGTTTATCTTTGTCCTATGTGACCAGGAGAAAGAGGACCTTAGGTTCTCCAAGAGGTATAAGTAAATCGTTTTTAAATGACTCGTGGATGATTCAATAGTCTAGGACCCAATCACCGACCCCTACATTTAGACAATTCTATATTTTAGAGTGTGTTGGAGTCATGACTCCCTTCCTTGTACTTTGACCTTTGATTCCTACCTACCAAATTTTCCCCCCACCCCCTCCTTTCTTTTTGGTTTCTCTCACACCTCACACGTATTGTTTTCAGGAGGAGCCAGGGTCAGGACCCTGTTGTCCTCGGTCGGGGTCGGGCTCTTAAGTGAAGGAACGGAGTCAAAGGGTGTCGGAGTCGAAGGCCCGTGAGGTGCACAACAGGGAACCGTGCCCCTTGTCAATTATTCAATCTTTTCAATGCAATTCTTCCACTTGAACTTACAAAGACTGCGACTTCGCGTGTCGGGAGGAAGGCGTGTAGGAGAGGGTCAACCGTAAACTCACATTTTAAGAAGGTCTGTCCGGTGGACTCGTGAGTTTAAGGAAATGGAGACTTTTTTGTGGAACCCTTTTTTGCAAAGCCGTGCGTTCCGGGACTGCCCGTTACGTCGTGTTGAGTGCCCGCGCCGCACGTGGTTCAGACGCACCCTTAGTGCAAATGTTCTTTCTCCCCCCCCGCCAGTGCTCCCCGCCGCCCGCGGTCCCGAGGCCAAGGCGCCGGCCGGCTCTTCCGGAGCGCGGTCAGCCCGCGTGCGGGTTCCGCGGCCCGGGCGGAGGTCGAGGGCCCGTCGCCCTTGGCGCTTGGCGCGGCACCTGCCGGGCCCTCCCTCGCGGCGCGGGGGACCGCCGCCCCGGGCAGGGACAGGCGACGGCCAGCGGCCGGCAGCGGCGGCGCCCGGACGGAGCGAGGTAAACGACTGAGGCCTCCGTCGCAGGGAGGCTCGCCGCCGAAGAGCCCGGAGGGCGAGGGGCGAGGCATAGAGGGAGGTCAGGGGCGGGGGATGAGGACGAGACTGTGGGGAGAAAACGTGCGGCTCGGGCAAGGGTCGGCGTCGGGCCGCCTCGCGCCTGTGGCTCAGGCGGCGACCGAAGCGTCTCGGAAGGCCGCCGGGGCCGGCGAGGTAGCGCCGCGGGCCGTCCCCACGCCCCGGCCGCGCGCCGCGCTCACCCCGCCACCGCCGCGCCTGACAAGGTGACGCGCAAGGGGGGGCGGGGGCGCGCCGCGCGCACGAGGGGCCTTGCGGTACCTCGGCGGCGCAAGGCTCGCCCGTGTTTCCCCGCGCGCCGTGTTACCCGCGCCACTCGGGCACCCGCGGGCCGCGGGCGAGGCCGCTGAGCCGGGACGCGCCCCCACCCGCAGGGAGGGCCGCTCGCGAGAGGCCCGTCGGGGGGATGCGCAGGGGAGGGGACGAGGGCGGGGGGGGGGTGGGGCCGTACCTACAACGTCGGTGAGCGGGCAGGCAGACGAGGCCTCGGCGGCGGTGGCGCGCCGGCCGAACTTGGCGGGGCGTGAATGGACCCTGTGCTCAAGACATGAAACGTCTCGCCCGGGCGCGGCTCAACCCCGCGGTGCACCCCCCATCCCCCTCGCGCCCCGACGCCTCACCCCCGGCGCGCGCCTCCCGGTCCGGCCCCGCCGGGCCCCTCAACGACCCCCGTCGCCCGCCCGCGGCACATAAAAGGGGAGAGAAACACACACAGGCACGCGACGCGAGAGCGCACTGCACTGCCCTGAGGCACACAGTAAAGGCGTGTTCCTGTGTCCTCGGGGGCGACGTCACCTTGGTGTTGGGGAGGCGGGGGTGGGGGTCGGGCGGGGAGGGGGAGTCGCCCCGTGTGCGCCCTGGCCGCCGCCGCGAGCCCGCACTTGCCGGCGCCGTCCCTCGACCCCGCGCGTGAGGCCCCTGGGCCCGCCGGGTCGCGCGAGTAGGCCACGGCGCGGCGAGGTGCACCCGGGCGCGGGCGACGGACCCCGCCCCCCGCCGCCGGCGCGTGGGTGCCACGCGGCCCGGTCGCGACCGATTGTTACATGAGCCGTGTAGCACACAAGAGGGGGGCGCTGAGTAAAGAGATTTTGCACCAAAGAGTCTGGGCTCCTCAAACTGGACTTTTCGGAGAAAAAGATGAAAAAAAAAAAAAAGGGAGACGCCTAGCCGCTGACACGCCTCGCGGAGGGAGGCGCGGGCGCGGAAAGGGCGTAAAAAACCTTAGAGCCGGCACCGGGACAGGGGGGTGGCCCGCTCACAAGGGAGCAGGCTACCCGTGTTTCTGAAGCCCCGCGCCCCTGGGATCACCGGGGGCGCCTCGGACGTACCTCAGACCGCCCGGCGCCCTCTGACTGGGGCCGCGACCCTTTGTGACCGAGACCGGTGAGGGGGTCATCCCCCCGGCGGGAGAGAACATTCGGATTCTCGATTTTAGACGGAAGATGAACATTTTGGGATTCAAAACTCCAAACTCCGACGCCTCGGACTCTAAGTATTCACGCGCCCGAGTGTCTGGGTGTACGGTGTCTGTTTGGGTGCCCTATCGACGCGGCTCGCGAATTTTATCTTTTTGTGCTCAGTGGTTGAGTTATTTCCGAGTAAGAAAGATGAGGACTGAGGGCCTGACCTCTAAGGTTCAACTATTTATTGCTTTGGATGGGGAGCCCATAAAAGAGTTCAGAGTCACTGAAGTTCCCCACACCACACACTCCCAGTCCCTTCGGGTTGGGTTGTCAATTCGGTGCAAATATAAATTCTGTTTGTTACTCTTACATTTAAAATTTTTTAGGAAATTAAACGCCCAGCTTCTTTCATATTTTTCTTTTTACGTTTACTAGGGTAGACGACGAGTGTCGACTGACCGACGTTCCCTCCTGGTACACCGGGCCGGGACGCGCCAGTCACGTAACCATCTTATCTAAAATTTTTCTTCCGTATACGACCGAGGAACGACGGGCCCGCGCCCCTCCCAAACTTAATTGCATATCAAAACGTAATGCATAGGTGAAGGTCTGGCGAGGTTGACCCTTAAATCGTTAATACGTTCAAGAAGGGGAAACCCAAACTTTAGATATCCGTTCTCCAATAGATTCTGGAAACTCCCAGATGCACCTTGTAAGAGCTTGACTAAAACTTTTCAGTCATGATTAACGATACGTTTTAATCGTTCGTCGTCCCTCTTGGATCGGGACGCAGGTCCCCCACAAAATATTTTCTTAGGTATGCACGAGTCACAGTAAGTTTTCTCCTACTACTTTTCTTACCCCGGCTCTATCGTCGGGAAGTTTAAGTTTTCTGAACTTAGCGGGATAGATGTAAATTTTATCCCGCCTCCCTCTTTCCCTCCTCCTGGCGAACCCCGTCTTACCAATTAAATATGTAAGGGACTTCTGTCTTACCTCCGTGAAGATAAAGACGGCCTTTGAACTGAAAATTGTAAGCGTGTAATTTATTGTACATACTATATCATGTAGCGAACTGAATCAATTGTATATCGTCAAAATCAAAGTGGAAGTTAAATTACACTGTCAATATTAATCTTAAATTTTTCATATTCAACGTAAAGTAATTAACTCAAAAGATCCTAAAGGGTCACCTTCTCAATCCTTCTTAATTCTCATCGTAAATTCGAGTGAAACGTAAAAATTTGGTGAAATGAATCACGAAATTTTTACATTTTACTGGAACAATGTAAAATTCCCCTGATCTACTTTCCACAATATCCTATATAGATATCGGTTAGTAATTGTCATTGTTGAGTCCATAACCTCCTCTTTAATTATTTAGTCACCTTTATTTTATTAATTTTTACTTGTAAAGGCACAAGTGTAACAAGTCTTGGTCTTCAAAACACTTTATTATTAAGATATCATAGATTTCGTTCGTCGCACGAACTGACTATGTTTGACTGAAAAGTTTTGTATTAGAGAGTCCTTTGATGTTTCACTGGAATTCATAATGACATTTAACACATAGAATTAAACGTATTGACCTAGTTGTAACGATGAATTTCATTCGATAAGGTTTACTTAACAATCGTTTTTACCTTCAATGACGTCACACCCTTTCCTTTGATGGATGGAAGTTTACCAAAATATACAAATATACTTAAAAAAAAAATTATTCCTCTTTTTCGTCCTGTTTTCTAAAAAAAAATTTCCATTTTTGTACGTAACCTCAACAGCAGAAAGTCAACATAGAACCTCAGAAATTTTTTGTTATGAAAACTTTCACGATAACCTATTTACATTACGGAACACTTTTCTATACTTATTTGTACCTCATTCTACCCCTCTTCCCGAAGGGACCACCGAGTCATCATTTCTTAGGAGGACGGTAACGTCCTCTATGTCCTTTACGTCCAAGCTAGGGACTCATCCCTCATAGGGGACCTCTTCCTTTACCGTTGGGTGAGACGATAAGAATGGACCCCCCACCCGATGTCAGGCACCTCAGTTTATTTTCAGTCTGTACTAAACCTCTGATTTGTTGTTCTACTCTCCTTACTCCAAAATTTTTCGTGTTAAGAACGGACTACATTAGAAGTCTTCAGTCGTCCTCACTGACGATTACTAAGTATTCCTATACATACTTCTGGACTTTTTTTATTTTTGGATTCTAAATCTCCAGACGAACTAACCTTTAAAGAAGTAATCTTTACGTAAAAAGTTCTAAAGTTTAATCTCGACGATGTTAACTAGATTACTTAAGTAGAGGATAAAAGGGACTCATTTTCCGTCGTCCCTCATTTAACCGATGAACCGGTATGTTTCCTGAGTACATTTTGTGATTTACATTTTGCAGTTTTAATAGGTCGTAAATTACTTCTCACCCTATAGAAATTATAGTTAGGTACATATATTAATTCTCACCGTCTATCTGTAGTCCAAAGTGTATAGGAAATCGACAACAAGATTTCCAAAACTAGTAGTATTTTATATGAATATCGACGGAGTTTCATAAATATCCTGAAACATAGGGGGTCATCAATTCAGAATTTTGTTACGTTGTCTAAAGTGACAATGAACATCTGTAAAGGTGAAATGAAGAACGGACGACCTACATATTAAAACGACCGTCTAGGTCTAAGGCACTTATGAGTATTGACTTCATTCTCCCTTTTTCTCCTCCTCGTCTCTTCGAACATAATTGAAATAATTTATCTTGGATGACTTTCTGTAGAACGACTCATTGAACGTTTGACTTAAAACAAACCCTTCCACCCGAGTTCCTAACTCAAATTGGGAAACACACGACCCTTATCCCACACTCCCCTTGGTTGGGGTGGAAATCACCTTAGACCTCGTCCATTTACTGTGTGGTACTAGGTCACACCCTTTCTTTTTTTCTCTCCACAACGTACTTTTCAACGTCTCTTAAACACGACCCGTCAAAAGGAATACACATCTTCTTGATAACTTATTACATATCGTGGAACTCTAAAATTCGTGGGTCGTATTGGTCATTCTAGACTAAAATCATCTTATAGACCGAACGTGTTATCCCTCGGACGTTTTTCTTTAGAATCCCTCTCACTTTTGACGACGTTAGGGTCAGAGTTAAAGTTCGGGAACTCTTTTGTTTACGGTTAGACTTGCTATCGAGTAAGACTTGGGTCTCACGATCGACCTCCGCGACGTCGGTGGTCCCGGGGGTTCGGGTCTCCCCACGGGTTCCCGGACGTCAGTCTCCTCAAGGGGTGTGTCTAGTGGGTCGTTTCGCTGTCCGTCCTTCGTCCCTCGTTCGCCTCCGACCAAAGGGTCGGTTAGTCTCATGTGATTGTTTCTTTTTTTTTTTTTTTCCTCCATATGTGAAGAGATCATTGACCAACCAAAAATTCTTTAATAAAGAACGAAACCCGGTTTTCTGAGATTTACTTTACGAGAGGTATGTATACATATGTAAAAATTTCAGAATAAACTGGACGGACTTTAGAGGAGACATTTTAATTTATGGAGCATCTTTACTTGAACTCTAGGTCACTAAGATGAAGACCCTTAGGTAGGATTGAGTTGGTTCCGATGTTGATGTTTGTTTACGACATACAAGTGACGTTGTAACGTTCGTTTACAACCTACAAGTAACGTCCTAGTAAGTATTGTCTTTTTAACCCTCTCTTGAACCTTTTATCAGTTTTACTACTGTGTACGCTACCGCGTGATAGAGTCGAAATCTTTCTCCTTCCATGAGAAAAAATACCCATGTCTTTCACAGATACTGTATGATAACTCATCTTTCTTTTAATGTCTAGAGATATATCACATTTGGGAGAAAACATTTTTTCCTTCTTTCTTTCTTTTTGTACATACATGAATGTCGACCCACACTTGCCTTTTCCAGACCTTTCGTGTCCCCATTGTCACCAATGGGACCTCCATACATTACCATCCTTCTTCCTTAAATGATCAGGAAAAAGTACAAGTTGGAAACACATTATAAACTAAAGGAACAACAGGGGGTTGTTACTCGTGGATAACGCAAACATTGGGAAAGGGGAAGGGTGGGTGGTTTTTTCTCAACAGTGGAACCGGATTCCTTGTTCAGTGGGACCTCATCGATTTTCAGTACGTCCCAAAGTGACCACCGAGTCACCATTTCTTAGACGGACGGTTACATCCTCTCTACCCAAGACAGGGATTAACTCCTTCTAGAGTGTACGACGCCTTGTCGATTCGGACACAGGGTGTCGATGACGCAGACACGAAGTCTCGGGTACTCAGTGTTGAGGACTCGGGTCATAGGAGGTCGGGTACGAGACGTTGTTCTCTTCGATGACATTACTCTTCGGACACGTGGTGTCGATCTCTCCTCGGGGGGCTGACGACGTTGATCTCTGTTCGGACACGTCGTTTCTTCTGGGTCGTACCGGGTTTTATTTATTTATTTATATATTTATTAACGAAAAAATTTTCAGTACGTTGTAACCACACTCACGGACCGAACTGTGGACAATAGACTGAGGGGAAATAGTTAGATAACAAAACTGAAATTTTTTTTCTCTCTCTCTCTCTCAATCTTCTTTAGAGTCATTATTACGAGGTTTTCATTTATATCATAAACCGTCTAGTCTTAGGTGTCGAGGAAAAGGTGTTTGAAGACTTTACAGTCGTGTCATAGAATCTCTACAATGGCTTATACAGATTCCTAAAGTGATATTAGTACCGTATAATCCCGGACTCTTTATTATCCACGGTTGTCGGACCAAAATGGTTATTCCTTTGTCTTCGTTTTTCTTTTCCATCGAACGGGTTGCGTGTGACCGGAAACCTTATTACAAAACCCCAAGGAAAACCATACAGTGCGGATGGTTTCCGATTTGTCCAAAGTTTTATTTAGTCTCAGGTGGTTTCTCATTTTAAATGTTCCAATCACAAAGTGTGTCAACATAAGTGCTTACACCATCGAGTGGAGGCCGGAGTTGGAAATGAGGAGTCGTCGAATCGAGAGAAGGAGTTCTCCGGAACACCCAGGGTCGGACCCCACCTTCAGGGACAAGACTTAGAGGGACAGTATCTCCGATAATGCCTGACTTAACACGGGGGAGGGTAGGGACATGGATCAGGGGGGTCCCCAACCTCAGGATTGGGGGTCACATCGAGCCTTACACCGACGTAAACATATGTCTCGTAAATTTCTCCGTCAATTCCAATTCACTCCAATATACTCACCCGGAGTTAGAGTACACTGACGCAGGAATATGTTTCTCCCTACACGGATGTGTCTCTCTTCCGGTACAGTCCTGTGAATCCACCGACGACATCCGGTCCTTCTGTCGGAGTCCTCTCGGGACGGCCGTCGAACTAGAATCTGAAGGTCAGAGGTCTCAACACTCTTTTATCTAAAGACAACAAATTCGGGGAGTCAGGTACCACAAAACAATACCGTCGGACTCGACTGACCGTGTCTCTGGGACAAGCGTACTTCGTAATATCGAAAGACAGACAAAGAAGTTCATCTTACATTTGAAAACCTCCCGTTCTGGTACTAGGATGTGATAGAGGTTCACGGACCGAGACACGGACTCTGTATTAGTTAAGAGTTGTTTGTCAACAACTTTCTTATTAACTTAACAACAATCTATAGTATACAGGGTAAAGAGGAGGGGAAAGATGTCTACTTCTTTGTTTACCAACTACCGAACCTCTTCCTGTCGAGGATCAGATACACTTACGACGGAGGACCTTACCGGGGATATGGTGGATGCACAATATACCCTTCTCGGGTTTCTGTCCGCCGACTCAGTGTCGTCCTAGACCCGGTGTACAGTCTTGGGGGAGTGGAGGGTCAGCTCCTAAAGTAGGTGGTAAGATATGGTTGAGACCTTATTATAGTCTGTCCATATTTCAAGAAGGGTATCAACAGAATTAGAGGAGTCCGACGGTATTATTTTATAGTATGGGACCCACGGAAATTATCTTATTCAAATAAAAAAGTGTAAAGACCTCCGGACTTCAGACTCTAGTCCCACGACCGTACTACCCAAAACCATTCTCGACAGAAGGACCAAACGTTTATCAGTGGAAGAATGACACAGAAATGTACCACCTTTCTCTCGTTCGAGACAGGGACCATAGAGAAGAACGATATGTACGAGTCAGTGAAATCAACACAGGCTGAGAGACACTGGGACACCCGATATAGACCGGTCCGAGGAGACAGACACCCTAAGGAGTCCACTCTTATGACCTCACTCGACGGTACGGGAGGAGGTCCCTTAGAAGAACTGGGTCCCGAGCTTGGACGCAGAGAATACAGAGGACTTAACCGTCCGTCGAAGAAGAATAGTCCCGTGATTAGAGTAGTACTCCCGGGGTGGGAGTATTGTAGTCGATTGGGATTAATGGAGGATTTGCGGGGCAGAGGTTTATGGTAATATAACCGTCAATCCCGAAGTCGTATACTTAAACCCTTCCTGTGTGTGTAAATTAGATATTATTATCACAAAAGTGTAAAACAGTAAGAGAAACGAGAACTAGTGTCTGGACTCTCGGTACGATGGAGGGGTATTTTTGGGTGGAGTAAAAATTTGTTCACCCCTTTTTTATTTCGGGTCTCTCTATGTGCCGAACATTAAGTAAGAAAGTCAATTGTTTATTAATAGAGTTCGATTATACACGGTCTGAGATCTACGTACTGACCGTTAACCGTACTGAATGTGATGTAGGACTCCTGAAGGGACTACCGAGTCTGCCATTTCGCAGACAGATGTTACGCCCTCTGGACCCAAGCTAGGGACCCAGCCCTTCTAGGGGACCTCTTCCTTTACCGTTGGGTGAGGTCATAATAACGGACTTTTTTAGGGTGTCTGTCTCCTCGGACCATCCGATGTCAGGTACCCTAACGTTTCTCAGTCTGTGCTGATTCGCTGAAGTGAGTAAGTGAGTGAGTGAGTGTGATATAGGACTCCTGAAGGGATAACCGAGTCTACCATTTCGCAGACAGATGTTACACCCTCTGGACCCAAGTTAGGGACCCAGCCCTTCTAGGGGACCTCTTCCTTTACCGTTAGGTGAGGTTTTGATAACGGAGCTTTTAGGGTGCCTGTCTCCTCGGACCATCCGATGTCAGGTACCCCAGCGTTTCTCAACCTGTGCTGACTCGCTGAAGTGAAAGGAAATATAGGATTCATGATTAAGAAGATGACAAAGGGTTAATTCAGACCAATAAAGGGTCAAATCAACAAACTTTGTAGTCGTCATGACTGGTCTTATCTTAAATTAGAAAAGAAAAGTCTTTTAAGGTAGGATCAGATTCTGTGTTCCCTCAGGAATCCGTGTGGAAGGACGAATCCGACCCGTAAAGATGGAAGAAACGGAAACAAACACTACGGAGACATGACGGGGGACGCTTGAGGATGAGTAGGAAACTTCGGGTCGGATTCCCCAAAGGTGGTAGGGAGAGGGTGTCCGTCCGGACAGGAGGGTCACAAGATCAATGAGGAGATGACACCTGCTGGGGATAAAGTCGCATTGACCATAATGAACTGACATGACAAATAAGCACAAAAGGCTCTACGAGAGTATGACCTGCGGTGTCTCGGAGTCGTAGTAGGGAGGACACCGGCAGACGTCATAGAGTTCACCGAAAGGGGACGACACTGACACTACGTACGTGACCTGTGAGCTCGACCAACCTGACCCCCGACTCCGAACTTTACACTCATCAACGAGTTCCGACGTACACCTACTACGGCCTGAAGGGTCCCCGACCCATGGTCGGGACGAGTCGTCCCGAGACTTTACCTGTTACTGTTTGGGTGTGTTGTCTTAGAAGAAAAAATTTCACACATGTACAACCCACTATAAAAAGAAAGGATCCCGACGGTAGTATTTTATTGTGTTTGACCTACCTAATCTAGTAGTCTTTAAATAACAGAGTTACCAAGCCCTCCTAGTCAAGTCAAGTCAGTGAGTCAACACAGGCTGAGAATCTCTGGGGTACCTGATGTCGTGAGGTCCGCAGGGACAGGTAGTGGTTGAGGGCCTCGGATGAGTTTGAGTACAGGTAGCGTAGCCACTACGGTAGGTTAGTAGAACAGGTGACAGTAGGGGAAAGGGAGGACGAAAGTCAGAAAGGGTCGTAGTCCCAGAAAAGTTTACTCAGTCAAGAAGTGTAGTCCACCGGTTTCATAACCCTTAAAATCGAAGTCGTAGTCAGGAAGGTCACTTATAAGTCCTGTCTAAAGGAAATCCTACCTGACCAACCTAGAGGAACGTCAGGTTCCCTGAGAGTTCTCAGAAGAGGTTGTGATGTCGAGTTTTCGTAGTTAAGAAACCCCGAGTCGGAAAAATATTAGGTTGAGAATGTAGGTATGTACTGATGACCTTTTTGGTATCGAAACTGATTTGTCTGGAAACGACCATTTCATTACAGAGACGAAAAATTATACGAGAGATCCAACCAGTATCGAAAAGAAGGTTCCTCATTCGCAGAAAATTAAAGTACCGACGTCAGTGGTAGATGTCACTAAAACCTCGGGGGGTTTTATCTCAGACAGTGACAAAGGTGACAAAGGGGTAGATAAACGGTACTTCACTACCCTGGCCTACGGTATTAGAATTATAAGACTTATAACTCGAAATTCGGTTGAAAAAGTGAGAGGAGAAAGTGAAAGTCGTTCTCCGAGAAATCAAGAAGAAGTGAAAGACGGTATTGCTACCACAGTAGACGCATAGACTCCAATAACTATAAAGAGGACCGTTAGAACTAAGGTTGAACACGAAGTAGGTCGGACCCTAAAACGTACTACATAAGACGTATATTCAATTTATTCGTCGTCTCACTATTATATGTCGGAACTACATGAGGAAAGGGATAAACCTCGGTCCGACAACAAGGTACAGGTCAAGATTGACAACGAAGGACTGGACGTATGTCTAAAGAGTCGTTCGTCCAGTCCACCAGACCATAAGGGTAGAGAAAGTCTTAAAAGGTGTCAAAGAACACTAGGTGTGTCAGTTTCCGAAACCGTATCAGTTATTTCGTCTTCATCTACAAAAAGACCTTGAGAGAACGAAAAAGTTACTAGGTCGCTAACAACCTTTAAACTAGAGACCAAGGAGACGGAAAAGATTTAGGTCGAACCAAGTACATGACGAGTACATACCAAGTACAGGACAACTTAGGACCGAATCTCTTAAAACTCGTAATGAAACGATCGTGCACTCTAGTCACGTTAACACGCTATCAAACTTGTAAGAAATCATAACGGTAAGAAACCCTAACCTTACTTTTGACTGGAAAAGGTCAGGACACCGGTGACGACTCACAAGGTCTAAACGACCGTATAACTTACGTCGTGAAAATGTCGTAGTAGAAAATCCTAAACTTTATCGAGTTGACCTTAAGGTAGTGGAGGTGATCGAAACAAGCATCACTATGAAGGAATCCGGGTGAACTGAAGTGTTAGGTCCCACAGACTAGTGTGGTAGCACCAATAGAGCTCCTATCCTCAGGGTATAGTTCTCCAACCGACCGATCCGAGACAGACTCCCGATACGTCTCCGAGACAAGGTCCCGAGAGAGGAACGAAGACCCCCGGAGTCTTCAAAGAACCGAGAATCTACTACAAGAGACACCTAGAAGGGTAGGAAAAGGAGGTCATGTATAGACAGAGACACAGATTTAAAGAGGAAAAATCTTCCTGTTTCAGTATGACCTAATCCCTGGGTGGNGGGGGGGGGGGGTGATTATTGGAGTAGAATTGAACTTATAGACGTTTCTGACATGAAGGTTCACCTGGGACAAAGTGTCTGTGACTCCCATTCCTCAAGTCGTAGTAGAACTCCTGTGTCATGTTGAGTATTGTCACCCTTTTTTTCCTGATTCGAGTGAACCTGAGTCAGGATTGTAGGGTCTTCGTGACCCAGGGTCTCACTTATAGACGACCGTACCACCGAAAGAGACGATGTGGTGTTGAGGTTCCTAGTGACGATCGTAGAGACAGTGACGTACTTATACGAAAGGGAAAGGAAAGATTTCTTACACGGATTAAATTAAAACGATGAGGAACCCCTGAACCGGGAAACGTAAGTGTAAAGGTACGGAGGTCGGGATGACGACGGGACGTCCAGTGTCCACCACTATTTACGACAGTGTAAACTACCACTGTAGTTCCACTACAACCGACGTTTCACGTCCCGAGTACTTCAGTCTGTCTGGGGACCTAAACTTAAGTCCGAGGGTGTACATGATGCACACCCTAAAACCTGCGACGAATTCGAAAATCGTAGGTAAAGGAAACAGCTCCGTACCCCGTAGGACGTCCTACCAATATTTGCTCCGTCCGTCGATACCCCTCGTGGCGTCTCACCAACCGTCTTCGATTCAAGTTATTTCCTATCAATAAAAGTAACGAATATTTGTCCCACTCGTTTGACAACTTTATTGATCGGACCCGTGCATTGTCAATTCCAAAACTTTTTGTGTAAAGATCAAATCGTCGTTTTCGTGTTTCCAAGTATACTACCAGGACTTACGACAGACCTTCTATGGTGAAATTTAAGTTTGAGGTGGGTCCTTCCCTTTTTCTGTCGTAGTACATTAAGATTTTGTGCACTACGGGGGTTGGGAGTACAGGAAAGAGGAATGGGGAGAGTATTCCTTTTCTGTCACTGAGACGACAGAAAGAGATCCTGTCCGGGACCAGCGGAGACGGTACTCACGTATCGCCACGGTAGTCTCGGGTCTCGGTTCATTGGTTCAGTCGGTCTTTCTTTCCACGACGCATGTAAACACAGACACTTTATTGCTAAAAAGATTAAATGAAAGACAGAACTCGGGATAGGAAAACCTCAGGAGGGGTGGGGGTGGTCTTCGAAGGTCCCCGGAGACCGGAGGTCCGTAGACGGGTGTACCCAAGACCGACTCGGCAGGTAGTAAGACGTACGACATGGGACGTCCGTCACCGAGACGGTACGGGTTGGTCCCTGCGCCAGTAGAGAAACGTTCCGACGGACCTTGCCCCCTAGGCACTAGGTTTACGGATGTCCCTGGCCCGACCCTCTCGAGCGCTCATTTCGCACGTCAGACGGATAGTCTGTACATTCTTGTAGAAGTGAAGGTACCTCCTCACGTGGCCGAGGAGACAAAGAAAGGACTCGGTAGAAATCAAATACAAAGCGAAGGAATAAATACCTTCTTTAGACCCCATCTCTCCTGGTAGAAGATGACGGACCTCGTCACGGTCACAGTCCTACTCACTGTTGATTGGGGACCACAGGCACATAGCTACTGAAGGTCCCTAAGACCGTCTGATCTCGTAAATAAGGAATAGATTCCGTCCGTCGGAACCACGGTATTCTCTGACCTGTGTCACACCGGTTTAGACGATTAATAAGTTCTCTTCGAGGTTGGACCTGAACACACATTTTAACGGATCTATACGATGACCCAGCGTGTCTCAGCCTGTACTGACTTCGCTGAATCGTCGTCGTCGTCGTCGTCGTCGTCGTATTACGAGTCACTGACTTTAAGTGTACCAGTTTGTTTCAGTCTACATTGCGTATCCGGACATCAAACGCCAGTGTCGAGGGTCGGTGTCGATGTCGAAGAATCCCCGTCCGGACGGAGGGTCGGTCCGACGACCTCTCGGGTGGGTGTGTCGTCGGACGGGCAGGGGTGGAGGAACAGGTCCCAGGAGGACGAAGACGGGTACGTAACACGGATACCGAGTTTAGAAGAGGGACGACCCCAAATTCTAAAATCTTCGTTTTCGAACTCCCGTTAAAGTTGAAAGACGAGGTAGAGCAGGGAAGTGGCTCTATTATTTGGGTCTACCCTTATAGACGAACCTCTGTCCCTTCCCTTTCCTCCTTTATGGTTCTCTTATTTTTATATCTAATCATAGAGTTGCTATGTCAGAACCGTGTGTATGAATGACTGGTATAAACTAGACTCCAATGATATTTTGTCGAAGTCTCAAAGAGATACAACGACTGAGGATCCTTTCTTCGTGGTCCTTTCAGAAAATCTTTCCTTTAGGGTCAAGTCGGTTAATTAGTTTCTAAAACAAAACAAACAAAAAAAATGTCATTTTATCTACATAGGTTGTGACGTAGAAGAATTATTATATAACTATCATACTACATTGTAAATGAAAATAATCATATACAGGGAACAAAAGAACTAAGACGGTACCCATTAAAGTCTAAAGTTATTATTCCAAAAACTTTTTTTATACATTATGGAAACTCCAAAATACGTAACTCAATTATAATTGTCATTTGTGACGATAACGACGACGATTCAGCGAAGTCAGCACAGGTTGAGACATCCTGGGGTAACTACCGTCGGGTGGTCCGAGGGGGCAGGGACCCTAAGAGGTCCGTTCTTGTGACCTCACCCGACGGTAAAGGAAGAGGTTATACACTTTCACTTCAGAGAGTCAGTACAGGCTGAGAAGCGCTGGGACGTCGGATGGTCCGAGGAGGCAGGTACCCTAAAAGGTCCGTTCTCATGACCTCGCCCCACGGTAGTGGAAGAGGTTATCATTTGTGTCACGATGAATAATGACTCGGTAGTAACCAAATTTCCTGATTACAATAATGTCCTCAGTAATGACCACACTTCTTGATTTCGTTATATTGGGAACACGAGGACTTTCTACTGTTTAAACCCTCGTCTTTCAAGTCTGAGTTTAATGTAAACAAAGTAGTAAAAGAACGCACCTCCCTCTCTCTACGCCTAGAGGGACATTATGACTAAACTCACCAGTCCTTACCCCGTTCTTATAATCTTTATATGGTCTACTTTTAGGAAGTTTATTTACTTGAATAATGGGAGGACTGGATATATTAGTCGTACCTCGTTTCTCTTTACTAACACGAAACCTTGAGTTCACACACTTAAACTCCTTTCGATGGTCTCCTTAGGTTATTAGGTAAAATGAACGAAGAAGGGGGACTTACAAAATGTGATCTTTAATCTCTTCAAGGTCCCAATGAACGGAGGTCATTCCAATGTTTGTAAAAAATTTTCCTTCCACAATCCTTGTCGTCTTAATTTACCATATAGATACCACCGTCCCTCTTTGAGTATAAACTCCTGTTTATACCACAAATACAATACTAAGGAATTCTGAGTTTGTAAACCATAAAGACTTAAAAAGATCTCTATGACTTCAAAAGTTTACCACAGATATCATTTTATATAATGTAGGTTCAACTATAGATTACTAAATTATTATAAATTTATAATTTTTTAATTCTGTGTATTTTCCATGTCGAAGACATTGGTACGTTTAAGTACTTTAAGAACTACGTTAGGACCAAAAGTCATTCATTTGAAACATGAACACCTTTGACGTAAATAAGTCGGAACTGTAATCCTTTCATTCGTTTAATAAAGTCACGGTTTCTCTACCGATTAGATCCGACCTCACTCACCTACACGAAAGGGTTACGGATATAAGGACCTCTTAAAAACGTCACTGTCTTAAACCGAGTACAGTTGACATCTCTTTCCACCCCCTCTGGTAAATCATGGGTTTATATCCCGACCCGTGGGTACGTCAACCGTCCTCCGTCACTCTGAAGAAACCTTCTACCGGACCGACCGAAATTACACTGTTTCCGAAAGTTTCAATTTGTTTATAAATAACTTGTGGATGCCGACGTTTCGAAACTCAAGAAACCCCTTAATTCTTTGTCTATTTGTTCCAGGGACAGGAGTTTCTCCACAGTAAGATCGGGTCCTTAGTTAGTACTTGGGACTTTTAACTATATTTCGTCTTCCGTCGTAGTGTCCTCTCTGGGTCTCACCCCTACTGACTCCTCAGTCTTATTTGGTTCTTCCAAGACACCTCTTCCCCGACAGGACCCTCGGACGTCCTTCCGACTCCCTAAGACTGGGTGTTTCCCGTGCACTTCCCGTAAGACTCACCCCTTTTGAAGTCCGTCATCGATGCCGTCCTTTGACGTCTAGGATAAACCTTTTGAAATCGGTAAGACTCATTTTGTGTCTCTCGGAACTTTAATCTCCCACCCGTCTTCCACTAGATCTCCCGTTAGAGTGTCCATTTTAGTCTCGCTAACCGTCACCTGTCCAATTCCGGAAACGACCAGACACGGTGCTTAGAGGGTTCTAAACTGTGAGTCGAACCACATACTGTCGAAGCAACTTCTTTGGACACTGGAGACCTTTGGTATTCCGTTCTTCTGAGACTAGGGTTTTACGATCAAGACGGTCAGAGAGTCTGACGAAACGGGACTGAGACAACATCACTGGGTCCATTGAGTTTTCACCCTCCTACGGTCCTTCCCACTACCCCTGTCTTTGACTTCCATTTACTATTGACTAGTGATGGGGGAGACAGCAGCACGGGGAGGTACGTCGACGGTTCTTCGGGTCCTCCACACAACTCCCCCCCGTGGACTTTTATTACCTCGTCCCGTCGTACAAATATGTTCCTTCCCTTTCGACGAGGAGGTGTAGCTCTTCAAATTGTTTCTTTATTGGCTTGATTCTTAAAGACTAGGATGACCCGTTATTCTCTAGTAGGTGTTTTCGTCAATATTTATCGTAAGTACATTATCCCAATTATAAGAGACCTACTTGAAAAGATAAAAACGGATAGAAGGGAATAAAAACGACGAATTATACAAAAAAGAAAAAACCAGTGTAGTACACCGGACACCATAGAATGGAGGGTCTGACCACTAACTTGGACCCAGGAACGTCACTTTCGTGACTCAAGATTGGTGACCTGTTGGTCCATTAAGGGAACTTAATGTTAACCAAAGATAGAACATTTTCGAAAAATATTGGTTGGTCTTTGTGAACATCATTAGTTTCTGTGATTTTATATATCACGACGATACAACATTCGTAAGTCCCCTAGGACCTATTTTGTGTCATTTTTGGGTAAAAATTTTTTATATTTTTGGGGTAATAAAATTTTATATTAAAATCTATAAGACGACTAAACCGTTGACCGAGGGTAAAGGACAGATCGGGGATGAACTCTTGTTCCGTCCCTATTCCCAGTACTTTCACTTTCAGCAAGTCAACACAGACTGAGAAACTCTGAGGTACCTGATAACAGATGGTCCGAGGAGACAGGTACCTTAAGAGGTCTGTTCTTATGACCTTACCGATCGGTAAGGGACGAGGTCCCCTAGAAGGACTGGGTCCCTAGTTTGGGCCAGAGGACGTAACGTCCACCTAAGCAATGTCAGACTCGGTGGTTCCTTCGGGGTTCCCAGTCTCCACCCCCAATTTCCAGATACGATGCCACCCCTTCCCCTAGAACCTTACCTCCAGTTCCAGTACTTCCACTTCCTTTCAGTACCCTTCAACAAAGTCTTTCTTCCCACTTCTCACTCAGAGATCAGCAGTCATAAGAGGATCGACTTAAAAAATTAGACCGGTTGTTTGACCATGTAGAGACCCTAGTCACTAGAACAGGACGACGGAGACCTAAGTCTTAATAGGGATGGTTATAAATTCAACCGCAGTTAGTGGTGGTGGTCCACCGTGGTTTAGTGTCGACTCAACCCGTACTTAAATCCATCCCGACGATCCGAGGGTTTTAAGGAGTGGTCGATCCAGACATACTCAATAAACAAACAATTAGAATTTTTTGTTTATCACTATAGTGTAAAGTGTACTGACTCAAAAAACCTAGAGTGAATAGGTTAACGATTATTAACTCCTTTCATAAGAGAAACATTTGATTTATGGTTTCCTATGATTTAATCTGTAACACGATTAACGAAATGTCTGTAATCGAACAAATTAAGGAAGTTGTTTGATACTCCTTATTATACTTTGACAAAAATTCTCCGTTTTTCAAGAGTATAAGTGTAGAAGTGTATCAACTTAGATCATAAATGATTGATAAGGAAACCACGACCTCGAGATACATATGAAGTATCGAACTCGAATAATTAACGTACTAAGTGTGAAAGTAACATATAAAATACAGACGAACTGAATAGAAAGTCAAAGACTTTCTACACCGATTTTAGAAAATTGATATTAAACTACATGAGTAAAGAGAGTCGATGAAAAAAGCCAACGAGGAAACATATAAAACTCCGACATAACAACCCACGTATGTACAAAAACGACCAACATAGAAGAACGAGATAATAAGGAAAGTCGTCGTATACTGGAAGAAACAGGTAATATATAAAAAACGGAATATAGGATATAACAGTCTATGATTATAAGAAAGAGAAAAAATAGGAAAACCAAGTATAAAAAGGGTAGAAAATAAAAGTTAGAAAGAGACAGAAAACAAAAATTCAGAGAGAAAATCTGTCGAATAACCTATCACGAAAAATTGACTTAGACGTTAAGATAAAAAAATTAACCACTTAAATTTATTAAATAATATTAAGTAAGATTATATTTATGATTATATAAATATAGGTAAGATATAAAAAGTGAAAAATGTGTAAAATGTGAAGAAAAGGGAAAAAACGAGATAAAAAATTCTTAACTCCATGTTTATGTATATTCTAATCAAAGTCCATGTTGTATTACTAATCTATAAACATATATGACTCCCTACTAATGGTGCTATTTAGATCAATTGTAGGTAGTCGTGTATATCAATGTGTAAAAAAAATCCTAAATGAGACAACCGTTGAAAGTTTGTACGTTGTGTCGTAATAATTGATATCCAGTGGTACGATATGTAATGGAGGGGTACGAATGAAATATTGACATTCAAACACAGAAAACTGGTGGAAGTAAGTAAGGGGAGAAGGGAGGTAGGTTTTAGGACGACGACCGTTTGTGGTTAGACAAGAGACTTAGATACTCAAGTCAAAAAAAGTCTATAGTATATAGTTCACCCTAGGATGTCAGAAATAGAAAGAGAGGCCGAAAGATTCACACACGTGCACCATTCAACGAAGTCACCACAGACTGAGAAACTCTGGGGTGCCTGACATCGGGTGGTCCAAGGAGACAGGTAACTTAAGAGGTCCGTTCTTATGACCTCACCCAACGGAAAAGGAGGAAGTCCCCTAGAAGGACTGGGTCCCTAGTTTAGGCGTAGAGAATCCAGAGGACGCAATCGTCCGTCCAAGAAATGGGGATCTTGGTGGACCATTCGGGGGGAGAAGATAACCCATCCCAAGAAAGACAAACAAACCGAATTTACAACTCGTAAGGTCAAACCGACCTTAGACAGAATGAAGTTTCAAGTACAAAACAGAAAACATGGTGTGGTGCTTAATCTACAGTTACCTTGGAATCTTTAAACAATAGATGGGTGACCTAGATTTTGACCACACACACACTTTTAATGAACCTTTAAATACTTTTTGTGACTAGGACCTGGAGGAGAAATCTAAGTCGAGTCATCCAGACCCATTTCAGGACTAAGATGTCGTTCAGGGTCTAAAACTACGGCCAAGTGTCTGGTGTTGTGTCCTTTTGGCAAAGGTAGGTTGGGGTGTCGAAAAGTTTGACATTCGAAATGTGGACAGAACCGGGAAATTTATAACGAAAAATTTCTATGTGGGAGCCCACCCGAGATAGTGGAGGGAAGATCTAGAAAAGAGTGGAATATAACAGCATATACAATCTTCTTAAGAGATCTAGATGAAATCTATAAGATTAATCTCAAAGGTTAGGTAACGAGGAAATGATAATGAGGTAAAATGAACGAACAAAGTAGTAATATTTTTGTATAAGTTGTAAAGAACCCTCACGGGACCGTCGGGTCACCAATTCTGAACCGGGAAAGTGACGATACCCGGGTCCAAGGTAGGGACCAGTCCCTTGATTCTAGGACGTTCGGCACACCGTACCGGTTATTTTATTTTATTAATTTTTTTTGTCACAAAGGAAATTGTCGTAAATGATAGTTGGAGACATTATCCATGTTTCTGTGAAAGTCCGTGAGTCGTCGATGAAGTGACCGTTCGTACTGATAGAGGTAGAGATGGTCTTTCGTGCTATTTCGAACCTCTTACTCTTAAACGGATTATAGTGTAAGTTATCTTTTCGATCATAAACTTGGGTCTAGACAGATAAGATAAACAGTATCGGGTGAACGGAAGTTTCTCTGAGACCAGGTGTCTTCGGATGTCATGTCACCCCTTTCTGTGTTTATTAGAGGGAAAGAACAGTACGAATATAGGTGCTATCACGAAACGTGTACTATTGTGAATTATATGTAGTCACTTTTCTTTTGTACTTAAATAGGAACCAAAGAATGAAAAAAAAAAGGAAGATGAATACCAGTCCCCTTAGTGTTAGACCATTTTGTTCTTTATTTCTCCTGATAAACCCTGAAGGAACCCCCAAGTCACCAATTCTAAGGTCACGAAGACTATGTTCACCCTGACCAAGTTAGGTACCAACCATTCGATTCTAGGGTGTACGACGTACCCTGTCAGTTTTTTTTTTTTTTCTCTCTCTCTCTCTCTCTCTCTCTTGACAAGTCTTTTTCTGTTTGAGTCTCTGTCTTGTCTTTCTTGTCAGACACAGTATGTCTCTTAAAGAAGGAGACTTGTCGATGATATTATCCAGTAGTTTCAGGGTAATACACTTTTATAGGTAATATTATTCGATCCCGATGAAGGTAAAACTTGAGAAATAAAAAGATTAATTAAGTGATTTTCAGAAATTCTCTATGTTTTTTCATCATAGTCATGATAAAAGAGGAAGGACCTGAGTCAAAATATTTTGACTACAACTTGTATTATCTCATTCGTTTATATACATTAACATCTTTAATAACGAACCTTAAACGTATACTTTATATGTGGAAAATGACGGAGATCAACCGTAACAATTGAGATAATGTTTATCATGTCGCCTGTGCGACCTTTGTCTTTCGAGAAAAACTACCCGTTTTTACCTTCTGACGATTCTTACCTTCTTCACAATCGTGTGTTACAAATTCAACCATTCGAAAGTAATGTTGATCAGTTCTCCCTTTCACCAAATAATTGATTAGTATCTGAACGAATTCTTAGGTTAGTATATCTTTTTGAATGCAATTCGAAAGATTTTTGGATGTAAATACGATGACAAATCCATTTGTTCATTATGTAGGTCAGATATTTGTATCAACTTATCACAATTACCCGTGAAAATTCTTTTAATTCGAAAAGGAAAACCTAATTAACGTATATGTCACTCCGTTTCCTTCATTGTCCTGACTCTATATTGTGACCTCTCATGTCAAATATAAATACGGTGAGAACTTCTATTTCGAGTGTAATCCAGTAATACGACTTTAATAGATGATCTTAAACTTTTAAAATTTTGATAAACTTTTTGAAATTGGTGACTCTTTCTTGTTTTTCTGCAGTAAGTAACACTAACGTACTGGTATTTTTAATATTAATTATCCTGTCATAAAAACGACCACAAAATGTAACGAACTCCCGTTTTTTTTTTAGTTAGTGACAATGGTACGTCCGACAAAGTTAGTAATGTTCCATATCCATGTTTCTGATCACTACTCAAAACATTTACTGTAAACGTCTGTAGCAATATAAAAATACCCGACATTATTAAACCAAAGGTTTTCAAAGTCCAATTAAACAAAACAAAACAATGTCTACATTTCGTTAATACTGTGTCTTTAAGTTACAACTTGATGAGTAGGTCTACTGTCCTCTCCACTCCCCCGATCCCTGTTTTAAAAGAAGGATGTGTAAACAAAAATCGACAATATATACGGACTCACGTGACCATGGTATCACTGTCGAATCGTTGTCGATCTATGTTTAATTCCGTTACGATCGAAGACTAGTATTTTTCAAACATCCATCCTGTGTCCCTTCCTTTTACGTCTACAAATCTATAAATTACCAAATTAGTTTTTCTCTGAACGAGATAATGGACAGGAACAGGTAGAGAAGTAGAAGAGAGATAGAGACTTAGAGAGATATTTCTCTACTCCTAGATTTTTTCTTAGGGTTTGTTTGGAGACACAAATTTGACTACATTAATTCGTTTTTAGTTTGGAAAGGATTTATACTTTATTTTGTGTTAAATTAGAAAGAATTTATCCTAGATTACTAGTGTCACACACGTACCTTTTTTTTTAATTAGCGAGTCAGTACAGACTGACAAACGTGAGGGTACCTGACATTGCGTGGTTCGAGGAGACAGGTACCTTAAGAGGTTCGACAGAAGGGCTGGGTCCCTAGCTTGGACTCAGAGGACGTAACGTCCGTCTAAAAAAGGGTAGACTCGGTGTTCACAAAACGTTTCTACAAAGGTTTCTCAAAAAAAGTATGATTACCTGTGCACTAAAGGTAACTACCGATAATCTTCTTGTTTCAATGTGTTTTACATTTATGGAAACCTGGTCGTCTGAATTCTACTGTACTATCTATGACAGTAAAAATTTCAGTTGTATAGTAGACTATAGAAAGTAATAGAAATAATATTAAATATACATTTTTGTCTCTTTCATTTTATTAAACTTTTCTTCTTGTATTGGAAACCTTTCGGTCTTCGTTTATTTTGGTGGAACTAAAAGTCTTGATGATTAAAATAAAGTTTATCGGACTTTACCATTTTATGTCCAATTTCGTATATCAACAACCGATCGATTTGTCTCTGCCGTTTGTCTGAAGTTCGACTATATCATTGTCACGGACGGACCTCTCGACACAACTCTTAAGACTCCAAGACATCCTTTTCCCGACACTTACTTCTCACTTACAGACAATCTGGACTCTTCCTCTAATTCCCATTTTCCGGACCATTCCCCCTACACCCCTCCACCTTTCCTTCTTCCCAATCGAGTGTCGTGTGTTTATATCCGAAATGTAAATAAACTTCAGAATAAAAAATATAATATTACTCATATTTAGAATGTACATTACGACATTATATATATATATACCATACGATATTTTCAAATTTTTGAGTAAACATCAATTTAATGGATTACAATCGAAACACCCCTTTTTTATACAAGGACCTGTTACACACACAAGTAAGACACCGAAGGTGTCGAACACCGTCCGACGACTCATAGGGACCCTCAGAGACTTGGGGTAAATCCCTACGGGTGTGGACCTTCCCACTATCTTTACTTTGGTAAATTTAAACACGTACTATTACCTTCTGAGTCTCTTCATTTAATTGGACGAACAGTTACCGTCTCGACCCTAAACTTCTGAGATTTCGGGTTAAAGAATTGTTTCTGAGCAAATATAAGAAGATTTCTGTTCATGGTCCTAAGGGACCCTAAGTCCCAAACCACAATTTAATGACTAGACTTTTTCTTAAAACCCCCGATATCCTCTGGTATACCATTGATCATTCAACCGTTAAAGTCATGACGACCAATTTCTTTTCGTACCAAAGGTAAACCCCACTACTTTTAAATATCTTTATCACCACTACTAACGTTTTGTCATACTTACATTAATTACAGTGATTTTACTTCTGAAATTTAATAACATTACCGGGTATAGTAATATATCTATCTATCTATCCATCTATTTTGGTGTTATTTTTTCTTTTAGTACTAAGTACCTAATCTTCTAATTATAGTAATTTACCGTTAATAGACTTTTAAGAATTTCTCTACCCTAATGGTCTAGTGGACTGGACGGAGGACTCTTTAGACATACGTCCAGTCCTTCGTTGTCAATCTTGACCTGTACCTTGTTGTCTGACCAAGGTTTATCCCTTTCCTCATGCAGTTCCGACATATAACAGTGGGACGAATAAATTGAATATACGTCTCATGTAATACTCTTTACGACCCGACCTACTTCGTGTTCGACCTTAGGTCTAACGGTCCTCTTTATAGTTATTGGAGTCTATACGTCTACTGTGGTGGGAATACCGTCTTTCACTTCTTCTTGATTTCTCGAAGGACTACTTTCACTTTCTCCTCTCACTTTTTCAACCGAATTTCGAGTTGTAAGTCTTTTGATCCAAGTACCGTAGACCAGGGTAGTCAAGTACCGTTCATCTACCCCTTTGTCACCTTTGTCTGTCTGAAATAAAAAACCCCGAGGTTTTAGTGACGTCTACCACTGACGTTGGTACTTTAATTTTCTGCGAATGAGGAACCTTCCTTTCAATACTGGTTGGATCTTCCGTATGATTTTTCGTCTCTGTAATGAAACGGTTGTTTCCAGGTAGATCAGTTTCGATACCAAAAAGATCATCAATACATACCTACACTCTCAACCTAATATTTCTTTCGACTCGGGACTTCTTAACTACGAAAACTTCACACCACAACCTCTTCTGAGAACTCTCAGGGAACCTAACGTTCCTCTAGGTTCGTCAGGTAGGATTTCCTTTAGTCAGGACTTATAAGTAACCTTCCTGACTACGACTTCGACTTCGCGGTTATGAAACCGGTAGACTACGCTTCTTGACTGAGTAAACTTTTCTGGGACTACGACCCTTTCTGACTTCCGTCCTCCTCTTCCCCTACTGCTTCCTACTCTACCAACCTACCGTAGTGACTGAGTTACCTGTGCTCAAACTCATTTAAGGCCCTCAACCACTACCTGTCCCTCCGGACGGTACGAGGTCAGGTACCCCAGTGTTTCTCAACCTGTGCTGACTCGTTGACTTGACTTGACTAGACTTTAATCTAGATATACGAGTTACGTTAGGGATAGTTTTAGGGTCGTCTGAGAAAACATCTTTTACTGTTCAACTAGGATTTTAAAAATATCTTTACGTTTCTTGGGTCTCACCGGTTTTGTTAAGACTTTTTCTTCTTGATGTTCATATTCACCCCTTTAGACTTATTCTAACTACCTAACATAGTTACAGTTGTGAGACCAACACTACAATAGGATATCAAAATATTCTACGATGGTACTCCCTTTTACCGTTTCCCATGTGTCTTAGAGAGACATAATAAAGAATACTGATGAACACTTACCCCACTGTCTCCTACTCTACTAACCTACCGTAGTGACTGAGTTACCTGTACTCAAACTCGTTTTAGGTACTCGATCACTTCCTGTCCCTTCGGACAGCACGACGTCTGGTACCCCAGTGTTTCTCAACTTGTACTGACTCACTGACTTGTTGTTGAACACTTAGATGTTAATAGAATTGTCAAATAAATCTTAATTCGATATCCTGAAGATGAAGGGTTAAATTTTTACATTATTTGTCGATGTCATTAGTTCCTAATACCATAACTGTATTCCTGTCTGTGTCTCTAGTTACCTTATCTTGACCGTCAGGTCTTCGTTCGGGAATCTAAATCCCAGTTGACTACCTTTTTGTCTGACCAAGGTTTATCCTTTTCCTCATGCAGTTCCGACATATAACAGTGAGACGAATAAATTGAATATACGTCTCATGTAGTACTCTTTGTGACCTGACCTTCTTTGTGTTCGACCTTAGTTCTAACGACCCTCTTTATAGTTATTGGAGTCTATACATCTACTGTGGTGGGAATACCGTCTTTCGCTTCTCCTTGATTTCTCGAAGGACTACTTTCACTTTCTCCTCTCACTTTTTCAACCGAATTTCGAGTTGTCAGTCTTTTGCTTCTAGTACCGTAGACCAGGGTAGTGAAGTACCGTTTATCTACTCCTTTGTCACAGTCTGAAATAAAAAACCCCGAGGTTTTAGTGACGTCTACCACTGACGTCGGTACTTTAATTTTCTGCGAATGAGGAACCTTCCTTTCAATACTGGTTGGATCTGTCGTATAAGTTTTCGTCTCTGTAATGAAACGGCTGATTCCAGGTAGATCAGTTCCGATACCAAAAAGGACACCAGTACATACCTACACTCTCGGCCTGACACTTCTTCCGACTCGCGGTTTCTTAACTTCGAAAACTTGACACCACAACCTCTTCTGAGAACTCTCAGGGAACCTGACGTTCCTCTAGCTTGGTCAGGTAGGACTTCCTCTAGTCGGACCCCTAAAGAAACCTTCCTTACTACGATTTCGACTTTGAGGTCATGAAACCTGTGGAGTACACTTCTCAACTGTGTAACCTTTTCTGAGACTACGACCCTCCTAACCCCCGTCCTCCTTTTCCCCTGCTGTCTCCTACTCTACCGACCTACCGTAGTGCCTGAGTTACCTGCACTCAGACTCACTTGAGGCCCTCAACCACTACCTGTCCCTCCGGACCGCACGACACTAAGTACCCAACGTTTCTTAGCCTGTGTTGACTCACTGACTTGACTTGACTTGACTAAAAGATATTTCAACAGTTTCCTTGAGTTTCCTCCTTTGTTAATAGAAAAGTTGGTTACCAAGATCTTGTTGACCTATAGGTGTATGTT
This sequence comes from Capra ibex, assembly GCA_006410555.1. Classification (NCBI taxonomy): domain Eukaryota; kingdom Metazoa; phylum Chordata; class Mammalia; order Artiodactyla; family Bovidae; genus Capra; species Capra ibex. Next base: position 29,098,796 of record SJYO01026388.1, on the reverse strand, counting down.
TTGATTAATTAAATCAGGTCACCAAAAACTACCCCTTCTAAAACCGAAGGGTTTCCGTCCCTCGTAAACCGTTAAAGACCTCTGCTAAGACCAACAGTGTCGATACCCGTCCTACGACGACCGTAAATCACCCATCTCCGGTCTCTACGACGATTTGGAGGTTGTTACGTGTCCGTTGGGAGTGTCGTTTCTTACTGGGTCTCGTTACACAGTCGCCACGACTCCTACTCTGTGGGGGTAAATTTGGAAATGGAGTGTGATATATGTTTTTAATTGATTTTTACCTAATATCTGAATTTACATCCTCGGTTTTGATATTTCGAGATTCTTTTCTCGTAACCTCTTTTAGAAACACTGAAACCCAGTCCGTTTATAGTGAATCTATACTGTACTTTCCATACTATATATCTACTTTTTTTGACTATTTCACCTAAAGTAATTTTAATTTCTGTAACGTGAAGTTTTCTTTAGTAATACTTCTACTTAAATTCGGTATCTAACCCTCGTTCATGAACGTGTAGTATATAGTCTATTTCCTGAATATAAGTCTTATGTATTTTTTTACAAACATTGTTATTATTCTATTTCTTGGACTAATTGTTTATCCGTTTTCTAGAGTTATCTGTCTTCTATATATTTACTGATTGTTCGAGCACTCTTCGAATTTGTAGTAATTAGTGATCCTTTTACGTTCGTTTTTAGTGTTGCTCTATTATGAGAGTAAGGATGATCTTATCGATATTATTTTTTCCCTTGTGGTTCTCAACCGTTCCTACACTTCTTTAGTCTTGGGTGTACACAACCTTTCCATTTTACTATGGAAACCTTTTGTCAGACCGTTAAAGATTTTTCAATATGTATTTAAATAGTATTTAAAATGAGGACTCCTAGATGAGTTCTCGTTACCTTTGAAAACAGATGTGTTACTGGACGTGTGTTCCTAAGTGTTGTCGTAATAAGTATTGTCCACTCGTAGTCTTTATTGGGTTTACGGTTAGTTGACCATGTACCTCTTTCCTTATATTACATAAACATGTTACCTTATAATAAATCGTTATTTACTTACTTTATTACTAATTAAGGTGTTGTATCTATTTGGAGTTTTTGTAACACGGTTCACTGTCTTCGGTCTACGTCTTCTGATTCATAACATTTTGAGGTAAATGTAGTTTACAGGTTTCTTCCGTCTGGATATCTCTGTCTCTCATCTAATCACCGACGGATCCTGACCCCTGCCCTCCTTCCCAACTGACGTTTACCCGTGTTTCCTAGAAATTTTTGTCTTAACACCACTACGAATGTGTTGAGACGTTTAAATAACTTTTAGTGACTTAGCATATGGATATGATCTACCTGAAGTACTACACATTTAAAATAAAGTTATTTCAACGAAAATTTTTACGTTACTTTTGTTAAAATTTAAAAGTTTTTTCTTCCTATTTTTCTTTCTCTTCCTGTTTCGGCGTATTTATCCGTCGTTAACCCTTCAAGTGTTAATTGAACTAGTATAAGGTACATATGTTCAATTCATTGACGTTAAGTGTTATATTCCGTCCTCCGTCCGTCCCCTGAAGTGACTTTACACCTTTCACTGCTCACTACGTTTATCATTTCAATACTTCTGATTGAATTCCTTTCTTTCCAACGTCCATTAAGAAACTCTTGCTATGACAAAAGAGTAGGTAAACTTCCGAAATTTTTTTTTCCTAAGTTTGTTTTGTACTGTTATGGTTTGTGTCATTCGAGTACGACAGTGTCGTACTTTCTGAATTCAGTCTATTTCCAATAAAACAAAGGGCAGTTTGTTTGGACTCCTCAAAGGAAGAAGATTCAGAAACTTCTTCGTTTCTATCGAATAGTTAAGAATCTTTTACTAAAGATGTACCAGAACCGGTTCTCGTCTTGGATGGTGTTGACGGGTTCCCGGAAAAGACAGGACCCTCTATCAATCGAAGTCACTGTTCCTTCTTCAGAAGGATGTCTTCACATCGAATGACTCTTGAACGTCACTTCGTTCTCCTTTTACGTAACTCCACAGTCAGATAAAACTCACAGTAGAACTTCCTTACCCTTGGTGGTTACCTTTTCTGACGGTAAGTCCAACTTCTCAAAATTCCCTTGAATACAGTGTCAAAATTGGACGACGACACCTCTTGGACGTCCCCGTAATAGAAAGCTACTGTCTCCGAAAGAATCATCGTCCAACCCTCCACCTGAATGCTCATAAATGGTGTATGGGTAAATGGAGTCTCTTTGGTTAGTCTTATCTTTAAGTTCCACGGAACACATCTGAAATTCGATGAATAATTGTCACCAATACTTCTGACGAAGGGACCACCGAGTGTACCATTTCTTAGACGGACGTTACGTCCTATGGACCTAAGTTAGGGACCCAACCCTTCTAGGGGACCTCTTCCTTTACCGTTGGGTGAGGTCATAAGACGGACCCTTTAGGGTACCTGTCTCCTCGGATCGCCCGAGAAACATAACCCAACGTTTCTCAACCTATACTGACCCTCTGATTGTGAAAGTGAAGTGAAGTGACTTAACTATGATAACGTATATTAATGTTAGTACGTTTTTTTTTTTCTATCCGTGCCGTCTTTTCCGACCTTCTTTATGTTTCCTGTACCACTATGACTAATACACTCGTACCACTCTAAGTCTTATTAAAAAAAGACAGAAAGTTTTAAAGAAGTATTCACAAATAAATGAATTTACGTAGTTTTTCACTTTAGAAGGGTTGTTGTCAGTCCCGTTAGCCCTCGGATGAGTAGACGAGTGTCCTACGTCACTGTCCATGTTACAGTCAGAAACTTTACTTGTCCGGTGTAACTCTCTTTCGACTATCTCGAAAAGGTATTTCTACCTTTATCGTAGATACTTTTTACTTACTTTCGGACGCTTTGAAAGGGAAAGATACCTTCTTATTCTTTATATATAACTTCTTCTTGTAAGGAGGTGGTCGTCTCCGGATTTTGGATCATGAAGTCTCGAGGTTCCCGTCCACCCCTTCGATTTCCCTCTCCACCTGGGGAGACCACAGAGGCATCCACTGGAAGAAAGATTTTTCATACAATAGAGGAATTACCTTTCCGTCCTTGGTAAGACTTTCTTATTTTGTCGATTAAACTCTTCTTTAATCACACTGACCATCCTTTGTTTCTTTCCCCATTTTGTGACAGAACAATCTAACGAAGTACAAAATTTTTCTTTCACGTTTATTAAAATAATAATGATTTTCCATTAATTGTCATTACCTTTGATAATTATTACCTCATTGTTAACACAGGAGTGTCAATTTATCTGACTTTTTAGTTGAGCTAGATAGAGACAGGAACACCCAAAATCGTTTCCATACCGCACGGAAGAGGCCTGACTCTCCGTCAGTAAAATTTCTATTTAGGGTCTTAAAGATAACCAGTCTTTCCACTCTAGAATTGTTCTCCTAGAGAGTCACCCTTCTGTTTACTTCCCCGTCTTTCAGAAGGACTTTGATTCTTTAGATCCTTCGTTACACTTTTCTCAAAAGACTTCTCGTTCAAAAGACACATACACTACCTGGACGACGAGTCCAATTCTCAAAACAAAACAAAACAAAACAAGAAAAGAAAACCGTCACTGTGAACCGAATGTCCCAGATCAAGGGACTGGTTCCCAATTTGGGTCCGGTGTCGTCACTTTCGTAGTTCAGGGTTCGGGATCTGACGGTTCCTTAAAGATCAATCAGAATTTTTTTCTCTCGCTCTTTTTGTTCATAGGAAATCGATATTAAAACAACTAATTTGTGTTAAAAGGGTTTGGAAGAACGGGTTTCTCTAGATATAATGTCGTTGAATAGTCCAAAACTTTATAGTAGTTCCTAATAAGTCTAACGAAAGACCAGTGGACTCAAGTAACACAACACCCAAGAACCGGAATTTTTTCCAGAGGTAGAAAAACCTCGTAAGACATGACTTCATATGTACAAAATGGGGTCCAAATATCCAAAGTGGACGTAGGGTCCGGTATCATTATTGTAATTATGTCTATTCTCTGTCAGAGTTTGAAGTCTCTTACTCTGGATCTAGTCCGTGTGTCGCAGTGGGTAGTAAATAAAAATCCACACTGATCCATTGATGTAATATCCTCGTCTTTTTGTACTACGGCTAAATTACAGTAGTTGATTTCGTGTGTTGGTTCAAATTACTATCAGTATTAGGAATAGAAAAAAGTCTCATTAATTAAACGTCAAGCGAGTCAGTACAGGTTGAGAAACGCTGGGGTACCTGACATCGGGTGGTCCGAAGAGGTAGGTACCTTAAAAGGTCCGTACTCATGACCTCACCCAACGGTAAAGGAAGAGGTCCCCTAGAAGGTCTGGGTCCCTAACTTGGACCCAGAGGACGTAACGTCCGTCTACGAAATGGTAGACTCGGTGGTTCCTTATACCGTTTATTGATAGATTAGTCATAGATTAACTATTGACAAAAAATCTTTGACAAAAAGATTCAACCCCCTTAATTTCCTTCTACTGTCACCGTGTCCTTTCACGAAACGTCAAGGACCCCTTTATCTTGGAATTTAAAATCTTTTCTTACAGAGATCCCCACCCTGACTCTCACTCTACACACTCTGTGTTTTCTTCCCATCAACTCTTCTCACCTTCACCCAGTGTCCACGACCCCCCACTCTCCTTCGACGTCAACCGATGTATTTTAATACATCCTACCGACACACGTCCCCATACCGACATTTAAAATGTCACTCCGGTGGTGGACACTCGTTCTTCTTCCGTAGAGGCACCTCGTCACGACCCTCTGGACTATCTAAATTTACAGAAGCTCATAGACTTCACGGTCACGACCAGGTCTACCACCCCTGGGTCCCCACTTAAGTCACTTACTACTTGACGTTTCCAATTTGTCATCGGACATTCTTCCACATGACGATTACGATCCTCCCTTTCTCACCTTCACCTTTCTATTTGTCCCCTTCACTCCCTATAAAGTAAATTCCCTCTTGACTCGTGTAAGTGTCGGTCGTCTCCTTTGGGTTCTGAGTTTTGGTCTCTGTGCTCTGTCCTCCGACGTCCGACTTCTAGAAACCTTTCTCACACTTATCTACACACGCACGAGTCAGTACAAACTGAGAAACGTTGGGGTACCTGACATCAGGGTGGTCCGAGGAGACAGGTATGTTAAGAAGTTCGTTCTTATGACCTCACCGCACGGGTAAAGGAGGAGATCCCCTAGAAGGGTTGGGTCCCTAGTTTGGGTTCAGAGACGCCTCAGAAATGGTGACGCGGTCGGCCCTTCGTGGGAACCTTTCCTCATCTCAGAATAGACCTCTCTCTTCGTTTCCTTCTCTCTTTCTCCGTGACAGATCTTTCTGAAATTTCACCCCTCCCCTCACACTTCCGTTCGGTCAGTCCGTCTCCACCAGGAGAGACGACCGAGGACGTAGATATTTACCCCCTATTCAGAATCGGGTCTCTCATCGATACCCTAAGCTTGTTCTATCGTGACAATTTCGGAAGTCGTCTCGCGGACCGTACGGGCGTCTCGGGAGTGATTCGGACTTCTTTTCTGGCTGTCCCTCCGTCTTCAGTCCACCGAGTCCCCGACTTCACTCACTCCAAACGTTCAGGTCCACCTTCCTTGTCCCGTCACCGATTACTTACTTAAGAAGGGAGATCGTTTTCTGACCTGTCACTACGTCTCCCCCTTCCTCCACCGTATGATTTCAGTGATTGAGACGGACTGTCACGGGACCGTGATCCGGTTTTTTCATATTAATTTACACAGAGCGGTGCGGATTTAAAGAGGGATCTCTAACAGGATTCAATGTTCCCAAATCTTACCTACTTATTTATTTATAGGGACTTCTTCCCCTCACCTCTTCTGGTAGTGACAAATTATGAAATCTCACTGATTCGGTTGTGTCCTCGAAATTGTTTCCGTCTCGACAGTGAGACGTCACTCCCGTTTCGACGACGAAGGTCCCTCGGTCCTGTGGTCCATGTCCTCTCTCTTGTCTCCGACCGTCCCGAAGACCCTTCTACTCTCCCTCCATCCTTTACATGGTTTCTTTCGTCTTTCCGCCCACGACTTCGCTCAAGTTCTGACATTCAGTGTGTTGACCTCTCGACCCTTAAGAAAGCCAGTGGACACCCCGTCGACCCGCTCTTCAGTCGGCAATGCAAAGTACGTGAGGAAGTAGTGGAGAGAAACCCAAAGTGGAGAAGGGACTTAGAGTGTATCGTAGAGACAATGGATCTCTCAGTCTTTACCCTTTGAAAAGCTGTTATTTCGTTTCCACCTCCCCTGAAGTACATAAAGGGACAAATTGGAATAAAATGTTTTCGCCTTTATCTACGAGTCTCCCTTCACGGAACAAGTTCCAGTGTGCCCCTTGGACCCCGAGTTCGTTTGGACCTTCTCGGATCTTAGGACACGACACAAGGGGCCACGGACTGGTAGACAAACTATTTTGGATGTCGAACGACTTCAAGGACGTGTCGGTCTCTTGTGTTTCGTTCGGAGGAGGAAACACCTTCAATTACTAATTTTGGATCAGACTAGATTTCGTAGATTGGGATCAATGATTAATTCGGTTAAAGACACTCTTTTCTGTAAAGTTTGTCTTCTCACGACACATGAGAAGTCGATTTAGATATCCGGAAGTTTAATATCATCGCATTTGACGTGTTAATGTTACAAAGTTCATACGAATTTTTATAAAGTATTACGTTATGGAATTGGAGACATTGAATGTAAAAAAGAAGTAACGTACGGTGTACGACCCAGGACGAATTTGCTAAAACATTGAAAACCTCTTCCTTAAATTGATTTCACTGAAGTGAATGTCACAGACTCACTTCATCCATTATTTTAGACAAACGACACAAGCTACAGAGGTCTATCCCGACATTAATGTGGTGTATTCCTTCTTTCCACCGACTCAGAGTTGGATCTAGTAAATACATTTGAGTCGGAAGAACAGTTGCCACAAGAGTATAACGGACGTAGGTTTGGCGTTTTTAGTAGAGGATACTTGGTGTATCTCTGTCACAGGCTAACGTCCGGACACTCCGACGTCAAGAAAGACATTAACCTTCAGACACCAAGTTCTGGTTTTAGACTGTAAGACTCCAATTTTTGTTCGTTTGTTTGTTTTGAGTGGTTACTTAAGGGGTCATGTTGTTGATGTATAGACTGCGAACATTTTTAATTCCCATAAGAAATGTAGTTTCATAATGTTTACTTATGTAAATGAATTTTTTTTTTTCCTTTTTTCGTAGGACAAGTCGAATTTTCTTTTTTTGTTCAAACCAAGAAACTTTACGTGAACTTTTTTTTAAACCAGGTCTTTCTTTTTGTCCGTTAAAGATCATATTGGTTCAATTATACACTGTTGTAAAATTAGAGGATGAAGTTTATAAACCGTAATAATAAAGTTGTTAAAGGTGGGGGAGGGGATTTAGAATGTTTTTGGTTCTTCGTTTTTCATATAGGTCTGACATAGATATTTATGTTTCTGTATCAACGTTCTTCTGTTTCGTACACAAAAAGAATTAGTAATCTGATGGGAGGTAATACTGTTTGACCAGTGACCCAAAAGTAAACTGTCAGGAGGGACCGGCCGTGACTATCGCAAAGAGAACTGTGGACGTCGAGGGTCGAACGGGACAGGAGAGTTCTTCCTTTTGGTGTCCGGTGGCGGGACCGCGGTAGGGACCGAGCCAGGTTAGTTATTCCTGAATAAAGGACAGGTAAACAACTCCAGTGTCCTCACTTAGAGTAATTAATAAAGACGATGACTTCGGAGTTCACACGAAGACCGTACTGTTGACTTTTGACGAACTGGAAAAAAGAAGATTAAAACAAACGTCGTCAAGGTTTTTCTTCCGTCATAAGTAAATCGTCACCACTATTTTTCTTCTTCTTTTTTTTACATATATAACAACTTCAGTAATTATGTAAATCTATAAAGTAGTACTTTCGAGAGGGCTAGTGGAGGAAGGGGTTAAAAAAGTCGGTTGCTTGTTGTCAGAAAAATTAAACCACAGTCCTTTTAGACCAGTGTCGTTTGTGTTACAAAAGATTTCGTCAAGATCGGAGGCTCCCTCCTTTCGAGAGGTCCCGGAGGTTACGAAACAAAGGTACCATTGCTGTGTCCAGTTATCGACTTCAGTGTGGAAACGGTCGAAACTAACAAAGAGCGTTGACAATTCTTTGTTTACGTGTCTTTTTCAGTCAAAAATTCCATGGTGTTAATTTGACCCCTCCCCTCGACCTTTTGTTTCTTCCCCTCTTTGTCTTGTCTAAGTGACAAAGACAAAAACTCCAATTTCTCCTGTAGTAAGGGGCACCTAAGCCTCCGTGATTGTAACGGATTCCGACGATCCACAGTCGGGAGGTCTCGTCTTGTTATCCGAGGTTAGTCGGATTAATGTAGAGGAGGGGTTGACGGTGGGACGCTATCGAACTTCACTCGGGACGATCCCCCACCTCCACTCCTTCCACCTTCCCGTAAATGTAGAGACCGTAAAACTTAAGTCGTCGGGCTATAAGATTCCACTCCTTCTGAAGTAATTGTAGGATAATTATTGATTATAAAAATGTGACATACAACTGTGTTATCAAGTGTACTTTTAAGTTCTTTCTGTGTGTCATCTAGACTTGTGCTGTAATGATTTCGACATTCTGAGACCCCGTTTACTTAATTTTACGGAAAACATTTCGTAATCCAGTTGAGAACGAGTGTTGACCTCGACTAAAGGTTAGGGAGAGGGACTGTTGGTCTTTCCTGGTTGTGTTATCAATTGGAGATCTCGACTTCTTCTCATTATTACTAAACCGGTCAGGTGCAGAGGAACGAGGTAAGGTAGAAAAGAAAGAGTCACTTTTGGAGATTACAGACGGAGTGAGGGATTTGGTCTATGAACCCTCAAGAGGAAGTAGGTAAGTCCGTGGTACCGAGTAGGTACCGACTTGAAAAACGTATGGGGGGTCAACCCACTCCGGGTAACTGTTCAAGATCAGGTACTTTGCACTTACCACACACAGTGAAGACCCGACATCGTGAATCGGTAGGTACCCTCAGGACGGTCTCGAAAGGGAGACCATGTAGTCGACCAGAGTAACCTTTTCAACGAGTCCAACCTGCCCTCACTGGTGTCACTCGTGGTACCTCTGAGAGGTAGGTCTCGTCTGACAGTACATCCGTTCTTTGTACAGACAACAGACTTCTCTGACGGTTCAACAGACACCGGTAGAACTGACTATATGAGTGATTCAGGGTCGGTAAGATCGAGTATGTTCTCGGGAGTATAATAGTAGATGAGAAGTGAGAGTAACGGTGTAATCAAGTCCGATAGTAGTGGGACCCAATAAAAACGTTAGTTGAGGACTTCTCAGAAGGGTGATGGTCGAGAAAGGGAGACCTGAGGTAGGAAGTGTGATGGTTCCTCGAGAAATATTTTACGTTTATACTAGAACGAATTTTGGGAGATGACGGAAGGTTCTCGAGATTCTTTTTTTTTCTTCAGGTTCGAGAAAGTACTCCGTACCTTCAGGAAATAGATAGATCGAGAAAGAGTCGGACAAAGAAGGGAAAGGAACAAAGAGGGGAAAGGGACAAAGTAGTAATGAATCCCTTGGATGAACGTAGACTACTCCAGAAGGAACTATCGAGTCAACCATTTCTTAGGTGGCCGTTACGTCCTCTAGACCCAAGCTAGGGACCCAACCCTTCTAGGGGACCTCTTCCCTTTCCGATGGGTGAGGTCATAAGACCGGACCTCTTAAGGTACCTGACATATCGGGTACCCAAGTGTTTCTCAACATGTGCTGACTCACTGAAAGTGAGTGAAGTGAACATCCTGACGACCACCCATGACGTACTCTGTCATGTCCCACAAACTGTCACAGATTTTGTGATGTCTATAAGTCTTACTGAATTAAGAAGAAGGAGGAGTTCGGGAAACGGTGACGGTCCTTTCGATGAGGTCGGTGGTTCTAGTTCAGATAAAATCGCACTACGTATTGTTGGAGTGTCCATCAACTTGAACCTAATCTGGTCGAATTTCTAAATTTTTTTTTTTTTCCTTTTCTTTCCTGTATAGAGAATAAAAGTAATCGTTCACAATCCCCTTGGCCCCACCCCCACCCCCCACGCGAGACTTTTGGTTGGATTCTTGAAATAATTTTAAAAAAATAATAGTTTGTAAAAAGTAAAAAGAAAAGATAAAAAACCGACGCGACGTACCGTACGTCCTAGACAAGGGATTGGTCCCTGACTTCGACACCGGGGACGTCCCCTTCGTACTATAGAATTGGTACCCTGGTGGGTCCTTCAGGGAACTTATAAAATTTTCATGTCTTTTCGACTTTGTGATCGAGTCCTCAACCGTTGGATATCGGAGTCTGGTCTCCGAGTCTAGTCTTCCTGACTACGACTTCGAGATTATGAAACCGCTGGACTACGCTTCTTGACTGAGTAACCTTTTCTGGGACTACGACCCTTTCTAACTTCCGTCCCTCTCTTCCCCTATTGTCTCCCACTCTACCAATCTACCGTAGTGAACTGAGCTACCTGTACTCAAACTCGTTCGAGATCCTCAACCACTACCTGTCCCTTCGGACCACACGACGTCAGGTACCCCAACGTTTCTCGGCCTGTGCTTACTCACTGACTTGACTCGGTTTACACCGGAGGGACAAAAATATTTAATTCAAGATGACCTTGTATTGTACGGGTAAGTAAATTCATAACAGATACCAACGAAGACACGACATTGCCGTCTCTACGTCTCAACTTGTCGGCAGTGTCTCTGACATACTTAACGTTTCGGATTTTATAAATGTGAAACCGGAATGTCCTTCAGACACTGAGGACCTGATCGTCTTGTGTATAGGAGATGGCTCTGAGTTGTTAGTAATTATGAAACGATAAAAACAGGATAGATGAACATACATTCAAAAGACTTAGTAAACTTTCATTCGACATTCACCGAATTAATGAGAGGTCTCCTCTTTAATTGAAAGATCTCCTCTTTTTTCGGGATGAACATCTAAAACACCAAACGTATGAGGGTAGTACCACCTAAAGTTCGATGGTTCCCAACGTCTTAGTGTTTTAAGAATTTATAAATTGTTAACCGAGACTCGATCGTCCTGTCTGAGTCTACGTGGTGCTCGACATCCTACGAAATGGGAACAAAGCTCTTCATAGAGGATTCTATTCTTGTAAAAGGATGTCCCGGTCTTGAGATAATAGTCTCAAGTCCTTCAATTGTCATTATGAGAGGATAATACGTTATAGATCAGATGGACATTTAAATAGGTTGACCGAGGTTTTAAAGCAAAAATCGGAAAGTTGTGGGTGGCAGGGGGTAGGGCTTTGACATTATTTAGGACCAAGTGTGTGAAGTAAGTAAACAATACTGCGAAATTTGAAGAAGGAGGGGGACGCTATAACGGTAAAACTTTCCTCGTCCGATACAACATGTCACAAGACGACGACGACGACGATTCAGCGAAGTCAGCACAGACTAAGACACGCTGGGGTTCCTGGCGTCGGGTGGTCCGAGGAGGCAGGTACCCTAAAAGGTCCGTTCTTGTGACCTCACCCCACGGCAGAGGAAGAGGTATGTCACAAGATATAAGACGTAAAGAGACTAACGATACGTCTCAAACAATCAGATATTTGAAATAAGTCAGTCCGAGGTGACTTATAAACTACGACTGAATGTACCGTAAATCACCCGAAGGGACCACCGAGTCTACCATTTCTTAGACGGACGTTACGTCCTCTGGACTCAAGTGAGAGACTCAACCCTTCTAGGGGATCTCTTTCTTTAACGTTGGGTGATATCGTTACCGTGGGGTGAGGTCATGAGAACGGACTTTTTAGGGTACCTACCTCCTCGGACCATCGGACGTCAGGTACTCTAGCGACTCCCAGCCTGTGCTGACTCGCTGAAGTGAAAGTGAAAAGTGAAAGGTGAAAGTACGTAACCTCTTCCTTTACCGTTGGGTGAGGTCACAAGGACGGACCTCTTAGGGTCCCTGTCCCCTCGGACCACCCGACGGTAGATATCCCAGCGTGTCTCAGCCTGTGCTGACTTCGCTGAGTCGTCGTCGTCGTCGTCGTCGTCGTGTCATAAGAACGGACCTCTTAAGATACCTGTCTCCTCGGACCACCCCATACCATAAATTAGGATACACGCACGTACGGTTCAACGAAGTCAGTACAGTCTGAGAAACGTTGGGGTACCTGACATCGGACGGTACGAGAAGGCAGGTACCCTAAGAGGTCCGCTCTTATGAATTCATCCAACAGTACGGGAGGACGTAACCGTCCGCCCAAGAAATGGTGATCACGGAGGACCCTTCGGGTAAATTAGGATGTTACTTCCCATTAAGTCTAATCCCGTTTTGTCGTGGGTCCTCCCGAAGTGACCACCGAGTCACCATGTCTTGGACGGACTGTTACGTCCTCTGCACCAAGTTAGAGATTCAGTCCTTCTAGGGGACCACATCCTTTACCGTTCGGTGAGGTCATGTGAACGGACACTTTAGGGTACCTGTCTCCTCGGACTACCCGATGTCAGGTATCCCAGCGTCTCAGTCTGTGTCGACTCGTTGACTTGTGTGTGTTCGTGGGTCCTCCTGTAGAGATTTTCAATGAGTACGGGATTTTTCTCAATTAAAGAGGAAGGGTACTGATAAGATGAAAGTCGATTATGAGGTTAGACGAGAGGTGTCTCAACCGAGTGTTCCGAAACGTGTGGTTCCTGAGTTGTCGACGGTACACATTTTCAGGGTAAAGTCCTGAGTGACCATTAGATTAGGAAGTACCTTCCGCAATTATAATAAGAAGTATCCGTAGACATATGTAAAGGTGGTTGATTTGTATTTGATGACCAAGTTTTCTTTAGGAAGTCTATATTAATTATCCCGTATTGACTCTAGGTAAAAATGATATTTAATCTTATCCGGTACTCAAGTAGGTCTTTTTATGTTATAACCTTTTATGTCTTTTTCTGTTTTTGTCTTTTATGTTTATATGTTTTATGTTTATTATGTTTTTATTATATGTTTTTTTATGTTTTTATGTTTATGTCTTTTTATGTTTTTATGTGTTCTGTGTAATTCGACCTCAAGGATTTGGACCGACTTATATTCTAAGTGGACCCTCGAAATTGTATGTCTATGGATCTGGAGTAAGGACCTCTACCTAAGTCATTCCGGAATTTTTTTATGAAGAATCCAGTGAAGTTACTAATTGGTCTAAACCCTCATGGAGTGAGTGACCCCGTACATAAACCTCGCTACTATAAAATTTTGATAGTATGACCTAAATATGACAAAATTGGTGTGTCTACCACTAACGTCGGTACTTGAATTTTCTGCGAATGAGGAACCTTCTTTTCAATACTGGTTGGATCTATCATATAAGTTTTCGTCTCTGTGATGAAACGGCTGATTCCAGGCAGATCAGTTCCGATACCAAAAAGGTCACCAGTACATACCTACACTCTCAACTTGACACTTCTTTCGACTCGCGGCATCTTAACTACGAAAACTTGACACCACAACCTCTTCTGAGAACTCTCAGGGAACCTGACGTTCCTCTAGGTTGGTCAGGTAAGACTTCCTCTAGTCGGGACCCTAAAGAAACCTTCCTTACTACGATTTCGACTTTGAGGTCATGAAACCGGTGGAGTACGCTTCTCAACTGAGTAACCTTTTCTACGACTACGACCCTCCCTGACCCCCGTCCTCCTCTTCCCCTACTGTCTCCTACTCTACCGACCTACCGTAGTGACTGAGCTACCTGTACTCAGACTCACTTGAGGCCCTCAACCTCTACCTGTCCGTCCGGACCACACGACGCTAAGTACCCCAACGTTTCTCAGCCTGNACCGGTGGAGTATGCTTCTCATCTGAGTAACCTTTTCTGCGACTACGACCCTCCCTGACCCCCGTCCTCCTTTTCCCCTGCTGTCTCCTACTCTACCGACCTACCGTAGTGACTGAGCTACCAGCACTCAGACTCACTTGAGGCCCTTAACCATTACCTGTCCCTCCGGACCGCACGACACTAAGTACCGCAACGTTTCTCGACCTGTACTGACTCGTTGACTTGACTTGACTTGACTTGGTGTGAACGTTTCACGACAGAAACACTACTAGTTTAATTTAAGTCGTTCGTAAATAACCCGTGGAGATACGTTATCGATATATCATCCCCGATCTCCATGTCTTTGTCTGTGTCAACGATGGAGGATCCTGACGAACAATCTCCCGAACAGTGTCCCGACGTCTTGGTCTCTCCCGACTCACCTTGTACCTCCCTAACCTGGGTACTACAACCAAGACTATCAAACTTCCCTTTTCTGGTGTTATTTTTTTTAAGCCCGTTTAAGGGTTGACTACGTGTTTATGTTGAAAGGTGTAATCCTACACCGATTTTACGAGTATTCGGGTAAGACCGGAAATACTGGACTTTTGGTGAAATCGACATCCTATTTAATTTTTTTATGTTTTTCCATTTAATAGTAAAACGTAAAATAAAGGTACTAAATCGTGAAATCCCGTTATTAAATTAATTTGGAGATTAATTCAGTTAACTTATCAACATATTCATGTCATAGTGGACTTTATTTAATTCAGGTTTAGTGGACAATTTCCTAGGTAATTTCTATAATTGTGTCTCTCTTCTCTTACGTATCATGAATTTTAATTCACGTAATAATAATCATAAATAGTTTTCCATAGTGAAAAGTCACTGTCTACATAGAAAATACTCTGGTAAAATTCTTTAGTAACATACGGAGACTTTTTATAAACCAAACTTTCAGGAGACTTTTAATTTCTGTTCGGGGACGGTATCCCAGAACCATCGAAATCTACTACTCCTCCGTCGTCGAGGAACACAGGTTACTTTTATCTCTTTACAGTCCTTCGTAAATTGTCCTCCGAAGGACACACGACAAAACCTAGACAGTCCTTAAGAGACGAGGAATAATTAAGGACTTAAGAGTCCTTAATTCTCCCTCGAGAGGGTCCCGACTCCTTAGGTCCGTAAAGGAAGTAATCAAAAAGATATACCACTATTCGTGGGAGAAGGAAGAACACTTGGTATACCATTTTCACCAACAAATGTTGAGAGAGAGAGAAATTATACCTAACGGATACAAAACATTCATACCTTAAAATTAGAAATAGAAACGACTCTTATTGGTGGAACATTCTGTCATATATACGGGTGTGGTGCAACTAATTTTGTGGAAACGAGGTAGTCTCGAGACCAGGGGCACAGAAAGAAAGAGAAAGAAAGAGAGAGAAAGAGAGAGTCCGATAAAGAAACCTCGCGTCTCCGGGAGACTCAAGTGAAAGGACGACCTGAAGATTCTGGGAGAGCTCTTCCGTGAGACACGGAAGTGGGGTAGTTCTCCCGTGGACTCCGGAGGTACTTGTTTCGTTCGGGACACGGTCCCCGAAATAACCGAAAGACACATTTGGTTCCTTATAGTCGGAGAAAGAGAGGAAATGAAAGAATAGCAGCTGAGGTCTGGTGGTCCAAGACCAGGTAATTTCCTGGAGTTGTTCACCGCGGACTTGTCCTCGGACCATGTGAACCTTCTAGCCTGCCTCACTGGAGCTCCCGGATAACTCCGGCCATTCATGCTTCTGTACCCAGTTTTCCGACCTTTCGGGGTAGTGAAAAGATGAAATGAAGTAGTGAATAAATTTCAAGTCCCCAGATTACTTTCCATACGACTAAAAAATCGATCTAAACTTTGACGATAAAGAACATGACATTAACCTCTTCTTCGGTTTTCCGTTCATCTCTTTAGCGAACGAATACTATTACGTTTAGTCTTTACAGTTTTTGGATATCGAGGTTAAGTACTCTTTCCCTGATAATAACTAATAAACTTCCGAACACGTTAGATCGTAATCTTTAAGTTTTCTACGTTTACCATCGACTTTGTTTTCGAGCACGGAATTCTTTCCCTTTATTTCCTACGAAATGTACACCTTATTCTTGCTAAATTTTTCCCTACCGGGATTCTTTCGATTTTTTTATATATATATATATCTATATATATTTATTTTTTGGAGGGTTTTAGACGGGAACGATGACCTCTCCTTACGTAACCCGGTTTCTAACATTCAGATTTAGACTGTAACTTTCTTTTGGATAAGGTCTTTTGAGGTTCGTTCCTCGGGGGTCCAGGGGAAGTTGTTTTTGGACCCCGTTTAAGGTAGAAAATGGACTTTGGGAGTTGTAGACCGTCATGACGGTAACTATATGGTCGAAACAAAAATCTATTATACTTCAATTACTCGAGATAAATTTAACTTTAAGTGCACTTGACTTTTTATAATTTATATATATTACAAATAAATATATATTTATATTAAATTTATATTAACAAACGATTAGATTGATTCTGTACAGAATTCAGTAGTTGTAATATATTATGAAAATAATATGGATCCAAATTCCATTTGATTTAAACAGTTGTTTTTCCATTGAGAAATATATATATATACATATATTTATACATTTACTCTAATTTTTGAAAATCCATTTGCGATAATTTTTATTGATATAAAAATTATCTTACCAGATAATAATATTAGACAAGTCAAGTCAAATCAAGTCAGCGAGTCAGCACAGGTCGAGAAACGCTGGGGTACTTAGCGTCGTGCGGTCCGGAGGGACAGGTAGTGGTAGAGGCTCAAGTGAGTCTGAGTGTAGGTAGCTCAGGTACTACGGTAGGTCGGTAGAGTAGGAGACAGCAGGGGAAGAGGAGGACGGGAGTTAGAGAGGGTCGTAGTCTCAAAAAAGGTTACTCAGTTGAGAAGAGTACTCCACCGGTTTCATGACCTCAAAGTCGAAATCGTAGTAAGGAAGGTTTCTTTAGGGTCCCAACTAGAAGTCTTACCTGACCAACCTAGAGGAACGTCAGGTTCCCTGAGAGTTCTCAGAAGAGGTCGTGGTGTCAAGTTTTCGTAGTTAAGAAACCGTGAGTCGGAAGAAGTGTCAGGTTGAGAGTGTAGGTATGTACTGGTGACCTTTTTGGTATCGGAACTGATCTGCCTGGAATCAGCCGTTTCATTACAGAGACGAAAACTTATATGATAGTTCCAACCAGTATTGAAAAGAAGATTCCTCTTTCGCACATTAATATTAGATTTTATTAGAGAATTCTAACCCCTATTGAATTTACAGATCTCAACATGATTTGATTTAAATTTGAATAATTTATCGATCCAGTAAAGGTTTATTTTATTCTAAAATTTTGTAATTAATGATTTGTAATTGAAGGAGAATGTTTTTCAAAAAGAATGTCTTTTTGATCTCTAAAATTTGATAATTATTTATGTATTACATATAATATATAAATATATATTATTTATATTATTATACTATATTATTTATATAAGTGGTTAGATATTTTACGATTATATGTTCTTTGAAGTATCAACGATTCCTGTTCTGTATACGAAAATTATTTTTNTTAATTTTCTGTGAATGAGGAACCTTCTTTTCAATACTGGTTGGATCTATCGTATAAGTTTTCGTCTCTGTGATGAAACGGCTGATTCCAGGCACATCAATTCCGATACCAAAAAGGTCATCAGTACATACCTACACTCAACCTGACACTTCTTCCGACTCTCGACTTCTTAACTACGCAAACTTGACACCACAACCTCTTCTGAGAACTCTCAGGGAACCTGACATTCCTCTAGGTTGGTCAGGTAAGACTTCCTCTAGTCGGGACCCTAAAGAAACCTTCCTTACTACGATTTCGACTTTGAGGTCATGAAACCGGTGGAGTACACTTCCCAACTGAGTAACCTTTTCTGAGACTACGACCCTCCCTAACCCCCGTCCTCCTCTTCCCCTGCTGTCTCCTACTCTACCGACCTACCGTAGTGGCTACTACCTGTACTTAGACTCACTTGAGACCCTCAACCACTACCTGTCCCTCCGGACCACACGACGTTAAGTACGTCAGTGTTTCTCAGCCTGTGCTGACTCTCTGACTTGACTGGATTACTGTTTGGATAAACCTGTCTCGTCACCGGGGAGTACTTTCTCTTTAATGTCCACTGATTCCTTGAATATCTATGTGTTGATCTTAATTTCGTATAACTCCTTAGAACAAGAGGAACCTTGCGAGGATAAAAACAGTAATTTTTTTTTTTTTAGATTGTTTACCGTAGAGGATTGTCTGGAAACTTTTCAATTACGTAGATACTTTGGATACCCACGAAATGGTGGTCCTTAGGGTGGTAGATGGTGATAAAGAATTTTAACCGTATAATAATAATAACTAAATGTTCTAACGAAAAATTTATATGGAAATGTGGAAAATCTGGATCTCTCTAAGCAAAAAAGAGAGGGAATTGGATTAGTATAATCTGGAGTATTTGCCATGGTTGTCTGATATGACGGTGTTCCCTACTACTTGAGAGGGTGGTACACAGTCACGATAGATCGGTTTCGGGAACTCGGACACTCTTTCGTCAAAGGATTGAAAGAACAATAAGTGATATACTTACCATATAACAAAAGTCGAGGTACATAGAATTTTTGACTTGTGTACAAACTATATCGAGTTGATACGAAATTTTTGCGATCTAATTAGTAACGGGGACTTTTTTAAGTTTGGAGATGTGGAATGGAAATGAACCCCAAACGACAATTATCCGTTACGTAATGAAGGGTTGATTGAGTCTAGGCATGACTACTTAATAGTTGGAATTTACTAAAAGTTTTCGAGAATCCACTATAATTAACCAAATCTGGAAGAAATCCGTAACGATTAATAGTTGACTTATTGGATAAATTATGAAATTTTCCTCTAGGACTAAATTTATCGGCAGCAAGTGAAAGAGTTCTCCGTCCTCTCCTTGAGATAAACCACGTTTTATTTAATGTGTTTGTTAAAGAATGAGTGTAGTTTGATCTAAATGGAGATCTTAACAAATATAAGGAGAGAGGAGTAAGAGGGTGTCCTGAAGGACGGGTTGTTTTTGTTGATCATCTTACCTAGATATGGGCAAAATCCCTTTATTTCAGTAAATGTAGGATGGAACTAAATTAACGAGATTAGTAATAGTTATTTTCGTTGTCCTTATTTTGAGATTAACCGAGGCTAGGAGTATTTTAACATTATTGATAGTTATTTAGAGTTAAACTCTTGCGAAATGTTTGAAGATGGTTAAAGGTTTATCGAAAAGACCTTATAAAACCTCTTTAAAGTAAAGTAATAGGAAGACCATTCGACACCTTAAAGAAGTTTTTATGACTTAAATAATGAAGAACGTAATAGTCGAGTGTCGGATATGGTGTCCGGTTCCAAAAAATATATCTACCCTGATTTTTACGGTTTCGAAGAAAGACCAGAGCCGCCGGTGCCGGCCGCGTGATTCGCGCCAACTCGCCTCGATGGGGTGCAGACTCCAGTCCACGTCTTCGACCCTCCTGGGGTACGCACTTCCCGTTACCGGTTCTCCTCAATGGGGTGCAGGCTCCAGTCCCAGTCGCCGGCTCTCACGGTCCGACGTTACCGCGTCCTTGCCGGTTCTCCTCGATGGGACGCAGGCTCCAGTCCCCGCCGCCGGTCCTCCTCGACAGGGCGCAGGTTCAAGTCCCCGCCGCCGGATCTCCTCGGTGGGACGTAGGGTCCGGTCCCCGGCGCCGGCCCTCCTCGGTGGGGCGTGGGTTCCGGTCCCCGACGCCGGCCCTCTTCGTTGGGGTGGAGGTTCTTCGTCACCGACGCACCCGCGTCCTCCCGGATCTCCTCGGTAGGGTGAAACTTCCAGTCCTTCCCTCCCCCACTCCTCTATGGGGAGTAGGTTCCATTCCTCGTCACCGACGCCAAACGACCTCGTCGACACTTCTCTATGGGGTGTGGGTTCCATTCTCTTTGGGTTCATTCTACCATCCACACCGTTCTCCCGTAGTCTCCCGTCTGTGTGACTTTGGTATGAGTGTCTTTTGATCAGTTAGATTAGTGTGATCCTGGTGTCGGAACAGATTGAGTTACTATGATTCGGTACGGGCGGCCCGTTGGGTTCTGCCCGACCAGTACCACATCTCCAGACTGTCTTACACCAGGTGACCTCTTCCCTTACCGTTTGGTGAAGTCTTAAGAACGGAACTCTTGGGGTACTTGTCATACTTTTCCGTTTTACTGTCCTATGACTTTCTTCTTGAGGGGTCCAGTCATCCACGGGTTATACGATGACCTCTAGTCACCTCTTTATTGAGGTCTTTCTTACTTCCCTACCTCGGTTTCGTTTTTGTTATGGGTCGACACCTACACTGACCACTATCTTCGTTCCAGGTTACGACATTTGTCGTCATAACGTATCCTTGGACCTTACAGTCCAGGTACTTAGTTCCGTTCAACCTTCACCAGTTTGTTCTCTACCGTTCTCACTTACAACTGTAAGATCCTTAGTCGCTTGATTTTACCTGACCTTACCCACTTAAATGGAGTCTACTGGTAATATAGATGATGACGCCCGTCCTTAGGGAGTCTTCTTTACCTCATCGGTAGTACCAGTTGTTTTCTCAGGCTTTACGTCATGAACCTACGTTAGAGTTTTTGCTGTCTTACTAGAGACAAGCAGAGGTTCAGTTTGGTAAGTTATAGTGTCATTAGGTTCACATACAGGGTTGGTCATTACGACTTCTTCGACTTCAACTTGCCAAGATACTTCTGAATGTTTTGGAAAATCTTGATTGTGGGTTTTTTCTACAGGAANCCTTAGGGAGTCTTCTTTACCTCATCGGTAGTACCAGTTGTTTTCTCAGGCTTTACGTCATGAACCTACATTAGAGTTTTTGCTGTCTTACTAGAGACAAGCAGAGGTTCAGTTTGGTAAGTTATAGTGTCATTAGGTTCACATACAGGGTTGGTCATTACGACTTCTTCGACTTCAACTTGCTAAGATACTTCTGAATGTTTTGGAAAATCTTGATTGTGGGTTTTTTCTACAGGAAAAGTAATATCCTCTAACCTTACGTTTTCATCCTTCAGTTTTTTGTGGACCTCATTGTCCGTTTAAACCGGAACCTTATACCTTACTTCGTCCCGTTTCTGATTATCTCAAAACGGTTCTTTTACGTAACCAGTATCGTTTGTGGGAGAAGGTTGTTGTGTTCTCTTCTGAGATGTGTACCTGTAGTGGTCTACCAGTTGTGGCTTTAGTCTAACTAATATAAAAAACGTCGGTTTCTACCTCTTGGAGATATGTCAGTTGTTTTTGTTCTGGTTCTCGACTGACACCGTGGTTAGTACTTAAGGGATAATGGTTTAAGTCTGAATTTAACTTCTTTCATCCCTTTTGGCGATCTGGTAAGTCCATACTGGATTTAGTTTAGGAAATACTAATATGTGACCTTCACTCTTTATCTAAATTCCCGGATCTAGACTATCTATCTCACGGACTACTTGATACCTGACTCCAAGCACTGTAATAGGTCCTCTGTCCCTAGTTCTGGTAGGGGTACCTTTTCTTTACGTTTTTTCGTTTTACCGACAGACCCCTCCGGAATGTTTATCGATACTTTTCTTCTCTGCGCTTTTTGGTTCCTCTTTTCCTTTCTCCATTCGTAGACTTACGCCTCAAGGTTTCTTATCGTTCCTCTATATTCTTTCGGAAGAAGTCACTAGTTACGTTTCTTTATCTCCTTTTTTTGTCTTACCCTTTCTGATCTCTAGAGAAGTTCTTTTAATCTCTATGGTTCCCTTGTAAAGTACGTTTCTACCCGAGCTATTTCCTGTCTTTACCATACCTGGATTGTCTTCGTCTTCTATAATTCTTCTCCACCGTTCTTATGTGTCTTCTTGACATATTTTGTCTAGAAGTGTTGGGTCTATTAGTACTACCACACTAGTGAGTAGATCTCGGTCTGTAGGACCTTACACTTCAGTTCACCCGGCATCCTTTGTAGTGATACTTGTTTCGATCACCTCCACTGTCTTAAGGTCATCTCGATAAAGTTTAGGACTTTCTACTACGACACTTTCACGACGTGAGTTATACGGTCGTTTACACCTTTTGAGTCGTCACCGGTGTCCTGACCTTTTCCAGTCAAAAGTAAGGTTAGGGTTTCTTTCCGTTACGGTTTCTTACGAGTTTGATGGCGTGTTAACGTGAGTAGAGTGTGCGATCATTTCATTACGAGTTTTAAGAGGTTCGGTCCGAAGTCGTTATACACTTGGTATTGAAGGTCTACAAGTTCGACCAAAATCTTTTCTGTCTCCTTGGTCCCTAGTTAAACGGTTGTAGGCGACCTAGTACCTTTTTCGTCCTCTCAAGGTCTTTTTGTAGATAAAGACGAAATAACTGATACGGTTTCGGAAACTGACACACCT